>CM069857.1:188775614-189403114 GCA_036172795.1 Pelodytes ibericus | reverse complement strand
AATCACAAACTGTGATCTCTAAACACTGGTCATGGTATGAACATCTGTTTCTATATACATTCCTTTGTGTATAAACCATAATCCAACAACTACCGAACAGAAAAGATTTATTGCACACATAATCAAGGGTTGACAAATGCACATAGAATTTATAAAACAGACTTTTAGGAAACAATCAACTGCTACTCTCTGCCTGAGAGAACTTTTAAGCACAAAAGTAGGCACCTGCCAGTGTGTTTTCACACACACACACATGCCAGAGGACAGGACAGGTAGCACACATTCCCCACTTTTGACAGGAGTTTGTTCTGCTACATTTGCATAAAAGAACTTGGGGTGCTTTGGACCAAGAGGATAGCAGTTGAAGTCAAGCAGAGGCATAATGACATCCATAAACACATGTGGTGCATTACTCAGCAATGTAATACTGCCATAAACCACTGTTCATACTTTTGTAATAAGGAAGTGGTATATATTTAAATACACAACACACATTTTTAGATTGTAGTTACATTGTGTAAAAAAAAAAAGAAGAAGAAGAAGAAGAACAACACAATGACTAATCCATAGTTTTATAGTTCGCCTTAAATCCAGACAGGGGAAATTTTGTAACCTAGAAAATAAACCAAAAAATAAACTTATCCCAGGATTGAAATTCAGACACTGATCGGTTGAATGTGTCAAACCTTCAAAAGAGAAACTCACACAGGTGTCTAGCCTGGGGCAGCACCAAACAAAGGCTGTGTGTGTATTCCCTCCTACATGTTAACAACATATTCCTAATCAGAGGTTAAAAGGGTTGTAGAAAACCTGTTTGTGTCAATCTCTCATACCTAAAAACCTAGACAGATTTTTGTGCATTTCTTATGTTTCTTTAATCGTTTCATTTTGGAGGTGTTTGAGTTTCTCTTTCTTCATATTTATGAAAAGTGTTTTGCCAAGAAAACTGTATTGAGAGTTAGTTTGTTTTAAAGTAACTTTGGGCATATTTGAGAATTTTACAGTTTCCCAGAGAATTTACCCCAATTACAAAAACACAGAGAACACAAAAGCAGGCCCAAGGTGCCTATTTGTACAGCATGATATACACCATGAGTATCCCCGCACACTTGTAACATGGTTTGTCTCTCCTGCTGATTGCTAACTTTGTCCTTTGTTTAGATGGACAGCACTTCAACTGCAAAGTGTTTTATAAACAATTCACCTCACTTGAAGGATCTCCTTCCTCACTTGTCAGGCATTTATAGTCCCTTATATTGCCAGCTTGGGAAAACATGCTTGGTTCCCTTCGATTTATCACAGACATTTCCATTGAGTTTGGAAGGTGCTGGATTGCAGGTTTGAAAAGCTTGCCCCTCAAATGCAGTGTTCGCAAACTAAAAAGGGAAGAATGCTAAACTATTAAAACCGTTAGTAACCTGACCAGTGTGTATGACTTTCTCACTTTTTAAATCTTGTGTTGTCTAGAAGATTCGTGTCTGCATGCCTGTCAGCATAGATGCTTTTTTGTTTTGATGTCCGTTCTGGACAATAGCTATTTTGCAACTTTAGCTGTGTGTGCTTAAATAAAAGTGCCTGCTTGGTATCATATACTGTTTTTGGGTTTTTTAGCACAGAAAGGCCTATCACTTGAGAACATGTTTTTAAAACGTAACCCTTTGTGCACTGTATACATTTTAATAAAGGTTCTAAAAGGTTTCTATGTATGGTGTATATATTATATTATTATATTAATATTATCTCTTTCCCCTCTCTCTGATACAAGATCAAAGTGTATCAATAGGATTTGACAATCAGTGTTCACACAAGACCGATTATCATTTACTATATTTTTTGCATTTATTTGCATGTGATTGATTATTATAAATGCAAAAAATAATGGTTGATCCTGGTCTGCCTAACTGTTAAGGCAACCAGGATCAATTTACCCAATCTCTCCCACCAAATTTGGAGGAGGATGGCAATGGATCGTGATTAGCCTTTACAGCAATCACAATCCACACTGCAATGGCTGAGACAGCCTGTCTCAGCTATTGCAGGTAAGACAGCCAATTTGCATAAGGTGAGGGGGCATGATTGACAGGTCATGGGTGGTCCCGTGGCCATTTTTTTTTTTTGCTTTCCTGGATGGCTTCACTCATGAAGCATCCAGGAATGCAAAAATATCACAACCGCAGTGTTTTAAATGCAAACTGTACAGTTATGGGGATTGTTGCCGATGCATTGTATTGGGAGCCACGTATGTGGATTGTCGTAAAAAAAAAAAAAAAAAAAAAAAAAAAAAGAAGGTTAACAATTAACCCTTTGAACAATTGACCAGATTTAATGTTTTGGCATGATGACCTCTCCATATCTTTAACTACATTAAACATACATGTAGTGGTATAGCGTGCAAGAAAATTATAATAAATCAACTTAGTCTGTGGTGAATGTTTCAAAAACCCTGTTTTGTATCTTTTTGCAATTTTAAAATTGTGTGGAGCGGGTGTATTTTTGAAATCAGGACAAACAGAAAGGGGTTGGATGTTGGACTTTTAAAAGTAGGTGCTATGCAAACTATATATACTTACCTCTAGATCTGCTTGAGAGCTTCGAAAAATGTAAAAAAAAAAAAACCACAACATTTCATGTAGATCTTTTTAAGTTTTATTAATATTAACATGGTAAATGTCAACGCACGCCTCCCAATTTTAAGAAGTCACAAGCCAGGGATTTCATCGGCATAGTGTACAAGGACAGTTTTCACTCTACAAGACCATCGTACAAGAGTACAATTTTTTGTCTGATTTAAAGTTAAATTGGTGTGTTTAATCACTCTTTAAACTAGTCAAGGACTACAAAAGAGCTTACCATCGCCAATTATTATTATTATTATTAACTGCTAAAGACAAAATGTGACATTGCCTAAATTTATTCTAAATTTCAATTTACACAATATCATTAAGACATATAGAAACATCCACCAGACATGATATGTCTAAGACATAGCGAGAGGATACACTTCTAAGATTATCAAAACAGATTAGTCACCATTTAACAAACAAAGACAAACGAAAACAAACATTAAAGTCCATTCAAGAGGAACTACACAGGAAGCGACCTCATCTAGCAAACAGAGATTATATCATCTAGCAAACTACAGCCACTACAGCCCAAGCAGATAGCAAAATCGGTAAATAAATGGTAACAAAAGTGAACAGAAGTACTGGAGGTAGAAACCCCAATTGTTTTTGTGGAAAAAAAATAGACGCTGCATACCAATCAGTGCCATCAGGTTGCACAGAACCATCTCCACGACATAGGAGCCTGAAAGTCAGCGGTCGACTTCCAGAACAAAGTCCAAAGTCGCTGCAAAGGCCACCATTCAAAAGTCTGTGAATCATAGAGAGGATTAAGTCCCGCTTTAATTACACAGCTGCAAAAATGTGGGTTATGGGGCTCTTACAAATACTTCTGACCACCACCTCCAAACAGGATAACTGTGTAGGTCATCCAGGTTTTATTAGACTGAAATACCACCCCTCAATTCTCTATCGCAGGGAGCTTAAGTATAATCAGATCATGCTTCTGACAGTGGGAAACCCACTCCATTATATCTGAACACATGCTCAAAAGGCTATTTGAGGTGCACAGAAATCAAATGCATGTTTTTTTTTCCCCTTCTGATTGTAAAGTAAAAATTATTAACATATAAAGAACAATGAAAATCAAAACCACATCAGAAGGTGAACATGACCATAAAGACTGTTACACAGAATACGGAGTCAGTCATAGGGCCAGTTCTAATGATATCATATCCATAAGAAGACAGACAGGTCACAATGGCGATGAAATAATACAAAGCTTGAAAATAGCCCTGTTATGATATACTCCTAAAGTAGTCTGTCCTTTTGCAAACACTGCAGCTAACAAATTTATAGTTTAGTAGAGGAGAAGTGTCGGTGCCACCAAATAGTCGCACACAGACACTTACTAGTCCGATTACTTCATAAACAAATCACTGCCACCCCTTTAGGTGGCACAGTGGATTAGGTTTAATCTCTGTTTCACCTCCAATAGTGTCACTAAACTGCCAGAAGACTCTGTCTTTCACAGAGAAGTTTCAATTTGAATGTCCCAAATTTCACACACACTTGTCAGAATGCAAGTGCACAACAGTTTATTCAGTCCCCATAAGCTACGATACAGCCTTTCCGTGCATGCTCAGATTCCCACATGCCAACAAAAGGCAATACAGTGGCACATGTGCAGGCCTGATGCACCAACAGCAAATTCCCAACAATGCCCCACATCACAAGGAAAAGTGGCTTATTTACTCTATACAGTATTTGCATCAATACTTCTGTATTCCACGAAGCTTTAATATATCTTATTGGTGAAAACAATCTGTTATTCGGAAAAATCAGTTATCCAAATTACTTCTGGTCCCAAGCATTTTGCATAAGAGATACTCAGTCTGTAATTTAATTTTACTGCATACCGATAGTTCCAAGTATGAGTTGCCAAGATTCCAACTTCCTTTGTCTTGCTCTTCTCCTTTTCTATCTTTATAGTACAGAATGTGGTCTAACTGCGACCTTGAAGCCTGTGGTCAAAAGGAAATCTATTTTTGGCCTGTAATCTGTGCATGATACAAAATATATGATTCTGGTCTTTTGCTGCGTCTCATTTCATTTGATATATCTTATGATCTAATAAATCTCATTGTTATTAGGCATGGGTTTCTCTTAATATATTGCATGGCCTAATGCTTGAAAGAGTAGTATGTCTCAACAATTTTACAGCACTGCTCAGTATTTCAGTGATTGATGTAGTGCTGCACAGATCTCTTAGCTTCCTTTACAGAGCTCCAAGGCAGGAAGCTGGGCATTATGCATGGCCACACAAACACGGCTTTGAATGGGCAAGTACTGGCACATAGGGTTGCCACCTTTTCGTCCAAAAAATACTGGCGATGCTGCTACCTCCATACACTTAACATTGGGGTTAAGCCAATTTTTTACCGGCCAGTTGGCAACCCTACTGGCACAGCACAGCAATACTTTTTTACACCGAAGGACTAGACACTCCAAAATTCCCTGACTTGATAATATATTGAACTTAATTCTGGGATAAGGTTTTAAAAGTGGAGCACTGACCAATGGAAACCAAGAGTAGAGCTTTATAAAGAATCCCCATTGAAGCAGAATGATGGCCATAAACCAAGAGATTACTCTTGGGGCTTTGTTTTATTATTTAGTAAAACTAAAAGTTGATAATATATTTCAATACAAGCAAGTTCTGGAATGATGGTTTCTTTACAATTTTAAGAAGTCCCACAATGGTATTCTTATAAAAATTAAAAAAGTACATTAATTTGAAGTATAAACATAAAAATTAAAAAAAAAATCATGGTGTTATATTTCACATACTTCCACAGTACTGCAGGGATTTCTGATGGTAAACAGTTTACCTTTGTGCTTGGTCTCAAGGGGGGGGGCTTGGTGAGCAGGACACTGCTATAAAACATATATTAAAGCACAAGGTGATGTATTCCGTGGATTTAAATCCCAAAATTAGGATTAAGACATCCTACGTCTGAAAGTCAGAGTATAACAAGCATGGGAAAGCCTGCTCAGCTGGGGTCTAAACACTCCTGTGATTGTTGCAATGATGCAACACAAACAGCAAAAAAGGTTTTGCAGCAACAGATCCTTTCTAAGTGTTTTGCCTTGGGACATATTAACACGCCAGACAACAGGTGATTAAGTGTTCAGTACACCTGACAGGTAACCTTGCATGTTGGCACTGGTTACACAATCTTGCCTCCTTCACTTCCTTTTCCTGTTACTCAACAAGTGACTGATCTGGGCAACCAAAGTATGCAGCAGTGTATCCACATAACCTAACCCAGTTTACTAGAGTCACTAAGAGTGAGTCACAGATTCTGGATTAAAGAGAGAGTGTCAGAATTAAAAATTAAAAACCTTGATAAATCGGCACGTTACCCTGTTTAACAACTACTAGCATATTTGAATTAACAAATGATAAATAGGAGATATATAAGGATATGTATTTATACACACACACACACACACATATATATATTTATACATACATACATACACACACACACACACACACACACACACACACACACACACACTTTCTTCAATCAATGTTGCTCTAATCTACTGTGCTTAGAACTCCCATCATTTTACACATTTAAAACATCAACACCTTCCACCAGAAAGCCATTGTGTGTATTGTAAGAATTGTTTAAAATTTAAAAAAGGGATGTTTGTGCTAATTGAAACTTATAGTTTGCATTGGAGAAAAGCCTGTGTATACACAATTTGATGCAGGAATTCTGTAAAAGTCATGTTTTTATTATTTAGCGGAAGCATAGAGATTTTATTATTTGTACCACATATATTCTTCACTGGGTTTGTTTAAAAACCTTTGCATTCCTATGTTTATATTTCTTTTGTTTATTTCTGCAACTGTCAGAAGACAGTCACAGGGAACAAAGTTTTCATGGTCTTGTAGACTGGAGGCTGAGCCAGTGCAGCACTCAGCCTGATGAAAAAAGGAAATCCCGTTCAAATGGGAATTATTTCTATTGGTTTCTGCTGCCAGGCAAAGAAAAAAAGAAAAAGTAAAAAAATATTTTAAAAAATCACCCAGCCAGGAAGAGCAGGCTTTCTTCAATAGTGGCAAATCCTTGCAAAGTATAAACTTCATCTAAACTATTTTAATTTAACCAATGCAAACTGGAAGATGTCCATTTTAAATTACCTGGAAAGAAGTTAATATGCATTAATGTTTATAGGATACATATTGGGCACCAGACCCTTTAAAGCAGCACAGACCAACCAATACAACAGCAAATTTTGAGATGAGAGAGTCCTTCATGCAAACATACAAGCATTTAACGCTAGGGTGCAATTTAACCACATACTGCAGCAATATATGCCTATTTTATATTTCATGCGTCATGAGTTTTTATGAGTTATTTTAGATGAACTTAGAGGATCATCACAATGGGACATGACTATTATTCACAACCTTCCTAAACAACAGGTTTCCAAAACAAAATCAGGGACAGAACTTATATGTTTTAAAATGTTTATCTTCTTGGTGTATCATTAAAGATGAATAGAACTCATTGTAGAAAAGCCTATATACCGTAATCCTGGCATCAAACCTTTATGGATGGGACACAAACGGAATTTTGAAAATATATTTGTTATAATGTTTAAAATGTCAAAAGCCCCAAAAAAAATAAAAAAGACCGAAGAAAATAAAAATGGTTCCATTCAGAGCCTTCAAAAAAAAAATAAAGTTGAAAAACCCTTATAGATTTCCTCAAATATCATTTTACTGGATTTATGCTTATGGAACATACAATTCATATGCCAAGCAGCCTTAACACATAAATCACAGAGCCACATTAAGTGTATATTGCTCCTACTGAACTAAACTATGTACATTTGTAAGATTGGGGTATAGTGTAAGAAGGAAAAATAAGCAGTAGGAAGAACAAAAGGAGGAATGGAATTAAACCTTTTGCCAAATGTGCTTTCAAAAGTATTTTTTAAATGAAAAATACCATCTAGAATATTTATGAAGGTCTTAATGTGGTTATCACTTTGGTAGGGGGAACATCAACTTATTCCACTCAATAGAGTGCATGCCTAGAGTCTGCTAATTATTGCATTAAAAGATCTAGTGTTGTTCTTAATGAAGACACAAGGACATGAAGTGCATTGTTCCAACTAAACTTCTCACAGTTCAGCTTCCTCATGGTACTGACCCAGTCCATTGTAATGGCTGCCACATTGCCTACCACTCTCCTCTACAGAAGGATGGATTCCGTTTTCACAAGGTTCCATCCTAATTACAGGGCATTTGCTTGGACTGTAAAAGTACAATTTAAAAAAAAAAAAAAAAATTGCCAAAAATCTATGTGTTTTAAGCCCTACAGTAACTTAGTATTATGACTATTATCATGTATTACTTTGAAATGATTGAGCCAAGTTTACCATAAGTAAATCACATGCAATGCTCAAAACACAAATTGTTTACAGTAGTGTCCCTGTAAAGATAAGGCAAAAAAGAAGAAACTCACGGGCATCAAGTGTGTTTCGCGTTCGTCTAATGCTTATTCATAAATGTGTCAAGCGTGTTTTGTTTCCTGTCTTCCCCATTTGCTGCTTTTTTTTTATCACAATAAACTTATCAACTTGAACATTGGAGTGCCGCATAAAAACTAATTTTTTTATCCCTGTAAAGGTACCCAAAAGACTAGATCTGAAAAGTTATTTAAAAATATAATTTTTATAATTATATATATATATATATTATTTTTTTTTTTTTTTTAAATAACTTTTAATAATGGATATAGATAGATTGAGCCATTAAATGTATAACACAGGGCTTGACAAATCCTGGGCGCCAGGTCACCATGGCAACCAGGATATCAGACCTGGCGCCTGGGTATCGTGAGCCCTGCATGGTGCCCTTGCCGCTGCGATTTATTTATCTTTAAAAACTTTAATCCTCTGGCGCACGAGGGAGCAGAGTGTGTGCACCAGGCTGCACATACTCCCTGCTCCGCCGCCTCGTGCACCATGCTGTAGTGCCGGAGTGCAGGACCACTGTGGAACGTGGAAATTTCCCCTCTTACCTGCAATGAGGTATAGCAGCAGGGAGGGGGAACATATTGCTAGATAAAAAGAAAAACACTCACTGTTTTGTATGTCTGACTGTATATGTGACTGACTATGTATGAGTATGTGTCTGTGTGTGATTGTGTGTATGTGCCGTTGTCTGGCTCCTAGATTTTTTTGCTGGCTCCTAGAAGTTGGTTAAGTTTGTCAAGCCCTGGTATAACACTTTTTTTGATCTGGTCTTTAGGTATCTTTACAGGGACACCACTATGAAAATTGTTAGTTTAGATTATACTTTTGAAGCCATTTAGAGCTGTCAAGTTCCACAAATGTGATTTACATTACTAATTACTTGCGATTTACCACGTGCACTCAATTTACCACGTGCGTCCAAAAAAGCCATTCAAATCTAGTCTGCATGCTTGTTACAAACAAGACTCATTACCAAGAACTCTTTGAAGATAAACTGTGTAAATGTGTCTACCTGCACAGCCCCGGACACATTGAAATGTGTTTTATCATCTATGCAGCGTGAAAGTCATAAAATGACTGGCTTTTCATTTTTAACAGGAGTGAAAAAGATATCTAAACACAAGAAACTTGCAAGTGTGATTTCTATATGACAAAAGGTTTTTCATGATAGAATCCCTTTAATATGGACCAGTCACCCATAAATGTGTGGAGGATGGGGTTTCCTACTCACATTGTCAGTAAATGTCTGATGTATAGATGAAAGGATATCCTTTCCTGGCATGCTTCATTTCCAGATGAGCTACACATGCACCCAATGGTGCAATAGCAAGCACATAACGTATTGTGAAATATAGCATATTGTATGTGCAGCCCACTAAATAACTATCTATACATATTAAACTAACAGGCTGACCTTGGCTCATGGACACACATGCTGTCAGTTATGGCCATGCTGGTCCCTCTCCCTCCTAAATGTACATTTAGGTACCATCTTCCATAACAGTTTTATAGAACAAAAATGACAAGCACCAAGGCCTATGTAGCTATAAACCTAGAGCAGTTTGGCAGCTGGAAGGAAATCTGCCCAGGTTACTTCCCTTCCCCCAACCTTCACATAAAAATGATAGTAAGAAAGGGGCACACTGCAAGTAAACAAGAGTTAATTGAATTACTTATACAGACAGTACACTGTGGGGAAGAGAACATTCCCAGGCCGAAGCCATATCAGAGAAGAGGGAAATACTTAAAAATGATGCATCAGTGCATCTTAAGAACACTAAGATGATCACCATAAGCACACACGTTGATGAGTATTGAGGAAATTGAAGTGTTAAAATAAAATAAAAAACTTGAATAATGTTGAATGTTCAAAAGACTTTAATAGAAATAAAGTATATTATTGAGCTCTCTTTGCTCTGTATAACTGTTAGGGAACTGGCATTTTGTGTACAATTTTGGGTTTTAGCTTCCTTTATTTTGGATCTGATTAAGGAAGATCTGATAGAGATTCTGAACAATACATCAGATCCTATACAGAACAAAGAGATCGCTTTGCTCCATAAAGAAAAATACTTTATTTGTATTATATCATTAAAGCATTCCTATTTAATAAGTTACGCTTTAGGAAATCTTTCAATAGAAACAGATTTTTTTTTCCCAACGTGTCTCCTTTAAATAAACTCATGCCGATACAAAATTGGACTGCAAACCTTCAACTTACCTCATTGTGACAACAACATTTTAAAGTATAAAGAAGGACTCCTATTACACACGCAAAACAGCCCACATCAAGGACAGTCTTTTATATTAAACCTTTTGGTAACAATGGGGTGAGCAATGAAATTAGTTGCATAGCTCCTTGCCGAGTCCACACGCAAAAGAAAACCAAACATAAAATGAGAAATTTAAAAAAAAAAAAACACACACACACACACACACACACACACACACACAAACACACAAACCCTTTTCCCATACATTACATCATCTAGGGAAAGTGCAGAGGAGAGCTACATTTTTAGTTAAGACGAAAGCTAAAAAATGTTGTACATGCTACAGAAATGGCGTCTTAGATGGGATTTGAGAACGTTGTATAAATATACAAAGGGCTCTCTAAAGACCTGGTCATTAACAGAACAGTACAAAGGACAAGAGGTCACCGCTAGGCTTAGTCTAAGACAGCAGAAAGTGATTTAACAATAAGGACAATAAAGTTATGCAATTCACTGTCTAAAGTGGTGGCGCTAGCAAATTTTCTAGATGCCCTTAAGATGGACCTGAATACTTTTTTTAATGATACAGAATATAGAGGTCTATGTATGCAAGTATAGGAATTCATATTTATTTTGTGCTTGTTAATCCAAAGAAGAGAAGAAATCTGATTGATTCATGCTTTTTATGTAATTAATCTATCCGATTAGAGCCAGACAAAGAAACAAGACTTACTGCCAATAAAGGCACTCAATATCCCCTCCCTCCCTCCCCCCCCCCCCATTTGATATCCATATGAGGGGAGCAAACTATGTACAAACTTATCTGCTGGAAACCTTGAAATGTGACTGGACAATCTTAGAAGTGAAATGAGATACAATAAAAAATATAAACAAAATTATCACACTGACTATGTACACAGTTGCAAATAGGTCCTTACAAAAACAAAGTTAAAAAAAATTCTAAGTTGTTCATCAACAACATAAATCCACAGATCACCTTCGGTGCTGTCTACGGAAATGTAGGAATGGTTCCTCCAAATAACCTCATTTTGCAGATCATAAAGGCTAGTCGCTAAAACTGAACTGACAAGTGAATCGCAAAATCAGGTATAATAACTACTTTCGTGGGGGAAAAAAAAAAATCTCTAACTTGCCTATATTTTCAAGTTATCTATTCATGCTTGATTTTTGTAGTTCACTTGTCAGATTAGTAATAGTGAATAGCCCCCTGTATTCAAGATTTGTTTTATTCTTAAATGAGTTAATAAGATATTGAACACTGCTTGCCAATGCTGTTAACAGTATAAAGGATTGTTAATACAATTATAACGATTCATTCATATTTGTTTTATGAAAAATATAATTCACCACTAGATTTTTGTATTTGTTAGAGGATAGCGATGGCCTAGTGACTTCTATGATTTGTCTGGAATGGGACCCCTGTGAACATGAATACAATCTAGAAAATAAATGGTAGAATCTAGTGCCGTTATATTGGATTCCATTACCTCAAAGTTATCTCCGATTACAATTCATGAAATTTTGAGGGGAAAAAAAAGGAGGTTAAAAAAAAAAATCTTTTTTAAAAAGATGCTCGTTAGGACTGACATTTGGAAATGTCCATGAAATATGATTTACTTCTATGACATCATGGAAGGCTGGAATCGTAATACTTATCACCTGAAAAAAAAAGACTGCATGACTGCCTCAGCTAACTTCATGCATGCAATAAAAATGACATGTAAACAACAACACAGAGAGCTTTGTAGGTGGTAGTGACAGCAATATGTAATAAAACCAGACATCTTAATTTCACACCCTATGTGAAGACAATGAACTAAACTGCTGCTCGACTATCAAAGTAAATTGCACTCCATAAATACCTCAGTAAATACATATATATCAGTCACAACAAATCTTTATCTAGTATAAGAGATGAAGATGATGATGTTCACCAAAATAGTTACATGGGCGATGAAGCTAACCTGTGTTTTTCTTGCAAGCTTATTTTTTGAAAAGTTATCTTCACCATTTGGTGTTTTTGTTGTTTTTTTTAATCATAGACACATCATTCAGGAATCATTACCATTACTGTGCCAGTAAGAAAAAATATTAGCTTGGTTTATTTGGCAGCCTAATTAATAATAAATTATAGTGTTTCACAAAAACTGCATAAATCAAGCTAATGCTTTACAAATGAACATGGATTTAGAGAAAGATATAGTTAGGGCAGGGCAATCACATGCCCTGTGTTCCTTTAAATTAAAAGGCACACTTAAAAGGAGAATCTTCATGTTATTAAAATGAGTTAACATCAAAAATGGTACCAAATGGGCAAAGAAAGGCAAATAGAGATTGGGTTAGTAGAAAAAGAATAAAAACAAGTTTGTCCTATTTCACCGTGAGAAATACAAGTATAATCGTAGTTTACAATTCCTCTAAATTTTAATGACCCTTTTTTTTGCATACAAGTGTCAAAGCTGTTGAATGAGACTGGAGACAAAAAGGTAGCTAGACTAAACAATATTGATCTTTGTGCCCATGTCTGTTGTGATGTGTACTAACAACCATGTTAACTACAAATACAAAGTGAATATTGAATGAGCAGTGAAGCATATGAGGTATAACATTTGGATATCACTTCCTGACGAAAAAAAAACATGGGAAATTACAAACTTTAGTCTGACAGAAAATAAGAACAGGTTTTACACATATATTTACAGCCTATATGTTAAAAAGATCATTTTCTCCTAGTCCTGTTCCACAAACAGTGTTTCTTTGGTTATTAACTTGATTTTACCAATGACTGGTTAGTTGGGTATGAATGGTCATTTGCCTGTTTGTTTATACAAAGTTTATAATGAGTGGTAAATAAAATGTATGCACTGAGGTAAACAGGCAAATTAGAGATATCTCATACCAATTACAGGCTTGTTATGTCAGAAATTTTAAACCAAACCATACCAAAGCTATAGACTCTGCCTTGAAACAAGCCAGTCGTCCGGCAGCCTACTTGTAGCTCTTCTGGGGCAAAGTCCTGTTCCGGGAGCTTGCGGATGCAAAAGTAACTGCTGCTCTTTTAGATCAGTAGACCAAGATTATGAGACAACCCGCAAATTTGAATATTAAGTTAGGAAACAAAGCCTAAAATATTAAATGGCCATATAGGAAGGTTTTACTAGTAAACATTAATTCACATGTAAACATTCTTGTTATTATTTCCTTTTATTTGCCAATGTGCTCACAGACCTCCCTGGTGCTTAGCCAGAGGATATCAGTGCACAGCGGATGGATATTCCTGCAAAGAGGATACAGGTTCCCTGCGGCTCTGCTGAGAAACTTGATCTTAGTCTTATAGTCAGACCTCTATTTGAGGTCTGATTAGAAGACTAAGCTTGAACATGTTTTTTTTTTTGTTTTTTTTAAAGAGCATATGCTTTGGGGGGGGGGGGACAAAAAACAAACAGGTGGGGGGGGTGTATACGTGTGTGTGATATATATATATATACACACACACACACACACACACACACACAATATCATATTTTCTCGAATATATCAGAAAAAAAAAAAGTTGTCACCAGTAAAAGATACCTCAGTTTGGTACCCAATATACTATTCATGAATACAGACCATACAAATTATATCCACATTGTGTAAAGCATAATAATTTCAAACTAATTCATTAAAGGGCAACAGTCAGCAAAAATTGCTTCAAATTGACACATAAGTAGCAATCCTTTAATGAAAGAACAAAAATAAAGTACCTTATTGAGTCCTCTTTGCTCCATATAGCGCTACCAGGTGGTGTTTAGAATCTCTGGTCAGGTGAAAGAAGACCTGACCCATGTGACTAAATATGTCCACCCCTGAAAGCTGTAGAGCGCAAAGAGGGCTTAATACTGTACTTTGTCTTCTTTCTTCAAAGCATTACTATTTAAATTGTCTACGCTTGTTGAAAATATTTTTTAAATTAATATGGAACTTTTCCCCCATGATCGTTGTCCTTTAAAAATGTCACTAAAATTTCAAAAGACGTTAAAAAAAAGTTATTATTTTTCAAGTACATGCCATTCTCCCCTACACCAGCAACTTGTATGCTTCAACCTCAATGATACAGACTAGTCCAGTGACCAACTGTCACTCAGTACTTTCACTGCGAGAAACAATCAATAGGGGAATCTTAACTACCCTACTTGATGGCTCACTTCAGAGAGAAATAAAGGCAATCTCCGTTGGCATTCACAGCTGACTGGTTGACGACAACATCTACATGTACTCACAGTGCAACAATTGTGGAGAGTGAGTTGGCAGGTACCCATTAAAGTATACACTTCGAGGTGAAGACAACAAAAAAATTGCAAGTTATTTTTAAAGTTTAGTTACTTACTAGGAGACAAACAAAGATTGGGATCCCTCCCAGTGAGAACGGACAAAAGCTGAAATTGCCAGCCCTATAGGATGTAACCTACTCGGGAGAGGAATCACCATTATTTGAAAGCCGAAACATACGTCTGTGGTTGTTGTGTTCCTCGTGTAGAGGAGACCTTCCAGACAATTTGGATCTGCCCATATGGGTGGGACCAGTCCATGGAGCGGTTTCCTCTGTAATGGTGCAAACAAGCAAAAAACACTGATTCCTCTCCCAAGTAGGTTACATCCTATAGGGCTGGCTATTTCAGCTTTTACCCGTTTTCACTGAAAGGGATCCCAATCTTTGTTTTTGCATCATATTATTTTGTAGCGGGGTTATTAATGAAAAAGGAACACATGGGGATTGTGCCAAATACCAGTGCTTTCCCTGTATTCGCCTATGTAGAAAAAACAGATGAAGGAAGTCTTCACCAGAAGCAGGAGTCCTGAACAGAATATTATACAGAATTCCCCATGAACTGCTGATTTAGGTGTTTGCTTGCAATGCTAGATACAACAACATCTATACTTAAATAATCAAAAGAATGTTGCAGTAGTAAAAACTAGGCATTTTGGTCTTGCACAATTTTGTTCAATATAAATTTACTTTGGCCAGATTTGTATATAAACTTAAGGGGGGATAGGAGAAGAGAAAAATGGTGTAAATAAATGGTATGGCTCTGTTCCACATAAGGAGCTAGGATTAAACACAAAAAAGGTATTTAAAAAAAGGTGTCCCTTTAACCCTAGCTACTCAGAACAGGCTTAGATTGTAGATGAAGAAGGAGACTATATACATTAAGTACAGTTTCCTTTTTTTGTTGCCATTTGTAATAAAAGGATATTTACCATTATGAACAAGTCCTGACATGCCAAAACACACTGGGTTTAAGGTGATCTTTAAAAATATAATCCAATAGCATTGTGAAGGTAAATGTACAGCTGTATTAAAACAAACAAGACTATACCACAAAGCATTAACCATTTGTATGCCAATTGTTTTGATCACAAAAACACACATTTTCCATATGGCCGTGAAGCAAAATTTCTTAAGCGAAAAGTGAACTCTAAATCGGTCTTAGTCTGAACTATGTTATATACCTGCAACTACAGCCATAAAGTCAATCTAAATTAATTATTTCCCAGCGGGCATGTTTAGCAGATGCCAAGTTTCCATCCTAATAAACAAGAGATGTGTGCGCTTGCAGAATTGAGGATGGGGGCAGTTTTTCCTTGACACATGCACACAAAATGACTGCCTAATTTTCTAATGGAACAAATGTCTTTAATTTGCAAAATACAGTTGGAGTTACAAGGAGGCCTATGTACACAAACTACTCAAATTAGATTAAAAAAAGTAAATTACCGGCTGTTCAAAAGGGAAGAGAACTTTGTGGTTACTATAGCAACCCGTATTAAAAATCTGTCTCCGCTTAGCAACATCACACTTCAAGAAAGACAGTTTATTTAGGGGAAGAGAGGAAAAACAAAACAAAATTGGTAGGATTACAAATGTTAATTTCTCCATTTAGAATTTTAAAAGCAGAGCATGAGAAATGTTAAACCAAGATATAAGAACATTTTATTTTAATTAGGAAAATATAACATATTTCCTATAGCTAGCAGGTACCAAGAGAAAAAAATTATATATATATATATATATATATATATATATATATACACACACACACACACACACACACACACACACACACACACACACACAATGTCAATGGTATTTTGTTTTTCACAGTCAAAAAAAAAAAAAAAGTTCAGATTACTAGAAGTTAAATAAATGATCAAATGAAAATACTGGGGGGAGATTACTGAAAAAATAAATATTACATCCTCTTAAGTAAGAGTTATTAAGGTACCAGCCATCAACATACTGTCCAGGCCTATGGTATTAAAACATAAATAACATTCAAAATCCTTAGAGATTCTCATTCTCCCTCTCCCCCTACATAAAATGATGTGCTCTCTTTCAAGTGGTGGGTGACAAATGATAAAACATGGCCTACTCTCAACATTGTATCCCAAAATTGTCATTGAATGTTCTCTCCAAATGGAAAACAATGCTACAATAGTTTGATGCTGAAAAACACATCACATATATAACATTCCCATTTTCCAAGACGAGCAGTTTACACCATTTGGTTTTTCAAAAACACTTGTCTTTTCATATACCGGATTATCATATTTATTCTCATGAGTGTCAAACTAATGCGTCAGGGTTAAAATGAAATAAAACTGCATATTGTCTCCTTCTCCCAATAACGGAACAACCAACTATGAATCTGCCGTTATCCTGCATTAACATAAAATAAACTCTGGTTTTATTGCTCAACATTACATTTGTCTGAAGAAGAAGCCAAAATACTTAGTCAAACGAAAATATGCTAAACAAGTATACTGAAGTGATTTATTCTTAAAATTGAGTATTCTTTGAAACATAAACACCACACCGCAATCACAATAATATGGGCTGGTATAAAGCCATTCAGCATCTGACACCTCCTTTAACGATGCAAAACAAGGCCTCTCTTCCAAGAGAGAAGATAATAATGACATCACAGATAAGCACTGTTATATACCATGGCCAAACATCTAGTTCTACATCCACTATGATTTGTATTTTAAATATATCAGAAAGATATAGTTGTTTAAAATTTGTATTGTTTGGATATATGTCAATAATAGACTTGTAACTCAAAAATGAAAATAAAAAATATGCTGATCGCCTGTTAAATTCAATGACAATACATCCTTCATAAAATAAAAAAAATTGGCCTCCAAGAACTTTAAACGACAACACATTTGGCATGCAAAAAAGAACATAAAAAAAAAGGTTTGTTCATAGAAGAGATGAACAGACAGAGCATGTGTGAGGCTTTTCCTCATTCCAAGAGGGATCTGAGATCACTTCTTATCATTAGGTCTGATCACTGTCTATTAGTCACATCTGTAACAGCAGAATTCTGCAGTCATACAACCCCAGGAGATGTTTCTTTCATTTACTGTAATTAAGCAGTTTTCCCTTCCACCTCCCCCAACCATCAAAGGATGTAGAAAAGGCCATAGAGATATGATGCAGGTCTTCTTAATGCCAAAGTTGGTGCTCTTAAAGGTCAGATGAGAAATTGCCTTTCAATTCTATGCAACGTCCAAGGACAAAGTTCCCTCTATGAGTAGTAACAGTGAACCATATAAAACATGGACATGCTTACTAATGACAGTCACCTCAATAAATCATGTCCAAGGCAGTTTACGGATAAGTTTAAGGATGCATTGATCCTGCTGAATTTCAGTACTCTGATATAAAAAGATATTTGACATATAAATTTCAAATCTTCCCCAGACATCAGAGTCTGGTTTAAAAATAAAAAAAAATAAAAAAAACATCCTGATATGTGATTTAGTCTAAAGTAGAAGTTTATAAATAACATTAAAATATAACTGCCCAATTTAGCTTGGTACATGGTATTTAGACCTGGCCAGGATGTTTTAATAACAACCATACAAGGAATCAAAGCACACATTTTATATACAGTGATTTTAGTGTTATTATAGTGACACATAAAAAGCATACCACAGTAGCCACATGGGTAAATGAACCTCACAAACACACATTTTTGGTACACACCTTATATACTTGTCCATAAGTGCCATTGCCAACCACTTCCACCAGTTCAAAGATCCCAGCTGGATCCTAAAGATAAAAACAGTGGGTATTAAGAAAAGCAAAACACCCAACACAAGAAGCTGAAATGGGGTGTTGAAGGGAGGAGGAGAGGTGCATTCAGCTGTTGCGCCCTAATATATATCTCCACTTGAGGCACATGCCAATACATGCAAACAAAGGAAACCAGTGTCACTCTCACATTAACTGTTCACAAGCACACACAATCCTCCCAGTGTGCAAAATAACAAGGAGAAAGGGTTGGGGGTTATTAAAGAAATAGGGGAAAAATTACAAGGAAGAGAATCTGAAAGCTGCCCCCCACCGGCCTCCTGCAACACACAACAGGCTGGACTACTGAAGGGGCCCAGCCCTGCCTCCATCATATGGGTGGGGGCTGCAGCAATCTCAAGCAAAACTGCACAATACCAAATTAATAGCGAATATTTAACACATATACAGATCCAATCCCCATCTAACCAGCAGATATTTTTATTTGTAATACACCGCCTTTTGTACGAGGATACTCACCCTCAGAGAAGACAGGTCTATGTCCACCAGACTTTTCGCAGGCGAATCGTTGGCCATGGTTGCCCCCTGTTTTTGATATTAGCCCGGCCAGACCCACTGCCTCCTCCCTGGAGCCAGACACAGCAGGGCAAGTTCCCGTCCTGCCTCACGCTATCCTCGCCAGACTCCAACTCCTCATTGGGTGCAAGAGAGTGGTCGGTCCGGGGTGCAGCTGATCCCCTCTCCGCTTCACCCCGTTCTTTCTTTAATTGCCCGGTCCGGGGTGCAGCTGATCCCCTCTCCGCTTCACCCCGTTCTTTCTTTAATTGCCCTCCCCACCTCTGTGTCTTGCTGGCTGGCTAGCTGCAGGAAGGAGATTTACACCATGTTGAGGTGGCAGCAGCTCTCAGTACAGTGAACCAGGCTCTCTCTCTCTCCTTCTTCCCCTCCCTCTTTTCTTTCTTTCTTCCTCCCCTCGGACACACAGACATGCAAAGAAGAGACAGAGGGGGTGGGGGAGAGAAAATCCTCAGCCAGCACTGCTACTGGAGCCGGCAGCACCAATCCCTCAATACACAAACCTCTTTTCCTCCTCCCTTGTTCACACCCACTTTAACCAGCAGCATCACCAGTACACGTTAAACCAGGGTAGAGGCTGCTCAATTCTGCCAGGCAGCATATTAATGTTAATATAAAATGTATATGTATAGCGACAACATATTTTGTAGCATTGTACCATGGGTATAAGTAGTTGATGGCAAAACAATCTTAAAGGGATAAGGAGAGCACTGCCTGAGAGAATGCTTAAAGTCTAAAGCAGTGATAGCTAACCTATTAATTATAAATTGTTTGAGTACAGAAACCATGATGCTCAGCCAGACACATGACACTTGAAGTGCCAAAGGTTAACCATCACTGGCACGGGTCCATATTCATCGGTGCTATACCCGGATATTCCACCTGTATCAGTGTTGCTTTAAAATTGCTGCATAAGCTACAAATATTATTTTAAATTAAAAAAAAACAGCTCCTTTTTTTTTTTTTTTTTTTACAATATTTCTACAATTTTGTTAAAATGGAGGTATTGTGGTAGATGTGCTATGTATATATAATATTCTCTAGTACTGTCTGGTGCATAAATAATGTGGACAATGATGCTATTGATTTTTAAATAGCCACTACTTTTCAATAGTAGATATGTTAAATAGATGGACAGGTTCTATGGCTCATGTGTTGTGTGTCTGCAGTAGCATCAGTGAAAAATATGTACTTTTCTGACAGAAACACCTTAATAAATAACCTCCATTTAATAAAGTGATAGAGCTCCAATAAAATTAATACAACTGCTCACGAACTGGAGATGTATTGATTGTCCAATTGACAACTTATCCCCAGTGGTGTATGGTTTTCTGCTGCCCTATGCAGACAAAATTTGGGCAATACCCCCCCACCCATGTGTTGCACACCCACGACATGACCCATAACCCACGTTGCACACCAAGGACATGCCCCATCACCACATTTACATACCGCCCATCACCCCATTACATACACATTGCCAGTATTATTTTCCATTAATATTCCCCAGCCAATTTGCCCAATAATATGCCAGTATTATTTGCCATTAATATGCCCCAGCCAATTTGCCCAATAATATGCCAGTATTATTTGCCATTAATAAGCCACAGCCAATTTGCCCAATAATATGCCAGTATTATTTGCCATTAATAAGCCACAGCCAATTTGCCCAATAATATGCCAGTATTTGCCATTTAATATGCCCCTGCCAATTTTCCCAATATTATGCCAGTATTATTTGCCATTTAATATAACCCAGCCAATTTGCCCAATAATATGCCAGTATTAATTGCCATTAATATTCCCCAGCCAATTTGCCCAATAAAATGCCAGTATTTGCCATTAATATTCCCCAGCCAATTTTCCCAATAATATGCCAGTATTTGCTATTAAAAAGCCCCCAGCACTTACCTTTTTCCCTGGTGGCTAGGGGCAGGCAGCATGGTGTCCTCCATGCTGCCTGTTCGGCTCCCTGGAGGTTGTGCAGAAAGGCCACGTGACCAGTGGTGTATCTTGGTTTTGTGCTGCCCTAGGCAGACAAATTTTGGGCACTCCCCCTACCCACGATGCACACCCACGACATGACCCATAACCCACGTTGCACACCAAGGACATGCCCCATCACCCAATTTACATGCCTCCATCACCCCATTACATACACATTGCCAATATTATTTGCCATTAATATTCCCCAGCTAATTTGCCCAATAATATGCCAGTATAATTTTCCATTAATATGCCCCTGCCAATTTTCCCAATAATATGCCAGTATTATTTGTCTTTAATAAGTCACAGCCAATTTCCCCAATAATATGCCAGTATTTGCCATTTAATCAGCCCCTGCCAATTTGCCCTATATTATGCCAGTATTATTTTGTCATTAATATTCCCCAGCCAATTTGCCCAATAATATGCCAGTGTTTGCCACTGAATATGCCCCTGCCAATTTGCCCAATATTATGCCAGTATAATTTGCCATTAATATTCCCCAGCCAATTTGCCCAATAATATGCCAGTGTTATTCTGCCATTTAATATGCCCCAGCCAATTTGCCCAACATTAAGCCAGTATTATTTGCCATTTAATATGCCACTGCCAATTTGCCCAATAATATGCCAGTGTTATTTGCTAGTAATAAGCCCCAGCCAATGTGCTCAATAATATGCCAGTGTTATTTGCCATTTAATATGGCCCTGACAATTTGCCCAATAATATGCCAGTGTTATTTGCCATTTAAATTCCCACAGCCAATTTGCCCAATAATATGCCAGTGTTATTTGCCATTAATAAGCCACAGCCAATGTGCTCAATAAAATGCCAGTGTTATTTGCCATTTAATATGGCCCTGACAATTTGCCCAATAATATGCCAGTATTATTTGCCATTTAATTTCCCACAGCCAATTTGCCCAATAATATGCCAGTGTTATTTGCCATTTAGTATGCCCCAGTAAATGTGCCCAATAATATGCCAGTGTTAATTGCCATTTAGTATGCCCCAGTAAATTTGCAAATAATATGCTAGTGTTATTTGCCATTTCATATCCCACAGCCAATTTGTCCAATAATATGCCAGTGTTATTTTCCATTTAGAATGCCCCAGTAAATTTGCCAATAATATGCCAGTGTTATTTGACATTTAATATCCCACAGCCAATTTTCCCAATAATATGCCAGTGTTATTTGCCATTTAATATGCCCCAGCCAATTTGCCTAATAATATGCCAGTGTTATTTGACATTTAATATCCCACAGCCAATTTGCCCAATAATATGCCAGTGTTATTTGCCATTTAGTATGCCCCAGTACATTTGCCCAATACTATTCCAGTGTTATTTGCCATTTAGTATGCCAGTAAATGTGCCCAATAATATGCCAGTGTTAATTGCCATTTAGTATGCCCCAGAAAATTTGCAAATAATATGCCAGTGTTATTTGCCATTTAATATGTCCCTGCTAATTTGCCCAATAATATGCCAGTATTATTTGCCATTTAATATGCCCCTGCTAATTTGCCCAGTAATATGCCAGTGTTATTTGCCATTTAATATGCCCCTGCTAATTTGCCCAATAATATGTCAGTGTTATTTGCCATTTAATTTGCCCCAGTAAATTTGCCCACTATAATTTCCCAGTGTTATTTGCCATTTAGTATGCCCCAGTTAATGTGCCCAATAATATGCCAGTGTTAATTGCCATTTAGTATGCCCCAGAAAATGTGCAAATAATATGCCAGTGTTATGTCCCATTAACATGCCCCAGACAATTTCCCCCCATTTCCCCAGCACTTACCTGTTTTCCCTGGTGGCTAGTGGCAGGCAGCATGGTCTCCTCCATGCTGCCTGTTCGGCTCCCAGGCGGTTGTGCCGACAGGTCAAGTGACCCGGCGCGCGTATGACGTCAGCGCGCCAGTCACGTGACAGTCGGCACTTCTGTGTCACACTGCACGGGGAGCCGAACAGGCAGCACGGAGGTTTCTCTGTGCTGCCTGTTTGGCTCCCTGTGCAGCCTGTCGGCAGAGGAAAGGTGAGAGGGGATCTTCCGATCCCTTCTCACCTCCGTCTCTGCCTGCAAGCGTTTTTTGTTTTTTTTTAAAGGGCCACATTTTTTCAGTGCTGGGGGGCAGCTGCTGCCCCCCAAAATTTGCTGCCCTAGGCATCCGCCTAGGATGCCTCACTGTCAGGGCCGTCTTTAATAGTGATTGGACCCTGGGCAAGCATTTGCTTGGGCCCCCTGGACCCTGCCCCCTCCCCTGCATGCAATCCCGCCATCCATCGCAATGTTACCCCCCCCCCCACACACACACACACACACATGCCATAATTGTTGTGCCATTCAGATGCCAGTAATATTGTGCCATTCAGAGCGCAGTAATATTGTGCCAGTCAGAGCCCAGCCAATTTGCCTAATAATATGCCAGTGTTATTTGACATTTAATATCCCACAGCCAATTTGCCCAATAATATGCCAGTGTTATTTGCCATTTAGTATGCCCCAGTACATTTGCCCAATACTATTCCAGTGTTATTTGCCATTTAGTATGCCAGTAAATGTGCCATTTAGTATGCCCCAGTAAATGTGGCCAATAATATGCCAGTGTTAATTGCCATTTAGTATGCCCCAGAAAATTTGCAAATAATATGCCAGTGTTATTTGCCATTTAATATGTCCCTGCTAATTTGCCCAATAATATGCCAGTATTATTTGCCATTTAATATGCCCCTGCTAATTTGCCCAGTAATATGCCAGTGTTATTTGCCATTTAATATGCCCCTGCTAATTTGCCCAATAATATGTCAGTGTTATTTGCCATTTAATTTGCCCCAGTAAATTTGCCCACTATAATTTTCAGTCAGAGCCCAGGAATATTGTGCCAGTCAGATACCAGGAATATTGTGAAATTCAGACCCCAGTAATATTGTGCCAGTCAGATGCCTGTAATATTGTGCCAGTCAGATGCCTGTAATATTGTGCCAGTCAGATACCAGGAATATTGTGTAAGTCAGAGCCCAAGAATATTGTGCCATTCAGATACCTGTAATATTGTGCCAGTCAGATACCTGTAATATTGTGCCAGTCAGATACCAGGAATATTGTGCTTGTCAGATACCAGGAATATTGTGCCTGTCAGATACCAGGAATATTGTGCCTGTCAGATGCCAGGAATATTGTGCCTGTCAGATGCCTGTAATATTATGCCAGTCAGATGCCTGTAATAGTGTGCCAGTCAGAGGCCAGGAATATTGTGCCAGTCAGATGCCTGTAATATTGTGCCAGTTAGATGCCTGTAATATTATGCCAGTCAGATGCCTGTAATATTATGCCAGTCAGGTGCCTGTAATAGTGTGCCAGTCAGAGGCCAGGAATATTGTGCCAGTCAGATGCCTGCAATATTGTGCCAGTCAGAGCCCAGTAATATTGTGCCAGCCAGATGCCCAGTAATATTGTGCCAGCCAGATGCCCAGTAATATTGTGCCAATCAGATGCCCAGTATTATTGTGCCAGTCAGAGCCCAGTAATATTGTGCCAGTCAGATGCCCAGTAATATTGTGCCAGCCAGATGCCCAGTAATATAGTGCCAGCCAGATGCCTGTAATATTATGCCAGACAGATGCCCAGTATTATTGTGCCAGTCAGATGCCCAGTATTATTGTGCCAGTCAGAGACCAGTAATATTGTGCCAGCCAGAGCCCAGTAATATTGTGCCAGCCAGATGCCCAGTAATATTGTGCCAGCCAGAGCCCAGTAATATTGTGCCAGCCAGATGCCCAGTAATATTGTGCCAGCCAGAGCCCAGTAATATTCTGCCAGCCAGATGCAAAGTAATATTGTGCCAGCCAGAGCCCAGTAATATTCTGCCATTCAGATGCCCAGTAATATAGTGCCAGTCAGAGCCCAGTAATATAGTGCCAGTCAGAGCCCAGTAATATAGTGCCAGCCAGATGCCCAGTAATATAGTGCCAGCCAGATGCCCAGTAATATTGTGCCAGGCAGATGCCCAGGAATATAGTGCCACTCAAAGCCCAGTAATATTGTGCCAGCCAGGTGCCCAGTAATATTGTGCCAGTCAGATGCCCAGTAATATTGTGCCAGCCAGATGCCCAGTAATATTGTGGCAGCCAGATGCCGAGTAATATAGTGCCAGTCAGCCCCCCGCCCCCCGTTCCCAAGTACTTACATAACCCTGCTCCGTGTCCCCCGCCGGATGTCTCCTCCGTGCAGTCTTCCCTCTTGCACGGAGGAGGGAAACAGTCACCGGATGTGACGCGACGTCACTTCCGGCGTCAGTTTTTTTTTCCGGCCATCGCATCCATCGGATGCGGCTTGCCGGAAAAAAGCGTTCACAAGCGCAATGCGCTGTGAACGCGGCAAGCAGGGCTTGGGACCCCCCAGGAGTAAATGGGCCCAGGGCAGCTGCCCCGTTTGCCCCGCGTTAAAGACGGCCCTGCTCACTGTAAGTACAGCACTACACGTGACCCGGCGCGCATCTGACGTCAGAGCTCCCGTCACGTGACCTGTCAGCATTTCCTGTCATACTGTACATGGGGGCCGAACAGGCAGCACAGAGGTTTCTCTTTTATTTTAAAGGGGCAGCTCTTTTTTTTTTTAATTTTTAAAAACATTTGTGTGGGTTTTGTGCCACCCCTAATGGCAAACAAGGCAAGTGCTGCCGCTTAAACCACCTCAATATTTCTCCTTTCAAATATTAATCCTGCTCACTATGATTTCTTTTATATGCAATTAATTCAATCATTTAAAAAAAACAACAGTGGCATGTGATTTATATATGTGTTTGTTTAAAATGACCATGTTATCTAGTTCCATCTTATGTAAGTGGTAGTGTCCCTTTAAGGTCAAATTAGCCAAGTTGGAAAAATTGTCCAGTTCAGCTGAAGTCTATAGAGGCAATTGCATGACTAGCCATTTTTTGAAAAAAGGGTGGCAACCCTAAATGTCATTTATATTTGAAGTTGCACCATTTGTGATGCAGTTGCAGTATTTGCTTGAATTTAAGATGACCCTGATTATAAGACATCCTCTGGTGCTGTACAACACTTTCGTCTTCTATGACGGACCGCCGGAAGGTCAAGTAACCTCCCTGCTTCATAGAAGTACCGGGCAGCACCGGAAGATGTCTGCGTGCATTGCGCAGACATCCACCACCTGCTTGCGAGGGGGATCTGATTATAAGACGTACATCGAATGTAAGAGCATTTGCTCTGAAAAAAGCCTTATCTTATATTCAAGCAAATAAGTTAATTAAAGGGACAGGCTTGTCCCCCAAACTCACTTTGGTGCAAGATGAAGATTACTGCTTGCATACGTTTTTTTTCCAGTGTGATTTGATGCAGGCATTCTGCATAAATCACATTTTTTATATTTTACTCAAGCCCTCCCCCAGTGATTACTTTGCATGTTTACTGCAGGTGTAGCTGCACTGATTATATAGACACTGAGGATATAATATTTTGTCTAATTTAGTCGCTTCCTGTGCTCTTTGAATTAAATACATTGTTTGGCCTCTAAGTGACCTTGCTCTGGCACACAGTAGGATCTATTTAACAGTGCAACACATTGTCTGATGACATCAATAGAGAGACAGGAAATTCCATTCATTTGAATGAAATTATTCGCATTGGTTCCTGCAGCAAAAAAAAAAAGAAATTACTTCTACTCAGCTAGTGTGGGCAGTCCTGGTTTCTTGTAAATTGCTGTAATTTCACAATTTCATCTAACTGTAAGTATTTTAGATTTTAAGCAATGCAAAATGTAAAACATGCATTCAGTCCTTTGAAAGCACATTAACCCCTTCGCGACCTTATGACGAGTTAACTCGTCATAAGAGCCGCAGCATTAGCGACCTTATGACGAGTTAACTCGTCATGCAGTCTAGCCGGCGGTGCGCTCCGTGTGTACCGCCAGCTAGTCTGCAACGGGTCAAGGACTAAGCCTCGCACCCGAGGCAAAGCTCCTGGACCCGATCGGTGGATTTCCGGGCATGTGATCGCTGTGATTGAGTGATCACCGCGTTAACATGCAAATTAGATGCAAAGTCAGTGTGTTCACCTTTGCCTCTAATTCACTCTCTGTGCTTCACGTTCTTATAGTGAAGCACAGAGAGTGACCTGTAAATAAAAAGAAATAACTAACATACACAGAGGTAAAAAAAAAAAAAATTAACCCTTTCATTGCTGATCACAGTTTTTAACTGTGATCAGTTTCCTTCCACTTTATGGCCCTCATTTAGTTTTTTTATTTTTACAATTTATAAAGTTTTTTTTAATAAATAAAGGTAATTTTAATATATTTATTTAATAAAATTTACTCCATGCATGCCTGTTGCATGATTTTTACGGGTCTGACATCGCACTCTTCAGAGTTTTTTTTCTGTATTTTTTGTTTAGGGGGGTTTGGGAACCAATATTTTTCTTTTTTAGTAGTTAGTTAATTAGGGGGGATAAGTGGGTTAGTGTTGCACTAGTTGTGTAGCTTATTATTGGGAAAATAATGGGGAAAAACGTTTTTTTCCTCAAAAATTTCCTCTTTTATATGTATTTTTTAATACTAAAATGTAAATCATTTTTATGTATAGGGTATCAAAAGAAAGCTCTAACTGTCCTTTAAAAAACAACATATAACTTGTATGGGTAAGTTAAATGAGAGAGAGGAAAATTATGTTTCAAAACCTGCATATTAAAAATTGAAAAACGCTCTGGTTCTTGGCCCAGGAAAATCCCTGGTCCTTAAAGGGTTAATATGCATTCAAATTTGGAAGATGCATTTTGGGTAACATACAGTCCCTTTAAGGTTTTCCTAACTATTCCTTCAAATTAAATAATTAGAAAAAAAAACAAAAAAAATCGGGACAAGGCAGGGATGCCCCCTGTCCCCACTTCTATATGTCATCTCTATAGAGCCCTTAGCTATCGATATACGTCAGAATGCAGGCATAAGGGGCTTTGGATTCTCGAAAGGGGATCTAAAGGTCAATATGTATGCAGATGACGTGATACTGACTTTAGAAGATCCAGTGAACTCGCTGAGAGAACTGTTACTGGAGCTAACAAGCTTCTCTGAAGTCTCCGGATATAAGCTTAACTAGGAGAAATCCTTGGCTTTAATGTGCAATGTTCCACCATCAATGGAAGACGTCTTGAGAAAACATTATAAGTTTAAATGGGCGACGAACATTGAATATTTGGGCATTAAAATAGTTCCCGATCCCTCAGAAATAGTGGAAGCCAATTTCTTACCGTTGTTGACAAAAACCAGCAAGCAATTAAAAGATTGGAATAAGATGTTCTTCTCTTGGTGGGGACGAGTTAATATAATTAAAGCATATATCCTGCCTAAATGGCTTTACCTGTTCCGCATGATCCCCTTGGCGATACCTAACAGCTGGCTCACTTTAATACAATCAACATTTAACATATTTATCTGAAAAGGGAAAAGACCCCGAATGAGCTTGGAACGTCTTAGAAGGAAACCTAAACAAGGCGGGATTTCCCTTCCAGATATTTATGAGTTGCATAACGCTAGTCTCCTTTCTCATGCCCTGCTTACACAAAGAGGGAATGCCACCGCAGAGAAGTGGTACGGTGTTGAACAAGATCTTGTTGGTACGAGCAATTTAAATAATCTTTTTTGGTGTTTAAAAAATAAAACCAAACCCAAAATGGCCTATGGCAGTATAGTATTGGAAAACCTTCTAGATAGCTGGACTAAGTTCAAAAGGGAATTCGGGTTGGGAGATAAGCTTGTAACTTGCCTCCCTCTTGAGACCCTGGCTTACAATAGTGAAGATTTGAGTTTGAGGAGCTGGACAGACTGTGGCATCCTTAAAATCGAGGACCTGATAAAAGATGGGGTAATTAGGTCATTTCCAAATATAACAGAAGCATATCCCTCTCTAAATAGAGTATTTACATATTTACGTATAAAAGGATTCCTCCAAGTACATCTATATAGGGACTCGAGAATTATAGTTAACAAGCTAAAAAACATCCTAACAAAAGGAAAAACTAAAGGGCTGATCACTCTGTGTATGGACTTAAGGAGAACTAAAGAGGTGGAACGTCCACCTACAGCTATAGAAAAGTGGAATAAAGTATTACATACGGATATTGATCCGGAAGAGTGGACAAATGCTTTTCAGAAGGTGTATAAGAGAGTGAGCTGCTTGAACTTAGTTGAATTACAGTTTAAACTTATAAATTGGTGGTACTTAGTACCAATATACCTAAATAAAATGTACCCGGAACAACCTAAGGAATGTTGGAGATGTGAAGTTCACCCCGGCAATATGCCCCATATATGGTGGATGTGCGAACCAACACAGAAGTATTGGAAAATGGTTAGTCAGAAAATTACTGAGATAAGCGGGGTGAAGCTTCCTTTTAAACCTGAAGTTTTTCTACTTCATTTAACTTTCCCAAAAATGAAAAGCCAAGAGCTGGATCTCATTATACACCTTCTGTTAGCAGCTAAGCTATCCTTAACTAGGAAATGGAGATCCACCTCCTTACCGACATGGGACCAAATTAAAGCTCAGTTATTGTATCAGATGAAAATGGAAAAAGGTATTAAAAAATATCAGTCAAGCGCCCCGGAAAAAAATGAAAACTGGGACAAGTGGATTCAGTTGGCATCAGTGTGGACTCAGTGTGCGATTTTTGGTGGGCCTGGACCGGAACCCTTGGGGATTGTTCCTCTGAATAGTGTGTGAGGAAGGGTGATGCGGGGGAACACGAGTATTAGTTCCCCTGCGTTACCTGGAGAGAATGTGTTTTGTTAGTGGGTAGAAATAATAAAGAGTAATGGAGAGGATATGGTAAGGCAGACTTACTGGGTCCTCAATGGCAACTTATAGATGAGAAAACGGTTTGAGGAGGAGGGAAAGAGAGGGATAGGTAAGGGGAGGAAGGAAACAGAGGAAGATTGGAATAAGAGGGGATACTATCCCACCTAAAGTCTACCTGCCTAAATACCCTCCATATACTATATTTTACTGATGGTCTCCACCCCCACCGGCAATGTTATAAGGTTAGCTTTATTGTATTTTATTTTTAGTGTTTGTTGGAATGTATTGTTTGTCTTTTTTTATATGCAAAAATAAAAGATTTATACAATTTAAAAAAAAAATAATAATAAAAAAAACAAATGAAAAAGTTTTTCAAGTGCCCCTGGTTCCACAACCTTTCTCTGTATAGAGAAATCTGCAAAGTGATCCTTCCATTTATTTCAAATAGTAGACATATGCATACACCGTTTGACAAAAAATTATAAATTTAAAGAACAAAACCAATATCCAGGTACAGCCCTATATACCAATGTGAAAGAAAAATGTATATTATGTATGATGATATGACCCCTATGCCAGTGCAATAAATAAAACAGAAGCGTCTTATCCTTATATTACGCTGGGGGAGGAGGAGGAGAAAGAAAGGAATGGTTGCTGGGGTTAAGTCCCATGCACTTCAAACTTCAAAGATCTGGCGCCAGGGAAGTAAGGATTTTGCATTATCCCAGGGACATCCCGGGGCGTCACGAGAACACTCAGGAATGTTGGAGTGCGAGTGCATGCTTAATCTACTGCTATCTACAATAGTGTGCAACGTGCCTCATGCGCTCGCACACTGGATAGGTTAATGACCAGACGGGGGGCAAATCCAGAGCTTTAAACACCAAGGCTTCAATAAAATATAACTCTTCCTCCTAACCAGTGCTCTGTGCTCCTGTAGCTTTACTGGTGTTTGATGCCGCATGCTCTGTCACTGCCCTCCGGCAGAGACCTGTTGCTGTCAATAATCACAGGGCCAATCATAGGGGAGCATGAGGATATGAATAGTGCAAAATAATTTTAAAAAGTGTGATAAATGGCGCTATAAATTCCCAGTAAAATGTACTATTAACAAAAAGTGATTTATACCAGCTGCGGCCCAGACACACTTGCCACAAATATGTAAAAAGAATGAACAACAAAAAAGAATAGGGGGCTATGCTTATAACTTTAAGACACCATCTTGTGTATCTATAAAAAATATACCGGTATATACTTATTTTTTGAGGTATACTCTTCTTCTTATGTCAATTCCAGTAATTTATAGAAAACCGATAAATTCAAGAAAAAAACAGTACAATATTGTAGTAAACAGTAATTCCCGAGGTTGATATCCCCAATATACTGTAACTCACTTATTACTGAGCAGATACACTGCTCAGTATGACTCACACGTGGAGCCCCTCAGGGGATATGTTGATGGAGCAATCTCAGTCCCAGCAAAAGTGTTTCCCGAAAAAACACTTTAATACGAAATAAAAACAATCTTTGGCTCATAGTAGGCAAAGCGCTGATTGGTTGGCTAGTTAAAGGGCCGTGTCGGCGCTGTGCCAATTGGTCGCTTAGTTAAAGGGACTAATTTAGGACATCAGCAGCAGTTTGTCTGAGCCCTAGTCACTCCCCTCAAATCTCATTGGTCGATACTACAGTTTCTGTGTTTCTATTGGTCGCCAGCCCTTCTGGAACAAAATTCATTTTTTCTATTGTGATCAAGTAAATACATTTAAACCCATTGTTAAATCAGCTTTGATCTGTTACTGTATAAATGTCCTGCATCATTGTCCAATAAATGTGTTGTTCCTGCAAAACCAAATAAGGCTGATGTCGTCCATGTATAGTGGGGAAAAGATGGATCAGGAATATCAGCACTCTATCTCAGTTGCGACTTAGTGACAGTAAGGGGACCTGAAGAGAATACTTGTGGAGCTATTGACTAGCAACCGACGATCGTACCTAGGGGTCGTCCTGTAACAGAGGCTAAAAATTATTAATTTTTATTTTATTTAAAAACATCTCTGCTGCTGTGGGCACCTGACTGACTGAGCATTGTGGGAAGTTGAGTTCATAGCTAACATCTGCAACTCAGCCAGCATCATGGAAGCAGTATGTCTGGCTGAGCCTCATGGGAACTGTAGTTAACATCAGATGGTGTAACAGGTGTTAGTGAAACACAGTGGCATCCCGAGGGGGGTGTGGACCGCACCGGGTGACACCACCAGCGGCGGGGAAAAAAAACACTGCGGCCAGCGCTACCGTAAGGCGTGAAAAATCAAAAACTTACCTCCTTCCTGTTCTGTCTCCCGGTGCTCTGCAGGTCCGCGGCTGTGAGGAAAGCGTTTAACAAACTTTATTGAAGCCGCGTGGCTGGAGAGGAGTGCACAACGCTTCCCTCACAGCCGCGGACCTGCAGAGCACTGGGAGACAGCAGCAAGGCGGTAAGTACTGGGGAAGGGGGAGGAGGGTGGGAAAATCCTGGCATATTGAGGGGCAGAATCCTGGAATATTGAGGGGCAAAATCCTGGCATATTAAATGGCATTTTGGGGGGCAAAATCCTGGCATATTGAGAGCAAAATACTGGCATATTAAATGGCATATTGGGGGGCAAACTCCTGGCATACTGAGGGGCAAAATCCTGGCATACTGAGGGGCAAAATCCTGGCATATTAAATGGCATATCGGAGGGGCAAAATCCTGGCATATTGAGGGGCAAAATCCTGGCATATTAAATGGCATATTTGAGGGGCAAAATCCTGGCATATTGAGGGGCAAAGTCCCGGCATATTAAATGGCATATTGGGGGGGGGGGGAATCCTGGCATCTTAAATGGCATATTGGGGGGGCAAAATCCTGGCATATTAAATGGCATATTGGGGGGGAAATATCCTGGCACATTAAATGGCTAAAGAATGGTATATTGAGGAACAAAATCATGGCATTTTAAATGGCATATTGGGGGGCAAAATCCTGGCACATTAAATGGCATATTGGGGGGCAAAATCCTGGCATATTAAATGGCATATTGGAGGGGCAAAATCCTAACATATCAAAAGGCATATTGAGTGGCAAAATCCTGGCATATTAAATGGCATATTGGGGGGCAAAATCCTGGCATATTGAGTGGCAAAATCCTGGCATATTAAATGGCATATTGGAGGGGCAAAATCCTAACATATCAAATGGCATATTGAGTGGCAAAATCCTGGCATATTAAATGGCATATTGGGGTGCAAAATCCTAGCATATTAAATGGCATATTGGAGGGGCAAAATCCTGACATATTAAATGGCATATTGAGTGGCAAAATACTGGCATATTAAATGGCATATTGGGGGGCAAAATCCTGGCATATTGAGTGGCAAAATCCTGGCATATTAAATGGCATATTGGGGGGCAAAATCCTAGCATATTAAATGGCATATTGGAGGGGCAAAATCCTGGCATATTAAATTGCATATTGAGTGGCAAAATCCTGGCATATTTTTTTTTCGAAATTCAATTTTTATTGATATTTTCACATAAAACAAAACAAAAAACACATAAATAATAAACAGCACAGATATGAATATTCCGTATGGAAACATGGGGGTGGGAATGGGAGGGGGCGGGGGTGAAGGGCTGAGGATACATAATGAATAAGTATGACAATCAAAATCGAAATTGTGTTATTCTTATATATTGTAACTTCTTTACCAACTCAGCTTTTAAACAATAGCTGATTTTAACGTCACATTCCATACATTTAATCAACCAAATTGTCTGTGATGATGCTGATGCCCCTATTTCCGTTACATAAATAACCATGATCTCCTCCACATACACATCTGGGGGGGATAAAATTGTGGGGTGGGGTTATTGGGGAAAAAATAAGTGTAAGGAAAGGGAGGGGGGGTTGAAGGAATCCGGGCGTGGGGGTGGGGGGGGTATAATGATTCTACCTCCTATCGAATCGAGATCTGATTCCTGAATCACCTATGGGTGATTAGTTTTTGTGAGGAACTCTGACCAGTGAAACCAGGTGTTCCGATGTCTCTCTTTTTGCTTGGTTGATATTGCGGACATGTCCTCCCATACTCTAATCTCCTCAACCTTCCTTTCCCATTCCCGACGGCTTGGGGGAGTAGCAGATTTCCAATTGAGGGGAATCAACAATTTCGCCGCGTTCAGTAAATGCTTGGTCACTGATTTTTTATAATTAGCTATCGATTGAGTGGTGTGGTGTAACAGAAAAGTAGCCGGGGTGAATGGTATTTGTGTGTCCGTCAATTTAATTATGATGTCTCTGATTTCCTCCCAGAAGGGTTTGAGAACCGGGCAATCCCACCATATATGCATCATATGTCCCACCTCTTTCCCACACCTCCAGCAAGTTTCAGAGATTTCCGGGTTTATCCTGTGTAAAAGACTCGGGGTCTTATACCACATAGTAAGGACCTTATATGCGTTTTCTTGGATGACAGTATAGGTGGAGCACTGTTTTGTAAGGATAAATATCTTATCCCATTGAGTATTCGTAAATGTCATATTCAATGCTTCTTCCCATTTGGTAGTGAAAGTTGGGTAAGGGTCAGTTATAGGAGGTAGTAGCTCTTGGTATAACATAGTTATCCCATGCTGGGGTTGTGTGGTCTTGGTACTGAGGTGTTCCACGTAGGTCAGTTGTCTAGTCAGGTTGTGTTGTTGTCTAAGCGACTGTACAAAGTGCGTGATTTGTCTATATCTCAGGGACGTGAGAAACGAGGGAGTTACATCTGGGAGCATGGGTGTAGGAACCCCCACAAATCTGGGGGGGACAGCATTTTTGCTCGCCGGGTATAGCAGCAGTAAAAATAAAGCTTGTCACAGTGTATATTATATCACCAAGTTCCCACCAACATTACCAGGATCCTTGGTATACAACAGATACATTCACAGCACAACATCTACATCAGGCAGGTGCATTTTATCACTGTTACATGAAATATAGTCAGCGAGCTGTGTGTACACCATAAAACATACATCAGTATGAACCTACCACTTCTGCTGGAATGCCATTCCATGTATCCACTACCCTCTCAGTAAAGTAATACTTTCATTAGTCCCTGACCTTATCTTATATCTAGGATAGCCTTATACCTATCCCATGCATGCTTAAACTCCTTCACTGTATTAACCTCTACCACTTCTACTGGAAGGCTATTCCATGCATCCACTACCCTCTCAGTATAGTAATACTTTCATTGGTCCCTGGCCTTATCTTATATCTAGGATAGCCTTATACCTATCCCATGCATGCTTAAACTCCTTCACTGCATTGACCTCTACCACTTCTACTGGAAGACTATTCCATGCATCCACTACCCTCTCAGTAATGTAATCCTTTCATTAGTCCCTGACCTTATATTATATCTAGGATAGCCTTATACCTATCCCATGCATGCTTAAACTCCTTCACTGTATTAACCTCTACCACTTCTACTGGAAGACTATTCCATGCATCCACTACCCTCTCAGCAAACAAACATTACATTTCTGACCAGAAAATAAACTGTAAAATATTAAATATTTCCAAAAGCTTAAGGTGGACCCCAAATATATGTATATAACTAGTAAAATTTATACCAGGGCTTGACAACCTTAACTAAGTTTTAGGAGCCAGGAAAAAAATCTAGGAGCCAGACAACAGCACATACACACAATCACATGCAGTCATATACAGTCAGTCACATAGACACATATACTCATACATACAGCCTGTCACACATATACATACTGTCACATAGAAACACACTCATACATACATACATACATACAGTCTGCCAGGCACACACTCACACATACATACAATCTGTCAGACACACACACACTCATACATACAGTCGTTCACAGACACACTCATACATACATACATAGAGTCTGTCGCAGACACACACTCATACATACATGCAGTCTGTCAGACACACACACACACTCATACATACAGTCTGTAACATAGACACATACACTCAGAGTCAGTCACATAGACACACACACTCATACATGGTCTTTCACATAAACTCATACATACAGTCTGTCACAGACACACACTCATAGTCAGTCATATATACACACAAACTCATACAGTCAGTCACAGACACACAAACTCATACAGTCAGTCACAGACACACAAACTCACACAGTCAGTCACACACACTCATACAGTCTGTCACACTCCCTCATACAGTCTGTCACACACACACACTCATACATACATACATACATAGTCTGTCACATACACTCATACATACATACATCCATAGTCTGTCACATACACTCATACATACATACAGTCTATCACATATACTCATACATACACACAGTCTGTCACATACACTCATACATACACACATTCAAGTGAGCAGTTTTTTTTATCTTAAAAAATACATTTAAAAAAAATGTAGATCAATACCAGGGATCAAAGCTATATCTCATTGCAGGGAAGGTGTGCATTTCCGTTCCAGGTTTTTCTGTGCCTCTTACAATCATTACTTATTAATTACATTATTTTGCCCATTCATTTGTCAGTTTTATTTTGTCCACATTCATTTGCCAGTGTTTTTTTTGCCCAAATTCATTTGTCAGGGTTTTTTTTGCCCACATTCATTTGCCAGGTTTTTTTTTGCCCATATTCATTTGCCAGGGTTTTTTTTTTTGCCCACATTCATTTGCCAGGGTTTTTTTTTTTTGCCCAAATTCATTTACCAGGGTTTTTTTTTTTTGCCCACATTCATTTGCCAGGTTTTTTGTTGCCCACATTCATTTGCCAGGGTTTTTTTTTTGCCCTCATTTTTTGATCATCTCATCATTAGTAGAAGTCATTGGCAGATTTAAGAGACATGTTATTATGGCAGCTTCGGGAGTCATTGATTATTGCAGCTCTAAGAGACATTTTTTAAATGCCCCTAAGAGCTGCAATAATCAATCACGTTCCGAAGCTGCCATGATAAAAAGAAAAACGGTACATTATTGGCAGTGACACAGTCACTATTCCTACCTCGTTCCTCCCAGTGCGGGGCTGTGTGACTTGTGGAGGACGCGCACAAGCCGTGCGCATGATCACATGACGTCTGCGATGAAGTCATGTGATCAGGTGACCTCCGTGATCACTGCAGAGCTGATTCTCCCGGGACAGTCCCAGGATCGAAAACGTTGCAGGATTGTCCCGGGTTGGCAAGTATGCTCAGGGCCGTCTTTAATAGTGATTGGACCCTGGGCAAGCATTTGCTTGGGCCCCCTGGACCCTGCCCCCTCCCCTGCATGCAATCCCGCCATCCATCGCGATGTTAACCCCCCCCCCCCCCACACACACACATATGCCATAATTGTTGTGCCATTCAGATGCCAGTAATATTGTGCCTTTCAGAGCGCAGTATTATTGTGCCAGTCAGAGCCCAGTAATATTGTGCCATTCAGAGCACAGTAATATTGTACCATTCAGAGCCCAGTAATATTGTGCCAGTCAGATGCCTGTAATAGTGCCATTCAGAGCCCAGGAATATTGTGCCAGTCAGAGCCCAGGAATATTGTGCCAGTCAGATACCAAGAATATTGTGCCAGTCAGATACCAAGAATATTGTGCCAGTCAGAGCCCAGGAATATTGTGCCAGTCAGATGCCTGTAATATTGTGCCAGTCAGAGCCCAGGAATATTGTGCCAGTCAGATACCAAGAATATTGTGCCAGTCAGATACCAAGAATATTGTGCCAGTCAGAGCCCAGGAATATTGTGCCAGTCAGATGCCTGTAATATTGTGCCAGTCAGAACCCAGTAATATAGTGGCAGCCAGAGCCCAGTAATATAGTGCCAGCCAGAACCCAGTAATATAGTGCCAGCCAGAACCCAGTAATATAGTGCCAGCCAGAGCCCAGTAATATAGTGCCAGCCAGAACCCAGTAATATAGTGCCAGCCAGAACCCAGTAATATAGTGCCAGTCAGAACCCAGTAATATAGTGCCAGCCAGAACCCAGTAATATAGTGCCAGCCAGAGCCCAGTAATATAGTGCCAGTCAGAACCCAGTAATATAGTGCCAGCCAGAACCCAGTAATATAGTGCCAGTCAGAACACAGTAATATAGTGCCAGCCAGAACCCAGTAATATAGTGCCAGCCAGAGCCCAGTAATATAGTGCCAGTCAGAACCCAGTAATATAGTGCCAGCCAGAACCCAGTAATATAGTGCCAGCCAGAGCCCAGTAATATAGTGCCAGTCAGAACCCAGTAATATAGTGCCAGTCAGAACCCAGTAATATAGTGCCAGCCAGAACCCAGTAATATAGTGCCAGCCAGAACCCAGTAATATAGTGCCAGTCAGAACCCAGTAATATAGTGCCAGCCAGAACCCAGTAATATAGTGCCAGCCAGAGCCCAGTAATATAGTGCCAGCCAGAACCCAGTAATATAGTGCCAGCCAGAACCCAGTAATATAGTGACAGTCAGAACCCAGTAATATAGTGCCAGCCAGAACCCAGTAATATAGTGCCAGCCAGAGCCCAGTAATATAGTGCCAGCCAGAACCCAGTAATATAGTGCCAGCCAGAACCCAGTAATATAGTGCCAGTCAAAACCCAGTAATATAGTGCCAGCCAGAGCCCAGTAATATAGTGCCAGTCAGAACCCAGTAATATAGTGCCAGCCAGAACCCAGTAATATAGTGCCAGCCAGAGCCCAGTAATATAGTGCCAGTCAGAACCCAGTAATATAGTGCCAGTCAGAACCCAGTAATATAGTGCCAGCCAGAACCCAGTAATATAGTGCCAGCCAGAACCCAGTAATATAGTGCCAGTCAGAACCCAGTAATATAGTGCCAGCCAGAACCCAGTAATATAGTGCCAGCCAGAACCCAGTAATATAGTGCCAGCCAGAACCCAGTAATATAGTGACAGTCAGAACCCAGTAATATAGTGCCAGCCAGAACCCAGTAATATAGTGCCAGCCAGAGCCCAGTAATATAGTGCCAGCCAGAACCCAGTAATATAGTGCCAGCCAGAACCCAGTAATATAGTGCCAGTCAGAACCCAGTAATATAGTGCCAGCCAGAACCCAGTAATATAGTGCCAGCCAGAGCCCAGTAATATAGTGCCAGCCAGAACCCAGTAATATAGTGCCAGTCAGAACCCAGTAATATAGTGCCAGCCAGAACCCAGTAATATAGTGCCAGTTAAACCTCCTCCCCCCCCCCCCCCTCCTTCCCTAGTACTTACATGAATCTGCTCCGTGTCCCCCGCCGGATGTCTCCTCCGTGCAGTCTTCCCTCTTGCACGGAGGAGGGAAACAGTTACCGGATGTGACGCGACGTCACATCCGGCGTCAGTTTTTTTTTTTTTTTTCGGCCGTCGCATCCATCGGATGCGGCTTGCCGGAAAAAAGCGTTCACAAGCGCAATGCGCTGTGAACGCGGCAAGCAGGGGCTGGGGGCCCCGTTTGCTGGGGGGGATTTCACCCTACCTGTCCCCCCCACATTTTTTCCTGGGGGGGATCCGTCCCCCCCATCCCCCCCGCTTCCTACGCCCATGTCTGGGAGTATGGAAGTCAGAGGGAGAACACCCGTCACCCCCATTACCTCTCTTACATGTCCCACCTGTGTCAACTGAAATTCTCTCCCCAATGTTCCATCTCTCCCCGGTGGGAAAGCCTCATTATACAAAAGAGGTGTAAGTGGCGAGGGAAATGTGGTGATCTGTTCTTTCTTGGCCAAGGAGTGCCATATCGTTAGTGTGTTTACACTAAAAGGATTATGTTTCGCTTGAGTCTTGCTTATCCCCGGCGGCAGGGGCGTTGCTAGGTCTCCAAAACATCCGGGGCTGGAGCCCATGATAGATTTTATAGAAGTAGAGTAAATAAAATCACATGGTTAGGCAGCATACAGACTGATATAATTGACGCCAATGAACAATAGGTATATATGGGTATATATCGGGGCTCAACAAATCCCAGGCACCAGGAAATTATACCTGGCGCCCAGTTATTGTTGTCCCTGCATGGTGCCCTCGCCGCTGGGATCATTTTATTTATCCAGCGGAGCGCGGGGGAGCAGTGTGTGCACCGGCTGCACAGTCTTCCTGCTCCATCCCCACATGCACCGTACTATAGTGTCCGAGCGCTGAGTGTGCTCAGCAGGGCTAGAAACAACAGCAGGGCACAGACCAGGCTAGAATGAGGTATAGCAGCCAAGAGGGGGACATATTGATAGATGCACTTTTTTTTTTAATCATAAACAACAACAAAATTGCTGACTTGTGCGTAAGTGTATGTGACAGAGTGTGTGTTTGTGTGTATGACTGACTGCATGTGTGTGTGTGACTGTGTGTTTATGTGACCCACTGTATGTGTGTGTGACTGTATGTCTGACTGTGACAGAATGTATATGTGTGTGTCTGTGACTGACTGTGTGTGTGTCTGTCTGTGACTGTATGAGTGTGTTTGTGTCTGTCTGTTACTGACTATATGCGTGTGTGTGACTGACTATAAGACTCGCAGCACACAAAAAACTCACATTACACTTATACACAAAAGTACACAGCCACAAATACACACACATACACATGCAGCCACACATACACACACATTCACACTTGCACAGTCACACATGCACAGTCACACATGCATACACACACCCTTACACACAGAGACACACAATCCCACTTACACACACCAACTTACATCACACACACACACTTGTATGTGAGCAAATTCCCATGATTTAAAAATAACTGAGCATATAAAAATGACTCAACCCTGACCCCCCCCCCCCCCACATAGATACCCTTACAGAGGCCTTTCTTACACTCTCACACATCCAGACAACCTTACACACAGACACCCTTATACACACAGATGGCCTTTCCCACACAGACATTCTGCCACGCAGACTCGTGTGTAAACCTGCAACTCTCAAGAAGGGGTAAAAAACTTGGGGAGAATAGGCTGAGGTATGAAGGTATGCTCCTTCTACCAACCTAATAAAAGAGAGAAGTGCAGGGAATTGAGATGGGAATTCAACTGAATGCGAGAATTTTTCCAGCTCTGCTACTTTAGCCTTAATTTTGAAATTCCCATCTCACTTCCCTGCAATTCTCTCTTTCATGAGTAAAGCCTATAATATAATGTGCAGCTCATACACTCATAATGTATGGGTTTAATAGTATAACGAGGTCCATGTGATGTTTAATGCCATGTGTATGGACTCATTGCCATCAACATAAAGACTATATATAAAGATGAATCACTATTATTCATATTGAATGTGATAATCAGGTGTGAAAATAAAAATGGTATGAGCACTGTTTCACACTTGATTATCACATTCAATATGATTAAAAGTAATTAATCACATTCTCTCCTAGTAATCTCACTGCCACTGACACACACTCCTAACTCTGCCACTTATGCTTTCACTCTCGAACACTTACACTCTGCCACTCACACACACTCATAACTCTGCTGCTCACGCTTACTCTCACACACACACACTCATATCTCTGCTGCTCACTCTTATACACTCCAAAACTCTGCCACTCACCCACACTTACACTCTGCCACACACATACACGCACACTCATAACTCACACTCTTCCAAACACTCACACTCTGCACACTCACTCATACAATCACACTCTGCCACTTACACACACTTACATTCTGCCACTCACACACATACACACTCATAACTCTTCCACTCATGCTTACACTCACACACACTCTCTTCCAATCACACTCTGCCACACTCACACACATACACTTACTTACACTCTGCCACTCACACTCTGCCACTCATATACATACACATGCACACTCATAACTCTGCCACTCACACCCACTTACACTCTGCAAATTACATTCTGCCACTCACATACATACACATGCACACTCATAACTCTGCCACTCACACCCACTTACACTCTGCCACTCATATACATACACATGCACACTCATAACTCTGCCACTCACACCCACTTATACTCTGCAAATTACATTCTGCCACTCACATACATACACATGCACACTAATAACTCTGCCACTCACACCCACTTACACTCTGCCACTCATATACATACACATGCACACTCATAACTCTGCCACTCACACCCACTTACACTCTGCCACTCATATACATACACATGCACACTCATAACTCTGCCACTCACACCCACTTATACTCTGCAAATTACATTCTGCCACTCACATACATACACATGCACACTAATAACTCTGCCACTCACACCCACTTACACTCTGCCACTTACCTCACATACATACACCTGCACACTAATAACTCTGCCACTCACACTCTGCCAAACACTCACCTGCAAAACTTGAGGGGGCGGAGCTAAACACGAGGGGCGGAGCCTATCGTGAGGGGATGGAGTCTGCTGCTGTTCAGCATACAGCATGCAGGAGGCGGGATCGAACGTGAGGGGGCGGAGCCGAGCGCGAGGGGGCGTGGTCAGGGTCTCCATTCGGGGCTATGGAGGGGAGATCCGGGGCTTCAGCCCCAGTAGCCCCCCCCCCCCTAACGACGCCTCTGCCCGGCGGTAACCAGGGGAGACTCTGTATCGGATCTGGTAGAACTTCTCCTTCCATATCTATCCACAATTTATCTGGCGGTGAGATTGTCCATTCTATAATACGCAACAAATGCGTAGCTTTGTAATAATTTTGCATGTCTGGGAGTGCCAACCCCCCTCTGCTGTGTGGTAGAGTATGATATGAGTATCGAAGTCTGGGGTGTTTGTCTCGCCATACAAATTTTGTGATGGCTTTTCTCAAAGTATCGAAAAAATCTTGAGGTATCTTGACAGGGATACATTGAAACAAGTATAACAATCTAGGTAGTATATTCATCTTTACTGAGTTTATCCTACCCTGACAGGACAAAAAAGTGTATCCCCACTTAAGCAAATCCGAATAGATTGCCAATGCTAACGGAAGAAAATTCTCTTTATAAAGGTGTTCTAAATTCGTGGTAAGCCAGATTCCCAAATATTTGAGTTTCTGCGCTTGCCATTTGTATGGAAAAATCTCTTTTAAAGCGTCAATTTGTAAAGGGGTTATGGACACCGCCAAAATCTATGATTTCTGTGTGTTGATTTTTAAATTTGAGAGTGCCTCGAACGTGTCTAATTCTTGTTTTAGTAACGTTGTTTCTGGTGATGTAATGAAGAACAGCATATCGTCCGCGTATGCAGCAATTTTATGGTGTCTTCCCTTCGTTTTGATACCCCTGATATTATGCTCTTTCCTTATCGTCTCCAGAAACGGTTCTAGAGAAAATGCGAAAAGTATGGGGGACAACGGGCATCCCTGTCTTGTCCCATTGTGGATATGTATTGGTTTAGATAGGGTGCCATTTACTCTGCCGCGGGACTATCATACAGGGCCTGTATCCATTTAAGCATGTCGTGTCCTATTCCCATTTTTTTGATGGTGCTCCACAAGAAGGGCCACGGATAGTAGAAACATTTTGTGGCCCTTCTTCTGCGCAACATGAATAGCGTTAAGTGCTCTTACTGTATTTTCTTTGTCCTCCCGTCCAGGAACAAACCCCACTTGATCGGGATGGATCAGCTGTGGGATAAGTGGCTGCAGTCTCATCGCGAGCAACTTTGCCAACAGCTTAATATCTGTGTTCAGCAAAGAAATAGGCCTATAATTCTTGGGATTCGTTGTGTCTTTTCCCTCCTTTGGTATCACTGTAATAGTGGCCAGTTTCGTGTGTGGGTCAAGTTGTGTACCCTGTAAAATTGAGTTGAACATATCAACTAGAGGTGGGGTCAGTGTTTTCTGAAATTTCCTATAATATATCAAAGGTAAACCGTCTGGTCCTGGACACTTCCCCATCGCTAACTCTTTGATGGTAAGGGATAACTCCTGTATAGTAATCGGGCCTTCTAGCGAATTAGTCTGTTCCTCTGTGAGAGACCGTGTGATAGCGCGTTCCAGGTATGTATTAACATCAGGGAAGTCTTGATTGCTTTGTCGTCTATTGTCCTGTGATGGGGCTATGTTGTATAGGTCTGAATAATACTTATGGAATATGTTTGCTAACTTGTCTGGTAGATAGTACATTTGCCCCTTTTTGTCATGCATTTTATGAATGTGTGCCCTCTGTTGTCTTTTTCGAATAGTACGAGCAAGTAACCGTCCACACTCTTGAAACAAGTGTTTTGTTGCTACCATTGCCCTGTGAATTTTGGTATTTAGGAGCTGGGATAGCTCTCGTCTGGCTGTAAACAGTTTCTCCAATACCAACGGATCCATGCCGTTTTTATGCTCTAGTTCTAGAGTGGCTACATTCTGTGCTAACGTCTTGATTGCCCTAGTATGCTCCCTCCTGCGTCTGGATGCTATCTCTATCCAGTATCCTCTAACCGTACACTTGTGGGCTTCCCAGACCACTGGTAGAGCAACATCTTCTGTCAAATTTTCCTTAAAATAATTCTCTAAATGTGAGTTGATCGTCTCACACGTGTCCTTGTCTGTCAGTAGAGATTCGTTTAATCTCCAGGTACGTTCTGTGCTAGCTTGTATGTGTGTTTCTAAAACCATGAGTAATGGTGCATGGTCACTCCAAGTTATTTGGCCGTATTTGATTTCCTTAATCAGCCTCAATTTTCCGTATGTCAAAAAGAAATAGTCCAGTCTCGAATACATATTATGGACATGTGAGTAAAAGGAGTAATCTCGGCTTTCAGGGTGAACCGCTCTCCAAGCGTCCGTCAGTAGCATATTTGCTAATTGTTTATGCATTGTATGTAGGTGCCTGATGGGCATGTGACTTTTACCTCGAGGTGTCAGTATGTGGGTGCAGTGGGGTGTTAAAATCCCCTCCCAGAATCAGAATACCTTCTCTGAACTCTTCTATGCATTTTTGAATTTTGGACAAGCTTTGGTGTTGTCGCTTATTAGGGAGGTAAACATTGGCAAACGTATAGGGGACATTTGCTATATCTCCCTTCAATAGAAGGTATCTGCCTTCTTCATCCGATTTTTGTTCTCTCACCTGAAATGGTACTTGTTTGTTTATAAGTATACCCACCCCTCTAGATTTAGAGTCAGGGGAATGGCTGAAAAAAGATTGTGTAAACACTCCGTCCGTAAATTTCGATGGGTTGGCCTTTTTAAAATGTGTTTCCTGCACAAACACAATGTCACTTTTATGGGATCTGAATTCTTTCAGAGCTATGGCTCTTTTCTGTGGGGAGTTTAAACCCTTTGCATTTATCGATAAGAATCTAATGTCTTCCATCTTGATAAATGTATGCATCACCTGATAACTTTATGTAGGAGGGGAATCAGTGTAATTGGTTGGGGTAAGGGAAAATATGTACAGAAAAGAGGGGGGGGGTAGCGGGTCACTGGGAAAAAGAGAAAATTATCTAAAAGGTAGAAAAATATTTACAAAGACACTTGAAGTGTCAACTGTGTGGGTAACTGTGCCTGTTGCCGTTCCCACCACCGTAGTAATTGGTGAATGGGTCCAACAAGGTTTTAGTAAGGCACTTTTTCCCCTGTGGGATACGGGGTAACCTCAATCGAGGGTCAGCACTACTTGAAGGCCACAGCCGTTGATCGCAGTTTTAAGGTTTTAAAACCTGTTGCAGTCTCAGGTCTGTGTGCAGTCTATAGTACTGAGTATGACTGAGTCACCCGCTCTACCTCCACTGCTATTAGCTAATTAACAAAATACATTCTTGTATACAGTATTTTAGAAGAACATGAACAACAATCTGTATATCTTGTGAAACTTTTTCGAACTTTTGAGTCACTATTCTGATCTTTTGGGATTGGATCTAGCACAGGGGGTTATAAGAGGGAGTTATGATTCCCTAACTTCTTCTCTCCTCCCTATCCACTGGCATCTCTGCATTTGCCGGGGAATATAACTATTAAGATCAGTATGTTAAAACCCCCTCATATATTTCTTGAAATAAAAGAGCTATTGACAAGGGGTTATCATACCTCTCTCAGCCAGCTTCGCTCTATATCCCCGTCAATAGATAACAATTTAGATCTGGACATATTCTAAATATTGATCTCATCTAGGTCTCTCGTGTGTTACACTGTCCATAAAATCCCCCTCTCTTATATCTATTGTGGCTCTCTATACATAACAATAAAACATGCACACTTATACATTACTCAGTGTTTTGAGTTGGTGACATTCCATATGTGAATAGTCCATCTGCTGTATAAGTGGAGGGGCTGTGAGAGCACCCCCTACCATTTCTCCCTTGTCGGTAGCTCCTAGCGATGCTTCAGTGTCTTTCTTTTGTTGGGATGAGATAAGATTTTCGGTGTGTGTCGGGACTGAGTCTTAGGTGTATATTGAAGCTTTCCTAAATATGTCCAGATAACACATCAGAGAGACCAGGTGCCATATGGCGGATGCGCAAGTTCAAGTCCAGAATACCAATCCAGAGTGCAAGGTCCGTGGCAAAATGAGAGTTTCACAGTTCAAATCCATCAGGGGGAATCATTCCTCCCGGGCCTGTGGGTCAGCCGTGGGTCGCTGTAGGGGTAAGTTGAGGGGTACTGGTCTTCGTGCCCTGGGTGGTCGTAGGCCCTGTGCGGGTCTGTTTCTCTGAGTTTGACGTGTTGTCAGTAGCCAGTTAGAGATCTCGACCATTTCTAGACCCAAGTCTGCGAGGAATTGCGGGACATCAGCAGGGGTGCGTATTGTATGTGTGTCTGACCCCACTCTGGCCGATAGGTTAAATGGATGCCCCCATCTATACGCGATCTGACGTTCTCGCAATTGCGATGTTATGGGTGTGAGTGCTTTTCTTGCCTGAAGCGTTAACCAGGAGAGGTCTTGATATAATTCCACCTGTTGTCCTTCATATAGCCACTGTCTAGAGCTTCTCGACGCTAGCATAATGCGTTCTTTAGTAGTGTAACTATGAATGCGGCAGATTACATCCCTCGGTGGGCCAGTGTCTGGTCCCCTTGGTCTTAAGGCCCGGTGGGCTCGATCAATCTCTATCGGCGAATCTAGAGGCAAGTTCAACATTTCATTAAACATCTTTGTTAGGATCAGTTTAAGATCTCCTGGGTCTTACCCTTCTTTAAGGCCTCTGACCCGTATATTCTGGCGTCTGCCCCTATTGTCCAGGTCTTTCAGGAGAGACCTCATCTCTGTCAGTGCGGTGGTATGCGAAGCAATTATTCCCAGGGTCTGTTGTGTGGTCTCCTGAGCCTTGAGAAAAGTTTCTTGGGCCTGTGGAATAGTGGTTTTCAGGGCATCCACCCTGTGCGTTAAAGTGGCCAGCTCCTCCCTAGTCTGTGAGAGTTCCTCTCGTACTGTTTGCTTGACATCGGCTATGAAATTGCTAAAATCAGCTTTGGAGGGTAACGATTGGAATAAATCTTTCAATTCCTCCCCTGACATCATCACGCTTCTGGTGTTGGAGGGACCAGGCTCGTCTAGGCCTCGAGTCCCTGGAGTCTGTGTCGCAGGCTTCATCTGGTTGGGAGGTGAGTAAGGCCGGAGTTGTGAAATATTCCCGGAATGATGGATTAGGGGTCTTAGGTTTGGGGCCGGGGGTATCCCTCTCATCCACACCTCTTCTGGATCTGCCCATGTTCGTTTTTTGTTCGATTGTAGCTGTGTTTGGTGCTTTTGCAGCGGGTGGGTCGCGGGAGCTCTTAGTTTATGCCGCCATTCTCGTTCAAGGTTAGGCCCCGCCCCCCAATCCTGGCATATTGAGTGGCAAAATCCTGGCATATTAAATGGCATATTGAGGGGAAAAATAGTATGTCTCAGGTTATGTGTGTATTGGTGTCACTGTGTGTGTAAGTGGTAAGGGTGTGTGTAAGTGTGTCACTGTGTAAGGGAGTGTGTGTCACTGTGTCTGTGTAAGGGTGTGTGTTGTTTTTGAATTGTACAGTTGTCACCTTGTGGGGCTCCTGTGTGTGTCATAATTAATGGGCTCTTTTGTGTGGCATAATTATGGGGCGCTTGTGTGTGGCATAATTAAGGGGAGCCTGTGTGTGTGGCATAATTAATTGGGCTCCAAGGTGAGGCATAAATAATGGGGCTCTGGTGTGGCATAATTCATGGGGCTTTGGTGTGGCATAATTTATGGGGCTCTTGTGTGTCATAGTTATTGGGCTCCTGTGTGTGGCATAGTTAAAGGGCTCCTGCGTGTGACATAATTTGTGGCGCTCCTGTGTGTGCCTAATTTAATGGGCCATCTGACTGGCATTACTAAGGAATCTGTTTGGCATGGTATTGGAGGAAATCCAGGGGGGTGACACCATGAGTTACCGCACCGGGTGACACCAACCCTAGTGACACCTCTGGTGAAACATATCAGGAAGTGAGAATTTACATGTAACAACACCTATTCTGAAATACTGCATGCAGTTATAATATTCAATTCAAAACTGCCACCCCCAGTATTATTTTTTCTATAGCTTTATTTATAAATTGTTTAAATAATTTTATTAAATAGCAAAACAGGAAATTGAACTCATGGCTCTCTTATTATGAATATAATAATAAACTGTTAAAAAGCTTAAAGCTTACCTTTCTTTTTCACCCTGTGGATGAGCTCTTGGAAAAATGTATTTTATTATTAAATACATACTAAGAGACTCTTCAGTTCATTCCAGCCAGAGCCTGGACAGCATTTAGCAGCATTAAGCAAATTTAGTTAAAGTACCTGTGAACTGAAGTCACTGTTATTTACTCTAATGACATTTTTAAAAATGGGGTCAATCTATTTATTAACAACAGTTTTTAAATATGCTAACATGAAACTCAGTAAAATATTTAACCCTATTATTTTAGCCCTGCAAATGTGGAAAACAGGATACTCCATATCATTGTATATATAGCTCGTTCCTTGCATAGAATGTGTCAGCCTCTACCAGCAAACTTTTTTTTTTAATGGCGGCCCCTGGGGTGTTGCGCCCTGTGTGCTCGCACAGGTCGCACACCCCAAAGGCTGGCCCTGAGTACGTCCAGGGTGTGCAATGTGGGTGTGCAATGTGGGTGATGGAGTGTGTCCCGGGGGCACTGGGGTATGTCCTGGGTGTGTAGTGTGGGCAGTGGCGGATCCAGGGGGGGGGGACAACGGGGCAATTGCCCCCCCCCCCCCGAGAAGAGAGAAAAAAAAAAAAGACACTTTAAAAAAAAAAAACGCGCTTGCAGGCAGACACTGAGAAGGGATCGGAAGATCCCCCTCACCCTCTCTGCCTGCCGGCAGGCTGCACATGGAGCCGAACAGGCAGCACAGAGAAACCTCCGTGCTGCCTGTTCGTCTCCCCGTGCAGTGTGCCGACACGGAAGTGCCGACAGGTCACGTGACAGGCGCGCTGACGTCATACGCGCGCCGGGTCACGTGACCTGTCGGCACAACCATCTGTGAGACGAACAGGCAGCATGGAGAAGACCATGCTGCCTGCCACCAGGGAAAGGTAAGTGCTGGGGAGATGGGGGGAATGTACTGGGGAAAGAGGCAGGGGCTTATTAATGATAGGAAACACTGACATATTATTGGGCAAATTAGCTGGGGAATATTAATGGCAACTAACACTGGCATATTACTGGGCAAATTGGCAGGGGATATTAAATGGCAAATAACTGGCATATTACTGGGCAAATTGGCAGGGGATATTAAATGGCAAATAACTGGCATATTACTGGGCAAATTGGCAGGGGATATTAAATGGCAAATAACTGGCATATTACTGGGCAAATTGGCAGGGGATATTAAATGGCAAATAACTGGCATATTACTGGGCAAATTGGCTGGGGATATTAAATGGCAAATAACTGGCATATTACTGGGCAAATTGGCTGGGCATATTAAATGGCAAATAACTGGCATATTACTGGGCAAATTGGCAGGGGATATTAAATGGCAAATAACTGGCATATTACTGGGCAAATTGGCAGGGGATATTAAATGGCAAATAACTGGCATATTACTGGGCAAATTGGCAGGGGATATTAAATGGCAAATAACTGGCATATTACTGGGCAAATTGGCTGGGGATATTAAATGGCAAATAACTGGCATATTACTGGGCAAATTGGCTGGGGATATTAAATGGCAAATAACTGGCATATTACTGGGCAAATTGGCAGGGGATATTAAATGGCAAATAACTGGCATATTACTGGGCAAATTGGCTGGGGATATTAAATGGCAAATAACTGGCATATTACTGGGCAAATTGGCAGGGGATATTAAATGGCAAATAACTGGCATATTACTGGGCAAATTGGCTGGGGATATTAAATGGCAAATAACTGGCATATTACTGGGCAAATTGGCTGGGGATATTAAATGGCAAATAACTGGCATATTACTGGGCAAATTGGCAGGGGCATATAAAATGGCAAATAACTGGCATATTACTGGGCAAATTGGCAGGGGCATATAAAATGGCAAATAACTGACATATTACTGGGCAAATTGGCAGGGGATATTTTTTTATTTTTTTTTATTTTATCAAATTTAATATACATATACAATCAAATAACATAATAGAGGACATATATACACATATATTCATACATACATAGCAGTTAACCATAATTTCGTTTGCTGTGTACCGCGGGTGTGGGAGGGAGGGGAACCACCCAAACTTCTACCACTATTTCCCACCTAAACTCTTCTTTTGGTTGCCCTCACACCCACCTCCCGTGGCCCAGGCCTTAGTCATCGGTTAAACGTGTTCTTGTAGGTGGATAAACTGCATTAAATATCATACTTTGACCACACACTAAGTTGATTTACATTTAGGTTCGGATGCTGTGGAAATAACATAATTTGTCCCCATAGTCAACTTCCAATAGTTTCCTTAGTGTTATAATCATTGTAGAGAAAGATATTTGGTGTTATAATCTTCTAATATGGAGTTCGATTTTGCTTGGGGTTCAAATTTGTTCCCACTACATCTTTTGAATACAGTTTGTGGGGTCTACAGACAGTAATTTATTACTTACAGACATTCACTTGGTGTGCAGCAGTCTTAGGTACAACAACAGATTATGATTTCTATATCAATTGAGGGGTCATATAGAGGGAAGGGGAGCTCCCGTGACAACCTCATCTTGCCCAGGTCCAGATTCTTAAACCAAATGGTTGGGGTAGTTAGATTAGCAGTGTAGTGTTGAACGGCTACCCCTTTTACCACTGAACTTATATGCTCAGGATAATGATAGAACAGGGTTCCAAATTTTAAAGTAGGAGGGAAGAGACCTACTATCCAGGTAGAATAATTTTTCCATTCAGCACTGGTATTGGATTTGAGTTTGTATCTCTGTCTCTGATGGAATAGTTACTTTCCTCCAGTGTCTTGAGATGCACATTTTAGCTGCCATTAGAATATGTATTACTAGTTTTTTTTGAGAATTTTTTAGAGCGGGGAGTTCAAGGTGGAACAAAAAGGTTGCCGCTCCCAGAGCTCTCAGATCTAATTTTAAGTCAAAAAGAATTTTGGTCATGATCCCCCGTATATCGTTGAGTTTTTCACAGTCCCACCAGATGTGCTTAATATTCCCGATTTCTTTATTACATCTCCAACAAAGTGGAGATGTATTTGTTTGGTATTTGGCTAACCTTGTTGGGACCCAGTACCATCGGTATAATATCTTTAAGTACAGTTCCTGTATTGCTATGCAATGAATTGATTTCCTCATCAAATCTATTGTTCTGTACCAAGTTTGTGTTGGGTATATTTCCTTTAATTCCTCCTCCCATTTTTTTATAGGATCGCATTTGCTGTCTTCTGATTCTAATTCATTGATAGCTTTCTGAATTTGGGAGGATATCCTATGGTGAGATCCATATAAAATATTTTCCAACGGGGAGTCTATTTTTAGTTGAATTTCCCTGAAGAGATGTTTCATACGGTTATTGGAGAAAAATTCTTTTTTTGGGAGGTTATAGTGTTGTTGTAGCTCTAGGAAAGGTAGTATTTCTAAATTATGAAATAGGTCACCTATCTTCTCCATTCCAGATTTTAACCAATTATCCAAATTCAGATCTTTTATTAGGACTTTCAGTGCACCAATAGGGGCTTGGGGGGAGATATGCGTATCCGGGAAAAATCTAGGTTTAATTGAGCCGATTGATCGAAACACATTCTGTATTACTGGGTTCTTGATTTTTAGTGCTGTAAATTTATGTTTGTCTAGCCAAAAAAGAAAGGAAGGGTCTATGTTACCACAGGCTTCCTTTTCAAATTGATACCAGGTTTTACTTCTCGATTTCTTACTTCCCCATGAAAGAAAGTGGGAAAACATAACCGAGTCATGAATGTTGTATAAATTGGGAAAGGACAAACCACCTTGAGACGCGGGTTTGGACATAATATGAAACTGAATTCTGGGTTTCCTATAATTCCATACATATATCACAAACAACTTATGGAATTTAGAGAGGACCTTCCGTGGTACCCTCAGGGGTATAGTGCGGAATAGGTACTCCAGTTTGGGAAGCAAATAGGCTCTAACCAGATTAATCCTCCCCATCCAAGATACTTGAATGTTCTTCCAGTTAACGATCCGTTCTTCAAGTTCTTTATAAAGTTTAAGATAGTTATAATTTACTATACTTTTTATATCGAATTTGATGCTGATGCCCAAGTAATTAATTGTCTCGTTCGACCATTTAAAGTGGTACATGAGGGATCTTTCCTGATTTTGAGATAAGTTTTTGTGGATAATTTGAGTTTTTGAAAAATTAATTTTATAGTTGGAAAAGTGACTGAACTCCTCTATACACCTCAGGAGTTCTGGCAATGAGGACTCGGGTTGTGAAAGCGTTAATATAACGTCATCAGCATAAAGCGATATTTTTTGTTGGTTTGTTCCTAATTTTATACCAGTGATGGAGTGGGTTAACCTGATATATGCAGCTAGAGGTTCCATAGTGAGATTGTATAAGAGGGGAGCCAATGGGCATCCCTGTCTAGTGCCATTTTTAATTGAGAACCAACGTGAGTCCAGACCATTGCCATAGATTTTGGCTGTGGGTTCTGAGTACATAGAGAGTATTGCAGTTTTAAACATTCCCCCAATACCGAAGGCAGAAAGGACTTCAGTCATGTATCTCCAATTGACTCTGTCAAATGCTTTTTCTGCATCGACAGAGACAAAAATACATGGTGTGCTTGTGTCATTAACTGTTGTGATTAGATTTAATATTTTCCGAACGTTATCCCCTCCGGATCTGGCTGTTATGAATCCAGCTTGATCTTTATGGATTAAATCTGATGTTACTGTTTTTAGATATCTATATTAATTAATGAAATTGGACGGTAATTGGTTACATAGTTCGGATCCTTGTCTGGCTTCGGTATTGGGGAAATGACTGCTTTTAACATTTCTGGAGGGACAATTCCAGTGTTCCCTATTGCTTCGTACAGTGAGCAAAGGAGGGGAGTAATTTGTGGTTCGAATGACTTATAAAAAAGGGCTGTATAGCCGTCAGGGCCAGGGGCTTTACCATTTTCCAATTTAAGAATGGCCTTCTTTATTTCTTCTTTATTAATGGGTCTATTTAAGTTTGTTAATTTTTCCTTGGATATTTGGGGTAGATTAAGTTTTTTTAAGAAAAGTTTCAGATCGGAAAGGGAATATGTTTCTGCCCTAAGGTTATATAGCGATTCATAGTATCTGGCAAATGCATCTCCGATTTCATGCGGGGATAGGTAGTGCTTATCTGAGTCTATGATTTTATTTATTTTTTGTTTTTTTATGGCCGTGTCTAATTTTACATGTAAGCAATTTGCCGACTCTATCATCGCCGTTGTACCACCTCTGTTTTGAGGAGAGGATCATACCGCTAACCTGCTCTTCTAGCCTCTTTCTGATCCTTTCCTGGGTATCTTTAATTTGTTCGAAATTTCCGATAGAAGGGTTACTTTTATTATTAGAGTCTAATTTAGCAAGCTTAATATATAGATCTGACAATCCCTTTTTCTCTTTTTTTTCTGGCATCTAGTTGTATAAGGTAGCCTCGTATAACACACTTAAATGAAGCCCATAGAGTCTGTTCAGAAACCTGACCATTATTGTTATCAACAATAAAGTCATTGATTAAGTTCCTAAGATGTTTTTTATCTTCTTCCTTTATTAGTAATGTTTCGTTTAGTCTCCATTGGGATTTAATATTATATTCCGTGTTATTTTTGATTACTAGAGTTATAGGGGCATGGTCAGACCAAGTTATTTGGCCAATCTCAGTTTTAGTTACCTTTCTCAGGTCTGACAGGTTGGTCATAATGAAATCTATTCGAGAGTACATTCCGTGAACTCTTGAGTAAAAGGTGTAATCCTTTTCTTTCGGATGGTTTATGCGCCAAACGTCATATAGATCGTATTTAGTCAGGATTTCTTGGAATGTTTTACATTTGGATCTTATATAATTTGGAGTGATTTCCATTCTCATATTTTTTCTGTCCGCTTTATAGTCGCATATAGTGTTCATGTCCCCTCCCATTAATAGAATACCTTTTTTGACTTGGTTTACTCTCTCAAAGAGTTTCTCAAAAAAGGTTTTGACGAATACGTTTGGAGCGTAAATGTTTACCAGGGTGTAGGTGACATCGTTCAGTTTACATATTACTATTATATATCTTCCCATTACATCTCTCTCCTCCATTATTAACTCAAATTTGACCTTCGAGGTAAGTATTATTGCGACCCCCCTTTTTTTCCTTAATCTGGACATATTGGCATTAAGCACCACTGGAAATCTAGAGAATTTCCAAGGGGCTCCTACGGTATCCCTCCAATGTGTTTCTTGGACATAGCATATATCTGTCCCATTTCCCATTAACATTTTATACAAAAGTCCCCTTTTCATTGGTGAATTTAGACCTTGGGCATTGATAGAGGTTAGCTTTAAAGTCATATGACGTCAGATAATCCATCAAGCTCCCCCCCCCCCCCCCCATCTTCCCCTGGTTTGGACTCTGACTCTGCACACCTTTACAGACAATACATCACATTCTAAACTACAATACATTATCATCAACATTCTATACCTATAAAGAAAAAAAGATTCCAGGTACTATCCTGATATACAGGCACAGTCGCTGGTGGCCTCACCATAGCCTATAGTTAGATGTGTTTGTTTTTGTTATTTATGTTTTATTTATCCTTGTTTCCTTTTTATTTGTCTCATCGTGCTAATTCTTTGTGACTTATTCTAAGTAAATTATCGCATTGAGTGTGTGTGATTACTCTCTAGCCTTTCCAGCCTTTCCCTTGCCTCCAACCTCCTACCCTTGTCTATTTAAGTATAAAAAGAAAAAAAAAAAAGAAAGAAAGGAGGAGAACTTGTGTCGCCTTATGAGCTTATACTGTCTATAATAACTAAATATGTTCTAATTCTTAACTGTGAAATATCAATTTAATAAATTTGTATAAGAATACCTTAAATATTAATTAAAATTTGGACCCTTAAAGAAAAACCAGCATAATCAGCCTTGTTACGGGGCCTATACTTATCCAATTGATCAGTTCTGGGGGGAGGGGGGGTGTTGTTTCCTCGTCTATCCCTTGTGTCATATTTGTTTCAGGTTTATATTATATCACCCCTTATGTGTATAGTGTTACTAAAGTCTAAATTAATAATTACATCAATTAGTGGATTAGTGTTCTGTGCTTCTTCTTACAATCTTTTTACTTCTTTGTTTAGAGTGGTTCTGTGTTTAACTTCTCAATGTATTAATTCTTTTAAGTTTGGGCTTAGTGTTTCTTCATTAAATCTTTAGTGATAGTGTGTAGTTTAAATATGTTGCCCGTCTGGGCCTGTTCAACTAAGTGTATTAAGGCTGTAGTTAACGGCTACTAAGGGTACCTATTCAACTAGTCCAAGAGCTCTAAATTTCGACTGCTCTTCGTTTGGGTTTGTGACTACCACCGTTTCACCTTTGAAAACAATTAGCAATTTAGTGGGAAAACCCCACCGGTATTGAATTCCTTTAGAGCGTAGTTGTAATGTTAACTCTCTGAAGGTATTCCGTTTCATTCTGGTTGTATAGGACAGATCTGGAAACACTAGTAACGATTCAAATGTTCCCTTCTTTTTGTCTGGGTTAACTCGTAGCTGACGAAGAAACTCATCTTTTATAGAGCAATTTAAAAACCTTACTATTACCTCTCGGGGGGACGGGCCTGTTGATTTACTAGGTCTTAGTATTCTGTGAATACACTCAAAAGGGGATTTCCCCAGAATTTCAGGGTCTACCAGAGACGAAACCAATTCATACACGTATTCTGTGAGATTGGCATCCTTAACTTCTTCTGGTATCCCTTTGAGTCTGAGGTTGTTCCTTCTGGACCTATCTTCAAAATCTGTTAACTGGTTATTACATTTTTTGACCTGGTCTTTCAGGATAGAGTTTTGGGCCCGTAGGTCTGCGACCTCTTCTGATATGCTAGAAATTGTTGCATCTTGATTTGTTATTTTAACTGACAATGCAGCAATTTCCTTAGCTAAGTCTGAAATATTAGAATTAAAGTCAGCCTTTAGTTTCTCGTATAAGTTGTCTATAACTGAGGCCAAGCTTACATTTGTCACCAATTCTGTCATTGGTAGATTACCAACATTCTCTTGTGGGGCAGTTATTTCAGCCATTGTAGGTGATAGGGATCTTCTCTGCAGAGGGGGTTTATTTGGGTCCAGTTTTGGGGAATAGAAAATAGATTTGCTTTTATCTGAGGGGGGGATTTTTTTGGTGCCATTTTTTTGTTGTTGTTGTTTTTCTGTTATTTTTTGTTTTGCCCTTTGCAGAGGGCCAAGTAAAGGACTGGGTAACAATCAGTTTGGTCTTTTGGCTGTGTCCAATACAACTTACACAATTGATATATCAGGCAAGGTGCTCAATGCAGCAACCCACGTAAGTATGTGAATCACAATGTGAAGCTGCAGCTCCAAATACTTGGTGCTGTGGTGCAGAAAACTACCTATATGAATATGAATCACAATATGGGGTTGTAGCTTGAGTGCTCAGTGCAGTAGAGCAGTAAACCATGTAGATAGCTTTAAACGTGGTATGAAGTTGCAACTCCAGTGATTGGTGCAATACCGCAGTGAGCCACCCAAATAGATATAAATCACAATATGACGTTGTGGCTCCAATGCTCAGTGCTATAATACAGTAAGCTACCTAAATATACACAAATCACAATATGAAGTTGCAGCTCCAATACTCAGTGCAATAATACAGTAGACCACCTAAATAGATATAAGTCACAATACAGAGCTGTCGCTCCAATGCTTAGTACAGTAGTGCAGTGAGCTACATAAATAGGTATAGATCACAGTATGAAGTCACAACTCCAGTGCATAGGTAGATATAAAATTGTTGCACCAATTACTAATAACCCAGAGGTATGAAGTCTTTTACAATCAGTCTTAAATTGCCATTGGTATTTGCTCAGTAAAGTTCAATATGGCATTGGAGGTGGTACCTTGGTAACTTATCAAGGTCTGATCGGGGTCAGAGGGGCAAGTGTTGGGTAAGTTCCGGATGGTCCAAGAGTATATTGTGTGGAGTTTATTTTAGTAAGGAATGGTATAGGAATAATACTTGAGGAACTTATAACAGTAGCCAATAGCCAAAGTCTGTTATTTAAATGCGCATACTCATTACCATTCAGTGCGAGTCTAAGATGTAGTTTCATATAATAGGTAAATCGGAACAGTCTTACCGTTGTCTAAGTAACACTCCAGATCGCCCTGTTATAATTTCGTATAGGGTTCGTTTAAATACAGTATTTACTGCTGTGATTCCTGCTACTTTTCGTTGTGAGATTTCCTCTTGTGAGTGCAAGAGCTCCGCTCCACAGAGGTTGAACAGGGGGCTTTTCTAGCGGTGGGTGGCAGATCTTCCGTGATGTTTTCGCCTGTGTTCGTGGGTATAACCCTTCGGTAAAGCCGCGAGCATCTGGGAATAATGCATCCGCCGGACGTGATGGCACCCAGGCGCCGGATCTCGTGTTGAATCGCGAGGTTTGGCTGTAGGGCGCGTTCAAGCTTTGAGAGACAGCATTTTCGGATTGTTGCCTTCGATGAGCCGCACAAGGTTCAGGGAGGCCACACCTGCGACAGACGCACGTCCTACGTCTCACGTCATCACGAGTCCCCGGGATATTAAATGGCAAATAACTGGCATATTACTGGGCAAATTGGCTGGGGCATATAAAATGGCAAATAACACTGGCATATTACTGGGCAAATTGGCAGGGGCATATTAAATGGCAAATAACACTGGCATATTACTGGGAAAATTGGCAGGGGCATATTAAATGGCAAATAACATTGGCATATTGGGAAAATTGTCAGGGGCATATTAAATGGCAAATAACACTGGAATATTATTGGACAAATTGGTTGGGGCATATTAAATGGCAACTAACACAGGCATATTATTGAGCAAATTGGCAGGGGCATATTAAATGGCAAATAACACTGGCATATTATTGGGGAAATTGGTAGGGGCATATTAAATGGCAAATAACACTGGAATATTATTGGGCAAATTGGCTGGGGCATATTAAATGGAAAATAACACTGGAATATTATTGGGCAAATTGGCTGGGGCATATTAAATGGCAAATAACACTGGAATATTATTGGGCAAATTGGCTGGGGCATATTAAATGGCAACTAACACTGGCATATTATTGGGCAAATTGGCTGAGAGAGCCATACATGGGAAGGGAGAAGAGAGAGACATAAATGGGATGGTAGAGGAGAGACAGACAGACATGGGTTCGCAGAGGAGAGACAGACAAATATGGGATGGCAGAGGAGAGACAGACAGATATGGGAAGGGGAGAGGAGACAAACAGACATGGGAAGGGAGAGGAGAGAGACATAAATAGGAAGGGAGAAGAGAGAGACATAAATGAGATGGTAGAGGAGAGACAGACAAGACATGGGATGGGAGAGGAGAGACAGAGAGATGGGAAATGAGAGAAGAGACAGATGGACATGGGAAAGAAGAGGATACATAGACGGACATGGGAAGGAAGAGGAGAGAAACGGGCATGGAAGGAAGAGAGACAGAGGGACACGGGGAGTGAGAGGAGTGCGACAGACATGGGAAGGGAGAGGAGCGTGACAGAAGGACATGAGAGAGAGGAAAAGACAGACGGACATGGGAGAGAGGATAAGACAGACGGACATGGGAGAGAGGATAAGACAGACGGACAAGGGAGAGAGGAAAAGACAGACGGACATGTGCCCCTCCCGAGATCAGACTCTGGATCCGCCCCTGAGTGTGGGCAATGGGGCATGTCCTGGATGTTCAGTGTGGGTGACGGGGCATGGACTGGGTGTGCAGTGTGGGTGATGGGGCATGACCTGGTAAGTTCTGGGTCTGCAATGTGGGTGATGGGGCATATGTAGGGGTAAGTCTTGGGTCTGCAATACGGTTGATGGAGCAAGTCCGGAGTTTGCATGTAGGCGATGAGACATGTCCTGGGTGTGCAATGTGGGGAATAGAGCATGTCCTGGGGTGCTGTGGCAAGTCCTGGGTGTGCAATGTGGGTGATGGGGCGTGTACTGTGTTGCTGGGGCAAGTTCTGGGTGTGCAGTGTGGGTGATGGAGCATGTTTTTGGTGTGCAATGTGGGTGATGGGGCATGTCACGAGGTGCTGGGTTAAGTCCCAGGTTTGCAGTGTGGGTGATACACCACTGCCTATAGGGAATGTATTATAATACAAACATAGAAAGTGGTGACAATATTCCCACCTACAGTAAATACTTTATTTGGTTGTTGGCCTTATTTTATTTTCCGTTCCTTGGCAGGCTTCTCAGCTTCAGACTGGACCTCATGAATTGTGGCTAAAAAACTGTGGCTAAAACACTTTCTACGGTAGCTAACACCAGCACAGCAGCACATGCTATATAGATTTTACCAAAAACTGGTGGAAATAATGTCAAACTCAAGCAATATCAGTCCAAGTAGTGTTAGCACTTCTTGTTTATCACAGTTAGACAGCTTTGCCCTTTAGACTACATACTTAGTCTATGTTTGCACTACACATATTTACTTATTGCAACAGGACCAATCCAAAAAGTGTTCTTATAGGGTTTGTAAGTTTACAGTTGAGTCTCTCATTCATCTCTTGCTCAGACTAACTTCTGTGACAAAAGTATGGGGCAACCAGCAGATGTATAAAACAGGTATTTGTTTTAGTTTAAATAAAATACACACATAATAAGGAGGAGTGCTTGATGCAGTGTTTAATGTATTTCAAGACTGGTGATGTTCCATTTATTGCATATCTGCTGCTTGTCCTCCACTTTCTCCAAAGAAATCAGGCTGATGATCTATGTTTCTCTTTTCTTTAATGCACTGCAGTGGACATACTGCAGGATTTGGAAAAGTAATCTGGAAACAAAGGTCTTCCCCTCCTGGGACATAGTGAAGCCCTAGTGTGGATATATTGTCACTTGGCAGTTGGCAGTGTACACATTTTCTTGAATTGTTCACCATCTGTTTATGGTGAGTTGGAGAGCCCTTTAAAAAAAAACACGAATAAAAAAACTGCTTTCCGGCAGAGACGCTGGCTGGGGAGATATAAAGATACCCCCTCACCAGCATCTCCGCACAAGAAGGCAGAATGGTGTCTGTGCAATGCACAGATATCCTTCCATGTTGCCTCTTTCCTGCCAGGGGTCACATGACTTTCCGTTTGCTCAAACCAGATCAGTGCGACAGAGGCAGCATGGAAGGATGCTGTCTCTCGCACAGGAGGTAAGTACTAGGAAAAGGGGGATGAGGGTGACAAACTGACAATACAGTGGCATATTAAAGGGAATACTGCCTGTGGCATATTAATGGACATACTTGTTGTGGCATATTAATGGATATACTTGTTGTGGCATAGTAATGGGAAAAGAGTGGTATATTAATGTGCATACTGGCTGTGGCATATTTATGGGAAAACTGGCTGGGGCATATTAATGGCCAAATTGGCTGTGGAAAATTAATGGGAAAACAGTGGCATAGTAATGGTCATACTGGCTGTGGCATGTTAATGAGCATACTGGCTGTGGCAAATTAATTCGAACGCAAGGGCATATTGATGGCAAATCAGTTGCATATTAATGGACAAATTGGCTGTGGCAAATTAATGGTAAAACAGTGGCATATTAATGGGCATACTGGCTGTGGCAAATTAATGGGAAAACTGTGGCATATTAATGAACAAACTGGACATGGCATATTAATGGGAAAACAGTGGCATATTAAAGAGAAACTGGCCTTGGCATATTCATGGGCAAACAGTGGCATATTAATGAGCATACTGGCTGTGGCATTTTCATGTGCATACTGGCTGTGGCATTTTCATGTGCATACTGGCTGTGGCATATTCATGTGCAAACTGGCTGTGGCATATTCATGGGCAGACTAACAGTGGCCTATTAATGGGCAAGTTGTGGTATATTAATGGGAAAAACTGTCTGTGGCATATTAATGGGCAAATGGTGGCATATTCATGGAAAAACTGGCTGTGGTATATTAATGGAGTAAGTCTTGGATGTGCAGGATGTGCGGGTTATAGGGCATGTCCTCGGGTGCATTTAAATCATTGGCATGATATACATAGACCTGGGTAAAATGACTTTGGGAGAATAGGGAGATTTAAGAACAAGGGGGGAGGGGCATAATTTTCTGTAACGGGCCCTGACATTTCTGATGGCAGCCCTGGGGTTGCTAACCACCAACCTTAAGTTCCTTTTGTGTGTATGATTGTTCACTATAATTTTCTTAAAAATATTAATCAATAAATTCATGAAGCCTATGTGTTATGTTTTCTACTATTATGTTACTATTTGTATGCAAAGGTTTTTTATTTCCTTTGGATTCCCCTCCATTAAACCAAGGTTTTTCCCACCCCACCCCCAGGTGCTGTCAGTCATTTCCTCCCTTGGGATAGTGATGTATAATACTTTTTTCCCTCCCTCAGCCAAGCATCTTTTGGACCTCACCTAACAGAGTTTGTTATCCTACTTAATTGGCCATGCTACTTATAGGGCTCCTGAGTTCACATACACCATTTTGTTTGGTACATTTCTAGTCTTTACTTTCTAGCTTCTTCCCCATCTTCTGCCAATCTTTTCTCACCTATTCCTTTATTTTGCTCCTCTCTCATATTCTTCCTTCATCTGGGTGGGAGCAGGGTCAGGGAGTCTTTCCTTTATTTCCCAGGTAATGGACATACTCCCACTCCTAGAGGTCTCAGTTCTCCAGAGAAAGTCTCTCACCTAGTAAATGCGCTACATAAGTCTCAGACTGGTGGTCTTCATCCAGGAGATCCGTCTTAGAAACTATGGTTAAACATGACTGTGTAATAATAAATTCTCAAGTGATAACCAACCAAGATAACCGCAAAGACCGGAGCTGACAAAGCTACAAAACTGACATCTTATATTTTTTATTTTTGTTTCCCCACATGCACAGAGGTTTAAACTTTCACAGGGGTTGAGAACAATCACTAAGCCGACACTGATGGTGTTATGATGTCCATCCTGGGATGTGGTATTGCAACTGTGCAGTGTGTGCAGCGACCACTCCCAGAAACAGCAGGATAAAGAGTTCTTCTCCACTTCCACTTCCAAATGAGCCTGTTTGGAAAAATAAGATGGCACAGAGAGGCTGTTTGGGGCAAAGATGACGCAGATAGGCTGTTTGAAGGCTAATATAGAACCGAGAGGCTGTTTGGGAGTCAAATATTGCACAAAGAGGCCAAGTTTGTACAGGGCAGTTGTTTGGGGACAAAGATGGAAAAGAGAGTATTTTAGGGGAATTAAGATGACACACAAAGGCTGTATGTGGGAACAGATGGCACTGGCAGGCTTTTTGGGGGCAAAGGTGACTCACTGGCATTATATACAAATTTTATGTATTTACTGCTCATTGGCATCATATACAAAGTATATGCACTTACTGCTCATTGGCATAATTTACAAAGTTGATGCATTTACTGCTAATTGGCATTATATACAAAATTTATGCACTTACTACTCATTGGCGTGATATTTAAAGTTGATGCATTTGCTGTTCATTGGCATAATATACAAAGTTTATGTATGTACTGCAGATTGCCACGATACACAAATTTTATGCATTTACTGTTCATTGGCATCATTTACAAAGTTGATGCATTTACTTCTAATTGGCATGATATACAAAGTTGATGCACATATTGCTTATTGGCATCATATACAAAATGTATGCATTTTCTGCTTATCAACATCATATACAAAGTTTATTTATGCATTTCATTTATGTATGTACTGCTCATTGGCATCATATTTTGTATTTAGATATTTCTATTGCAGGTTCAAGTCCTGGGAAAAAAAGTGAGCAAGATCCCCCCCCCCCCCCCCCAGAAAATTCAGTGCAACATTTATTGTAAAGTGCCAGTTTACACAAACAACTGCAAAATTCACATGCAATGATCAAACATATATAGAACAGTTGAAACTAATTAAATTAGCTATGCAATAAACAAATGAATATGTCACGACACTCCCGCGTAGCCGCGTACGCAAAGGGCAGGGGAGGTCGGAGAAGGAGCAACCTGGAAGTAAGTCCTCCGCTCCTGAGTAGGGTTGCCACCTTTTCCTCAAAAAAATACCGGCCATGTGTGGGCGGAGCTACAAGAGGGAGGGGCCATGATGGGTGGAGCCACAATGGGGGCGGATTATCACTGAAATGATATATATTATTTGTATATCATGCCAGTGAGAAGCGTGTGTGTATATATATATATATAAAATATATATATATATATATATATATATATATATATTTGTATATCATACACAAGCTGTCTCTCACACTCGCAAATAAGCTTTCCCGCACACACTGTCTCACACACACATGTTGTCTATCACACACACAGACAAGCTGTCTATCACAATATGCCAGTTTATTGCCCCTCAATATGCCAGGATATTGCCATTTAATATGCCAGTTTATTGACCCTCAATATGGCAGGATATTGCCATTTAATATGCCAGGATATTGCCCCTCAGTATGCCAGGATATTGTAATTTAATATGCCAGTGTATTGCTCCTCAATATGCCAGGTTATTGCCATTTAATATGCCAGGAATTTGCCACTTGATATTGCCCCTCAGTATGCTCGTTATGCCACCCTCCTCCCCCCTTCCCCAGCCAGTACTTACTTCCTTGCTGCCGTCTCCCGGTGCAGGTCCATTGTGCGCTCCCCTCCAGCCGCGCGGAACAGTAAAGTTTGTTAAAACTTTTTTTTAAAACAAACTTTATTGATCCGCGCGGCTCACAGCCACGGACCTGCACCGGGAGATGGCAGCAAGGAGGTAAGTATTGGGGAACCCTACTCCTATGCTTGCTCGCATAGTGAAGGATCGGCTCAGGAGGAGCACCGGCTGGGCTCAAGAGGCAGCTGCCTTGTCCTGCAGGAGCAAAGGGAACGGCGTTCCTGCCATGAAAAAAGTGCAGGAACGCCGTTCCCAAGCGTTCCTGCAGAACTCGGGCCCTGTATTGGTTTCAAAACTTGCATATAAAATTAATGCTCATTTGCATTCTAGAAATTATTTATTTTTATTTATTGCTCATTGCTTATATTATACATATATAATGATAATTGGCAAAAGGTATATGTTGGCATCATAATATATACTACCTTTATATGCCCCCACCCCACCCCCACCCCCAAGCATGTGAGCATCTTAACTGCACTTCTATCAAATCTGCCATGGGCTCTAGAGGCTGATCTTTTTGAGACCTAGCAGAGGACTTAATATTATTTTGCCAAGCTTCTCTATTATCTATTTTCACAGTGCAAACCCTGGATTTCATTGGAGCAAAGATTTTCTATTGTCCTTCTCCAAACACTTCAATGGATACAACCACACTCCAGGCCCAGACGGCTACCCTCACACTCCCCTTACACCCATCTTGCACATTCCTGCCTTTCTGTCAGGTTTGAAACCCCAATTCCAAAGCTGGGTGATCACCCCAACCACCTATGGAGCATCTGAACTGACAATAATCTCTGCAGACTAGAAGAATTAGTGCCCTTGGCCAACATCACTTTCTTTGGCAAGTTTAAGTAGCAGCAACATTGTCTCAATCCCCAACAAAACTCCTTGATCATACAGATCTGTTCAAATTTGAATCTTAGTGCTCTACCGATTCTGCCTCACTTAGAACAATCTCATTACTGCACAACATACTTCTGTCTTCAGACTTCTATTTTTATAAACTTCCATTTTTTGGCCATCATCTTCAACTCAATCAGGTGGAACTCTAACATACCCCCTTTTTTGACAACTGGGTTCAAATAGCAGAAGAAATTAGATTTATCAAAGAGATGATTTTGTTTGCACAGGATAAAAGGGAGCAATATGTCTCCACATGGTTATAGTGGATGGAGTTTCTTGAGTCACAAAACTTCTCTTCACAAAACTTACACTGCACGAATTGGCCTGGCCCTCCTGGTTTTTTTTTCTTCTTCTCTTTCCCTCTTCTTCTCCTGGCTTTTTCATCCCTTCTTTGAATAAAGTTTTCTCTACTCTACCTCTTTTCTTCTGCACCATTTCTCCCCTCCCATGACCCTGTTTTACCTTAAAGTGTCAAATCCCCAATTATCAGGATTTACCTGGTTTGGATTCGCAGACCCAATCATCCTGAGAAACGTGATTCTAATTGTATATTCTATGATGGATACTCTCACTGACCAGATATGGTGTGCATATAATTTGTTCTGCAAACGAATTTCACGCAACTTTCCATCCTCAATATCCTGTATCTGAACATCAATAATGTATTTATTGATTCTATTTTATTTAGTAAAACTAAAAATTAAATGCACAATGAAAGCAATGTACAGGGACTGCATAATCATCCGAGGTAGTTAAATAGGAACATTGTCCATGGGATAATGGTTTTAACCTATTGTTAATAAGCAAATAGATCTCTTTCCATTACTATCACATAATGTCCATACCTCCCAATGTGCCTATTTAGGAAGGACAAACTTAATTTTAAATCCAAGTCCTCCTAGCCCTCTTTTGCCCTCTGGTTTTCTTCTTTTCAGGGTCTCAGAATGTTTGTTGTGTGAGTGTATCACAGTGTTCCACTGCAATAAAAAATCACCATAAAGTGTGTTTAAACTGCTGTAAATGTGTTTATGGATTCGTTATTGTAAATAAAATGCTTTATTCTCATGCTAAATGACTTACCAAATTACATAAACAGCTATCCATTTGCTAGAAATCATTTTAAAAAATACCCCACCCATATCTACACCTACAAACTACTACCCTGAAAATAAAGGTGTCACACGTTTGGCCATTTGTAATGTTGGGAGCTTAGCACTTCCACTCGCAAGAAGGGGGGGGGGGGGAATCTCTCTGCTTTTTCACCACCAGGGTTTTGTACCAGTCTCTTTCCCAGAAAGCACAGGTATGTGCCTGCATTGACAAACGCTTGTGACAGGAATCCCCAAACATGTTCTAGCACAGGGAACTTTTGGTACATGCTGGTAACAAACACTGCATGCCCCTTTAATACATCCCTGACCATTAGAACTTGGATATCAGATAAAAATAAATTGAGTAAATAATGCAGTCTAGAGCTCCATGCTGATTATACAATGCACTTACTTTGAGCACAATGGCTCAGTTCTTTTTTTGTATAATTGTATGTGAACTGGGTTTTATTATCCTGCTAATATTTTATAGACGTCTTTCCTACACTCTTGTCAGACTGGTTTATTCATACAGCTCTTAATACATTCCAGCTCTCCAGCTCAGAGAGAGAGTTAGTCTAAAATAGGGAGGAGGAAACAAGTGTGTGAATCTCCTAACATTATCTACCATGTCTGGTGAACTCAAAACCTTGCAGAATTGAATGAATCATAAGAATTAAAGACCCTTAGGTTTGTTTCTTCAATCCCTAGCCACAGCGAGAAGAAAAAGATGTCAACATGTAGTATGAGAAAGGGCGCGTCACAGAATAATGGTCTGACTGCTACTTGGCTTCATCCATTACAGTGTGTGGATGACAATACCCACTCAAGTGAATGGATTTACCAGTGCTGTTCATGGATCTATCAAATTACCTCACTCTTTTGTTTCTGAGCTCTGTAGATTTTACCTTTTGTATTCACAGTATGGAGAGGTAGTTTAATTTGAAAGCCGAGGCAATGAAGCCACATTTCAAATACATCACAGCCAACAGTGCCAACATTTTGGGGAAGTGGCTGAAGGTGTGGCTCTGGGTGGGGCATTACTGGGAAATTGTAAGCAATTTAAGCACCAGTTGATAGATGTTGATGTAGCTCTGTAAGTCATTTAGAATAAACATACATATAGAATCTAATATTTAAACACATTTACTGCAGTTTTGACACACCTTGTAGGGAGTTTTATTGTTGTGGAGCTCTGGGACTTGCTCCTGCACATCAAAAGATCTGAACTACCTGATAGGCTGGAGCTCAATTTGGCAGGTAACGCAACATTATATGTCACCATGTAACTCAACATACCTGAGGGTCCATCTCCCACGGCATCCCCTGATCCTGTCCGAGGATGCTAGTAATTATGTTCATATAAAGTATCTAAGGATAAATGTATCTGTTCAAACAGCACATTTGATTGATAAGCGTTTTTGGGATTGTGTTGTGATGGCAACATTGTTTTATTTTAATTAAATTATTTTAAGATCCTGCTTTTGTTTCCTTCTTAATTAATTTAAATGTCCAGAACTCCCACAATGCCAAACTGTCTAGTATAACCTCTTCGTGACATTAGGACGTACTATTCCGTCCTGACTTTAAGTGCCTTAAAGTCGTTAGGACGGCATAGTACGTCCTGTACTAAACAGCTCATCGTGGCTCCCCGCGATGAGATGTCTTCAGATCCCGCTGCAGGCACTTAAAGCGGGATTACACCTGTCAGATGAGGCCACTTTGAGTGGCCTCAGTCTGACAGGGAAAATGTAGCCGGTACTCAAAGCGAGCACCGGCTACATTTTGCTAAATCGCGCTGTGCCTGAACTTCTGGGTTCGGGCACGCCTCCGTGACGTCACACGTGACGTCTGGAGGTCCCGCGATTTTTTGGCAGGGACCCACACGGTCTATTAAGACCCTGATCGGGTCTCTGCCAGAGTGTTCCTGGCTACCGATCACCTTGTGATCGGTGGCCAGGAACAAATCGTGATGTTTTGGTGCTTGCGTCGTTTGGGGCGCAAGCACCATGCATCACAAAGGGGTTAAAGGAAAACAACAAAAGGTTATATGATCAGCAGAGTGACAAACAAAATTAACAAGTAACAGTAAATAAAACTCCTGAAAAAGCTACAGGCCATCGCTGTGGAGAAATTAAAGTAATGCTATCCTTCCTGACTTTTTTCAAGTAACAGTAAGTTGTTATTAAATCCAATCGGGGTTATGTAAAAAAACTACCGCACTTCCAAGTTTTGGGAGAAGAATAAAAAGGTGCAATCGCCATTTGATTTGTATAACGGCCTACTTATACATCCTGACACTTTGTGGGGAAGAGACCCACAGTATTTGGCGGAGGTTGTCTGAAAGTAATTTTTATTCACTGGCTACACCAACACAATGAGCAACTGCACAGCCAGAAAATAAGTAACTGGCGGAGGCTGTGCAGACTCACGAAATGTGTTGGGAGTCTTCTTTATTCGTAGGTGCGCACACAGATAATGGTGATATCTGCATGCGTTCCATCATTATACATAACCTAATTTTGTCAATTATTTAAAAAGATAATTTGAATTTGATGATGCCGGATTCTGACTGATGTTGAAAGAGAGAATTTTAAATTACCCATTTACTGATGCTGCTTTAGGCATCTTTGGTTCAGTGCCATGTATCACTCCATTACCCTTCTTACCATATCAAGTGTTTTATTCATGGTCATGTAGCATAATTATTGTCATCTGAACCTTTTAGTGCAAGAAGGATGTGCAGTAAAATATAAACATTTGAACAATATGGCACCACCACAGTAACTGTAATTCTTGTGATCACCTTGATTACCTACAATTATGAAATTATCACATAGTTATAGGCACAATCATCATGATAATCAATCACTTAAGTGTGGATAAAGTGGACAAATAAATACATATCAAAACTGTTGTTTTCCAAATAAATATGCATGGTCTTGCTCCATTTCTTTTTTTTTTTTAGCAATAATTAACTTGAACATTTTTTTTTTTTCAACTTTTCCTGAGGGCCAAACACCTCTCTGTGGACTATAAATCCTGTCTGTGGATATGCTAGGTTTGGGGATACACAATTTGGGGGCACCCTGTTTTCAATACAGCTGGACTTCAAACACAGGGTGCTCAGTATAAGCTCACTCAGGATTTCAGCCAAGATGTGTATCCTGGGAGACTCAAGCCATTGTCCCATAGTGTTAACCCCCGGTTAACATTGTATCCTATCCTGCAAACTCCAGTTTCTCAGGAGTGTTAAGAAATGTTATTATATGTTAGTGTTGAAATAGTGTTGAAATGTGTTAAACATCTAATACATACGTGTTTACTGATTTACTCAGGATGTCTGTATCTTAAGGGGTCATGTTTAATTAGGTTATTTACTACTGTATTTAAGTATTTGTTATTAGGTTTTCTATTGTTAGAATTAGTTCCCCTTTGCCTCCCCCCTAGTTGATGTCATATTTGTCTGTATATAAGTCTGTGCTTTTTCACAAATAAATGTTCATTCTTGCTGTACCTAACTACTAGTGGTCCTGCCTACTATTTGGGATCAGTGCAAGACCTGCTGGGTGAAGGCTGAGCTATAATTGGGAGCTAAGGAGGTGATTTCCTACAACAGGCAGAGGTGCTACCTTGGGTAGTCTTGGGTAGCTGTTCCATTAGAGTCTCTAAACATGCTTACAAGTTTTATGCTCTCCAACAACCAGCGCCCCTGTTGCTTTTTAAAATGCTACATCTGTTCTAGTTAAGTGTTCTCTTAAATGTACACCAGGGAACTACTAGAGATTAAAAGTTTGTAAAGGTTTATTGCATTTAAAAGAATCCTGTACAATGTACTGCTTAGACCCTACCAGAAGCATCCAATATATATAAAATCGCTATTTTCTATATGCATAAGTATACTGTATGTGTCACTTGATCTCTTTATACTCCATTTATTGGTGTGTCCTTCATTTTACTCATTACCTTTTTTTGTAAAGCATTTGTCTGTATTGGTTGCATCAGAGGCTTTTGAATGATGTATGTACTTTGATGAGCCAAACCACATATTATGTAATTTCCCAGCTCCATAGTTAGATTTGACATACTTTTTCTTTAACATCCAAACAGCCAGAGGCGTTGCTAGGTTTCCAAAAGATCTGGGGCTATAGCCCATGAGACTTTTTTAGTTTTTTAAATGGAACCATACGGGCACTTACCAATATATGCTCACCGCTCTGAGCTTCATGCCAGTTTTGTAATTTAGGAGCCTTCACAGGGCCGGTTCTTTAATGGGGCAGCTGCCGCAGGCAGCACCCTGGCAGGGGCGGCACTTTGCTGCTCTATGCAGCAGTCTTTTTTTTTTCTTGTGTCCAGGGGAGCTTGATTCAAGGATCTCAGCCAATCAGGTGAGACTTCTTAACTCTCCTGATCGGCTGAGAGTTCCGAAGCCTCCCATGATTGGCTAAGACCTCCTTCACACTGAGCTCAAAGCAAAGAGATGCCTGCCGCAGGTAAGTTAAAAACCTGACAGTGTGTGAATGAGTGTGTGTATGTCAGTGTGAGTATGTGCATGTCAGTGTGAGTGTGTGCATGTCAGTGTGAGTGTGTGCATGTCAGTGAGAGTGAGAGTGTGTGCATGTCAGTGTGAGTGAGTGTGTGGATGTCAGTGTGAGTATGTGCATGTCAGTGTGAGTATGTGCATGTCAGTGTCAGTGTGTGCATGTCAGTGAGAGTGTGTGCATGTCAGTGTGAGTGAAAGTGTGTGTGTGTCAGTGTGAGTGTGTGCATGTCAGTATGAGTGAGAGTGTGTGCATGTCAGTGTGAGTGTGTGCATGTCAGTGTGAGAGTGTGTGCATGTCAGTGTGAGCGAGAGTGTGTGCATGTCAGTGTGAGCGAGAGTGTGTGCATGTCAGTGTGAGCGAGAGTGTGTGTATGTCAGTGTGAGCGAGAGTGTGTGCATGTCAGTGTGAGCGAGAGTGTGTGTCAGTGTGAGCGAGAGTGTGTGCATGTCAGTGTGAGCGAGAGTGTGTGCATGTCAGTGTGAGCGAGAGTGTGTGTCAGTGTGAGCGAGAGTGTGTGTGTCAGTGTGAGCGAGAGTGTGTGTATGTCAGTGTGAGCAAGAGTGTGTGTATGTCAGTGTGAGCAAGAGTGTGTGTATGACAGGGTGAGCGAGAGTGTGTGTATGTCAGTGTGAGCGAGAGTGTGTGTATGTCAGTGTGAACTAGAGTGTGTGCATGTCAGAGTGAGAGAGAGTGTGTGCATGTCAGAGTGAGAGAGAGTGTGTGCATGTCAGTGTGAGCGACAGTGTGTGTATGTCAGTGTGAGCGACAGTGTGTGTATGTCAGTGTGAGCGACAGTGTGTGTATGTCAGTGTGAGCAACAGTGTGTGTATGTCAGTGTGAGCGAGAGTGTGTGTATGTCAGTGTGAGTGTGTTGTGTGTGTATGTATGTAACTGGCTGTGTGTGTGTGTGTGTATATGTATGTAACTGGCTGTGTATGTGTTGTGTGTGTGTGTATCTTTGTAACTGTCTGTGTGTGCATGTAACTGGCTGTGTATGTGTTGTGTGTGTATGTATGTAACTGTCTGTGTGTGTTGTGTGTGTATGTAACTGGCTGTGTATGTGTTGTGTGTGTATGTAACTGGCTGTGTATGTGTTGTGTGTGTATGCATGTAACTGGCTGTGTATGTGTTGTATGTGAATATGTATGTAACTGGCTGTGCATGTGACGTGTGGGACACATTAAGGAATTATTTTTTTATTTAAAAAAATAAGAAAACTTGCTGACTGGTGTGTGTGTGTGTAACTGGCTGTGTATGTGACTGACTGGATGTCTGTGAGGTGTGTGCATGTGATTGTCTCTGTGTATGTATGCTTTTCTGATGTGCCATTGTCTGGCTCCTAAATTTTTTTGCTGGCTCCTAAAACTAAATAAAATTTGTCAAGCCCTGATATAAACATAAATCCTTCCTATGCTGTTTGGCAGTCCTGTAATAAAACATGTCACACATACACATAACACACATGTGTGACGTTATTTATTACAGGACTGCTAAACAGGATAGGAATGATTTATGAATATATATATATATATATATATATATATATATATATATAGTATAAATCATTATGCATATATAGCATAAATCACTTATTTACATCCACCTTTGTGTATCTAAGCTATATATTGTTGGTTTGAGATTCCTTATTACAGGACTGCCAAACAGCATAGGAAGGATTTATGTTATATATATATATATATATATATATATATATATATATATATATATATATATACACATATGTAACATGAATCATTCCTATGCTGTTTGGCAGTCCTGTAATAAGGAACCTCAAACCAACAATATATAGCTTAAATACACAAAGGTGGATGTACATAAGTGACCCCCAACCTTCCCTTCTCTCCACCATACCCAGAGCTTACCTGAGTGGGAATAGACCTGCTCTGCATCTCCCACAAGGTGACAGCCTGCAAGGATATCTTCAGAGCTGCTTCACTGTCCCACGTGGAGCTTCCTTCACATCCGTGTGATGATGCTGTGTAAAAGCCCTGCACTGATAGGATGCTCAGTGATGTGTCAGCCAATCAGTGCAGGGCTTTCACACACAGTAATAATGCTGTGTAAAAGCCCTGCACTGATTGGCTGACACATCACTCAGCCTCCTATCAGTGTAGGGCTTTCACACACTGTCTGTGTGATGTCAGGGGGCGGAGCTACATGGAGCTGCAGAGACTCGGGGCTTTGATCATTACATTCGGGGCTTCAGCCCCCTTAGCCCACCCCTAGCGACGCCTCTGCAAACAGCTACAACTTCTCTGCAACTTTTCATGTTACATCAAAGCTGCAACCCCCTGACAACAGTCATCAAAAGTGTATTCAGTGGAAACAGGGACAGCTGGACTCAGGTTCATGTTACACTGTTGTTTTTTTATTTTACTTCAAGTGCGGATCAGATTTGGTCACATTTTTTAGATGACCATCTGAACATTGCACTACAAGTGCACTCTTTCTAGTATGAAGTCAGCATCAGTGGTGCCAAAATAAAAAATACAATTATTATTAGTAATAAACTATTTATTTTGCAAGACGGAAGTGGAATAAATTACAGTATCAGTGATTGTTCCATTACCATAGTTATACTGAACACCAGTAAATGTGGTAGTTTAATTAAATAGAAATGGTCATTTTAAAACAAATGATCCCTCACTATAACACAGGAAGCCGAGATGCCATGATAAGCTCAAATTTGTCCTCTCAAGAGAAGTTGGTTGATGAAAACGGGTATTAGTTAAAGTGACTACCATTGAACGACTGAGCATGAGAGAAGGATTTGTAAAACACTGGATACCCCAACTGGGAATATAAACCATCTTTAAAAGTTTTTTTTTACACAACTCAACTATAGTAAAGGGAAAGATATCCTGTGAAAAGAAGTGCATAAGTATGACTTTAATAACCCAATACGTACAAATTAGTCAAATAAACAAATATTAAGAATTAGAACTGTAAAATATAAAATGATGGAAATGTAAAGCGTAGTAAATACTACAAACAAAAAAGTGCTGAGTGTTAAACACAAGTGGGGCTCCGTTAACATGAGCCATATAAGTAGACTACATAACCCAAAGTAGGTTCCCAAAACACTTTAATGGTGATAATCCACAAAGGTAGACTCCAGATGCAATAGCAAATATGATGGACCAGCAGAGAAAAGTTCAGACAGCTGAGAAGCACAACCAGGAACAACCGCAAACTGGAAACAGCGTGAAGCCGGCTATTGAGTTCCATCAGAGCAAGAATAGAACCTACGTGTTTCGTCATGAAGTACTTTGTCAGGTATATGTGTAGTTTCTTCATATAGTAATTTTTTTATGCAGTTTTTTTAGATTTTTTTTATTTTGCTCTAGATAAACATTGTCCTTTATAGTACTAAAGTTTTATATGATTTAATGTTTTTGTGTATTACCGTATTTGCTCGAATATAAGACAAGGTTTTTGAGGAAATGCATCGCGCAGACATCCACCAGCTGCCCCACTTTCCACCAGAGTTGCTGGATAAGGGGAGGGGCAGCATTGCTTAAGGGGAAGGGTGGGAGGGGCAGCAGTGGTAAATGGTGGGGGCTTGGAGGAGCAGCAGCATTGGTCAAGGGTGGGGGCTGGGAGGGGGCAGCATTGGTAAAGGGTGGGGGCTGAGACGGGGCAGCATTGGTAAAGGGTGGGGACTGGGACCAGGCAGCATTGGCTAAGTGTGGGTGTATGCATTGGCAAGTCTGCCAATGCATACACCCACACATTCAAGTCTGGGGCAGATGGCTGTGTGGGCGCAGTATTGACTTGTTCTGGGGGGGGCAGATGGTTGTGTGGGGGGCAATATCGGCTAAGTCTGAGGGGCAGATGGCTGTGTGGGGGATTCATTGGCTAAGTCTGGGGGCAGATGACTGTGTGAGGGGATGCATTGGGTAAGAGTGGAGGCAATGGGTGTGTGAGGGGATGCATTGACTAAGTCTGGGGAGAAGTTGGCTGTGTGAGTGGATGCACTTACTGGGGTCAAATTGAAGGAAAGGAATGCCAACAGAGTAAACTGTTTTTTTAAGGGTAGTCTTATATTCAAACATTTTTTTCCCCCTAAATAAATGTCCAAAGTTTGGGGGGGGGGGGGTCATCTTATAATCAGTCATCTTATATTCAAGCAAATACGGTACTTATTCAGGTTCCGATTTCATTTTATTTTACATTTGCTACTTTTCCGTTATGGGTCGTATCTGTTCTAGCAATGTTTTTGATTTTATTTATTTCCTATTACATATGCTTTCTGCTCATTCCTGTTTTTCAACATTATTTATGTCTATATGATTCCTATTCTGTTCATTTGGTACTATCTCTTTAATTTCAATTACCACAAGTGTTTCAACTTCTCATATAAAACAAAAATCCTTCAGCGCCTGCTCTTTTGAACCCTGACAAAGTCCTCCAGCGACAAAATGCATATGCTCTATTTTCGGCCCCTGCAGCCTCCGTACTGGTTCATCCAGCAAAACTTTGTTTCAAGTTTGCAGTTGTTCTTGGTTGTGCTTCACAGCTTTCTGAATTTTTCACCATTAAAGTATTTTCGGGAACCTAGTTTAGTTTATATATTAATGGCACCAAACTTGTGAGTTCATTCAATACTCAGCACTTTTTTATTTGTAGTATTTATTACTCCATATTTTATATTTTTCATTGTTAATTCATATTATTTGCTTATTTCACCTGTTTGTAAGTATCTTATTTCGCTTTTATTATTGCACATTTGGTGCTTTATTGGGCTATTAAAGTCATCCTTCCGTGGTGTTTATACTTCTGTTTCATTGTACGTTTCACTAGTTTTGTGTGCTAGTCCCTAACCCCAGATGTAGGGTGACTTTACTCTGTTGGGCATTCCTTACACTTTTTGTTGTTTAAGGATATCCTATTCAGTAATACCCCGCTTAAAATGGAAGTACACACAATGACCTGGACTCAATGGCCGGCCGTTAAGTCTTTTACCACATGTTATTCCAAAGGGAATAACGTGTAATTCAATGAAAACAAAGACTGTTTACGAAATGATTACAGGTACCATAATGGTTAACAATTTTGTCACCAAAGTTTTGAACAATAAATTGGGGATTGCAATATGTTGATCATCTCAGAGGCAGATTGTCAAGACCTTATTGCTTAGTATTTACCGGCAAAGCTTTGTTCAAGTGTCAACTGTTTATGTACATACCTAGCAATATCAGTCAGGTTTGTGACTGTGATGAGTGAATCAATTGGGCAGGGTAAGAACTGGAGAGTGGGCAGATAGAAGGCAGGAATCATGCATAGGTGGTAAATGGGTGTGGCGGGATAAAGAAAGCATTGTAACAAAGGCCCAGGAGCTAGTTTTCAAATTGTTTGTTCAAAACTGCAATGTCTAGATGGCGATGCAGCTTACCTTGGAATTCCTGCTGTAAACATATTTTTTATAGATGCTTTATGAGTCTAAAAAAATATGTGGTCAGTAGAATTCGCCAGGACCTTAGTAAAGCAACCTAAACATCAAAACATTTACCAAGGAACAGAAATAAATGATTAGTTTCCCTCTAAAGGTTTTTTAATGACCTACCCCCTGGCTAGACAAGGTTTATGACATTTGTATCACATTTAGATAAGGTTTATGACATATGTATCATGTTTAATGTTCTCATCCCATAATGTAGCATGAGGATGGAATGTCAAACACACTCCAGATGCAGTGTCTTTCCCACCAATATTTGGTGACAATGATTCTTTTTTTCAACTAGTGTCAGGCTTAATACACAGAGTATTGCGCATTAGTAGTAATAATTTGAGAGAGACACTACATTTATTTTACAAATAATCAAATATTTACACCCACCCATCATTGATGATTTCATTCTAGTCACCTTGGAAGTATATTTTTTGTATATCTCTATTACTCGTGATGCAGGACTACGGTAAGTGCAAAACATAGAAACTAAGTAAAAATAAGTGCATATTTCCATATGGAGGATATTACATATCAAAATATATGATTACTTAACCATAATAGCACTGGCTGGCAGAAGTGGTATAGAAGCATCAGTTGCCAGGTAGGCCCACAAATAAGAATTCTGGTGATTTATTGTGAATCTGTCCTTGGACAAAGGATAGGCAGGACTCTCAAAGAGAAAGATACCATGTACTCTAGATTACATTATATTTTATTTTATTATAAATATTATATTTATTTATTTAGATGGCACCAACACTTCACGTAGCACTAAGTACAGAGCATAATGGGGGACTACATTCTAAGTTAACAGGAACAAACCTATACATGAGATACAGAGCCCTGGCCATGAGCTTATCTAGATCCAGAACCATTTATTTGGCCTGTAGAAATAACTGAAGTCTACTCTTGACTACAGAGTTTCATATGCTGCTAAGGATTTCATCAAATAACCTTTTTCTGGTGCAAAATCTTTTTGCCATCACAAAGTCATAGATGGAGGTAAAGAGCCAAAATAAAGTTGTTGTTTTTCAAATAAATTATTAAAATGTTAATTATCTTTCAAGTATATTTTAATTTAAATCTCTTCGATTGTAAATGTATTAGAGCAGGGTTGGCCTCAAATTTTGGTCAGGTTTTTCTAATTTGTCACCTCTCCTATTATTGGTTATGTTAACCTCTTCATTATATGAGGGAACTTTATAAATAAAATCATTTCCCATTTACATTAATGCATTATGTAATTCTAAGCATGGAGTGTTTTCTTTAATGTGTAAGTTATTTATTTCATCTACTGAGACCATGGGAAATTCACCACATGTTGCTGCCACTCAGCCAGTATCAGTTAACATAATGGGTGTGTACATACCCTCCTATCTCAACATGCAGCAGTTTGTTCAGATAAACATCTAGGTAAGTAAACATAACCAGTAAGCCATGTGTAGGAGGAACAACAAACTGTCTGAAACAAATGTGTGTGTAAAACTACATTACAGGCTCCCAGCTGTCAAAGTTTGTACTGGTAATTGGATGTTCTGTTCAGTCCTTTTAAATGTATGATTAAATTGTAAAAACCTAACATTATATATATTTAGGGGATCTGAAAATTCCTTGATCATACAAACATTATAAATAAAAAAATAAAATGTATCAATATTGTTGATGACAAATACTAGTAAAGGGGGCAATGCACATTCAAACGGCAATTTGGCATGTAATATATCTTATATGTTATACAATTGTGATAAAGTACATGGCAGTAAAACAGTGGCATAATTAGTATTATTCAAATATAAAGCATGATCACATTATGTGGTCAGTAATCCTACAAATGGTAGCTAACATTTTATTTGGGCCTTCCCTAAAACAGATTACAGTCTAAGAGGAAATGGGATGATTTCGCCACTCTCTGAATCCAAAAAGAGAGATAAAATGCTTGATAAGTCTCTGTTTAGATGGCACCACCAATTTGCACAACCTCTCCATCTCACCCACGCTTTATAAAACATCTACCCACTTCACTCCCCTCTACACGTCTCTTCTTTGTCAGCTTCCATCTTGTCCTCCTTTGCAGAGCCCTCATCACCATCCCCTTGTCGGCTCCTATCTTCATCATTGCCGTTCTCAGTATTTATGAACACCCCTTCTCAGCACCCATCTCCACTGCCCTTCTTAGTATCACCTCATCAGCAATTGGGACCTCCTTTCCCAGCCGATGTTATTCCTCTGTAGCTCTACTCAGCCGAGAACTAAAAGAGAATAAAAGAGATTACATGAAAGGCAACATTTACAACATTTGACAGTTTACATATATTATTTGGGTATTACTTGTGATACAAATACAGAATAAAAATATATGATATTTTGAAATTACTCTATGAGTCTTTGTTTATAATTTTATAATATAGATAACAATCTAATATAAACTCTCATACCTTTCTGAGTGCAAGCTACACAACTTCCTACTTATATCATATTACCATATTCTCATGTATAGATAGAAGGAATGCCTATGCCGGCCAATTTATAACCACTTAACAAACTTATCGTGTAATAAAAGTTTTTTTAAATATTTTTCCTAGTTTGTTTATAAAGTAACAGGATAAAATGCTCCCAGATTTCATAAAATGTATTAACAACATGTTCTTTGTTGGCCAAGTCATTAGTTCAATTAGTTCAATTATTTATATATATATATATAATTTTTTTTTTATATTTATTTATTTATTTATTTATTTTGATTATATATATTCTCACGTTATACCGATAACATTATAATTAAAACATTTTACAGCTTTACAGTGGTATAATTTATTCCAAAACAAACAGAAAGTCCTCTTGGCATTCTCTATAATACTAAGCCTATCAGGCTAAGACTTAACCAATCTCAAACTTCTAGGCAACAAGAATATAGTTATTCATTGTATAAAAACTAAGTGTTATATCCAAGGTTTTACAAATTAAAAATCAACTGCAAAAATAAAGGAGAAGATAGTGAAGGAAAGATGTGATATGGTGGTGTCGCTACTGTTATTAATGGAAAAGTAATATTTGATCCATTCAATGATAAGCCGTGCAAGATCCATAATCTAAACTACATACAGTGAATGGCATAATCATTTGTGTAAAATTTAATAGGTGGTGCTAAATAAAATGTGAACAACATGGTCAGAGATCATAGAGGTTAACGTTTAATCAATTCTGAATGTGTCAAATTATTAAAATACTTAATTAATTAACAAAATTAATAATATCTTGAAAATATAGATCCCTCAGAAAATCTATATTGTATATATTGATCATCATCAATGTTTACTGTATGCATCTGTATGCTTTTCACATTATGGGTATGCAACTTCCAAGAACAGGATAACATCTAACTACAAAATTATAATATATAGGCAGGTATTCCGACTAAGAGGTAAAGGTCATCATAGTGACTGTACACTTTACGGGAAATAAAATCAAATAAAATCTCTTCATATTAAAGGATTAACATAACAAATAAAGCAAATTCCAAATATAATGTTTTAGAAAAGTAAACAGAAACATGAAGACAAACTACATAGTATAACAGGGTCAGATAAACAGGAAAAACAAGTTTCTGTAATCAATCACCGTCAAAGTATGAAAGGTGATTCTAACAACTGTAGGAGCACAAGAAAAAAAATCTAAATGTAAGTGTCAGCTGGCCTATGAACTTGTAAAGGTTTATGTTACTATATAAGTCCAGTAATCTTAAGCACTATGGGGGGTATATGTGACAGAGACAAAAAAAACACCTTTGGCAATCCGGGAACAATGTTTTGTGCTCCTGTAGAAATGATTCATCCCTCTCTCAACTTTCTCTCCTTACCCAGCTAAAGGGGTCAAACCAATGTATAAAAATCCTTTGTAAATTGTTGAAAAATTGTGTGGCATAGCAATATCATGCCCTCAACATTCGTGTTTTAAATGGGACAATATTAAGTTGGGACTGCAATTTTTGCCGTCCTGAATTTCATTCTGTGGTCTCACAGGAGCACTCACATGTGCAGATGTCTGTGCATTCGCAGTTGCGATGTCAGTTTGAGTGATAGCACCTTCCAAGTCCCCCTCCCCCTCATCCTACATTGCCCCGGGAAGAAGTTGGAAGGGATGCTATATTAATTAATAATCTTTAGTGAACTTTTTCTCTCATGCGGCTATGCAATGCACAGTTTCAGTGAGGTATCACTTTTAGTTCCACACCATGCTGCCATGAGGTTCAGAGAAAAAGGAGTGCTTTATACTCTGTCTTCCATCCCTGAACACATGCCCACATCACTCTGTGACACTAGCTTGGGTGGATTGTCTGGCACCAGTTTTAATTAGGCCACACTTCCTTCCTGTCAGCAGCATGGCATGGTCCATATGGTTTCTTCCATTTTGTTCTTGGTTCTCCAGTTTGACCTTGGCCCACTCTAGTTTGGCCTTGGCATTGACAAGTGATTAGCTATAATTTATTCAGGGTTCAGCCCAGGTGGACAGTCGATCAAGGGGAAACACTTGCTACAGAGCGTGTATTCCTCTGATACTTAACAAAACATAAAAGCAGTTGGACCTGTCACCTACAACTTATGTTTTTCCTTTGTTAGAAACTAGCCTATATTTTTTCTGTCCAAGAGTTACTATACCAGATTAATTTACACACATTTAATCTAACACAGCGTTTCTAAAATGGGTTCCACCAGAGATTGGGGTTTGCCAGCCACGTTATTTACTTTAGCTCTGATTGGCATAGTGCTGATCATTGGGCTCCTTCCTTACCCTCCTCCCCCTAAACCTCTGCCCTGTGTGGCACAGTGTTGCTTGCAGGCTTCCTGTCAAGCCATCAGACAGTTTCAAAACAATGGTCATGCTATCAGACAGGTTTTTTCACATAAGAAACACATTTAACGTAATTAAATTATGATTACACTTGGCAGAGGTGTCACATATACATCACCCTCTATACAATCTTCAATATTTTATGATTTTACTATCAAAATTTAAAGGTATAGAGCATCTAATTTAAGCTCTTTGCCAGCAATTGACATTTCTAAACATATCTATATAGGGTAAAAATATCCCATTGGACCAATATGTTAATAATGCAGATGTGTAATATGCACACCCCTCTATGATATATTACAGTATGGTATGAGTTTACTGTGGAAATTTAAAGATATAGTTCCCCAAATACCAGACCATTGATTGCAAATGGACACTTTGTAATATTTCAGAATAATTTACAAAATAATCTCCCATTGGACCAAAATGTTGTCTATGCAGATGTGTCATACGCACACCCCTCTATGACATCTTAAAATATGGTATGATTTTACTGTGGATATTTAAAGATATAGAGCTCCAAATACCAATACACTGATTACAAACGGACACTATTTAATAATTTTAAATATTGTTCTTTTAAAATATCCCACTGAACTAATATTATATCAATTCAGATGTGTCATACACAACCCGCTATATGATATATTACAATATGGTAGGATTTTACTGTGGAGATTTAAAGATATAGAGCTCCAAATACCAATACACTGATTACAAATGGACAATATTTATTCATTATAAATAATTATATTTTAAAAATTTCCCATATGACCAATATTTTGTCAATGCAAATGTGTCATACGCATGCCCATCTTTGATAACTTTAAATACGGTATGATTTTACTGTGGAAATTTAAAGATATAGAGCTCCAAATACCAGTTACTGATTTCAAACGGACACTATTTAATAATTTGAAATAATGTTTTTTTTTAAATCTCCCACTGAACTAATATGATATCAATTCAGATGTGTCATACACAACCCGCTATATGATATATTACAATATGGTAGGATTTTACTGTGGAAATTTAAAGATATAGAGCTCCAAATACCAATACACTGATCACAAATGGACAATATTTATTCATTCTAAATAATTATATTTTAAAAATCTCCAATTGAACCAATATTTTGTCAATGCAGATGTGTCACATACACCCCCCTCTATAAGATCTTAAAATATGGTATCATATTATTGAGGGGATTTAAAGATTTAGAGCTCCAAATACCAACACGCTGATTACAAATGGACACTATGTAAGTAATAAAAATAATTATATTTTAAAAATCTCCCATTGGACCAATGTTTTGTCAATGCATATGTGTCGTACACATGCCCATTGATGATATATTACAATCTGGTATGATTTTACTATGGAGATTTAAAGATATAGTGCTGCAAATAAGTGAAATCAGCTTTCAGCGTTTCGTGCTTCAGCAGCCCTTAATCATACGCATCATGCTGCTTTTGCCAGGATATGCCAAGATTATACATCCCTGCTGATTTTGCCATGTTTTCCTATTGAACTTTAAGTTTATAAAAGAGAATATATATTTTAAAAAAATTATGTAGGGGGCTTCCAAGATATGAGAAACACTGCCCTAACAACATTCACATATAAAAATAAATGTTTAAGATTTGCCATGGCATTAATAGCAAACCTAGCTAAAATAGATCTGAAGATTAGATATTGTTTTAGCACAGAACCCATCATGAATGTTAGAAGCATAGAATGTTAAAGGGGATTTGTTTTTTTGTTTTGTTTTTTTTTATTACTTTGTAATTCTGTGCTTACCAAGTGACTGTGTTCATTAAAGTGACATTTTGTTTTAAATATCAAACAGTTTCCCTGTAATGTATTAACTACATCATTTACTTTTAAACTTGTGTTTGCCTGGCCTTATCAAATGTGATGCTGTGGAGAGCTGTTCTAATCACTGCAGTACCAGTTTGATTAAACTTTTGCACTGAATGGCAGTTTTCAGCAAGCTCTGAGTGCTGGAAGTTAACACACAATGGAGAGATTTCGAAAACTGACAAGAATGTTGTTACAGCAACAGCAGTCTCCCAATTATAATTTGTATGCAGATTCTACAGGACAAGGCGGGTTTAGGAAATAAATAAAAACACAGATTTGTTTATTTTACCTTTACATACTGCAGCAGAAATACAAAGATGTTATATGGTGGAGAAATAGCACCTCTAGGCATTCTTGTAAAATTGATAACACAGGAACATTTTTGTGAAATGTTGGACAACAGACTATCTCTAAAAGCCAAATAATGATTTACTAATGAATAGGACAATACCATTTCTCATAAAAACCAGTTACAATAATAGTTACTGTCACTTGGGTGCTGTAGAATTATATATTTCAACTGTCAATGAGTGTTAATTTCACATTTAGCCTTTTTTATTACACTGTACATAACTAGCAGATGGTTTATCTGTACAGTTTTAACTGCCATCTGCAAATGATTTTCCTCAAGGCAATGTTAGGGTAGTTGAATTGCAGATTATCAGCTGTATTTTCAGAAGCCAACAAAGTATTTCAAATTATAATTTTCTCCCTAGGTTTGTCCCTAATGTATAAAAAACACATATAGTGTATTATAAAAAAAAATATGTTTTTCCTATTTTCACAAGAAGAAGATCCCCTGGACAATTACACTCCAAAATTCAATACAAAGACCAAGTATTGCCAAAAAAACAAACAAATTAAGACATGATACAGGATGGTTTTAGAAAGCAGAACAATAACACAAACATTTACATTTTAAAGACATTTGAATAAATAATTCACATATATATCTTACCCCTTAATGACACAAGGTGTGCTTGCCCAAAGGACAAAAGCACAAATTGTGATTTTTTTTTTGTTCCTGGACGTGAATGTAGGGGGGATCCTGCTGTCGTTACCTTCAGTGGGACACACAGGTTAGTGTGGCGGGCCTCCCCACATTATTGTTAGGATGGCGTGATATGCCGTCCACATGGCTGTTTGGCCCATGTATTTGAGGACAGCAGAGCACATTCTGTTGCACAAAGGAATAACAGAGTTAGGTTTCATAAGCATTAATTTTTCAGGCTGAAGTGGTTATTAGTAACAGGGTTAAACGCTGATGCATGATACAGGAAGCAAATACAGTTCACAGCAAATAAAAAAGTAAATGCAAAAAAAATGTATTAATGCTAACATAATCTATGTAGTTGCAGCTACAGAGTTTTCATTTTAATTAACGATAATTATCAACAATATTGTATTGTATGTTTAATTTGCTTTTAAAAAATATTACAAGGGGGCACCCGGATTTGAACCAGGGACCTCTCGATCTGCAGTCAAATGCTCTACCACTGAGCTATACCCCCTACATGTAAGTAACAATGCAGGTATCGGATTACTCTATGTTTGCTTTTGTCTAGAGTTCTCTGATCTGTTTTACTCGGCCCGCTGAATGTTTCATTTATTACTTTTTCTTTCTGCAAGAAGTCACAATGTTTATTTTGGAAACAGTATTTTATGTGTAGAATTTATTAGCACTTAGAATGTGCCATTACACTGAAAATTGCATTGCACTGAGGATTATGTAAAAACAATTCTGCACACAAAAGTGTTAGGAAGTAAAGGACAACTACACTTTATTTTGAAAAATAGACGCACAAGTGATAAATGATTTGTCCCTGGTGTGAAGATACCAGGCTTTTGATAGTACAGGTACTTTTGATAGTACATGCCAGTTTTTCCCATCACTGACAGCTACCAAGAAGGCAGCCTGGTCTGGTTGGTGACTGTCTCTCTCTGCTAGCTAGTTTAGGTCCCCTCTGCTGATCCTAGCACAGAGAGACCTCCACAAACAGCAGACCCTGAACAGACAAGTAGGACCAGTCACTGCCCAGATTGGCTGTGTGCACACTGTCACTGTCAACATGCCAGCGTTCAGACCGAAGAAAAGCAAACAAAAAGACGTATGCTCTCTAGGCTCCGGTGAAAAAATATAACTTCAAAATTTATTCATGAAAGGATCCGATAAAATCCAGTAAAAATCACAGGAACAAATATAAGAACAAGACAAAAAGGGGAAAGCGGTATGCCTTACGCGTTTCGCGTGAACACACGCTTATGCCTATGGCTCTGCTGTCACCCCTTTCAGTATGCTGCTGCCCCTCTCCACTCAGTGACCCTAGGTCTAGGCCTAGTTTTCCTGGGCAGAAATATAGCACTGTTGATAACATATTGAAAGTTGTCGCTGCAAACTTCTTCTTTCCATCCAGTTGTGTTTTCATTTTCTAATCCTCTTCCATTTTCTGATTCCATAATGCAATTTTCCTGTACATGTGCAGAGAATTTACCGTATTTTATAACAAAGCCCTTGGTCAGATCCAGTTTCAATGGCATTGTAGGTAAAAGTAAGATGTTCAAGTGTAGTTTCCATATACTTATACAGTATGTATGATTTGTGAATTGCACCAGGTTGGCAAGAATGGTGTTAATAAGGATAGGATCCAGGGGGTGTTGCCTTAGGTGTACCTCTTACAGTATGATTAAGTATAGACATTACATCACAAATTAACATTTAAACCAAGACACATGTTTCATATTTGCCTTATGAGAATAAATCTATCTGCTGCTAGGAAGGCTAGGGTAGCATTAATATACCACTGTGTTCTATTCAGTATTATTAAGTTACTATTTTTATTTTTATGCATTTCCATTTTATTGTACATTACCATGCATTTCTGTACCAGGGTATTTTTCTTAAAATAAAAAAAAATCAAACAAAAGCAATCAGAAAACAGTTTATTTAAAGCCAACAAATATAGGGATAATCATTTACATGTTTTCAGACAAACAGCACCTACCACACACGCATATGTCACGAGCAGAATCCAGGTGGCATGGGATCCTGAGCGCCTGAGTACAGGAGCTTCGGTGTAGGTATGGAGACACAGGGTATGGTATAGGCAACTGCTTTCCCCTGTTGGCTTGGGGCCCCAAGCCGAATTTGTTTAAAAATAGCAATATTATCTTCAAACCAATGGACAAGATGTTATTCTACGAAATGCCTTGAAAATAATGTAACAAAGGGTTGTTTGATTTTCTAACTTGTGATTTTCCTATCACGCATGTACTGTACACCTTGTCCAAGGTGCATAAATTCTTATGGAATCCCCCCAAAAAAAATTATTGTGGCAGGGGCGGACTCAGTGTTGAGTCCATTATCCATGTACTTGATATTGTGTTTTATGCAGGTCTGATCGGGATTAATCTAGGGGGTGCCGTCCTTACAAGCATTTTTTGTGGAGCTAGATGCCTCCTTGGAACACATTATAAAGTCTGAGGAATGTGTCATTATAGATCTGAATGTAGAACCTACGAAGCAGAATAACCTGTTATGGTTTCAATCTGTTCACCAAGAGGATCTGTTAAAGTACTTACCAAACAGCCTAATGATGAGAGTTAAACGGATTGTCCCTGATGGTGCAACTCAAGGAAATGGCATCTAAATTGTATGTAAGGGTATCCAAAGGTTTTGGTGGAAGATACCTCGCAGACCATGACTAATATTCATCGGGCTAAGACACTCCAGAGGAGTGAGAGAGAGAAACATTTGGATCAAATGATTATTGTGTGTGATTTTAGTACCCATGTAAATCCTCTCTCGAATGTTTTATGAAAAGAATTGTCTATTTTGAGAGAATCATATCCATAGTTTCTCCTTGCCCCTCTATGATAACATTTTGTAATGAGAAACCACCGGAAACAAACCTATGTGTGGACAAAGTGGTTATGGAACACATTTTTTAGGTTGCATAAGAAAGGGGAATTTTCCCTGTATGAGCAGGGCCGGTAAAAAAATTGGCATCAAGCCAATGTTAAGTCTATGGAGATAGTAGCAAGGCCGGTATTTTTCTGAATAAAAGGTGGCAACCCTAGCTGTGTGGCCTATCCATCCTGCGATCACTGGTATGACATTAATTGTCCTTTTACCTGGGAATCATCTTATGTAATATATATGTTGAAATGGCCAGGTGATTTAATATATGTGAGAGAGACAACACAGAAGATGAAGGACAGATTTTCTAAGCACTAATCTAATATCTGTACAGGGAAGGTGGAATTGCCAGTCCCAAGCTATTTCCATAAATTGAATGATTTTACTGTCCAAATGATTGAATGGGTCCTGAGACCTAGAAGAGGTGGAGAAAGATGGAGACTTTTGAAAAAGTGTGACGCTTGGTGGATACATGATTGTCTTTTTCTGAACAGATTAAATATTAAAGCCTGAAGATGAAATAATATATATTTGCTTTGAAGCCCCCTCTTAATGTGGATTATGAATAATGAATATGAATAATATAAATAATATATTTATATATTAATCAAATAGATGGCTCATACATATTATGTTATTGGGCACACTCAGGGCCAGCCTTAAGTGTTTAGGCGCCATGTGTGTGCCACCCCCGTGGTGCCCCCCCCCCCTTCTCTCTACCCTCATGTCTCTCTGTCTCCTCTTCCTCCTCATCCTTCCCATGTCTGTCTCTTTCATCTCCCTCCATGTATGTTCCTCTCCCTTCCCATGTTTGTCTCTTTCCTCTCCCTTGGCATGTCTGTCTCTCTTCATAGAGATGTATATATATATTCCCCCATCCCATGTATTTGTCTCCTCTCCCCACCCCCCATGTCTGTCTGTCTTTCCTCCCCCCATATCTGCTACCTTGCTACCTCTTCTCCTCCCCCCATATCGGTTATCTCCCTCCGTCAAATCTGTTATTATTTCAATGATCTCTCCCCCATTTCTGTTCTCTACCTTCATATCTATGGTCTGTTATCTCTCCTCCCCCTCACATATAATATCTCTCCTTCCCCTCCCCATCTCTGTTCTCTCTCCCCTCCTTCCCCATATCTTTTCTCTCTGCCCCTTCTCCCCCGTATCTGTTCTCTCTCCCCCTTCTCCCCATATCTGTTCTCTCTCCTCCTTCCTCTTTATCTGTTCCCTCTCCTCCTTGTCCTCCTCCCCCACATCTGTTCTCTCTCCTCCTCCTCACCCTCATATCTGTTCTCTCTCTCCCCCCTCCCAAAATGTAAAATAATACTGTGAGCATACAACAACACTTTAACATATCAGACTGAGCACCAAATTGTAGGTATTTAAATTCCGCCACCTTAGATTGATGTAGGAAATTTCAGTTTACTTGATCACTTGATTAACTTGCAATTTTGGTGAGGTTTTAATAGTTCTGGAATTTTTTTGATATTGACTTAGGACTTTGGAAACTTTGGAACTTTGGAAACAATGTAGATTTTAGATTAAATAATATATTTTGTATTATAATATACATACAGTCACAAACATATTACATACATATATATGTATATCTAGAAAGTGTGTGTGTGTGTATATATATATAGTTCACAAAGTAGTTCAAAAAATTAAATTTAATTATCACTCATTGTTTTTATTCCTTGGAGGTTTAAACAATCCAGGATAAAGAATCTACCACTTGTATGTCGTTTTGTATTAACAATATGGACTATATGTGAGTGCTTCGTGTTTTATAATCTGTATTATTGCACAACCAATATATCTTTATTTGCCTCACTGGGTATATATCCTGCATTTTTTGCACAGTCAAATAACTGATTTGTTGCACTGTCACTTCAAAGCACTTAGGGCGCACTGTCACTTTTTGTATTTTCTGTTTACGTATTCTTTTGCGGCATTGTGGGATAGCTGCTAGACGAGTTGCTGCTAGTGCAATATTCTTTTTAGCGCCATCCACCTCAAACCTGTTCCATTTTTGATATAATATTATCAATATGTATTGTATGTGACTGTGTGTGTGCTTATGTGAATCTACCATTCCGCTTCATTGGAGAATTTTTCCACCTTGGCTACATTGGCCTACAGTTTGAAATTCCCATTGCAAGTAGACTCTATAGTATGGGTTTCTTACCTGGTGCTGGTTGCAGGTAGGCTGCTGTAGCTTACAATGAGCTCTGTGTGTGAAGGAGGGACTTCTATTTTTGGAATGGTTTTGGATCTGATTAAATTGTTAGGGTTCAGTCACTAAACAGTAGCCAGTGGTGAATGGAATAGGGAGTTGCAAACAAATGGCATTAACAGCAGAATTGAAAACATTCTCCAACTTGTCTACCTTTCCAGTTTGACTAATAATTCCTGATTTTTGGTGCTATTCACTATGAGGCAAGTTGAAGTGAGATGAACATTTCAGCTCATAGATTTAGCTATACATTGTGTAGGGACAAAGCTGTTGAGTGTAACCCACTTAGTTAATAACCAGGTTTTCCTTGTACTAGTATAGCTAAATTGGTTAGATGGAATGCTCCTCTCAGTTCATCTCATCTCACCTTTTAGTGGATAGTCCCAAAAGAGATTGGTTTAACATTAAGGCCTTTATTCATGAAAGAGGGAATTGCAGGGAATAGACAAGGGAACTTCAAACCTAGGGCCAAGGTAGCAAAGTTGGAAAAATTCTCCAATGCAACTGAATTGGAGAATGTTTCCAACTTGGTTACTTTGGCCTTAAAGGAACATTGCACCTTTTTTAACCCTTGTTTCCTTGGAAGCATGCCATCTGTCGCCAGTTTATCATTACAATAGGAACAACTAACATTTCCCTTGTGTTTCTATATTAGAGGCACAAGTAAAATATATAATGTTTAGTGTACCTTTAAGTTTGAAATTCCATTTCTTAATCCCTGCAATTCCCTTTTTCATGAATAAAACCTTTAGTGAATAGTTTATTTAGGAATCTTATCATTCACGTCTCCTGGTTATAAATCATGTCTTGAAGCAGTCTATTACTGCTTGAAAAGTGTTTTCCAGTGTGATTTGATGCAGGCATTCTACATAAATCACATTTGTAATATTTAACTCAAGCCCTCCTCAGTGATTAATACTACATGTTTACTACAGGTGCAACAGCACTGATTATATAGACACTGAACAGATAACGTTTTAGTTTCATTTAGTCACTTCCTGTGCTGCTGCAATAGAATACATTATGTGGACGCTAAGTGACCTTGCTCTTGTACACAGTAGGATCTCGCAACAGTGCAACACATTGTCTGATGACATCACTAAAGAAACAGGAAATTCCATTCATTTGGATGAAATTAATCTCATTGGTTCCTGCAGCAAAAAAAAAAAAATGTATATACTAATGTGAGCAGTCTTGATTTCTTAACTAATGTCACTATTTCATCTAGGTGTATTTTATATTTTAAATATAAAATATGCATTTTAAAGTAATTTGAAAGCACATTAATTTGCGGTAGCCAGGAAGATTATGACAGAAACCCTATCATTGTCTTAATAGATCCTGTGGGTCCCTGCCAAAAGATTGCTATACCACCGGACGTCACGTGTGATGCCACGGAGACGTGTACGAACCCGGAATTTAATGAAATGTAGCTGGTGCTCGCTTTGAGCACCAGCTACAGTTCCCCTGTCAGATTGAGGCCACTCAAAGTGGCCTAATCTGACAGGTAGGATCCTGCTGCAAGTCCCTGCAGTGGGATCCGAGCACAGAGCATCGCGGAGAGCCGCAATGAGCTGTTTAACGCTAGGACATTCTATGCCGTCCTAGCGTCTTTTAGGTACACTATAATCAGGATGGCATAGAACGTCCTAGCATCACAAATGGGTTAAGGATTCTTGTGGAACTGCTAGAAAAAGTATTTTACTACTGTGTGAAACAGAGAGAATGGAATTATTCCTATGCAGGCAGCACATCAGTTGGGGGAAAACTCCAGCAAAACTAGATTTCAAAAGTGGAAAGTCAACTATAAAGTGTCTGAGCATTAATGATAATGCGTCAGTCTGCAGGTGCTGAAAGAAATGAATGGACTTCAGTTAATGTGTTGCATCAAAGCAATAATTAGCAAGAAAAAAGCCATTCAAACGATGTTGTATCCATTACTTACCACAAAGCTGCCCGCCACCCATTATTCTCAGGTTCTGTGCTGTATCAGTCACAAGGCCCCAGGAACTACAAGTCAAAGCACATGGTGGGAGTTGAGAAAAATGAATAAGGAAAATGCTAAACAATCAGATCATATAATAACCTTAAACATTTTATCTCAATTTCTTAAATATTGCACTTATGCAACAGAACAACATATCGAACGTTAAGGCATTAAAGATTCCTCTGACAAGTAACTAAAATGAGGCAGCTAGTGAGGGTGCACATATAATGCGTGTCAGTTCCACTCACTGTGGTATTCGTTAGAACCCTAAACATTTTAAAAAGTATATTTATAATGATATTCTAATTGTTTTTGGTGACAGGCAGATGACAGGCTAATCAACAACAGAAATAGTAATTCTGACCAAGCCTTCCTCTGTGCAAAGGGACAATTTATGAAGGAGCTACAATTAGCAATTCCATCAGGCAAAACACTAAATTAAACAAATCAGTATTTGAGTTTTTTAAGGATAGGAAGCAACCAGACAGAAAATATTAAAGCAGAGGCTGTGCACACTTTGCACACATACGTACATACAATGGTTTCAGGTAATTGACTGTGTCAGAGGCGTAACTAGAAACCATGGAGCCCCAGTGCAAAAATTGTCCCTAGCCCCCAATTTCACCACACAACACACTTTCCAAGAGTGCCAGGAGCAGTAACATTTGCCAGTGTTATTTTTCCATTCATTTGCCAGTGTTATTTTGCCATTCATTTGCCATTGTTGCTTCGCCATTCATTTGCCAGTGTTATTTTGCCATTCATTTGCCAGTGTTGCTTCGCCATTCATTTGCCAGTGTTATTTTGCCCTTCATTTACCAGTATTATTTTGCCATTCATTTACCAGCATTATTTTGTCCTTCATTTGCCAGTGTTATTTTGCCATTCATTTGCCAGTATTATTTTGCACATTAAATAGTTTTGTCACCCTCCTTCCCCAGTACTCACCTCCTGGCTGATCGGTGTCTATGCCGCTCACAGAGCTGTCCATGCAGTCACGTGATGTTGCACAATGACATCACGTGACTGTCCCATGATAGCGATATACGTGGACATTGGCCATCTGGGACAGTTGCCAACTATCAGCTGGGGTCGACAGGGCAGCCGCGCCCCCTGGAGTGATGGGCAGCTGCGACCCCTGTGACCATGATAGTTCTGACACTCGACAGTGTTAATCTAGTGAGCAGGGGCGGGAATCAAACCATTAAAACAAAAGGAAACAAAATGGATAAGAACCAGAAATACTCTCTTTCCCTGTGGGCTCAATGAGGATTATGAGCTAATACATTTTCTTTAACTAGGCAGTATTGGATGTGTGTGATTATTAAGGCATGTTGTTGCTAATTTACCTGTTTTATGCCGTAGAAATGTATCCCATATGTGCTTCCTTTAAAAAAAACAAAAAACACTACTCGTAGTTTGCATGGCCTCTGTTTTGAATTATCCATATATCTAGTTTTTCCGTATCTTGTGTTTTAATCTTGACTTTTTTTTACATCTTTTTTATTTTTGTGAGGTATTGTTTAGGATAATTTGACAGGTTTGCTCCACAGTAATATCTTACATTTTTTAACTACTTATTTTTGGGGGGTTATTTTCCTACTTTGTATTATCATTTTTTTTTTTTATATATATATTATTTCTCTTCTTTTAAAAAAATAGTTTTTGCCCATGTCTTGTTTTCTGGGGGCGCAGATGCAGAAGTTTGACTTAGAGGAAAAAAAATCTTTATCATCTTGTGTGTCCATGTTCTTCCTCAGATCAGTGGTGCCTTGGCGCAAAGCACACCGTACACAGCCCTGAGACCTTGGGCACCCCTCTAATGAGTGGCACCTGGGGCAGACCACCCTCCCGCCCCTGTTAATCTGCCACAGTTTTCATCTCTTCCTTCCTAATATTCATTTTCATCTTTAACATGTCACATAGAAATTCTGATCAATGACTGTCTCTTTATTACAGCTCTTTAAGTTGCTACTCAGTATTGCTACCCCCTGGTGGTCACCCAGTGCTCATCCAATACTGTTATACACTTAGAACCTGCCATAGTACTCTGCTGAGTCTGTTATAATTTTGAGCCACATGGCGCATGGCTGATGACATCATGCCAGGCTACTTCCGGTTGTGCTTTTGACATCACCTGTGGCACGGTATACAAATGAACTGCTTTTCAATGGCAAATGTGGGATTTGCATTTCGTGCCACAGGTGATGTCATAAGCAGGAGACTCCACAGACACATTTAAAACACATTTGTGTGTTTTACATTTGTGGCAGGTGCTTGCAGTTTTGCCAATACAATGTATAGATCATTTTCAATCATTTTTTATGCTCTACATTCACTGTAAAAACAATGTTTAGGTGATACAGTCCCTTTAAGACACGAGCTTTATCTAATAGCCTGGCTAAGGAAAGATAAGCCACCTATAATTCAAGCTATAATGCTTGCAGATATACAAACTATAATTCTGGCTGAACATCATTAGAATTGCAGCTACCTATAGACCATAGCTGTGGAGAGCCTACTATACACTACAATCACTAAATTTTGTTGACTGCATATTGCTGAATAAACATGATGGGAATTATAGTTAACTTGGGGTGCACTACACTATAAATAAACGTTGTTGTTTTTGGGTACAGCTCCTATTATATACAGTCAGTTGTACTGCTGGCTGGAAACCATGAGAATTAGCTAATTTCAGACCTGGGCAATGGTGGTTAATATTTGTTTGCTGAAAATTATAGGGACTGTAGATTACTACAGCCGGGATACCAAAGTTTTCCAATTAATAACTAATTAATGAATAACTATTAATTTCTGAGAATCTGAGAATTCGTCCTCCGAGCCAACAAATGTAGGCAATCGGCAAAGGGTGTAAGGAGGTATCTGGGGTTATTATGTATATTATGCCCCCCACCAGTCCTGGAAAAAGTCCTGTGGACACCTAGGGTGGCAGCCTCCTTATCTTAGTTTTTTAAGTTTAAACTTTTTTTTTTTAAGTGTAAGTTAGGAGCACTATTCAAAATATAGAAACAGGCCATTTGCCTGAATAAAGCTGTTTTGGGTCCTAGTTTACAGGCATGTACATAGAAGATGTGCTGCCACTTGCAGAAATGTATAGTTAACCTCACATTCCAATCTAGATATATTTGAGCAATATCTTCATTAACATTTTTTCCAATATGTCTATATTCATATGTTATTTACAAATGTACAGTTCATATGATTTTACTTATATACCCCGGAATAAAAGACAGAATAACGTCAGTTTAAAAAAATTGTATTTACATAAATTGTAGGAAAAGTTGAAAGTCTACAGCAGTTTGACATGTACATAAACATGTTTCATAACAGTGACCATCAAGAAATGTAATTAAATGCACAAACTGGGTCGTTTGGCAAAATACTGTATATTGTTTGTCTTGTTTTTAAGTACAGACAGCTATTCTTCCTTGGAGAAGTGCCCACAGTGTATCATGATACCGGAGACAATATAAACAACCCCTTTTCTTAGAGGTGACCTTGTGCTATATTTAACTAGTATAGCTTGTGTCTCTATACAAAAACACAGTACAGTGAGATTTGTAATCAATCTTGTCTAGAATTCCATATGCTTTACAGCATGGTGAGGAAGTGCAGTTGTGAACATCCATGCTACAGAGATGATGACATTTGCAAATGCATGTAGAATTGTTTCCTGAATAGATATATAAGCATGGAGGTATAGAATGACTGAGCTCTCCTATGATTTATAATGAAACCAGATTACACTAAGTGTTCTGAACAAATAATGGATATCGCTGCAAATATCAATAAGCCTATGCATAAATTGGCTTGGAAAATATATTCTGTGAATTGCAACCACTCGAAGGGTGATACCATAATTACGTCTTTGGTTTCTTTACCTCTGCATAGGAGGACTATAAATACATATTTAAGTTGTTTATGTCTAGATCTACTATTTAAAAAAACAAAAAACATTAACGAGGGTTATTGACATAGAGGGACCTCATAACCGAACGGCAAAAGAACAGTGGAGTTAGAATTCCCCAACTTTCCATCTTTTCCTACTATGCTACTAATGATCTTTGCAGTTCACTTTTAGTGAATAACTCCCCGTAGTTATCACTAGTATCAAATAATAGAATTAGTCATGTAGATATTTAGAGGTTATTTATAAAAACTCACTCTGGGTAAAGTTCTAAAAGTGGAGCAATGACCATGTCGACCAATGGAATGTCCCTGCTGATTGCATCACTTTTAGAAAACTGGTTTGGAATTGCTCATTGAAGAAACCCCAATAGTTGTGTGTATTAAAAGGACCAGCCCTATTTTTAGTGCATCGAAAAAAGGTTTTACATCTCACCAATAAGATTGTCATGGTAGATTCAACATTATTTGATTATTTTTATCCATGGAAACAAATAACTGGCCAATATATTCATCTATCCAAGTACTAACAGGAAATGAGATGAGTGCAGGAAGTTCCGTCATGAGATTTCAGGTATTAACCACTTTATATAAGAACTACATTTAAATATTCTGAATGGTGGGCAATGGATAAAGCAACAACCAGGATCCTTATTCTCTCTAGGGCAAATTAGTAAGATCTATACCTGATTAGTTTACTTGTTTTAGTCCCTAAGAGGAAATTCCACTTGCTATGCTTGAATGGAAAAAAAAAAGAAATGTTTGTGAGCTATCTATGAACAGTTTTTATTTCCCTTAAGGTACAAACTAAAATGGTTGATTTGCAATCACAATTTAATAAAAATCCAATAAAAATTTGCATTACTTATTCAACTTTACATTCATTATTTGGATTCAGTGGGTGAGGCACATAAAATGTAATTTTACTTGAAACAAATGTTAGCGGGTTATAACAAAATATATTTTTTATTTGGTTGATTTGCAGTTTCAGCTCCCTTTGTACCAATTCACTGCGTTTGTGTAGTGAGGTCACTTTGTTCTGTAATGCAGCGATATCAGTTTACACTCGTCAGCTCGTCCTGTATAATGGGCCACATATCCTGCAACGACCTTTGAAGGTCGCCCTTGTGGACAGGACCTAATCTTGTCTCTTATCCAAGTGCTCCAAGGAGTTCTCCAATGCATTTTGTTCAGGCGTGTGAGCCAGTTCCAGTGTGATCAATAAAGGCTTGGTAGGCCTTGGCAAGAATAAGCCGATATCAGTATCCACAGGGCAGAGATGTTTATTCTTTTCCTTTTTACCCAAATTTGAGACATGGTTCGCACTCCAACTCCTGTTCTAAACATTGCAGCCATCGAAAATGTAGTCTTTTGAGTTGATTCTCTCAGGAGCTCCGGCACTGCAGGTCTATTCGGTTGCTTGACTAGCTCTGCCTCCCCATATTTTTATTTTTATTTTAAAGTGGCAACAAAGGATGTTTCCATTTTTTGCTTCTTTGATACAAGACAAATTGCTCCTGTGCCAATGTAAACCTTAAATGTATATTTAGACATATACATGGGGTTACTCTCAGCTCTAACTCTCTCAGTTGAGACAATGCTGATAATCCTGATACATGTGTTGACCAATCAGAGGTGAGGTACACCTTTGCATCTGTCATGACTGAACCCAGTTTGTTGTTGCTAGTGCAATCTCCAGAGGGCACATTGTTTAAACATCTACCAACAATGTTCTTGTCCACAAGCAGTGATAGACCAGAATAGTATTCAAGCATGAAGCTATCAGCAAGAGGATACAATGGCACATCACTGAAAAAGGAAACATCATTTCCCCCTCATACTAAGACAAGAAGACTGATCCCTTATGCTTCTATAACAGAAGTAAAGTGGCAAGAGTAGGAACTGTTCAACATCACATGTAAAATGTTGAACTTCATTTACTCAAGCCTTTTTCGTAAACCCCTAAATTGCACTGTTACTATGTAATGTAAACACTTTGTATATGTATGCTGTCAAGTAATTATTTAAACATAAGAACAAAGATGGAGGAGCACACACAGTATAGCTGCAGTAATAAAAATACTTTGCGTCAAATATTTATTGTACAATTAAGTGATCAAAAGTAAATAATAATACCAACAGGGTACAGCAAATCTACTTTCATATATAGAAGTGACACATATGATAAACAGTATGACATCAAAATAGAAAATCGACAGCAACAATAGTAAGTATGACAGAAGGGCCACACAGTGCACAAGTCAACCCGATATTTCGGCTAAAATGCCTTTATCTCCCTTGAGATGTCATACTGTTTATCATATGTGTCACTTCTCTATATGAAAGTAGATTTGCTGTACCCTGTTGGTATTGGTGTTATTATTTACTTTTGATCACTTTGTTGTACAAATAAATATTTGACACAAAGTATTTTTATTACTGCAGCTATACTGTGTGTGCTCCTCCATCTTTGTTCTTATGCGTGTATATTCTGGGGGTTGGTGTTGGAATTCCCCAGGGCTGATGCACCACTATTCAGGATTTGATATTAGATTTGTATTTCTCTAAACACTCATACTAAGTAATTATTTAAACACTACTGATCAAAAAAGACTTTCCCTCATTGAATTGGTATTGGATTTCCCACCACTTGGACCTTTCTTTGTCTTTATTACAACTTTTGTTATGTTGCATTGTTTCCAAAACACTAAATCAGTGTTGAGTCAATGATTTGCCAATTCAGTAAATGAATATCCATTTTCTCAAAAAATAGTTAAATTCAGTTGCTTCTTCAGGAGCTCAGTCATACAGACAGAAATAAAGTACATAAAAACTGTGTGATCATACTAGCTTGCCATAATTTTCCAACAGCCGTAAAACCTCAAACCTGATTTGGTAGTTGGTCCTGAGTGATGAAAGAAATAATTTAAATTGCAGAAGTGGGGTGAAAAAAATCCTATTTAAATCAATACAAGCATTATTTATTTATTTTTGCTTTATATGCATGATTTTCTGGGGAAGTGGTAATGTGGAGAATTGGCTGAGCACATGTTTAAAATTTGATACCCCATGTGATGTGTTTAAATCATTGTATTGCCTCATTTGTTCTATAGAACAAAAATTCTTGCCATTTCTGAGTTTTCCTAGATTTCATTGGCACATGGATCTGTAAGAAATTGGATTAGGCTTCCACAATTTGATGCAGTCACAAGAGAAAAACAAAACAAAAGATTAATTTGCCAGGAGACTTACTTCACACAGTATCATGGAGATACTACTGAAGACAAAGAAGGGTATTAACCCACTTTTTTTTTTATCCCTCTCAGACAGGAAGGCATTTCAATTATGAAACGCTTTTGATGCCTGGAGAATATGTTTGCATATGATCTAACAAACCATAAGGAAAGGAATCAGCATACCTATTGAAATGATATCACATAACATATATCACAGGAAGCTACCTGCAAACTGAGATCATTTAGATACAAACATAAAAACAATATATATTACAACCACAGATTAATATAAAACAAATACTAATTATTTTTGCACATTCAAGAGATTGACAAGTGTGCCTGTGCAAGACTCACATCACGTACATGAGAAAAAATAGATATTACCCAAGTATGTACACCAATGATTTTAATGCCGGAACAGGGAGAATATAATATTATAAAAAAAACAGAAAACAAAATATAGTGTAGTATGTTATAAATGAATAAATGTGCACCTGACAAAGACAGACAGAAAACATGCTCTCTTCACTGTGAATATATGTAAAACCCACATTTGAGGTAAAATCCAAAAAGCTGCAGTAAAACCATATAACCAGCATAAGACAAGTCTACTGGGACAAATGGGATCCCGGATGACTTTGGACCCTGAGGGCCCAGATTCAGGAGCTCTGGTGCAGAGGTGGAGGAACAGGGCCTGGTGCGGCCACGTAGAAGCAGCTGCTGTATCCAGTATGCCAGCTGCTGTATCCAGTATGCCAAGGCAGAAATAGAAGAACCCCTGCAGACATCCTGGAGTAGGCATGGAACATAACTTTGAGGAAAGCAGAGGCTGAGACAGGCAAATAGACCAGGAAATACAGGCTGAGACAGGCAGACAGACCAAGCAGGGCAATAGCAGAATAGTAAACTAAGGCAGAACAGAACTGAATATACAGAGTACAGAGCCAAGGAAAGACTGAAGTAGGACAGAAGCAAACACAAGAAGGGCAGAGCAGAAACAAAATGAATACAGGGCACAGGGCTAAACACAAAGACACACATAATTAGTACAAACAAATGGCAGTACAACATAGTCCAAAAGCATACACAGGCACACATACAAACAGAGAACAAACAAAGGACAGGATAAAAGAATAAGAAAACATAACACATATACAGATATGAATGCAAGAATAAGCCCAGAACTCTAAGATAATTATAGTGAGGATTTAGTTCACCTAATGTCCATAGATGTAAGCTTCCTAATTAGTATCAAGGTACCTCACAATCTGGCAAGTCCTAGCACTAGCTAGGCCTGCCTTTCAGCTGTCATGCACGTGGATGTGGTTCTCGTTTACCTACATTATTGGAGTTATCGTTTGTTCTCCTGACTATGGCTTGTCAAATTACCCAACCTGTGTTTACTCCTGGCTTGTCTGACTACCTGATCTGTGTGTTTACGCTTGCTATCCCTGACTACTCTTTGGGCATTTCCCTTGGCACCAGGCTTCTGTCTCAAGTCTACTACAATTCAGATAAGTGCAAGCTCTGCACTACTATCTTCTGTTATAGCATGTGCAATGCAAGCTCTGCGTTACAATATCCAGTCTGGGGCAACTTACAATTAAGAGCAAGCTCAGCGCTACACACCCTAGCCTACTGTTATATCCAATGAAGTGTGACAGTATCCAGTCTGCTTCAACTTACAGTTACTTAAAGCAATAAGTAAGAATAGAATTAATTTAAAATATCTGATAAATGCTGGCAGCATGGCAGTCTTGTTTGGTGACCAAATTATCATTAGTGTTTTTAAATGACCTTCTCAGGAAGAATGTTGATAAAAAAGGAAAAGAAAAAAAGTATTTAAAGCAATTATACCCCTGAATCTTTACAATTCACAGAGAATCCCTATTTTTTCTAAAACAAATTACATATTAAATGTATTTTTACTTAAAAATTAAAACATACTAAGACTCAATCGACAATGTGAAATTAAAAACAAAATAATCTAGAGAGAAGCTGAGATCATTTGAAAACAGCCTTTACATAGACAGATAAAAAAAGGAATAAGACTTCCTAAGCAATAAGAATACATCTTAAAGCCTTAGAGTGAAATCAAATTAGAGACATATATTTAAAACAATATATATTATATAAATAAATAAAAAAACGAACAGATTACTACACAGTGCGGTTGTCAATATACATAATAAATAAATAAAAAAGAAACAGATTACTACACAGTGCGGTTGTCAAACATTATAATGTAAGTTTATTAACAAGCATACTCTACTAGTTTCTTTTATGTATTAGAAGTGGTTCATTTTAAGCCTCATAGATCTGGTGTAAAACAGAGGAATTTTGACTTGTCCCATGCATTCTTATTTAAAAAAAAAAATGGTTTTATTTTTCCACTGGAATATGAGAAATGAACAGTCTTGTAAACTGAGGCTCACATGTAGGATGTATACACTTGTTACACAATCAGAAAGTGTTTGAAGTGCAGCCTGCCTCCATCTTCAGTCGGATCACCGCCAAAGAATCTGCTCAGATGATAGCTTCCACCAATGCATACCTCCCAACTTTGCCACCCGGCGGATCAGGACACCAGTGGGCAGAGTCTGGGGAGGGGGTGGGACATCAGGGGCGGAGTCTAGGGAGGGGTGTGTCTGTGCTACCGCTCATGTGCAGTAACACTGTCACCCATTTTTGATTCTGGCTTCTTAAGCCAGGATCGCTATTGCACATGCGCACAATGCTGTGCATGCCCAGTAAGCCATCTACGGTGTCTGGGACACCAGAGAATGCAATCAGGACTGCGGGATTGCAGTCCTGAGTCCTGCTGTCCCAGTGAGCTCCACCTCTATCCCAAAAAGTGGGACAGAGGTAGACATTCGGTTTATAGACTTTCGTTTTAAAGAATACATGTAATGCTATTGCTATTCTATAAAAAGAAAGTCTATAAACAGAATGTCTTTCGGTTTATAGACTTTCGGTTTATGGAATACATGTAATGCTATTGGCTTTCTATAAACCGAACTAGAGTCCCTATTCATAAGAATTTCTTATGAATAGGGACTCTATTTCGGTTTATAGAATACCAATAGTATTACATGTATTCCATAAGCCGAAAGTCTATAAACTGAACGACATTTGGTTTATAGACTTTCGGTTTATAGAATACATGTAATGCTATTGCTATTCTATAAACCGAAAGTCTATAAACCGAATGTTGTTCGGTTTATAGACTTTCGGCTTATGGAATACATGTAATACTTTTGGCTTTCTATAAACCGAAATAGAGTCCCCATTCATAAGAAATTCTACAGTGAAATGTCCGTGTTCGGGTCCGGGGTCCAAAAACCGTCAAGTTCGGTACGAACCCGTACAGTACGGTTCGGGTTCGCTCAACACTACATAAGACGTGATCATATTTATCTATCTGTATATACAAAGGTCGATATATACCAAATTATCTCAACCTCTAGACTACTTTGCTTTTCATTTCACATTGTTTATTGAGTATTTGAAATTTGCTTTTGTAAGCAATAATTTACTATATGATTATTAGAAAAAATACAGGTCCTCTGCAAACTGTGGTCATTTAATCTTTTGGGTATCATTGATTGGTTAATATAAGCTCTCTCTCTCTCTTTATTGTTTTGACAATTCTAGAAGTGAAGCCAGAGGTATGAGAAATATAAAGAAGAAAATATGGACTTTAGTGAATGGAGATAAATCCCTGAAAACTAATGCCACTGGACAACCTACAGTTATTTTAAGAAAGAATCCTACCCCAAATCCCATGAATCTTCCAAGATGCTCAGGGTGTTTGTGGTTTCTTTGGAAATAAGAATAATTGCTTTGTACACGTGGAAGATTCAAAGTATGTACCAATCAAACATACGAACAAACCAGCTTTTATATAGAGCACAAAAAATCATATAAGATATTAAAATATATAATTATCCTGTGGTTTATCTGAATGCATAGGATCAAAAGTGTATGTTAGAATTAAAAAAATAAACCGCACAAAACTGTTTTAATGACAAATATCATTAAACAGACAATTGCACCACAAGTATCTGAAAAATATATATTTTGTAAGTAAGTATCGCACCGTGTAAATTAAAAGAGACAGGTCGGTCTCACCAGTTTTTTCTTATCGCTTCCTATATCTTAAAAACTACAAATAAAGTGTAATAAATTGACTGCTGTTGCTATTGTAACACTTAGGAATAAGGTTTGTTGAATGTGAAATGCGTCACGTGTAGGGTTCTCTCCACTCTTTGAAGATTTTCTAGAGCATTCTGCCTATTTTCGTCCTTCACCCGCATTTGGAGAGGTGCACTGACTGCTCCACCTTTTTCTCCTGTTTATGCCCTGGGAATATTCCTGGTTTAATTGTTCATGTTGTTCATATCATTTTAAAGGGAAGCCCGGTAATTGCATTTGGTTGCGGATATAGTGACAGTCTCCATATCTCTCCATGCATTCCTTATTGCGGAAATGATTTTCAGTGTAAAACTACAGGAAATTGTTTCAAAATAAAAAGAAGTGCCTTTCACATATATTAGAAGCATTTCCAATATACACTGAATAAGCTACATGGAACTACCCCTTTAAAGAAGAACTGTCTCCATATAGTATGATATTATAATACATCAAATAAAACTAGCTATTGCTTACTTTAATAGTTTTTAATATGCCACAGGCAAATTACCTAAAATAGTCAATGACATATACGCAAGAATAGATGATGAAAATGGCAGCACCCAGTCAGCCAGTGTTCCCAATCAGCTGGTATTTTACTGGCAGACTGGTAAAAAAAAAATATGGTTTGAGGCAAATGTTAAGCCTATGGAGACAATAGCATTTTTTATTTCAGGAAACAATGGCAGCCCTACAGGGAGCAGCTGATTCCATACACACCTAACCTTGCTATTTTTTGGAGTCCATACACATCAGTAGTGTTTAATATAAAATTAACTAAACTGAAATGTGACAGATCCTCTTTAATTGTAAAATGTTAAGGCCAAGAGCTGTTTGTGTAAATATCAAACTAACATGATATTACCACTTTGGAAAGTTTTATCAATTACCTATTGCATAGCATTCATGTTATCGTTCTACCTATTTTCATGAAGCTATAAAATGTTCAGATTAATGTCTTGTGTAGTGTACACAATGGAGATTTCTATACAGCATTGTGAATCCCAGAGGCCTGCCATTCTGCAGAGCATTTAGCTCGATTCAGAAAGATTCTTTCACAGTTGGGAATTCACATATCCGAATGAATACTGGTTATTGGTAAGAAGTCTTTTCTTTTTCAACCTGAACCTTGCTAATTACTATCCAGCATTCCTTCCCTCCACTTTGGCATTTCCAACCAAAAGGCATTTTTTATAAGGTTGCATTTGAAAGGGTCTTCCTGACTTGATTGATGAAATGCATTTAATATGCTCCTATAATTGTCAACATAGACAATTTAACAATCTGCTATCCCTATCACAAAGTCCAGTGAATGTCCAACATCAACAATGTTGGTGCCTAGCCTCTGTGGGAGCATTCAATGTGAATTCTCGCCTCCCAATGTCATGGGCAATTACCGTACCATTTGTATGAGAGGGATGAAGTGCATCCTACCTCCATCTTTGCTCAGATCACTGCAGATACATTAGAACCAGAGTCTACTAAGATGAATCTATTATTTTAAGTTTTTTGCTACATTGGTCTCCTGTTTTGTCCAGAGCAGCTGCTCCATATCTCTCCTTGCAATAAACAAGATAGATTACACAAATCCTGTGTTAACCTCAGAAAATGTATTTATGGCTATGTGTTAATTTTGCTCATGTGGAATTGTCCTTCAGAATGTACATGTCATTATTATTTCCATCTAATCAAGTTAATGTGCATATAGTCATAAATACCAGCTGACGATAAGGCTGCTTGCATATTAAGGCCAAAATAGAGACAGTTTGAAGTATATACTGGGAGAATTTTTCCAACTCAGCTACTTTGGGCATAAGATTGCAATTCCCTCTTTCATGAATAAATCCCATTTTTTTTTATTTTCAAAAAACCTTTAAAAAGCTTTTTTGTTTTGGTTGTTGACCACTCTATAGTTAAGAGAAACAATCAATATGCTATAGTAAACAACCCAAAAAATAATTGTGATCCCAGTGCTTATGCCTTACACCAGAAAAAAAATCAGTGCGTTACCCTACTCCCCACAGAAAAATAAAGCATAATACAGAAAATATGGAAATGTACAAACTTTTAAGAAATAGTGTGATGATGCTTCCAAATGGTTGATAAAAATATAAGAAAAATAAAAACATATAGTGTGCCCCCGCTTATAAGGATCATCAGATATAGGCACCTCTGGTCCTTTGATGGTCAGGCATAGATCACCACTGGCAATAATATCCAAATAAAGGAAGAGACTCCAATTAGAAGTATAAGGATATATACAATTTAAAAAAAAAACTGTCAATCCTCACGCTCACGCTACAAATGTCACCTATGAAAACTTCTATCCGGCATGTCTTTAAGAGGTAGAATCCTCCATAGGTGAAACATGTAGTGTGAGGATTGCCATTTTCTGGACTACCCTATATGAACTTTCATTTATACCTTTTTATTGTGTCTTCCTATATTTGCACAGTTTTGCTTGCTCCTGCCATTCTTGTCGTCACTGGAGACGGCGATTCTAAATGTAAGAACATCTTGTTTTTCTAAATCATATATATATATATGCTTATAATTCTAATTGGAGTCTCTTTCTTCAATGTGGATATTATTTCCAGTGGTGATCTATGCCTAACCATCAAAGGTCAAGAGGTGACTATATGTGATGGGGAGATCTGTATAATGACGTATATCTGAGTTACCTAATATAGTCTACAACTCGGTGAGTGCATTATTATAAGGGGGACACAGTGTGAAAATCCCAGCCTGATATATTATTACACTAAATGTTTTCTTCTTTTTTTTCTTTGTAAATTCTTTTTGGAAGATCATATCACTATTTCATAAAAGGTAAGTGCATTTACATATTTTACCAGTTAGCACACTTTTTCCGTTTTTTGTATTGTAGTCAGTATGATAACGCTATGAGGACAAAATTGCTATATGAATTAAACATTAAAAGAGAGGGTATTTTTTATTTGATATAAAACTGTTTGAAAGACAGAATGTAGCAGTTGGTCAACAGAACACACTTTCTACTATAATTTTATTTTTTGGTTAATTAATCTTTAGTAAAACTTCACACTGAAAATAATTTAGACAGCCTGGGGCAGGAGGGGGAGGGGGCAATTGCCCCTTCAATCCCCTTGCCAGCCCACCTCTGATTGTTACCATATATCCAAATGTAATCAGGGCTATTACAAAATGCATTTAGAGAACCTCCTAATTCAGATGATGTAAATGTTTATGTTCTGTATATGCAAGTGTTTATTACAGAAATAGGAACATTCATAAGTAAAGGGTGTTTCAGTTTATTGCATTATTTTAAGACGAGTCATGTTTTCACTATTGTTTATTTATTTTGCCTTCTTTTGCCGCAGTTCAAAAGATTCATAGCAGTGGCCTGTTTTCAAAACAGTTTATTTTTAAAAAAATAAATAAAATTAATATGCAACTATGGATGAAAAAGAAATGATATTCTGTCCCAGTTCTCATGATGTCACTAAGTGGTGAGGGAAGAATTATTATCAAATGAAACACAATACAAAAGCTTAAAAAGTGTAAAAATAAGTACAAAACCAAGAATTAAGAACTGTTAAGGGAATATGAAATATTATCCTTACTTGTAGCTATATCAACGTTCCTCTGTTATATAATGCCAAGATGTCAGAAGAGTTAACTTTGGACTTCTGGGGTCGATTTCTAGACCAATCCACTGGCGCCAAGTCGCCTTTCTTTGTTTCCTTGCTTCATAATGTAGCTTAATCTGTGCTTGAAGTGACCTCACAACCTAATGTCAGTTCTGTGTCTTTGTCTACAGAGAATACGGAATCATTTATATGTGGATTTTCTCAAACCTCAAATACTCTGGCCATGAACTCAAGTATTTAACCATTTGTCGAGAAGTTGGCAATAGATTACTTTTGGAAATCTTTTTAAATTATTCTTATTTTAACTGTTAGATTTTTAACTTAAACAAAGGAACCTCTTCTGAAATAAGGAAGCTGAAAAGTAAATGGTAGTAGAGCAGATACAGAAAATACAACATTTTCCTGACTTTATTCGGAATTATCTTGTCGTCACTGCAGAATATTATAGTGCTTTATAAATAATAATAATAATAATAATAATAGGAAATACAAAGTTGTGTTGATTACTTACTGCCATCAAATAATTTAGGATTACTTATGAAGATCAGTTATGTTGTAAAGTTCTAAAAGTGGAGCAGTCAACATGGATAGCGATGCAATATTTCCATTTCTTCAAGGATGCCAACCAGACTCCTTTTAAGCTTGGGTACACACAGCACAGGGCTGGGCAATATCTGCCTGTTGTTCAACAACAGTTCATTGCTGCTGGCAAAGCTGACCTGAGTATTGTGAAGCCTATAGAGAGACACTATACCCTCCTGCCGATCTTTTAATCACACAGAAGGCAATTTCTGTGGGATTTAAAAGGCTAAGAACAATGCTCCATTAAGAAGCAATTTCCCATTCTTCAGGAAAGAAGGTCTCCTGGACCAGTTGGGAAGGGGCGCCATGACTGCCAGTACCCTGACATGTTTGGGTTTATTTGTGTTTATTTAATTTGATTGGAGGGATTGTTTTAAAACTTAGAATGTTAGTGCTGGTGTTTTCCGAACTTACCCAGTGTGCCACTGGATGCCAAAGGGCCCACATCTGTCCAATTTCCCCACCCTCCCCACCTCTATTTTGTGTTTTTGTGTTATCTTGTTTTTCAGTTAATGTCACAGCTGCAGTGTATCCTGGCCAGCACAGTTTATTCAACTGATGGACAATCACCCTATGGGCTTGGGAAGCCTAGGGCCTGACAGTGGCTGAGAGCAATGTCAGTCCCTTGGGCTCTGGATTGTTGGGGTATCTGTATCTGCAGCTGGCAATTTGTAAAAAAAAAAAAGTTTAATGTTTGCTGGCTTGTTTTTCTTAATAAAAGCTGGGAGGGAGGGTAAAAGGTTCGTGGTCATATCAGAGTACTCATGCAGTCACGTAAACACTGACCCCAGGCTGCCATGTCGCGGACACTGTGCTGATTGGTGTGCATTATCTAGGATGATCATCTCTTCACTACTGATATGCTGTGTAGCATGTGATTGACACATGCACAATTCTATTAGCTTTCTATAAACCGAAAGTCTATAAACCGAACGTCCTTCGGTTTATAGACTTTCGGCTTATAGAATAGCATAGAATTACATGTATTCTATAAACCGAAAGTCTATAAAACGAAAGACCTTCGGTTTATAGACTTTCGGCTTATAGAATACATGTAATACTATTGGCTTTCTATAAAGCGAACTAGAGTCCCCATTCATAAGAAATTCTTATGAATGGGGACTCTATTTCGGTTTATAGAAAGCCAATAGTATTACATGTTTTCTATAAGCCGAAAGTCTATAAACTGAAGGTCGTTCGGTTTATAGACTTTCGGTTTATAGAATACATGTAATTCTATTGGCTTTCTATAAACGTTGTTCGGTTTATGGACTTTCGGCTTATAGAATAGCATAGAATTACATGTATTCTATAAACCGAAAGTCTATAAACCGAACGACCTTCGGTTTATAGACTTTCGGCTTATAGAATACATGTAATACAATTGGCTTTCTATAAACCGAAATAGAGTCCCCATTCATACGAATAGGTCAATTGACCTATTCGTATGAATGGGGACTCTATTTTGGTTTATAGACTAGCAATAGCATTACATGTATTCTATAAACCGAAAGTCTATAAACCGAATGTCTTTCGGTTTATAGACTTTCGGTTTATAGCCGAACCTCGAACTCCAACACGGACATACAGTGAAATTTCCGGGTTCGTGGCAGGGACACCGTCCGGTATGAACCCGAACAGTGCGGTTCGGGTTCGCTCAACACTAGCACTGATTCATGTTTTTCTATGTCCTGTATCCCATCTGCGTGCAGGGTTAAGTTCTGTGAGTGCAATAAGTGTGGTGTGGCAAATCCTGGGTGCCCCATCTGTGTTCTGGGGTAATTAATGTGCAATTTTGGTTCTCTTGAACCACGCTAAATATTATTGCTGGAGATGCCACTGGCTGTAGACCAGGCCTGGACTGTCCATCATTGATCACAAGTTGTGAGACTGCAACAATATTTTGTGAACCATGATATTACAGTGTGTAATGATCCCTGTTCCCATCCACTATTCTCCCGGGGCTGACATCAGCAGAAACTTTCCTCTGCTCGAGTGATTCTCTCGCAATGGGTCACGTCTCCATGGGCACATATATGGTGGGAGCTGGTGCTACATCACAGCAGTGAAAAGAAGAAAAGATAATAAGGTTACACACCTTGCGTGGTCCATCCTCCCACGCTGGTGATCCTGACTTTTCACTGTACCGTCAATTCATGTGTACTCATTAGCCATCAAACTATTAAAGTTCACACTACAGTAGACAGTTTATTTTCATACTGTCCTCTTATAGTATGGTCCGAGAGGAAAGCCTTGAAAACATATTCACACTGTGAACATTAATAATGTAATAATTAATTATATATATTGTATATATTGCATTTCATTGTGTTTCATTTATTATCATTGCTTTACATAATGCCAAATGATTACTGAATTAATCATGACAGAAATGTTAACTATAACAAATATATAACAAAAAACAGTATATTGTATTTGTCATTATTTGAAATGTGGATTGAAATGTGGATTTAAAAAAAAAAAGATCTGCTCAGAATAAAATGCCTGGGCCTATTGTTTGGCCCCAGTCTGGGCCTGCTTGACAGCAGAGTACATTGGTTAGGGCTTGGGTGTACAATAATAAATAAATACAGATAAAGTTACTTATTTAATCTTTGTTGAAACATAATTAGGAAAATATGCTGTTGCTGTAATAGGAATTATATTTGTACATACCAGTAGTGTTAGTTTTCTCTGTAACCAATTACTTGAACAAGACAAACAGTGAGGGGTATGTGCTCACTGCTGAAACATTCATTGGACTCATAGTAAAGTATTGGGTTGCGGCAATGCTACAATGCTATAACTAATTGTTTACATTAAGACTGTGTCCAACTAAGCTACAAATGTAAAGGCCACAGCAAGCAAATAGCAAGAATATACTCGGATCTGAATATTTATACCAAAAACATCTGTGAAGTGGTTTTCAATACCTTCTTATCTGCAGATGTGATCTTCCAAGTTAATACAAGTAGCAGATTTACTGCTTTATAGGGTAGACTCCTGCCAATAGTATATACGCCACCCATAGAATCCCTGCCTCAAGTATTACTCTCCACTGTAGAATGTGCAGGCCTAACAGTGTACTAGAACCATGACATCATATAAGTGTGGGCATGCTTGAGGAATAGATATACCAATCAGTGAGAAACCCCAGAGACTTTATAAATTAGGCTGAAACATTCCAAAAGTGCATTGCCGTCCAGTACAAATGATTACACAGAACTGCTCTGATCACTATAATGCACCTGCCACTGAGCTGCTGGTATATATTTCTACCAACCACGTGTACTATATGGTGGACTACATTCATTACAGTGTGGATTGCCAGTTCAGCCATTTCTCCCTGGACATATAAACGTTCTACATATCGCTCTGCAGTATGCAGAATTCATGTGTGTCCAAAGAGAACAAATTAATTAACTAATTAGTTTCCTCTAGACACATTTGAATTCTACATACTGCATGGCTGTGCTCGAAAGTTATACAAATACAGGAAAAAAAGCCACATTTGGCAGGTAATCATACCTCCATTGGTGAACAACAAACTAAAATGACTGACTCAGAATGATTAAAGTTGCAGTTAAAACACTATTGTAGTAGATTGCAATGTATTTAGATTGCAAATAGGGTGGGATTGTGAACCCCCTTTATAGTTTGGGGGGTATTGGACTAAGTAGTGCCCAGTTATTCTGGTACAATCCCTTTGCTATGCAGATTATTCTTTATTTACCAATCCAGCAATGAGAAAACTGCTACTAGCAGCTTTATGGCAGAATATAGAATATAGAGGATGATAATGGAATTACAAACTGACAAAAAACACGTTTTTTTTTAATACATATATGTTGAGCATAAACTTGCAAAGATTTAATTAACCATCGTATCACTGAAAATGTAATTTAAACAAATGAAACAACCAACATAAATCTCTTCTATTTTTAATTTCATACATACAAGCTGTGCCCCCAGTGAAAGATAATTGTATGGCCAGCAATGTATTCTAACACAGTAGCATTATCATTTCACTTAAAATGATGCATAGCTTAACATGTGTTTCATTTCATGTAACACTGCATAATGATACAGTATATTGTGTGTTTTACGTTGAGAATAAAGCTATTTCTCTAATATTGATGTCCAACTTTGAAATACTACAGTCAAATGAAGTAGTTATTTTGCATTACTACAGCTACTGTATTAACAGTTACTCAAGAGGTATTAGTGTGTTGTTGGTCTATTTATTTGTACATACATTTATATGACTTTCCAGTTAACCACAGACACCACAGTCGTTGATATGAAGCAATATGACCATCTATCCAGAAATTTTTAGTTTTAAATTGTGTATTTTTATCCTTTCAGGCATGTTTTTATGGGATGTTTTCTATTTTATATTTTTAGAGTATCATTTCTCCTCATGTTTACATTAAAATCTAATGAATCTTTATGTATTTATTTAACTTCATGTCATTTGGAATGGGAACAGATAAGTTACAATATCTGGTTTTCTGCTGCCTTGTATAATACTTGTTGGATTGTGTGGAAAAGCATTCTGTGTCTTTTAAAACAAATATGATTGAATTTTATTTTAAAGCACCATATTATTTCTCCCAGAAAGCAAAATATCCCAGCATTATTCAGAGAGATATTTCCCTGAAATCTAATTCTATGTAGGAGACATGCTTCCCACTAGAGTATAAGATAAGCACTCCCTGAGGAGACAGTCTTCTGCCACTTTCCACATGCAGCAGTAGAAGTGACATCATCCACAAGGAAGAAGAAAATTGTAAGAGTTTGAACAAACATAGCCAGCAAGTGGGGGGTATGCATAGTTTGCTTTTGGCAAAAGCTCTCATGGTGAACTTGATTATTATGAATAGCTAATAATATTATCTCACAGCTAACATTAAAGTTACAGTGCACTGAACATCTGAGGTGTACCTGAGGTATTTGGCACCCAGGGTAGATCAAATCTATGACGCAACCGACTCTACCCCCCCCGGCCCCGCAAATGCTGGTACCTTTATTTTTAGAAAGTGAATTTGAGCGATAGGCCCCTAAACAACAAGATATGTTCTTTAGAAACCAATAACAGGCTGGTGCACAATGCCACAAAATAGAAAACATATATTTACTGCACATTGCCATGTGTTTTATTCATGTGGCGCTGTGTTATATACTCACACGCTGCACATTGCTGTGAGTTTTACTGCTATAAAGCTCTGTAATGTGCGGTGTACATGACAATGTAGAAGGTAGTACAGTAAATCCCAGTATACACTGTTTCTATGGACTATACTACCTATGATTCTTGGTTGACATCACTGACAATTTTTGGCTGGCTTAGCATCATGAAAATTGTACTTAATATCTAACACCAGTCACCCGATATGCAAATGAAGATCTTATTGTTAGCTATAAACTACAATTCTCATTCTGCTCAGCCAGCCAAAAACAAACAAACATGATGCTGGCTGAGAAATGATGTAACAGGTGTTCCACAGCCGCAACAAGGATTTGAATTAAACAAAAATATAACACACTTTCCCAGTTAGTGTTCTCATGTGGATAATGGGGACTCCTCATGTGCAATGGGGAGCTGCTGGTCTCTGTCTCTTCGTGGTTAGGGTTGCCACCTTTTCTTCAAAAATATACCGGCCTTGGTACTGTCTCCATAGACTTAACATTGGCCTGATGCCTATTTTTTACTGGCCTGCCAGTAAAATACCAGCCAGGTGGCAAACCTATTCGTGGTAGACACCTGCTCCATCCCTGCTGCTTGCAGTGCTGGGGGCAGGTCTATGAGTTCAAATCCTGCCTGTGATTTGGCCCTCCGAGCAGGAGTGATTGACAGCAACAGGTCTCTGCCAGAAGAGGCACAGACCTGCTGCTCCAGAGAGGTCCATGGGAGCAGATATATAATGTGGAGCTCACACACTAACTGCAATATAAAAATACAAATATTTTTTCAATTCTGGCCCTCCTCCAGTGCCACCCCTCTGTATGACACCAGGGACACTCCCTCCCCCACCAAAGTAAGCCCCTGCATCTAAAGTAACATTATATATGTTTAGTAGTTTCTAAGATATTTCAGATTTTGCTCTTAAAGGGGCAGTTCCACATTTACAGTACATCTTTTTTTAAGTTTTACCAGATGAACCTCTACTATGCATCCTTATTTATTTACTGTATGGAGGGACTATGCCAATGCTAGACAAAACTATAGGATTTAACAACCACTTTCCTCAAAAGTGATGCAGGTGATGGTCACATTTATGTAATACACCCCATACAAAATTACTGAGTCAAAACTAAAACCAGAACAGGTCCAAGAGGTCAGGAAAGGCATCAAACGGTTTAGATTCAAAGGAAAGTGCTGAGTCAGGAAACTGAAGAAGACAAAACAGTACAGGAACCTGTAGCTCAGAGAGATCTGGTTCTTAGAAAGGGTAATGAGTGAATTAACTCCTGGGACTTAAACAGGAAGCAGTCAAAGGATAAACAGCTCCAAGGATTTTATCAGAAGACAGGGCCAAACTGAAAATAGATATTACATGACTGGCCACTTATGATATCACAGCAAGAACTAAAGGAGAAGGGAAAAGATGATCCACATCTCATTTCTTTCTGTTACTTTCAAAGTAAACCATAACCAGTATGTGAATGTGCATTGCAATTCCTTGAGGTTGACGTGATACCTGAAAGGAGAGTAGTCACATCAAGCAGGGATGTTCCAGAGTGATAGTCCAGAGTACAGCACGACAGGGACCTCTGGGGGAAGTGATGACAATTACTGTTCATTTTGTATCATTTTAAATTCTTAGTCATTTGTTTTACAAGTCGTACAGACAATAGTGGGAAGGAGGTGGTGAAATGAGTGCCTTTTTACATCACTATAGAATGAGTGCCTTTTTACATCACTATAGTGTATAGAATGAGTGCCTCTCTGGTATGGTTGCCACCTGACCGGTATTTTACTGGCAGACCGGTAAAAAATTGGCTTCAGATCAATGTTAAGTCTATTTTAGAGAGTACCAAGGCCGGTATTTTTTTTGAAGAAAAGGTGGCAACCCTACTCAGGAGGCTTCATTAGAATGTTATTATTATCTACACATATCACATACTAACAGGAATAAAAGGTGAGGGTGGTCATGCATAAATGTTCCTTTATCCTGTGTGAAATCTATAGAGCAGGGGTGTTTGTTTTACAAGTCTATTTGTGTGTGGGCCGCATTCATATTTCATAAAAAAAAAAAATGATATGTGTGTGTGTTTATGCATATATACATACATACATGCATACATATATATACATATATATATCACAGTAATGTGTGTGTATTCTCCTGCAATAAAACTCATTAACAAAAACACACCTCACATTAAATGCACACACATTCACACATGTATACACATGCATACACACAGTCAACTTCCACACACACACAGTCACACATACGCAAACACACTCTCACATACCCACAGTCACACTTACGCAAAGACACTCACACACTCACATACCCACATTTACACAAACACAGTCACACTTGCATACACACTCTCGCATACACACATAGAGTCACACTTACACACACACACACTCTAACATGCACACAGAGAGTCACACTTACTCTCTCATACACACAGCGAGTCACACTTACACACACACACTCTCACATACACACGTAGCAAGTCACACTTGCACACTCACATTCTCACATACACACATAGTCCCACTTACATACACAAAGAGAGTCACACACACTCACACACAGACATAGAGAGTCACCAGCTGTTGTAACTCCGGCCCCACCCTGTGAGGCAGAGCAGCGCCTGCTTCACGGGGAGTAGCGGGTAGGGTTCCCACCTGGCCGGTAATTTACCGGCACAGCCTGTATTTAGAGTCTTGGGGACGATATATCTAATATACCAGCAATGCAAGGCCCAGTATTTTCCTCCCCCTTTCCCAGTACTTACCTCCTTACTGCTGTCTTCCGGTGCTCTGCTCTGCAGGTCCGCGGCTGTGAGGGAAGAATTGTGTGCTCCCCTCCAGCCGAGCGGCTTCAATAACATTTGTTTAAACTTTTTTTTAAAACAAACTTTATTGAAGCCGCGCGACTGGAGGGGAGTTCACAACGTTTCCCTCACAGCAACGGGGAGGTAAGTAGCAGCAAGGAGGTAAGTACTGGGAAAAGGGGGGGGGGGGTGCGCTATATCCTAGCATTTTAAATGGCAATATCCTGGCATATTGAGGGGAAATATACTGGCATATTAAATGGCAATATCCTGGCATATTGAGGGGAAATATACTGGCATATTAAATGGCAATATCCTGGCATATTGAGGGGAAATATCCTAGCATATTAAATGGAAATATCCTGGCATATTGAGGGGAAATATCCTGGCATATTAAATGGCAATATCCTGGCATATTGAGGGGAAATATACTGGCATATTAAATGGCAATATCCTGTCATATTGAGGGGAAATATCCTAGCATATTAAATGGAAATATCCTGGCATTTTGAGGGGAAATATCCTCGCATATTGATGGGAAATATCCTGGCATATTAAATGGAAATATCCTGGCATATTGAGGGGAAATATCCTGGCATATTGAGGGGAAATATCCTGGCATATTAAATGGCAATATCCTGGCATACTGAGGGGAAATTTCCTGGCATATTAAATGCCAATATCCTGATATTGAGGGGAAATATCCTGGCATATTAAATGGCAATATTCTGGGATATTGAGGGGAAATATCCTGGCATTTTAAATGCCAATATCCTGGCATATTGAGGGGAAATATCCTGGCATATTAAATGGCAATATTCTGGCATTTTGAGGGGCAATATCCTGGCATATTAAGTGGCAATATCCTGGCATATTGTAAACCATACACAATCCTGGCATACCGAGGGGCAAAATCCTGGCATATTAAATGCAGTCTGGAATACACCAGGTGAGTATGAACAAGGCTTGTTCATACTCACCTGGCGTGTTCCACACTGCAGCTATATCTGTGCCGTTTTACACTTTACAATAAAACGTTTATGCACAGAAGACTCTGGAAGGGATTCTCTTCCTTTTTTGCTGTTACCTTTTGGCCAAATCTCAACCCAGCCTGAACTCCTTTGTATCTTCATGATTGCGGTGGGAGGACCAAGAGACGAGGCACTACAGCAAATACATACGGAGGTGTGTCCCGAAGTTCTTTCGCTTGCTACTATAGTTATAGGGCTCCTGTGTGTGGCATAGTTATGGGGCTCCTGTGTGTGGCATAGTTAATATGCCATCTAACTGGCATTACTAAGGAATCTGTTTGGCATTGTATTGGAGGGAATCCAGGGGGGTGACAACATGAGTTTCCGCACCGGGTGACACCAATCCTAGTGACGCCCCTGCTACATTGAACCTCATCTTCTGGCTAAACATAGGCTGTGATTGCGAAACCAGGTATGCATTCTTTGGTTCTGGACACTAAAAACCTTCAGGAAGGGAGTGACAACTTGTAATTCTTTGAGTGCCCTGCATGAAGTCCCCCTCCAGTGGAAATATCGGCTGATTCCCCCACAGCAGCACTGACCACTCCCTCAACAAAATACGGGCTCTCTCTCTCACACACACCATCTCTTTCTCACACACACACCGTCTCTCTCTCTTTCTCACACACACAGACATCCTGACACACACACCTTGATACACTGACACACACACACACACACACACACACACATATACTTATGCAAACAACCTTACACATATACACACACAGACACCGTGACACACACACACCTAGACAGACACACAGAAACTTCTGCAAACACATATACACCCTGACACCCATCTCTCTATAGGAGGTTCAGAGCATGAGAGGGCGGAGCTTCCACTCTTTGCACAAGATGCAGCTCGGAGGTGTGGCTACTGGAGGAAAAGCCACGCAGACTGTACCTCTGCCGCATGTTGGACGGATCTTTACTATGCGACCCGTGCTGATCGCATAGTACAGGTTTTAACAGCAATGGAAGTGACAGCCAACGTGCCGGCTGGGCCTATTTTCAAGTAGGGGCTTGGAGCGGTGTCTCCATCTGCCACTACATAAACCCGGCCCTGCACTCGGGGCTAATCATGTGAAAAACCCGAACTAAACATTCGGGGCTTTCACAGGGAGACTGTGAGGCATTAGCCCTCCTAGTGATGCCAATGGTTGGACTTGAGCCTTGAGCCTTCATCTTGGCTTCCTACAGGAGACTGGGCACTCAAGGTCAAATATGTTGGCATATTCAATTATTTATTAAGGTAGCTTATAACAGACTGAAACACATTGCTTTTTGGGGAGTAAAGTTTGCAGTCATTCTGACTGATTTGAGGCTATTCAAAATATCCTTTAATATTCATATTCAGAAGAGAGTCCCATATATTTTTAAAGCAATGGTATGCATTGTTTTTATTTAGCAAGAAAATGCAGCCATTGTTATAAATAGGTATACATACAACTGGGTGTTTTATTTATTATATTTATTTACTTTTAGGAAGGTCTGTTTTGAGATGAAGAGCAAGATTCTGTGTGTTTATTCTAGGAAAATGTGTCCATTTTCTGTAACGGGCCTTGATTTTCAAGTTTCCTACTTTTTTTTTAAGTTCTCACGAGCACAAGGCAACTATAACTACACAATGAGTGATGTAGACAAAGGCAAAAACATCTGCATTACATACTGCAGATAGGGGGGGGGGGGGGGGGGGCACAAATTCCAAATACGGGATGTAAAGTCTTCCTGAGTAAACTCTTCCTAAAAGCTGTTACAGCTTTACTTCCAGTGTTTACAGTATCAAATTGCTTGTATGAATTTCCAGGATGAGAAGCTATTGTTGCAATGGATTGTGAATTAAAAAGATTCTACATGGTCAGCCCATTCTCCAGCCGTTTCTTGATGTTGTGGGTAGCCACTTCCTCTAGTGAATTTCCTTAGGACTAATCACTCCATGTTGGTTTTTAATCCTGTGAGAAATAGTTCCGAATGAAAACATGCGTTTGCATAATAATATTTAAGAAGTAGTTTACAGTGAACTAAAACCCAAAGCACATTAGCTGTTATAATTTACATGAGACTGTCCTGTTTGCTGTGCTGCAGTTTCCAAGTACTTCTGGGCACCACTGAGGGAAACTATTGAGGGTTATACAGGGCTTCCTTAACAACATTGTAGGCCCCTGGGCAAATCAAGCCAGTGGGGCCCCATAACCCCAACCCAAACCCCAACCCCTAAACTCCTCCTCTAACCCCACCCCCAACAATAAAAAATTATGTGCAGCAATAATTAATCACCACAACAAGTCCAACTCCAATCACAGTGTAACACAGTGATGTTTTTACAGAATCATCTGACTAGTGACTTGTTTGTGATAATCGTTTAATTGCACAATAATGCTGGAATGATTAGTACAGCAATATGCACAATTCAAAGATTATCATTAGCAAGTCACTAGTCGTTTTCTGACTTTTATTCAAAAAAATCTTTTACTCATCTACAAAAGCTAATGAAAAAAACCTGCTAAATAGATTCTACTATTTTTATCTACAGCCATACACCAATGCATAGGTTTGTCAGTTTGTTTGTGGTAGTAATTTGTCTGTGTTTTTTTCACATTGTCCTTCAGACATCAATTCCCAGATTTTGGTATGTGTCACTGCCAACAACACCCCCAATAACATCTCCTTAGTACAGGGATACCACACATGAATAGCTTTGTCAGCTTGTTTGGGGGTTAAAAGGCCACATTTGAGAAGGTGCGCATTTTGGTTTTCCAACTTAGAATTTTGACATGCAGAAAACCAGAGCCCATGTCCCATCTGGGAGATATTTGAAGCCGGCCAGTGTATTTTACCTCATCAAACCATATATTTCTATATCAATAAGTAGATTCCCTAGGCTATTTCAAATGGTGGTATTTTAACACTTTCCATGCATTAATTCTACCACCAGCCACATTTTGATTTTCCAACTTGGAATTTTGACATGTAGAGCTGTTTATTACAGTACCAAAAATGAATCCCTAAAAATGTGAAGACTAGGAAAAATGTGCTGCTGTGCAGTGATCAGTGGCACAGAAGGGATTACTACACAGGGTACACTATACATAGGGTATAGATTTTATAAAAGCCCTTGAGTCTCATACTGTAATTGTATTACATTTGATTTAATTTATTACAATTTAAAACTTAGATTATACAGATCTGTCTCTCCCTTATTAAAACTCAAGTGAGCAGAGGGAGGCAGATCCAGATGGGTCTTTGCCGCTGATCGGCTGGTACTGATCGCTACACGTGCTCAGACAGCTTCAAAAAAAATTTACGTTACATTTAATCCCCTGGTGGGTATAATTAACCAGCGCCCCCTAGAGCAACTTAAGTGAAAAAACATCACATCCATTGCTCTTCATCTCTACAGGCAGCACTCCCTTCTACTGGCAAATGTGGTAGCTCAGGAGAGCAACCACCAACACAAATGTCAGTATTTTTAGGTGTTGCTAAGTGCCTCGCATATACAGTCAATAACATACACACACACACCTCACATACACAGCCATTCACATAGACACATACACAGCCAGTCACATACACACAAGCACCTCACATACTAAGCCAGTCACATACACACACCTCACATGCAAAACACAAAGTGTAGACTGCTGCGCCTGTATGTAAACGGGTATGCAGCACTCGGGCACCGCTAGTGTCTCACTTCTAGCAAAATAAATACAATACAAAGAAAAACGTGACCAGTGCGCTTCAACCAACACTACACACACTTATATTTATTATTAGAACAAGTATGTATCTTGCAGTGTTGTACAAAGGGAATATGAAAAATAAAAGAATAAAACACACAATAGTGTAATATATCAAAGAAAAAGTGAAATAAAGTGAATGAATTGTGCCAAGTGGCCACTCACATTCGTCTGAGCAACTACTTGCTCAGGGATATCAGCATAAGGGAGCCCAGGGAAAGGGTTAATGATGTTCCGTTACTTCATCCATGGAGACTCCACAAAACACATGAGGAAGAAGGAAGGCAAGGATATTAATGAACACTGTTTAATATGTAATACAAATAAAACATAGAATTCTTACAGTTAAAATATGAAGAGTCCTCAATTTCATTAAAAGCAGTAAAAATGGTAAAAATCCTTGAAAAAGAGTCCAGTGTTGCACATCCCTTGTTTCCTCTAATATTATGCCAGTCAGATGCCTGTAATATTATGCCAGTCAGAGCCCAGTAATAATGTGCCAGTCAGATGCCTGTAATACTGTGCCAGTCAGATGCCTGTAATATTGTGCCAGTCAGAGCCCAGTAATAATGTGCCAGTCAGATGCCTGTAATACTGTGCCAGTCAGATGCCTGTAATATAGTGCCAGTCAGAGCCCAGTAATAGTGTGCCAGTCAGATGCCTGTAATACTGTGCCAGTCAGCCCCCCGCCAAGCCACCCCCCCCCCCCTTCCCAAGTACTTACATGAACCTGCTCCGTGTCTCCCGCCGGATGTCTCCTCCGTGCAGTCTTCCCTCTTGGACGGAGGAGGGAAACAGTCACCGGATGTGACGGGACGTCACATCCGGCGTCAGTTTTTTTTTTTTTTTTCCCGGCCGTCGCATCCATAGGATGCAGCTTGCCGGAAAAAAGCGCTTGCAAGCGCAATGCGCTGTGAACGCGGCAAGCAGGGGCTGGGGGCCCACGGGACAGCTGCCTTGGGGCCCCCCACGAGTAACTGGGCCCAGGGCAGCTGCCCCGTTTGCCCCGCGTTAATTTAACTCCTGTAATGCTAGAGAGATATAGGCAGTGTCAGTGGACTTAACCCCTGCAATACAAGAGAGATATAGGCAGTTTGCCACTCACACATACACAGATAGGCAGTCTGTCACACAAACATACATACCGGCTGTCACTCACACATACACACACCCATGTCAGAGTTCTTACCTTAATTACCCACTGCAGGCAGGATGCTGCAGCTTTGAGCTCCGTGTGAAGGAGGGACTGAGCCAATCAGGAGAGGCTTCTGTACTCTCAGCCAATCAGGAGAGTTGAGAGGTCTCATCTGATTGGCTGAGACCTCCCTCTGTCAGAGCTCTCAATCAGGACTTTGCATTGCCTCAGACTGAGGCTGCCCAGGACCTGGCACTGTCCCAGGCATTCCGGGACACGTGGTCACCCCACCTCTTGCCCCCCTAATATATTACTGGAGACGCCACTGTCCAGTTGACACAAACTACAAAAAAAAGCAATCCCAGTCAGACACCGATTGAGCCAACTAGATGCAGGTAAATTAATGTTATTATGTCTGAGCGTAGTATTTTTACCTTTACTGACAAGGTCAGGTGGTTGGTTAACCCAAATTTACAGTGCTCTGAACTGACTTAATGGATACCCCAATATAAATGTGATAGGATCCATTTTCTCCATCCATTTAATTAATAGGACGTAATACTGAGCAAAGTTTCTTAGAGGTTTAACAAGATTATGTGGCATGTACTAAATAATACTGTTGCATATATGAGAGAACATGTGTTCAATCACTGTTATTCATATTGAATGTGGCAATCATATGTGAAAAATAAAATAAATAGAATATGAGATGATAGCATTGTTTTTATTTTCACACTTGATTAGCACATTCAGTATGTGATTAAACATTTTCTCCATTAGTATTCACACTGGGTTTCCACTTTTACTTTATTTAAAAAAAAAAAAATCATAATAAAGGTTTGGTATTTTAATTTATATTTCTATAATACATTTGTAAAGGGGAGGAGTTAGTAATATAGCCACGCCCAACATGGGGGTGCCAAAAAAACATCCTGCACCCAGGCGCCTGTGACCCTAGGATCGGCCCTGGTCACATACACACACCTCACATACACAGGCGGTCACATACACACATCTCACATACACAGCCACAGAAAAAAATACTTACTGAACTAAATGTTTTTTTCACTTGTGCTTCTAAAATAGAAGCACAAGTGAAATTTTAGTTGTTCCTATTGTGAGGATAAACTGGTGTGTACTTTTGATTGTACACACCAGTTTATCCTCTGACCTACAGCTGCCATGCTTCCATAGGAAGCAGGCAGTCGTCTGGTTGGCGATCGGCTCGCTCTGCTAGTGCAGAGAGAGCCCCTTGTTTTTGCATGGGATCAGCAGGGGGGACCTTAACTAGGTCGCTTCTGCTGATCCCATGCAAAAACGAGGGTCTTTCTCTGCAGTAGCAGCAAAAGACCCTCATACACAGCAGTCAGATTGGGGCGAGCCTCCGCAGCGTGCGACAACCAGGAACTTCTGTGTCTCGCATTAAGATACACGTCGGGTTTACTTTAAAGTCCCGGTACATGTTTTGTTTAACCCTTGCTTCCTTCAAGTAGTACTTCAACATAGTGCAATGTCTCTTTAGGCATTGTTTCAAATATGTACGGAAAATACAATTAATATTAATGTGATTTGAAAATATTTTTTTATATTTTTGCACTCCAATCTAGGCATTGGGCATTAATTTAGGGCCGTCTTAATTACATTATTATTACAGCTGCAATAATATCAATATCCATTTGCTGCAATGTTAGCCCTGCCCTGCCCATTTCCTTATATGGGAGTATATTGACCACACCCACCATTGTTGGTCATTGGGCTGGGCAACGCATCACAAAAGCTTCAGTGTATATATAGGAGAGGCTTGTACTTCTAGGTCAGTCCCATCAGGAGCGAGGATGATCCACATATGCCAAAGTTGGCACAGTAAGATACTTTTTTTATACTGAGTTTTTGGGCTGGGCTACGTACTGAGTATTAATATGCGGGTCATTTCTTTTTCTAGATCAACAGTCAGGATGATAAGGATAATCTTGTGGCCAAAGAGCACCACAGAGTGGGATGCCACAATGGTGGCAGGATAGATGTGTATAGCATAAGTTATAGTATAAGTTGTTTAATATAAGTTAAGATCTTTTGTCCACAGAATTCATGCATAGAGAAATTTTTTTCCTGTTACTCAGGTTTTTTTTTTCCCTTCCTCTGGATCATTTGGCTTGGTCTTTAAAGTGTCAAATAAATCCATTATAGCATAAGCATATGTTATAGTATAAGTTGTTTAGTATAAGTTAAGGACTTTTGTCCACAGAATTCATGCATAGAGTATAAGTTATACAGCCCCAATCCAGGGTTAAACAGCCGATCACTGGTTTTCAGGGTCAGGAAGGAATTTTTTTCCTGTTACCAGGGCCAGCCTTAGGGGTGTGCGACCTGTGCGATCGCACAGGGCGCAACACTCCAGGGGGCGCCTGCCCGGTCAATGAAGAAAAAAAAAAAGAATAAAAAAAAAAAAAAGCCGGTAGTGGCACTGGATGGGGGAGATCAAAAGATCCCCCCTCACCAGCCCTCTGCTCGTCATGCTGTGCTTGGTCCGGGGAGGGGGCGGAGCTAACCGGCTCAGTGGTGTAGCTCCGCCCCCACCATGTGAAGCAGAGCAGCGTCTGCTTCACAGGGAACCATAAACAGCAATAGAAAGTGCTGCTCGGCTCCCCATGCTTAATGCAGGCATGGGGAGCCGAGCAGCACTTTCTATTGCTGTCTGTGGCTCCCTGTGAAACAGACGCTGCTCTGCTTCACAGGGTGGGGGCGGAGCTACACCGCTGAGCCGGTTAGCTCCGCCCCCTCCCTTGAACCACATTTGCAGGCAAGGGGGGGGGGGAGAGACAACAGGGGGTGAGAGAGGGGCAGAACAGGGGGGGGGGAGAGAGAGACAGAACAGGGGGTGAGAGAAGGACAGAACAGGGGGTGAGAGGCAGATCAGGGGGAGGGGGGAGAGAGAGGCAGAACAGGGGGTGAGAGAAGGACAGAACAGGGGGGGGGGAGAGAGAAAGAACAGGGGGTGAGAGAAGGACAGAACAGGGGGGGGGAGAGAGAGACAGAACAGGGGGTGAGAGAAGGACAGAACAGGGGGTGAGAGGCAGATCAGGGGGAGGGGGGAGAGAGAGGCAGAACAGGGGGTGAGAGAAGGACAGAACAGGGGGTGAGAGGCAGAACAGGGGGTGAGAGAAGGACAGAACAGGGGGAGAGAGAGACAGAACAGGGGGAGAGGGGAGAGAGAGACAGAACAGGGGGAGGGGAGAGAGAGAGACAGAACAGGGGGAGGGGAGAGAGAGAGAGACAGAACAGGGGGAAGGGGGGGGAGAGAGACAGACAGAACAGAGGGAGAAAGAGAGAGACAGAACAGGTGGGGGGGGGGGGAAGAGACAGACATGGCAAGGAAGAGGAAAGGGACACATACATAGGGGGGTGAAAGACGGGGGGGGGGCGCCATGGGGGAAGCCCGCACAGGGCGTCAGAACACTTAAGGCCGGCCCTGTCTGTTACTCAGGGTTTTTTTTGCCTTCCTCTGGATTTTTGGCTTGGTTTTAAAAATTAAATAGTAGAGTGTAAGTTATACAGCCCCAATCCAGGGTTAAACAGACGATCGTTGGGGAAGGAATTTTTTTCCTGTTACTCAGGTTTTTTTTTGCCTTCCTCTGGATCATTTAGCTTGGTCTTTAAAGTGTCAAATAAATCCATTATAGCATAAGCCTAAGTTACAGTATAACTTATAACTGCCCATTTCCTTATTTGGGAGTATTTTGCCACACCCACCATTGTTGGTCATTGGGCTTGGCAACGCATCACAAAAGCTTCGTGTATATATAAGGGAGGCTTGAACTACTAGGTCAGTCTGTGGTCCCATCAGGAGCCAGGATGATCTCATGGCCAAAAAACATATGCCAAAGTTGGAACAGTAAGATACTTTTTTTATACTGAGTTTTTGGTCTGGGCTACGTACTGAGTATTAATACGCAGGTCATTTCTTTTTCTAGATCAACAGTCAGGATGATAAGGATAATCTTGTAGCCAAGGAGCACCACAGAGTGGGATGCCACAATGGTTGCAGGATAGATGTGTATAGCATAAGTTATAGTATAAGTTGTTTAGTGTAAGTTATGATCTTTTGTCCACAGAATTCCTGCATAGAGTATAAGTTATACAGTCCTGATCCAGGGTTAAACAGCCGATCGCTGGTTTTCAGGGTCAGGAAGGAATTTATTCCTTGTTACTCAGGGGTTTCTTTGCCTTTCTCTGGATCATTTAGCTTGGTCTTTAAAGTGTCAAATAAATCCATTATAGCATTTCCAGGGACACTTTGCAGCTTATCTTCCAATTGACCACACCTCCTTTAAAAAGCTCCACCCATGCAATATAATTAGCATTATGTAACTCCTCCTACTTGTCACAGTGTAGATTTTATCACCAAGTTCCCACCAACATTACCATGCATCCTTGGTATCCAACAGATACATTCACAGCACAACATCTACATCAGGCATTTTATCACTTTTACCTGAAAAATAGTAAGACCTTGTGCAGATGTGCTTCAGTCAGAGAGCTGTGTCTACATCATAAAACATACATAAGTATGAACCTACCACTTCTGCTGGAAGGCCATTCCATATATCCACTCCCCTATCAGTAAAGTAATACTGCCGGGCCTTATCTAATATCTAGGATAGCCTTATACCTATCCCATGCATGCTTAAACTCCTTCACTGTATTAACCTCTACCACTTCTACCAGATTACCCAGAAATATGCAACAGTCTGATTGCCCAGTAATATGCCCATCCTGATTGCCCAGTAACATACCCAGCTTGATTGCCCAGCAATATGCCACAGTCTGATTACCCAGTAATATGCCACAGTCTGATTACCCAGTAATATGCAACAGTCTAATTGCCCAGTAATATGCCACAGTCCAATTGCCGAGTAATATGCCACAGTCCAATTGCCCAGTAATATGCCCATCCTGATTGCCCAGTAATATGCCGCAGTCTAATTGCCCAGTAATATGCCCATCCTGATTGCTTAGTAATATGCTGCAGTCTAATTGCCCAGTAATATGCCCATCCTGATTGCCCAGTAATATGCCCAGCCTGATTGCCCAGTAATATGCCACAGTCTAATTGCCCCGTAATATGCCCAGCCTGATTGCCCAGTAATATGCTACAGTCTAATTGCCCCGTAATATGCCCGTCCTGATTGCCCAGTAACATGCCACAAACTGATTGCCCAGTAATATGCCACAGTCTAATTGCCCATTAATATGCCAAAGTCGAATTTCCCAGTAATGTGTCCATCCTGATTGCCCAGTATTATGTCACAGTCGACTTGCCCCATAATATTCCAGTTTAATTGCCCAGTAATATTCCAGTTTAATTGCCCAGTAATATGCCACAGTCTAATTGCCCAGTAGTATGCCACAGTATAATTGCCCAGTAATATGCCCATCCTAATTTCCCAGTAATATGCCCAGCTTAATTGCCCAGTAATATGCCACAGTCTAATTGCCTAGTAATTTTCTACAGTCTAATTGCCCAGTAATATGCCACAGTTTAATTGCCCAGTAATATGCCACAGTCTAATTGCCCAGTAATATGCCCAGCCTGGTGCCCCAGTAATATTCCACAGTCTAATTGCCCAGTAATATGCCCAGCCTGATGTCCCATTAATATGCCACCACCCTCCACCCCCCTTCCCCAGTACTCACCTGCTCCATGTCTCCTCCATGCAACGGCAACAGTCCCCCGCGCAGTTCAGTCTATGTGAGCTGAGCTCACATAAGCCTGTGTTACCAGCCCTGTCACACGCGTCCTGCCTGCTTCCAGCAGACACGTGTGGCAGGGCTTGCTAAAGCATAAGTTTTAGTATAAGTTGTTTAGTATAAGTTCAGATCTTTTGTCCACAGAATTCATGCATAGAGTATAAGTTATACAGCCCCGATACAGGGTTAAACAACCGATCGCTGGTTTTCAGGGTCAGGAAGGAATTTTTTTCCTGTTACTAAGGGTTTTTTTTTTGCCTTCCTCTGGATAATTTGGCTTGGTCTTTAACCCCTTCCCGACCTTATGACGAGTTAACTCGTCATAAGAGCCGCAGCGTTAGCGACCTTATGACGAGTTAACTCGTCATGCAGTCTAGCCGGCGGTGCGCTCCGTGGGCACCGCCAGCTAGTCTGCAACGGGTCCAGGACTAAGCCTCGCACCCGAGGCAAAGCTCCTGGACCCGATCGGTCAGTTTCCGGCCATGTGATCGCGGTGATTGCTCAATCACCGCGATAACATGCAAATTAGATGGCAAAGTCAGTGTGTTCACACACTGACTTTGCCTCTAATTCACTCTCTGTGCTTCACATTCTTATAGTGAAGCACAGAGAGTGACCTGTAAGTAAAAATAAATTAATTATACACACATAGGTTTAAAAAAAAAAAAAAAAAAAATTAACCCTTTCATTGCTGATCACAGTTTTTAACTGATCAGTTTCCTTCCACTTTATGGCCCTCATTTAGTTTTTTTTTTAACAGATTTTTTTATTTTTACAATTTATAAAGTTTTTTTGAATAAATAGTAATTTTAATATATTTATTTAATAAAATTTAACCCCTGCATGCCTGTTGCATGATTTTTACTGATCTGACATCGCACTCTTCAGAGTTTTTTTTCTGTCTTTTTTGTTATGGGGGGTTTGGGAACCAATATTTTTCTTTTTTATTAGTTAGTTAATTAGGGGGGATAAGTGGGTTAGTGTTGCACTAGTTATGTAGCTTATTATTGGGAAAATAATGGGGAAAAACATTTTTTTCCTCAAAAGTTTCCTCTTTTATATGTATTTTTTAATACTAAAATGTAAATCATTTTTATGTATAGGGTATCAAAAGAAAGCTCTAACTGTCCTCTAAAAAACAACATATAACTTGTATGGGTACGTTAAATGAGAGAGAGGAAATTTATGTTTCAAAAACCGCGTATTAAAAATTGAAAAACGCTCTGGTCCTTGGCCCAGGAAAATCCCTGGTCCTTAAAGGGTTAAAGTGTCAAATAAATCCATTATAGCATAAGCATAAGTTATAGTATAAGTTGTTTAGTATAGGTAAGATATTTTGTCCACAGAATTCATGCATAGAGTATAAGTTATACAGCCCTGATCCAGGGTTAAACAGCTGATCGCTGGTTTTCAGGGTCAGGAAGGAATTTTTTTCCTGTTACTCAGGTTTTTTTTTGCCTTCCTCAGGATCATTTGGCTTGGTTTTGGTTTTAAAAATGAAATAATAGAGTATAAGTTATATAGCCCCGACACAGGGTAAAACAGCCGATCGCTGGTTTTCAGGGTCAGGAAGGAATTTTTTTCCTGTTACTCAGGGTTTTTTTTTCCTTCCTCTGGATCATTTGGCTTGGTCTTTAAGGTGTAAAATAAATCCATCATCATCCAAGGTCAAAAGGCCGATCCACGGTTATACAGACGATCGCTGTTTTTCAGGATCAGGAAGGAATTTTTTTACTTGTTTACGCAAGTTTTTTCGCCTTCCTCTGGATCATTTGCCTTCAGAAGCCAGTAAAATACAATAAAAAATATTTAAACGTTCAATCCTTGTTGTTGTCTCTCTTCTTGGATGGTGTATTCATTTTAATTATTGGTTCATGGGTCTGTGGATGCCCATGCCTGGGCGCCAGGTCGGCAAGATGACCAGGAAATTAGACCTGGCACCCAGGCATGGGCGTCCACAGACCCAACCGGGTACCCCCAGGGTTTGTCGAGCCCTGCCTTATGGGATCAGCAGAGGGAACCTTAACATTGCTGACCTTATGAGATCAGCAGACGGGACCTTAACATTGCTGACCTTATGAGATCAGCAGAGGGGACCTTAACACTGTTTACCTTATGAGATCAGCAGAGGGGACCTTAAGACTGTTAACCTTATGAGATCAGCAGAGGGGGACTTAACTCTGCCTTAACTAGGTCACTTCTACTGATGCAAAAAATGAGGGTCTCTCCCTCTGAGTAGACCCTTTAGTCTAGTGCTTTTAAAACATCACAGCAGTGGATTGTGTATTTCATCAGAGGAAGGTTATATGGAGAGCTGAGTTTACTGACATAGGTCTATGTTCAGATGCTTCTACTACTTTCCCATGGTAAATAACAAGCATTAGGATTTGTTGCACAGTCCGCTATAACAGCAATTAAGTAAGATTTATACCAGATAATGAAATTTTTTTATTATTGTGCAGAACTTCAATACATCAATACATAGACCCACAAGGGTCTACTCAATATAGACCGGATTTGGGGGCAGAATTTCGGAATGATTTGGGGCACAACAGGGACATTTTGGGAGCTGAATTTCAAGCTACCCAGTATGCCCTGATGTGCCCCTGAATAGCGGCGTAATTCGGCCATCATAGACTTCTATGGTATGATAGAGACTCATTTTGGGAAAAATTCAGCTATTATGGAAATAATATATCATGGGGGACCAGGGCAGGTAGTCCTGACACCCCCCGCTATCAGAAATGAGGCTGGGAGCTGGGAAAGGGTTCCCAGCAACCTACAGAATACATTGGGGACATGGCTAATAGCCCCATAGGTCTATGTTCAGATGCTTCTACTACTTTCCCATGGTAAATAACAAGCATTAGGATTTGTTGCACAATCTGCTACAGGAGCAATTAAGTAGGATTTGTTTCTGTACTGAGCACCAATTAGATAGTGTTTGAATAATAGTTTATCACTATGGAAACTACAATAGAGATTGGAATCTAGCCTCAACCTATAATATTTATGATAATTAGCAAGGTTATGTTTGATTTTGGTTTTGACATTTATTTGTCCAAAACAACATGGACAGCGCTTTGTCAATATTAATAAATAGTCCGTTAGCCCTGCAAAATATCATCAAATAATTTGTACTACCAACACATCACCTAACTGACACAACATTTATGAATAATCAGAACCATTTCACTCTTACGTCTTTAGCCTCACATACTCCAGGCCTCATGGTCACATTCCAACCATCACTACTGCATTTATACTGATCCTTTTACAGATTCCTTGACGCCCCCTAGTGGTAATAAGATAAACAAGCACAAACATGTTTTAAATGCTACAAAATATTGTAAGATGATATATGGACACATACAATCAGATTTTAGAAACTATGAATATGGGCCAACACCCTAAATGGTACCTTGCAAGACAAATCCATGTTGAATTATTATCTCTTGGTCAGAAACAGTGTCAATTTTATGAGACCTTATCTCATAGTACTCTGGTTTGTGGATGAGGATTTGATCCATGCAGCCATTCAAAACATCTTATGGATAAATGTTTTTTTTTTTTAATATTAAACATCTGACTTCTTCAAAAGACAGAAGAAGGTGAACTGAGAAGACCTGAATACAGCTATGGATTGATCAATACAGAAACTGTCATTCTAAATATTATATGATGACGAATCAGTGTGCTCTGTAGAACTTCCAAATGTCTGTCACACATAAGTGGTATCTAAAATAAATAAGGAACTGACTGGGAAATTCAAATAGGATCCATGTAATCTGACTTTCATACCTTTTCATAAAAAAAACCAAAAGCTGTAACTTGCTTTGGTACATCATATTCATCCTGCTATGTATTTCATATGAGTTGTAAAAATTTTTTTATTTTTACAGCCTATTTTCTGATTGACTACACTTAAAGGGACTGTCTAGTGCCCAAAATGCATCTCCCAAATGTTAATGCATATGAATGTGCTTTCAAGGTTCTTAAAATATAAAATGTGATGTCATCAGACAATGTGTTGCACTGTTAAGAGTGTACAAGAGCAAGTCTATCACAGTCCACACATTGTATTCAATTTGAAGAGCACAGGAAGTGGCTAAATGAAACAAAAAATCAATGCTGCCACACCTGCAGTAAACATGTAGAGTAATCACTGGGGAGGGCTTGAGTCAAATATTAAAATGCCTGCATCAAATCACACTGGAAAAAAGCCTGTGCACTATTCAAGCAAAAATCTTCATCTTGTCACGAAGTGAATCCTAACAGCCTGTGTGACTGGGGTTCTTGGAGGGGCCTGAGGGACAAACACCTCCCTATAGATTATGGGTGCTGGCTTACGTGCTATAACTCTATACTTTAATATTGTAAGTTAGTCATATTCTGTGAGTATATTGGTTTATGTGTAATGTTTAATTCTGTGAGTAGACCACTCTGAGGGATTTTAATGTGTCAGTGACAATAATTGATAGTTTACTCCATCCATTGTTCTTTATTAACTGGTAAACTGATTATGTTGTGTAGATGATGTGTCTTACTGAGTGTTTTGTAATTAGGTATACTCACTGTATGGTAATTCCTATTTGGTTTGCAGCCTGAAAGTATAATGTATTCCTAGCCCCAGTTAAGTGGAGAACGATGCTTATTTCCATCCCCCCATTGTTTACTAATGTCTGTGATGTCATGTTTTTATAAGTCTGTGTTGTGACATAAATAAAGTGGTTGTTCATTCTTGCTGTACCTAACTGCTAGTGGTCTCCTGTCCGCTATTTGGGTACAAAGAGCAAGGTTCCAGAAAGGCTTGCTGGGTGAATGCTTAGCTGTAATCAGGGGCTAAAGAGATTTCCTACAACGGGCAGAGGGTCTACTACGTCTGGTAGACGGTCCATTACATGTACTAAAGTATGTTTGGGGACTAGACTGTCCCTTTAATGTAGTCCACACAAAAGCCATATTTGTATTATTACATAGAATATTATATTTATTATATTTGAGCTTTCTGTTAAGTTTAGTTCCAGTTAATGGGTGTTTTCATTTTGTTCAGTCTGGCTTTTAGTTTTATGTATTTTTAGAATATGTTTTTCTATCCTTAACATTTTATCTGTATTTTCAATAAATTGTAATGTTTGTGCAAAATTCTAATCGCCTAAAGTACTTACTCAATCCTCTTTCCTGAGTCAAGTTTGTAAGGTATACATCATACACAAGATGTCACCAAAAACCACACTTCTCTTTGAAGTTTAGAATTTCAAGAAGCTAGCACTTTTCATTTGAGATGACTTGGGAATATGGTATTGTGCAAATAGTTTTGGTATACATAGATATGCATGAAAAGGAACATGAATATTTTGTGAAGCATTTGGGCCATGCCAATCAAGAAACATCGGTCATGGAACATGTTATCAGTCGTTTCTATCTTATCTTAGCTAGTTCAATGAAGCAAAATGTTCAGGATGATATATTTGATATGCTACCATTAACACGTCAGTAATCCGGTAAAAAAAAAAAAGAAGCAGGTAACACCTTGAGGGTTTTATGTGAAAATGTCATGGTAGGACAAATGAAATTTAAATAATTACATCGTAGGACTATTTGGTTAATCTCTATAGCAAAAGAATCACGTTTGAAATTGCATTGAGGTCGGGGGCGGAGCTAGCTCAGCTACAGAGCAGACGCACAACAGAGGAGCTCCAGGTTAAGACACTGGAAATTGATGTTCCCAACTAAATCGCCACAGAAGACCCCAGAGGGTCTCTAGCAGAGATGGGGCAGAAAAAAAATACTTTGAAAAGACTAAGACCAGGACATCAGCTTACTGCTTGCTCTGCCTACTAGGCCCTCAACTTTGGCACGTCTCTTAAAGCGGACATGCCATAGCAGTGATACAATCGGGGGAACATGATCCTCCACATAGAGGCAAATTTGGCCTCACACAAAATGATCCAAAGTGAGGCTGGGCTGCAAGACAGGACTCCACAGAGCCGGACAGCATGCGCCCCAGGGACCTCTATGTACAGTAGGTATGTATTTGTGACTGTCTGTGTATGTATGTTTGTATGTATGTCTCTGTGTGCATGTATCTCTCTGTATGTATGTATGTCTTTGTATGTATGTATGTCTCTGTGTGCATGTATGTATATATGTATGTATGTATGTCTCTGTGTGCATATATGTATTTATTGGGGACCACTGCGTTAAAGAACTAAACGAAGTTCTGACAACTGAGTTGACACTGGTTCATCGAGATATCACTCACCTACAGTGGAGAGCAGACTTGGCAGACACAATAGTTGCCCAATTGGAACAGGAGCTGAATGATCAGTAGAACCTGACAATCAGCATGATACTGACAATTAACAAGAGCTAATGTCAGAGCATGACATACAAACCTCAGTATCAGATGCATTCCAGAGACGATAGGGCCTGTCGATCTCCAGGGACATATGCTGAAATTGATATCTTACCTGCGCCCAAATATGCCACTTCTTGATCATGTAATTTTACATTTCTGAGTGCGCAAAGTACGAAGAGCTCCGCATGGTGCTCCTTGAGACTTTATACTCAAATTATACTCTATATCAAACAAATTGTTCCTGATATCTGTCTCATGAAGGCAACCACACATACTGTTTGATGTGGCCAAACTGCAGATGTTTGATGACATCTCACACTTCACCTTGATATGGAGTAAATGGGAACCCCAACCTCTCTGATTATTGGAGGTGAGATACCGCTGGGGCGCAACCCACTCCATCACTATTCAGAGGGAGGGGGGAGTCTTGACAATCAATAGCCTGGAGGAAGCTATGGCAGGCTTGGTAACAATGAAGCATCCTCCACTGACAGACTAGCAGAACAGACCTCATAGCTTGCCAGGGGAAACATCCGCCAGCTCTTCTGATCCTTAACCAGCAGATCCACTATGCACACAATTTACAACATCCACCACTGTACATTCCTCCAGTCTCTGAATGCTACAGTTTTTTTTCCAACTACCATGCTTGGTCATTAGCCCTCATTTTTGGCAGCACACCTCTGTGGCTGCCAGCAAACACTCTCTTGGATTGCCTTTCCTTTCTATTTTTTAACCACTTCACTTGTTCTCCCTTAAAATCCTTCTGGCTATAATTCTCTCTCCACTCCTTTTCTCTCCTTTCAGTCTTTTTTTCCTTTTTCATAACTTTTTCTTAGCTAATTCGATTGACTTACTCTTTCCGATCTTTCTCTTATTCGCATACCTTCTTCCCTATAGTTTTTCATCTACCATTTTTAAGACAATTATGGTCACAATAGACCATAAGAGAGTGCTGCTTAATCACAAATCATCTTTTACATTTTGTCTCTCTTCTAAATCTTGCTAAATCTTTAGTTCTCATATTTCCGTTTCCATTTTTCATTTTATTATTTTCATATGTTACATTAACTAAATAGTACCTATCAAACAGATTTGTTTTATTAGTACACAAAATTGTTTGCACCAGCGGACTCTGGAAAAAAAAACAGATAAATATATCTTTTGTAATCCGAAGTATCAAAAGCATTTATTGATAGTCCTTATACTTTAAAATCATCGGAATGAAAGACAATCAAATCCACAGGTAACAGACTAGACGCTTGATGCGTTGAGCACACTGAGTGTCCAGTCTGCTTTAGAATGATTAACTTAATCTTATGTACATTTATTGTCTAAAACACTAATTTGATCATTAAAATCATTCATGTGCTCAATGTTAGGGTGACCACGTGTCTGGGACAGTCCTGAAGTTGGAGGCTCTGTCCCGGGTGCCACGCACTCCCATTCCGTTGACAATGTAGTGTCCCAGAATCAGGGCAGGCCTCTGGGGTGTGTGACCTGCGCCAAGCCATAATTTCCATTTAGGCAGAGGAGGTAGTCTCCGCTGCCTAACTAGCAGTGCCATGCCGAGGCTGGTGCTCTGAGCCCGTGTGGCACTGACAGCGCCCCCACCGATCAGAGCTCCGGGTCACATGACTATGTGCTCAAGAGCACGAAACGCGTCAAACTAGTCAGCCTCTCATTTTTGTATGTCTTTTTTCTATGTATTTTTCATGACATGCTGCTTTTTAATTTATGTGAATTAAAAGTTTATATTTTATTGAGTACCCACTACAAGTCGTTACAGTTCTCCTATTTTTGTGAATTTTACTGGATTGAGCCTTTACCATCAGGATTACTCCGACTGTTTAAAGGGACCAGACGTCTACATACAAGGTGCGCTATTTTTTCTATTATTCCTGTTGAAGTTTGGGTTATTTTTTGTATTTTTTTTTCTAGTATACTCGTTTTATATAGGTTCAATATGAGTTATATGACCTGTTTATGGGTTCTTGTTTTTTTTTTTTTACCACTTTTCATGTCTGCTATTGTGATAACTATTTTCCAAATTAAATAAAAACTTTAATTAAAACACACTCATATATTTATACCTATATATATAAAGCAGCATCAGGACAGCATTCAGTCTCCATGGCAACAGTTCTCAGCGCCGTCTTATGAACGTGTCTTGTGACGTCCACACGTACTCGACCCGGAAGTGCTGTCGCGGCGCGCTGTTTACTCCCCTCCCACAATCCCTTTCTCCTTCCTTTTCGACATCGTCCCTAGAAGAGTGAGTATGTCTTGCCCTGGGTCTCGTTCTCAATCCACAGCCATCCAGTCTTTCTTTCGCGATGTGCTTAGCTTGTATGTCCGTGGGCAGACCAAGGGATCTCATGCTACCAGGAGCGCCCCGTTTGAAGTGTTTTGGGCCGAGATGAGAAACGTATTTTGCGATGTTTGTTTGATACTCGGAAAGCTTCATAGTGGAGCCTGGATGTCCAGGCCGCAGTCATGGTGCTGCCGGCTTCTTAAGTGGAAAGCATTACATGCTCGAATTCACACGTTTATACCATAATTTCGAAGCAAGTAATAAAGTGACATCAGAAGCTTAATGGTGAAGACTAGCGTTAGTGAGTTGGTGCCAAGTAAAGTAATGCCTTAACCGATGCGAGAGTAGAGTAATTCAGCACACTCTCCCAACACATCACCTGATCATTTGACTGAGATGACCTGCCATATTAATTCACAGGCTAACAGCAGTCTGCAACTCCTTTTTTAAATATAAATGTTGTGTAGTAAGTTTGTGGAGGGTAGGAGCTATAGTACAATATATTGATTTTGCACTGGTGCATGTTTACTGATGACTTTTATTCTCCCCCCCCCCCCCTTATTTAATAAGAGATGGCCCCAGCAAAGAAGGGTGGCGAGAAGAAGAAAGGCCGTTCTGCCATCAATGAGGTGGTAACTAGGGAATATACCATCAATATTCACAAGCGGATCCATGGAATGTGAGTATTGATTTTTTTATTTAAATAAAACAAAAGCTCTGATATACATTGTTACATCCTATTTTAGCAATGTGTACAGGTAACCAGTGTAACTCTGCTGCCAAGTAAGTGTTCAGCTAGCTACTTCAATGTGTCAGTTATTAAACAATGTTTGTAGATGTTAAGGGCCAGACTGACCACATCAGATGCCCAATATTAAATTCTAAAGATGTTTCTAACCTTGCTACAAATGAAATTTAAATGTCTAGCACCTACTTCTTACAGCCTTTCTTTTTTCATAAAGGTCTGATTTTATAAAAAGTAAAGTGTGTGTGTGTGTATACAAATGTTATGTTAATGCTGCCTGCTGTTGAGTTGACCAGGTGTTGAATATTCGGTCACTATACAAACATAAAAAATATATACACTTAGATCATGGCCTCATTTGCCAAATAATGTATCAGGGACTGTCCCCTAAAATCCTGCTAAACTACCGCTCCTATGTGCAAGTTAAAGCTGACCCAAAGCTCCATGGGAGCCCTCAGAGCACCTTACACTAAAGGGAACGGTGTTAAAACACATGGCAATATAACTGGGTTTACCTGTATTGATATTATGTATTGTGATAAAATGATCAAAACACCTTTTTCATGTCTTTTGTGTTTTCCCCTACAGCGGGTTTAAAAAGCGTGCGCCAAGAGCTCTGAAGGAGATTCGCAGATTTGCAATGAAAGAGATGCGCACTCCTGATGTGCGCATTGACACGAGACTTAACAAAGCTGTCTGGGCCAAAGGCATCCGGTAGGTTTGAAGTTGGCATTCTCAGCTTTCTTTAATGTACCTGTCATGTTCCTGGGTGGATTTCTATTACAGGCCATGTCACTGATGTCCTTAATTGTTTATTAAAATAGCCTTCTTACCATTAACTTCCAAGCACTAATATTTTACAGGTACTGACCTTTTCTTTTTAATATGTGTTTTTTTTTCTTTCTTCTAGAAATGTTCCATATCGTATACGTGTGCGTTTGTCTAGAAAACGTAACGAGGATGAAGATTCTCCCAACAAACTGTACACATTAGTCACATATGTGCCAGTCACAACTTACAAAGGTAATGGGGCTGTTTTCCTGTTCAATTTTTTACGGCTTGATACACTGTAGTCTACTAAAGGGACACTTAACGTGTTTGGTTTTTTTTGTGTCTCTTGTGCTTCTAATAAAGAAGCACATGTGAAGTTAGTTGTCCCTAGTATGAGGATAAACTGGCATGTACTTTTGATAGTACACTCCAGTTTATCCTCTGACCAACAGCTGCCATGCTTCCATAGGAAGTAGGCAGCTGTCTGGTTGATCGACTGAATGCAAGGGTCACTCGCTGCTAGCACAGAGACCCTCGTTTTTGCAGGGGGTGCCTTAATTAGAGGGTCTCTCTCTGTGCTAGCAGCGGGAGACCCTTGCAGTCGGTTGTCAGAGCGGGGCTCTGATTGGCTGTCAGCATGCGACAACCAGTTAAGATACACGTTGGGTTTACTTAAATGTCTCTGGACATGTTTTGTTTAAAGCTTCTTTAAAGGCCAACGACATTTACACAAACATATTAATCTTGCCCTCATGAACTGTCGTATTATGCAATGTTATCATTATGTAGTGATATCTTGTAGTGGTAAACAAGCATCTAATACTCTAGAATGGAAGGCTTGAATCACTTTACTGTGCTACTAGTACTATATGACAATGACTCTCACAGAAAGTGTCTACTCTTAGGGCTTTATTGAAGGGAATTCCCTTATATGCTCTGTACCTAGCTATGTAAATTGTTGGCACTATATAAATGTTAATGTGATGGAATTGTGAAGGGACTTTCAAACTTAAGGGAAAAAGTAGCAGAGTTGGAAAAAAAATCTCCCATTCAGTTTTATGTTGGTAAATTCCTTCACAAATAAGTCTAATGCACCTAATTATGCAATGAATCACAGTTGTTGCTTCAGCTGTTCTTTCTTGAAAAGAATTATCGAAAAAGAATACTTAAATATCAAATATATTCAGTATTAAATGGATTTTTATGTAGGCCATGGCTCCAAATTTTGACACAGAACTTTAAAGACATACCATTTCCGTGACTCGTAGAAATAACTTTTTAAATAAAGTTCTGCATTTTAGTATTGGATATACTTTGTTTTTATTTTTTAATTCAGTGTTTGTGTGTATTTCTCTGAATGTTGGTTTTTGACACCATGTGTAATCATGATTAATGCACTTATGAATTATCTAATCTGTGAATGCTACTCCGAAATAATTTGTGGGGGCTGGACACGATCTATACTTTTGAATATTTTTCCCACTTTTGAATTAGTAATTTTATTATAACTACTGTGAAATTCTCTGCAATGGGACAAACATAAATTGCAGGGCAACAATTGTCTGCATACTGCATAAAGTAGCCATTGGGAATATCTGTTGGAAATGGTTTTTACTCAGGCATTGTTTGTACACTTGTTAAATGGCCCTGTATTTTGCTTTGAACATATATTCATCAGGCCTTACTGCCCTTTTTAATTACTCTGAATTACATTATGGAAGACCTCACTCATTTTGTACTTGTTGTTTTAGAGATGTTACCTGGAATGGCTTTAGAGATGTACTAGTATATATATATTTTTTTTTTTTACCAGCTTTATGCAGTTATAGACTTGAGGAGCCATATTTTGCATAGACATTAGCCTTTGGGAAGTTATATATCCTGTCCATTAATGTGGTGATTATAAAATGCATATTTCAGGGCTATAATAGGTCAAATGTGGACTATTTCAGTTTACAAATGGTTTTAAAGGAAAACTTTTATTTGTGTGGTTTTTTTTTTATTCCATTGATGAAACAAGGGTTTAAATGTCAGTTTCCCTTATCCTTAGTAAACCTGGTGTGTATCTTTACAGATACATGTGGGTTTAATCTTGAATCTGCTGGCTGGTTGAGGGTGCACAGCCACTGCAGAAGTGGCTCATCTAATTGGGGGTCTCTCTCCTTGTACAGAGAATGTGGGGATCAACAGAGGGGTCCTAGTTAAGTTAACCTCTGTTGAACCCCTTTTGAAAAAGTATCCGGCCAGACTGGGCTACCGGCTTTCGGCCAGACTGGGCTACCGGCTTTCCAGGGAAGCATGGCAGCTGCCGGTCAGAGGATGAACTGGCCTGTACTATCAAGAATACATGCCAGTTTATCCTCATACTACGTGCACTCAAATTTTTCACTTGCGGAAGTGTTAAAAAATAAATAAAATAAAGGTGTAGTGTGCTGTTTTTTCATTATAAATTTTCCTGAATACCATATTGGTGCACAGCTGTAGGGTCTTCGATAAGACACTTTTTTTTTATTTTTTTTTTTAATGGAGCCGTACTATTTTATCTCTTTACTGACACTCCTCTAAATTTGGGGTGAAGATTCTGCCACTGATGCAATTCTGCCTTGGTATTTTATTGTAGACCACACCTGTGTAGCAGAGAATATACAAAGGAAATATGTATAATTGTTAAACCATCAGTGACCCAAATTGCTCTAGCACAGTGTAGGTATGGACTTAAAGTGATCTCCTATTTAACTTTTAAGCAATCAATTTTACAAGTGTTTGTCACTTTGGACATGTTGGACCATACAGTTGAAACAGCTGAAGATGCTACAAGGTGTTTTTTTTGTTGATCTATGGATAAAAATTCTATTTTTAACATGTTTTATTTAACTCAATATCTACATTTAAATGTAATGGTTTCTTATTGTACATTGAATTTCTTATGGTTTTTATTGCAGGTCTCCAGACCGTCAATGTGGATGAAAACTGAACGGTCTTTTGCTGTTTAAAATAAAATTGTAAAACTGAATGGACCTCTGTGTATTTTCTTTTCTTAAAGGACAACTTTCACCCTTATAACAAGTCTTAATAAGTACTGTAAACCATGCTCTACTTTGCCTTTCAATGTAAATCTTGCCTAAAAGTAACTTTTTTTTTTTTTTAATTTATTTTTTTTGCCAGCATTTGCATCTCCTGCATGTGCTGTGACTAGCCCCACCTACCTATTGCGCAAGATTTTACTGTCAAATACAGGTCTGCACAGCTTGCATGCTTGTAACAGGGCTACAAGAGATTACCATCTTTGCATGTTGCATTGTGACAGAGGAAAGACTGCTATATTCAATGTAGAATACTGTTGTTTTATCATTAACTATGGTTTACTACAGGGCTTGACAAATTTAATTTTAGTTTTAGGAGCCAGCCAAAAAATTTAGGAGCCAGACAACGGCACATCACAAAATCGCACGGACACAGTGGCATACACCCACCTCACATACACAGCCAGTTACATTCACACATACATACATACACACACACCACATACACAGCCAGTTACATACACACACACCACACACACAGCCAGTTACATTCACACACACCACATACACAGCCAGTTACATTCACATACACAGCCAGTTACATTCACACACACCACATACACAGCCAGTTACATTCACACACACCACATGCAGTCAGTTACATTCACACACACACACACCACATACAGTCAGTTACATTCACACACACACCACATACAGTCAGTTACATTCACACACACCACATACAGTCAGTTACATTCACACACACACACACACCACATACAGTCAGTTACATTCACACACACACACACCACATACAGTCAGTTACATTCACACACACCACATACAGTCAGTTACATTCACACATACATACACAGTCAGTTACATTCACACATACATACACAGCCAGTTACATTCACACATACATACACAGCCAGTTACATTCACACATACATACACAGCCAGTTACATTCACACATACATACACAGCCAGTTACATTCACACATACATACACAGTCAGTTACATTCACACACACACCACATACAGTCAGTTACATTCACTCATACATACATACAGACCACATACACAGCCAGTTATATACACACATACACACCTTTTTTTTTATTTTTATTTTTTTAAAGAACAAAAGAATATTTCTTACAGTGTCCTCCCTCCCTGCTGCTTACCTCATTGCAGGGGAGGGGGACATTTATGCTGGAGCCCGATCTCTTTCTGTTCCTGTGCCGTGTTGTCACGTGACAATCGGCACTACAGCGTGTTGCGCGAGGGGGCGGAGCTTACAGTCTGTGTGATCCGCACAGACTTTCTCCCCTCGCTCTGAAAAAGAAAGTAATAGAAAAACGGATGGCAGCCGGCAAGGGCTCCCTGTGACAAACAGCACCCGGGCGCCAGGTCTGATTTCCTGGTCGCCATGGCGACCTGGCGCCCGGGGTTTGTCGAGCCCTGGTTTACTACTAGAACTGTACTTTTCTATATTTAATAAAGCGTAAATAAAGTATTTCACATGGGATGCGCTTTATAATTAAACTGAAGTTTTGTTGAGACCAGGCTAGGGCAACCTTTGGTTGATCTGCTGAGGAATATGATTTCCAGTACTTAGTACCAGCTAAGGGTGCATATCCTAGTCCAATTGGAAGGCGTTTTGGTTTTAAATATTCCCGTCAGGTAAGAAATGCAGTTTAAATGATTAGCTTGCAAAGTCACCAGAAGTCATGTAAATTGTCCCAGTGTAATTTGATGCAGGCATTCTGCATAAATCACATTTTTAATATTTGATTCCAGCCCTCCCCAGTAATTACTCTGCATGTATACTACAAGTGTGGCAGTACTGGTTATATAGCCACTGAGGATAAAACGTTTTATTTCATGTAGTCACTTCCTGTGCTTCTGGATTATAATGCATTGTCTTGAATTTAATAAACTTGCTCTTGTACACAGTAGGATCTTTTAACAGTGCAACACATTGTTTGACATCACTAGAGAGACAGGACATTTAATTAATTTGAATGGTATTCTCATTGGTTCCTGCAGCAAAAAAATAAACTTACTCTTGGTTAGCTAGTGTGGGCAGTCCTGGTTTCTGGCAAACTGCTGTAATTTCAGTGTCATCTAGCTATAAGTATTTTAAGCAATACAAAATGTAAAACATGCATTTTAAAGTACTTTGAAAGCATATTAACATTTGGAAGATGCATTTGGGTACCAGACAGTTCCTCTAATTGAACTTTATTCATGGAAGTAGTGAACAGAGTGCAGCTAGCATTTCCCTCCAAAGGGCACAAATAAGTAAATTGAAAAGTAATAAAGTGTTGCGCAAATGTGCAATAGAAGTAAAATATATGTATATACTTATCAGAAAAAGGTGGAATGATCCAAATAGGGATATATCTAAAAAATACAAACAGTGTGCAATATAGTAAGTAAAAGGGCAAGTACATATATTTCCCCCAATGAAAATGCACTCGCACAGTATAGAGCCTGAATAACCGTCGCTATGTATGATGGGCAGATGGACTATAAGTCCTATGATCCACAACTTAAGTATTAGGTATCTGTATTAAACGCTTGTTAGGGGGATGTGGATCAAAATATAGACAGAATATACAATGAAGTATAACATATACAAATAAATTTTAATATCCCCCTAGAGGATTACATTCAATTGAAACCTGGAAGTCTTTGTGACGTGCATATTGCTACCACTGCTGTCTGTCTACTACAGCTGAGAGATTGCTGACTACATATTGCTCCTACAGGATGGAATGGATTGGTGACTGCTTTTATTGCAGTTTTTAACTATTTTCGATATAAGCCTCTATGTTCTAGGACAGATGCGTCCAACGTGCGGCCCGCCTGAGCTCTGCTCCGGTATCCGCACCTCGAACTGCACACTGCACGAGAAACTATGTCGGGGAACGAAATTCCCTACACGCTCTGTGTATGGAACTTCGTTCCCCCAATACAGCTTCCCGTGCGGTGTGCAGCAACCTCTACCCTGCGCGTGAGGTCATGTGCATGAAGAAAACGGGGAGTCCACAGCCCCGTTTAAAAAAAAAAAAAGAAAACTGCTGGGTGAGTGTGTGTGTGTATAAATAAGTATGAGTGCATGTTAAGTGGGTGTGGGGTAAGTGTATGGATATATGTATGTGAGTGGGGTAAGTGTATGTATGTGAGTATGTGTGTGTGGGGTAAGTGTGACTGTGGGGGGGGGGGGGGGAGTGTGACGTGTGTGTATGCATGTGTGTGTTTGTAGTTAATGTGACCACTGCACATTAGTGTGAAATACATATATATATATATATACACATACACATGTATGTAATTTTATATATTATTCTCTGAATGAATGAAAAATTAATGTGGCCCACACACGCATACATTTCTAGCGGAGTGGCCTTTTGCAAAATAAACTTGGACACCCCTGTTCTAGGGGGATATTAAAGTTTATTTTTTATATGATATACTTAATCGTATTGTCTATATTTTGATCCACATCATTGGAGTACATCATCCCCCTGACGAACAAGCATTTAATACGGATACCTAATACTACAGTTGTGGATCATAGAACTTATAGTCCATCTGCCCATCATACTTAGAGCCGGTTATTCAGGCTCTATACTGTGTGAGTGCATTTTCATTGGGGGAAATATTATATGTACTTTCCCTTTAACTTACTATATTGCACATTGTTTGTATTTTTTATATATATATCCCTATTTGGATCATCCCACCTTTTTCTGATAAAATATATATATATATATATATATATATATATATATATATATATATTTATACTTAAATAAATTGCAAATGTGCAATAAAAGTAACACTTTATTACTTTTCAATGAGCTTTATTCACACAAGAGGAAACTGCAGGGAATTTGAAACCAAAGTCCAAAAAGGTTTCCCTCTTTCATGAATAAAGCCCAAAAGTCTCCCTCCTCCAGGTCTTCATTATGGACTGTCTGTTCATGTACTCCCAAGGCTGTTGTGTTCAGTCCACACAATGAGTGCTGCATGCATATCATGTGTTCACAAGATAAACCAACATACAATAAAAACCATGTTTATTGAAAAGTGCACATTCTCACAGACCAAGAGCACAAGGTTGTCAGCATGACTCTTTGAAACATACAAATTCCAATGCAAATCAAAATAATATGTTTCAATTTCCAGCATTGAAACATTTTCATTATTAGTGCAAACACAAAGAACTTTAACTTACATATAATATGTATATAAAACAATGAACATTTGGCATCCCCAGTTAGACTTCTGAACATATTTCTGCTACTAGAAATGTTTGGCATGCCAGTACTGGACACATCACGAATCAGACCGCTTCTCATCTTGAAGCTGCAGGTCAGAAGAGGTCACACACACAAAAGAAAAACTTGGAAGAACAATCAAATGGAATAAGAATGGCAATTTGTGCTTTGGTGAGTTGTGCTCCAGCCTCCATAATATAGTTTACTTGTTTCTCGTTTCCTCCAATCTCTGACCAGTAAAGTAGACAGAAGAAATTTTTCTACAATACTAGTGTTTACTTTTGCATAAAGCCATCAGATCTCTCAACTGCTTTCCCTCAGACCAAAGTAGCAGAATGGGAGAATGTTTCCAACTCCACTACTATGGCCTTATGACTGAAATTATATTCTCATTTCCCTAAGCATAGTCCTTGTCCATGCACATGTTAAACAGTTTCCAGATCTATTCTTTAAACATTGTTTCCCTGCAAAATGATGAAAATGGAGTCATACCACCAAATATTACAGATGCCATTGATAGATGGTAAGCATAGACTTGGGGAAAATTTGCTACCATTTTGTATTAGATAACAGTGAAGAAGCATGGATAACAAGTACATAAATGGAGAGATTCTGGTATTCTTTTGGCTATGGTCTAAAAGTCCGGACTGGGAGAGCATAATATATTTTCTAGTTCAGGACAGCAGGAGTGTCAGCAGTAACTACTTAGCCCTGAGTGCATATCTGAGAAAACTGGGATTATGTAGACAATGATAGAGTTCAGTAGCAGATCTGTTATCCCAATACTATGTTGTGTCTGCATTACCTGGCCACCTCCAAAACGCATCCTGCTCCTGTGGTAATAACCGGAAATAAGATGCATTGCTGAGCAGTTGTTTCCTTCACATTAGCTGCCAGATAAAAGTTGATTGACAAAGAAATTAAATTAAGATCAGTACATTGAAGAGAATAGCTTCAAGACTGCTGGACCATCCCATTTGTTTTGAGGCCGTAAGGATTCATTTTTGCGCATTCTAGTTTTGGTTTGATCTCCCACGGCTTCTCAAAGAAATTCACCAAAGACTGCTCTGTTAAGAGAGACGCCAGAATATGTTCAAAGGACACTGCCCACTCTGCTTCAGTGAGCGTCAGGGATTGCGGGGAATGTGAGGGGGCTTTAACGGTGTCCGAGAACACACAGTCCTGGTCAGAGGCGGATGCACCATTTTCTGAGTCTACGCTGGGTAAATCATCTGAGTTGCTCCCAGAGCTGCTGCTACTACGTTGTCCAACCTCACCGATCTGCAAGAGGAGGGTGGTCACTGTGGCAATTGCTTGATATAAATCATTCTCTTCCGGGTCTGCATGGAACATGCTGTATAATGTTTTGCAGAACTGGATAAACTCCCTCTAGAAAAGACAAAATAAAATATTTAAATATAAAAAGATTCAAATGCATAATAATTACCAGGAAAGGTGTGTTGAGACATTCTGGGGATGTTTGTATTCCCAAACATCCAGGGATATTACCCAATTTAATAGTACTCATTACCATGAATGGTTGAGTAGACCCCACAGAAATTGAACCAGTAACCCTGAGAATTAAACAGATTGATGCGATCCAAAAAACCTGTCAAATGCATCACTGTATTTTAGAATGAAAGGGAGCTTAATAGCATGGTTGTAACGTTGATTATATATATATACATACATACATACATATACACATACACACACACCCATATATCTACCTATGTGGACAGTTTTTACACAAATCCTTGAGTTTTACAATGCAACGGAGGTGCCTCAAACTAGACAGGATGTGACATAACATCACCAAGCTGTGTACCCATTAACCTTAACACAGACTTGGCACAGAAGCACAAGCACTATTATGATTAAACATCCAGATGCTATGATCACACCGATTGTTAGCTCCCCAACATATCCATTATCAGTCTACTCAGTCCAAATTGTAGTTTAGTAAACAAACTCTTCAATCCATAAATACACCAGACAGATAACAAGATCTACTTATATATCAGTAGCCACATGGCACAGACTGAGCTCAGTAATGTTGGAATCTCATACCTGGGTCATTTTGGGTAATTCTATTTCTGTGTTTTTATCTTTTTCTTTGGCCAAGTCTTTCAGCATCTGTTTTAGTTGTTTTTGATAATCCTTATCTCCTCCTATGGGATACAAACCAGAATAAAGTTTAATTTACAACATTAAAATGTGTTTGTCCGCACTGCTTATTATTGGCCAATAAACAATTAGCGGGAAACATATTTTGTCCATGTAACTATGCTAGTGAGGATCCAGTGTCATGTTCACTCATGTTCAAGTTATCAGTCTTAAATCTATTTTGTGTACTTAGGATGAAAACTTCTGCCTATTTCTAATGAATTTACTACACTTGAGCCTAAAAACCTTAATGAATTGTCAACAGAGATCAATGGCGACATGCTCAAGAGGATGTTAGTGAAGCTCGTCACTCATAGATCATTTCATAATTAACCATGGTCTGATATTACACACCGCATCCTTCCCACCAGCAGAGGTCAGTATTCCTATCTAGAAGGCTTTTGGTGGATTATTCAGAGAAATTAGATAATAGCAAATGTCACCGTCATTGACTATACTGATAATATAGCTGTTACAGACATAAAAATTCATGCAAATTGGTATACATTTTTCTTCTTTTCTTGCAATGTTAGTTTAACTTTATTATACATTGCTTATCCCTCTGCTTGTCAGTAGTTTAACAGTTTGTTTATAATGTATGTGTAAGTTCAATCCGTCCACAATAATATAATTTAAAAACATTAACACATGCCATTTGCTTTAGTGATTTTCAGTGGCCTTGTTGTTGATAGAAGTGGGCCCTTCAGTGGTGACTGGCAGTCCTGGTCATTCTCTGTAAGCACTGTTCACAAATAAAGATGAGATTAATTCATATGCCTGCAGAATATAGACAATATAGGAGACTCTGGTTCTGCCAAGTGAATTTTTATATGTATTGAATGTTCTTTATCAATAGCTATTTCCTAATTGACGTTCTTTAATGCAGTCTTGCAAATATGTTCATATTACTAAAGGCAAATTCTAAATAATAAAGCGGGTCTCTCCCACCAGCAGGCTAAATTTTGACCTGACTGCTATATGACCCTTGACCCTGAATGGCAAGCAGGTTAAGGTGTCACATAGATTTACGCTTATATAAGGCTTCTTGACAGGTGGCCTTCAAGAAATTAAAGGTTGGAACTTTAATTGTAATACAGCAGTCTGGATTTAAAGGATATGTAAAACAGGACATTTTGGTTTTAGGAAAAAAAACATCTGACATGGAAACTTTAACATAGTTGTGACAGGGGATAGTTAACCCTTGGTGTAAACACATTTGTGGACTGGCAAAGCATTGTTGGAAAAGTAGTCAACAGTAGCCGGAGCGGCAAATGTTAGCCATCACTGCAGCCTTTGTCAGCATATTTTCTTTATTTCTCAAATTACCAGGGGAAGGACCAAGATCAGGTCTTATAAAATTATATAATGAAGCTATACGCCCTGAATAAGTCCTTACCAGGCGGTATATGAAGCCGGTACAACAATTTGATTTTTTCATTCATCTCCCCGTAGTACATGACATCTGCAAGAATAAACCCAGAGTACATTATATGATTAATCAAACTGCATCAGTTTCAATGCGTGTGCCAATTTGCAATGCCTGTCAAAAGTCGGGAGTTTGCGCTAGACCAATTATCAACAACAGTTACACTAATTAAACACAAAGCAAAACTATTCTGTGTTGAAAACATACTGAATGTTAATACACTTAAAAAAAGACCCTGATCTTTTGTGTGCATTATGATGTGAGTATCTGAATAGGAGATTGATTATTCATCTAAATAGCTGCTTGAAATCAAGATATTAAAAGCAAAAAAAACACACCTGAAAACCTCAAAATAGTCAAGTCTGAAATGTGTAAGCTCTTATGTATTCACCTAAACACCATGCAAATGATTTGAACTCAATAAGACTGTCCAGATTTTCATCCAACAGACGGAATATCCTTTCAGCTAGGACCTGTGTGTGTGCACTACATGTCCAAGGCGCAGAGAGCTTGAATAGGTTTATAAACTGCTGGCAGTCAACCTTGTATTGTTCTGCGTAGGGCCTACTTGGATCATGGCGTTCAATTGATGGAGTGGTTCTTTCCCAATAACAGCTGATGAGATGTTGTCTCTGAAAGCGACAAAGAGAGAATGTTAATTTGCACGCCTAAAGGACTTGCCGAAACTTTCTGTTTACTTCTGGCACACATTCTGCTCTATTATTTCAATATACGTGTGATTCACACATACCATTATGATAATAATTACACTACTTTTTACATAGCGATTTTTTCCCCTGAGGTAGCTAAATGGAAGTCTGCTAAACCCACCAGTAGCTACTCCCAAGGGAATAGAACAGGTCCCACAAAGGGTATGTTGGCATGTACTGCTACGTTCAACTCTCACCTTAAACAAATCAAACAGCTCTTCTAAATCTTCATGAAGGAAAGAGACATCAGGGGCAACAACTCTGAGCTAATACGAACAGGGGAGAAAAATAGCAAAATAAAAACAAATTACACAAGACTGAAGCACTACTATAGACTTACATGGTGATTTTATACATGTAGTGTGGAGTAGTCATGCTATTCCAGTGAGATAGATGAAAAGGAAATTTTCCTTGAGAAATGATAAAGGACAGAGACACATCCTAAAACCTATCTTTAAAACTGAACAAGGGTGAATTAACAAGGGTATTACTACCAACACTCTTCTTTAATATGTGCGTGCATAGTTATGATTTATAAGTGAACTGCATACCTCTGTGCATTGATTGAAAAAGTCATTCTTACGGGCCCACAGTCATGGTGGACATTTGTCCGGGCCTACAGTCAGGGTGGACATTGGTCTGGGCCCATAGTCAGGGTGGACATTGGTCTGGGCCCACAGTCAGGGTGGACATTCGTCTGGGCCCACAGTCAGGGTGGACATTCGTCCGGGCCCACGGTCAGGGTGGAAATTCGTCCATGGTTCCATTTAGATGAAAACTGTGGGGAATATGTTTGTGCGTCTTCCACCAACAGTTACTTTTTATGATACTTTGTTATTTTTGTAAATACATGTGGGACTGAAAGATCAGTCCAGATTCCCATCAGAACCTTAAAGTGCCCCTGATAACAGACTGCGCAGGAACTGTCAAGTACTCACAACATTTTGCTTTGTAGTTTCCTCGTGGTTCTGCAGTACACGTATTCTGTGCTTACAACGTAAGTGCTCAATCTGTTCCACAGAATTATTGCCAAATTTCTATAATAGAACACAACAAATCTATCAGAAAAATGGAAGTGCCGTCAATGTGTTCTTTTGCTAAGATATGTATTCTTCATGATAATGCCCTGTTAATGTTTTGTATGCTATTTATGTATGTAAACATACATTTCAGGGAAAAGTGTATGTTACAACTGGAATCTCTTTATTGAAGAACTATATAAAATCATAAAAAGGATGTGGAAAAGATTCAACTTCCCATAGCACAATATAAAGTCAATATAAGCCAAATGTTGCAGTATATGCTGCCATTTTATAATTTATTAACCATGAGACAAATTTCCAACACAGGACATTAGGTAAAACATAAGAGATCTACATTAGGTAATGCCATGGCTGAAAAAGTATTTAAAACAAAATAACAGTACAAAGAGAATGACAAAATGGAATAAAATGGAAAACTAGGTCATCCATGTTGAGCACATCAAACTCATCAAGTTTGCAAAAAGCAGGTATAATGAAAATGCAGCACATTGTGCTCCCTTTGCTGTTCGAGTAATACACGAGAGATATCAGATTTCCATACCTCATATGAGTCACGTATCAAGTCTGCTATATCTGTGAATGGGTAGGCCTCCTGCTTGTTGTTGAGTAGGCAGTGCAAGTTTCCAATAAGTGGCAGAGGACTTTCTTCATTTCGAACATGTTCTAAGAATCTGCACAAAGGAAATTTCACTTAATATTAGAATGGCAAAGCTACTTTCCAGCACAACCAAATATAAACAAAACAGCCCATCTGATTAGTGAAAACATGCATTAAAGACATATCCATCCAGGTTACATTAAGAACAACACTTTATGGTAAATGTACTGATAGAGCAGTGTTGTGCATACTGAACTGAACTGATACTACTGGTGATCAAAAAAATTATTTTGGATATTTGAAGGCATATCTTCTTATAGAAATTATAAGTGTTTTAGGTTTTTCAGATCAAGAAAGCAAGGGTTAAAAAAGTTTAGTTGTCCATTAAAGTCAATATAACTACAGTATATGTCATTTGAGGATTATCCAATTTTGTTAAGCTGAAATTTAAGTTACTGCAAAGGACGGAAGAAATAAAAATTGGAAATTAAAGTCATATTACTGTACAATGCGATTGTACACAAATGTTTTAGTACCTAAAACTGACTTACATGAGGCTGCTATATTAATGTATAATATCGAATCGTGAGGTCTTATTTATTTAAAAATCATACTGAATTAAAGAAGATGGTTATGTTTACAAATTCTACCTTCCAAATCTAGTCTCATGGTGTTAGAGACTTGCATTTAAACAAAGGATACCTGCTGAGTATCACAAGGGCCTGCCCATCATCTTTGCTGTTACAAAGCTCCACTGCTGTGGCATCAAGAACTGCCAGCCCAATCTGGAAAATAGCCTTGATACCATCATAGAAGAAACAGTCCACAACATTCACTGCACTCTGGAGGGGCATGATACTGACAAACAGGGTGAGGAACCATGATAGGGAGATAGATGCCAGTGTGGATAAATCTGTGATATGTTCGGCCAGCTCAGGGAGCCTTTCTTTTATGAGTTCTTCAAACACAGATTGGTCTACCTGAGCTCCTGTAAAAGAAGAATCAAATGATACAATATGAGTTATTAACAAGACTAGAAATATTACACTAGATCAGAAATATTAATGATGCTTTGATTAATGGGATCATCTCTATTTATAAAGACAAATACAGTATATGACAGTACAAGATATCAGTATGGCAGGAGAGTTACACTCATAAGAGATGACAATTTAAATATCTCAGATTGAGCGTAGAGATCGAAGGTGATTAACGAATAAGAATATTTGTAAAGAGAGTGACAGACAGCAGAATGAACAAAGAGAACAGTTTGGAAAATTGTGAAGATATGCATAAAATAAATTTTTCTTTTATTGCTTCAACTGATTTATTATTCATTACACAAAAATGTATGTTCTTTCTATTAAAGTACATGTAAAACATTTTGCTAAATATATAAAAAAAAACTGGAGACAGAAAAAACATCTATCTTCTACATATATAGACTTCCTATATATCTTCATTCTCCAGCTGTGCAAGCGATCTCATAAGTCTATGCATCAAACATTTAAAGCAGCTGCTATTACTTATCAATCCGTAATGTAAATACTGAGCAAGTTATGGTTTGCAATAAATGTACTAGTCTGTCCATAATTTGAGAAATTAATAATTATCTTAAAAACAACAATGCCCAGATATGTACCAATAGTTCTGATGTATAGTTCAAAATACTCAAATTAAAATAAACGATGTGATGCACTTCTTCCAGATGAATGTCAAGCAGATCATTTTACTGGTTCTTACTTTAAACTTCTGCTCTTCATGCTATTTATCCTCTGACTGACAGACTCCATATAATTCACACAGCTTTAGTACCCAATCCAGGGCTATCTAATCATGGCATTTCTCCTGTTTTGACTACACTTCCTAAAATGTTCAGCCATTGAGACTTATGGGCAGTCTAGTCTACACTGCTGGAGTGCCTTGGCCAATGATGGCTACCTACAGCACTCCTGGTGGGTGGGCTAGCTTGTCCATCATGGTAAACAGTAAACATAGAATGTGTCGGCAGAACCATTCGGTCCATCTAGTCTGCCCAATATAGTAACACAAATAAGTGCCACCATGTTAGAAAGCATCCTAGAACAAGTTCTGAAGCCGAGTCCCCACAGACTAGCTCTACCACTGAAAAGCAGGTCTCAATTATATCCAAATGCATAATTGTTCCATAATTTAGCTGGAATAATGGTGAATTACCAATCACTCTGTGATTGAAGTAATCTGGGAGCATCCTTTCACAGACGGCCACCAGCAACCAAAACGCTTCCTCTTCTTTGGCATATAGAAGCAAGACTGATGTCAAAATGTTCATGGACTGAAATAAGATCAGAGAATTCAATAAATAAATCAGTTCCGTTTCTTAGTAAAGTTTGTTCTAAACATTCCATGCTAATGAAGTTTATTTGTCGTCTCTATAGTTTTACAGGTAATGTCCCTTTAATAATTAACAGTCAACAATTATTGTATGCACTTTGTTTTTGAATAGATTTCTTTCTCATCCCCACTGTTTGTATGTATCTCATCGTTCATTATATGAAGCAGTTTATGAAAGAGGTTAAATTTGTTATTGTTGCATTTCATTAAGGAATGGTATATGGAAAGAGGTAGGTATTACAAAGCTATCCAGTTGACTGGAGCCTTCTTAGATGTGGTACAGCACACTACTAACACTATATATGGACAGAGCAGCAATAATCTGTTAGTGTTGAATCTGTCACACGGAATAGTAACATTTTTCATCTCATGGCTGGCAATACAATATTACGACCAGAAAAATGTTTTATGGTGACTCTTAACCCCTACACGATCTTATGAAGAGTTAACTTTTCATAAGAGAAGCAGCGTTGGCGACCTTACGACAAGTTAACATGCAAATTAGATGGCACAGTCAATGTGTTCACACACTGACTTTGCCTCTAATTCACTCCCTGTGCTTCACGTTCTTATACTGAAACACGGAGAGTGACAGGCAAGTAAAAAATAAATAAATAAAGAAGATTTTCTGTGTAAAAATAAAATAAAAAAATAACCCTTTCCCTGTTGATCACAGTTTGTTATTGTGATCCATTTTCCTTCCTCTTTATGGCCCTCATTTTGTTTTGTTTCCAATTTTTATTTTTTTTTAAAGTTTTTTTTAATAAATACATTTTAATGTAATATATTAATTTAATTACAGTTAACCCCTGCATGCCTGTGCTGTGATTCTTATGGCTCTGACATCGCACTGGTCAGAGTTTTTTGGGGGGTTTTGTTAAGAGGGGTTTGGGAACCAATATGTTTCTTTTTTTATTAGTTAGTTAATTAGTTGGGATAAGTGAGTTAGTGTTGCACTAGTTATGTACTGGGAAAATAATGGGGAATACATTTTCTTCCCAATATTTTCCCCTTTTATATGTATTTTTTAATACTAAATTGTAGATTATTTTTATGTATAGGGTATTAAAGGAAGCTTTAACTGTCCTTTAAAAAACAACATATAACTTGTATGGGTGCGTTAAATGACGGAGAGGACAATTATATTTCAACAACCACATATCAAAAATTGCCTTCACCTGGCAGTATCCTATTTTGGGGTTCCTGTGTGCATAGGCAGTGAGCACTCTTCTCAGAGCAGCAATGCCAGTCTCGTTTTGAAATGCAGGATGCTCAGGGAGAGAGCGATGGAGGTCACGTTCAATCTCTTCAGTTGCCATGCAGCACCTGCCCATTGACTCTTCCACCAGTTTAGTGTAGTAACCGGGGTGTGTAGAGAGGTCAATCACAGCATCTAATGATAAAAGCATGAGAGAAAAGGATACGAGATAATATCACGCAGTTCAAGAAAACCTAGACCAATTAGATTAGATAGGAAACTACAGGGAATGGACCAATTTCACTGCATGTGTCTTGTTTCCTGTATAATAATTATCAATTTACAAGATAGGAAAACATGTAAGCTCAACATACATATGTCCTATATGGGCAACAGCCTTAAACCATATACATATATGATGATATTGTTAAAGAGATATATGTAAACTATATATATTTACAGCAGTATTTGTGTGTAGAGTGTTCTAATTAACATTTTGTTTTTTAAAAGTCTCATAACCTTGGTATAACTCGCTTATTTTAACATATCTTAGGTTTTTCACCAGATTTCCCTATGATCCTTAATAAAAGCGTTTAAGTAGGCCTGTCATGTTTTTACACCAGAAGTGACTGCGCTTACCGGAGAATACAAGCCACAGTTCTCCACGCAGGGACTCTGGGATTCCCATGGCAACAAGTTTACGGATTTTCTCTGTGCGAAACATGCAAACAGTCCTTCCATATTCTGTAAAATGGTCATTCCACAGGTGCTCTTTTATCTGCTCTCTTGACTATCGATAAAAAAAAAGAGTAAAACATTGGTTATAAAAGCCTACTTCTTCTAGTAAAGGTGTCTAATATATTTTGCACCTTTGATCTAAGGCACAGATGGTAGTCAATATATGCAGTACATTTTTACTATACAGAAATGTTTACGGAGCAGGTAATACTACCTCTAGAGGAAGACAGACAGACATACCTAGTATACAAGGTGATTTCAGAACATTTCCAGTCTTTACAAGCCTTAAACTCTGGACATGACCCAACCGTATTTGTACGCTTTTCATCAAGGCATCTCCATTTAAAGAGTTTACACTTGATGCCGTCTTTCAATTAAGCAACAGTTGTCAAAAGGCATTTCAATCTTTTTGAAGCATGTCCAACAATAGCAATGTCATCGTACAGACCTGCTTGCCGACACCAAAAATACCTAGTGAGATGTATGGGCTTTACAAACTAGAATACCAGATATGCTATACAAATCTGTAAACTTTATACCTCAGAACAGGATAATACAAGACATATTCAACTCAAATCACTGCTGCAGAGCGAGTGGGACGTCTGTAACATTCTGTGAAAGAACACATTCCCAACCCACAGGCAGCTTAGCGGGGGGGAAAAGTATTTCATGGAAGATGGTGATACTGTACTTAATATATTTTATTTCTTATTAACACATGGAATGTCTAACTTATTTATGATCAACATGGCATTCTATGACATTCAATGTTGGGACAAGGTATTTAGTGGCCAGGTGTCTACTTGATAAGGATAGGTAAGAGTCAAAATGTCACCTAGCCTGTTGGCAAAATAGAGAGTATCATTGTTAACATATATTGAGCCAAGAATTCAAGCACCCTCTCTTGGTGAATGTTATTTTGTGTGCTTGCCATCATTGATTTCTATATATTGCGGGGGCAGCATGAAATTCAGAAAATAAACTTTCAGTTAGGGAGATGCACTGCTGAAATAAAGTGTAGAAGGGGACTGGGAATATAAGAGTCATTACAGCATGTTTCCGCTCACTGTCTATATTAAAGGAACGAAGGGAGTTAAAGTATAACAACTATAAAATTAATAATACATTCAAAATAGTACCTGCTCCAAAATAGAAAACACTACTTTACAAGGGTTTTATAGTGTGCAGTGTCCCTTTAAAAATGTACAAAACAACTAACTTTTGAAGAGGCGCTGCACTGGAGAACACAGCAAATACCTTACACAATGATAAAAGAAATGAGGCTGCCGTCAGCAGCTCAACTGGGAGATCAAAAGCAGTGATTAGATTTCCCTCTTATCTCGACTTTCTGCTATTTTGAAGAGGGATAAAATGCACACATTTCAGTACAGCATAAATGAATAAGCAGTTTTTTCCCTTTCTGTAGTGGAGATGAAAGTGCTTTGGTGACAGCTCCAATGTCAAGTGCTGAAATATTCCAAATATAGGAAAAACCGATGAATAGATATTTCACTTCACAGAAAGTAAACTCTGTCTCCGCAAACACAGAGATTACCATGTGCTCCAATCTAACCAATGACAGGGCTGGACTTTAGAGGTCTTCAACGCTTTCCAGGCCCAATACCTTGCTCTAGGAATACGTGGGAACACAAAGAGGTATCACTAACCCCCAAGGAAGCATTGCTGAATGCATTAGGGAGCAGCAATATCACTATGTTCCTGAGCAAATTACAAAAACGTGGAAAGTATGCAAAGCAGTCAACACAACTATAAAAAAAAATGACAGGAAGTCAGAAGAACTAGAATATGGTAGAAATCTATTAAATCCCTGTATTGTGGGTCCAACATAAAAGCTTTAGAAATAAAAACAGACGTTCTAAATGGTAAAACATATGACAATAAACCGTAAATAAAAATAAATATTGTGACAGCATAGTCATATAAATGTTAGAAGCCTGCCAGTGAAAGCCATAAATACGATTGTAAATTACCATTCCAGCCTCGGGGCTCTCCGTTCCCGTTTGATGGAAAATAGCCATTAACGCTTCTGCATTCGTTGAAAGCATCTCTTTCCCTATTCCATCTTCATTTTGCTTAACCATTGTATTCATGTTTCCCAATCCTTTCTCACTGAAGTCCTGCTTGTCATGCCGACATAACAACAAAGTAAAAGAAAGAAATAGCATGATGCATGAATCCTAAGATCTCACTAAACATCTGCTTCAGTGTGGAAGTAGAGACAAGATCTGGAGCCCTGCGATATAACAGGAACCATGTAATAATGAGGTTTACCAGTATTTTTATAGTGTGGTACATTATTGTCAATACTTCTCTACAACCCTACGTATGCTTCTGTGAGGATAAAACATCTTCTACAGATATATTTGTGCAGTTTACCAAATATTTTGTGGTTTAGGAGCAACTTGTATTTATCCTATGGTTTCTTTATTAATCCACGATGCATATCCCTATAGAGCAGTGCTCTGCAACTGGATTGCAGTGAGACAGAACTATGTGTGCTGCAGCAGGGAACCAATTTGTGCAGGGGAAGTAAGGAGGGAAGGGAGGCAGCCGATGTCTGTGCACTGTCCAGACACACAGACACCATCAGGCGGGTCACATGACCTCTCGATGCTCAGAATGCAACTTGAGAGCCACATGGTGGGGGCAAGTTCTGTGAGTGGTATCTGGGTGCAGGGGCATCTAGGTGCGGGGCAAGTCCCGTGAGTGAAATCTGGGTGCGGGGGCAAGTCCCGTGAGAGCAATCTGGGTGCGGCGGCAAGTCCCTGTGGGTGCAATCAGGGTGCATGGGGTAATTTATGGGTGCAGGAGCAATTAAATGGTGATGCCTAAGGTATTCTCCTTGTCTTAATTGTAAAAGGAGGGCAGGTGAACTGAAGTAAAGTGGCCGGAGGAAGGGAATAAAAACAAGGAAAGCATTTTTTCAAAAACAATTGAGGAGCAATGTTATAGGGGATACATGACATTGTGACATCTACCATGGAGGACTAAGCACACACCACAAGATAAATGAGGGTGATCTGGGAAATGGAGCCGTTATTGAGACTGAGAAATATATTATTAGAAAAAAGCATAGATGGGAACATCAATGATCAAATGCAGGAGGATAAACAAAAATGGTTTAAAATAAGTGGTAACACAAAAGGGGAGCAAGAGGACAAAAGTTTTCAATTTGTCATGACTGATCAGGAGCGAATATTAATCTTAGGAAATGCTGTTAAGAAAGCATATTTTAGGATTCCCCACCAATGTTAGAATATTTATGAAAACAAACTTTATCCGATATTTACGTAAAAATAAATAAAATGTATACATAGTCTTCGTGTATGGATGGGCGAAATTAAAATACCATTTCTTTGGGTCGTTTGGACTGGTAGCTGGTTTGCACTTGTTTCAGTCTCAGCAGCAAACTGTTGACCAGGCTATCTCTGTCTTTCAGGTCAATGAACTGGAAAGCCATCTGATGCCTTATGCTGATAATGATGGGAGTGGGAAGAAGGCTAGTGTCCTCCATCTTTTCCACACTGACGACCTCCAAACAGAAGAAGAAATGTTATGGCAATTTAAGTGATGCAATGCACAGCTTATGTTCATAAGGGTAGACATAGCTTTATACAAAGAATACCTTCCAAAATGTCACAAGTACCAACATGCTAAAGCAATTAAAAGAAAAAACTTTTTTTTGCTGATGTTGTGAGTGGTGTTTGAAGGCAGCAGTAACAGGGCTGATGATAGGAATTTCATTTTCACTCATCAATTTTAAAAGACCTCAATCGGGCTTATACAGGGGGCACTTTTGCCACATATGTTAGTACCAATTTTCCACATAATCAAATACATAAAAAAAGTGTGTGTAGGACTTTTGGTGGTGAAAGCTTATCTGGTGAGAGATGGCCTTCATGAATACATGTAAGACAGTAGACTGGGTTTAGTCCTGTTAGCCAAAATTCTGTCCTATCTTCTCATATATGAACTGTTATGACAAAGTTATATATTTCAGGGCTGTATTTCAATCTCAGTGGCAATAAACAATGTAATAATGTGCATATTAAGAATTAAAAGTAAACATTAAGATCTGTTAAATACAAACTGGGGATAACATTGTACCTCTTTAAGAGGGATGATAACATTACATAATCCATCCTCCTTGCTAGCAAAACACAGGTAGCTGTCAGAAGCATATATCCTGCCAGCCGTGTGACAGCGACTAAAAGGTGTCCAAAGGGAACAGTCCAGAACCTCGTGCAATTTCTCTTTCCTTGGCAGCTTAAACAGTGCTCGAAAAAACTCCTTTTGCGCTCTGGCTTCCAGATCCCTATCAAAAGATACAGACAAATGTAAACATATTTATTTTTCTTTAAACATACATCACCATACTGATATATACAAACAAACGGCTTCAACACCGACATATTCTTTACCGTTGTAAGAGTAAAACCCAGGGGAGGCAGCGTACTGTAGATACGATGGATGCATTAAAGAGAAGGTTGATTTTTTTTTTTTTTTTTTTTTTTAAATGCTACAAACACATATTAAAGCGGACATTTGAAAAATAAATATTCATCTTTGTACCATTTTTTTTTTTTTTACATTTTGTGCAGATCTTAACTTCAAAACCTACATTTTGCAGGCTCTCTCTTGGGGATTTATGAGATCTTTAGCACTATGCAAAAAATGGAGTCCTGGGAGACAATTAGAGGGGTCCCGTACAGTGAGGAGAAAAAAGTATTTGATCCCCTGCTGACACGTTTGCCCACTGACAAAGAAATGATCAGTCTATAATTTTAATGGTAGGTGTATTTTTTTTTTTAACAGTGAGATTTTATATAAAAGGCAATACATTTGTGAGTGAAATTTTAAATAAATGATTTATATGCATTACAATTTTAATCATACTACACTACTGTGCTTCTGTGTTTTATTCCATTTTATACACGGAGGCCAACAATGTCAGTGAACACAATTTTCCCCTACTGCCTCTACAATATGTGTCCATCTTGGGAATGAGGAGAACTCATGGCCATCGGATAATTTCTTGATTGAGGGAAGTGTTTTTCATCTTTTTATTGGTGTTTTTGTCACATATGTAATATACACAGGCATCCTACACGCAGCCAATATGACAGCAAGGTGTGGCCTGGTATAAACAGCCCTTTAAAAAGTATAGCTTTGTTTAAAGGGACACTCCCACCAAAAAATGAAAAGCATTTTTTTATTGTTGATTTTAGATATGTATTTTGTTTTTCTTATGTGAGTTTATTTTATGAAATATTTTACTAAACAAGTGTGACTGGTCGATGCCATTTTGTGAAATATAGTGTTTTTGGGTGCCACCCCCAGTGACTTTACAACACTAATATCTCACTTTTGGCTGGTGACACAGAATGCAGTCTATAAGTCTGAATTCTGACCATAGACTTGGATTGAAGGGTAATGTAGCTATTACATCACAAGGGGGCGGAGTAATGATCCTGTTTGACCAAGTTTATCTCCTTGCTTTGTGTTGGAAGGCAGGTAAAAAAAAAGTTGTACACAGCCACCTAGTCCTGCCCACTAGTGATACACAGGAGCCAGTAAGAGAACAGGGGTGTATCTTTTTTTTATTTTTTATTACCAAAAATACAAAATACAGATTAGATAAAATTGCACAACATGGAATTTGACATTACATATAGATAGTACGTTAACCTGATTCTAGGACAATTTGTTAGGATGTTATAAAGTTAAACTTAAAAAATAAAAATGAAGTATATTTTTGTACAAGGGTGTATCATAAGACATCATCATGCAGGCTCTGGCCACAGTTGTAAAGTGAGACTTGCTGGAAGATTTTGGAGAATGTTGCATTCATGGGTAAAATTCTCAAAATGGATGCTGGAGACAAACACCTTCATGTATTTTTACTTTCTATACATTTTATATGCAATTAATTCAAACATATATATAAAAAGAAACAAACTAACAGTGGCATATGTCTTACATATGCGTTTGTTTTAAATGCACAGGTAATCTAGTTACATCTTATGTAAGTGATAGTGCCCCTTTAAGTTCAGTTAAGCCATTTTTGGACTGCTTCCTTATGCCTGCAAAATGGCCAAATATTTTCTATGGTTAATAAGTTGTTCTACACCATTACTGTAACTTAAACTAAATCAATGCAGCCCAATATACATTTCTGGTCATGCGGCCTTCTTCAGAAAAACTTTGTGCTAATGCAAACTTCTCCTCTGTAATGGTACAAAAGGGAAAAACAAACTTGAGAGCTGCTTGGAGTAGGGACCATTCCATAGGTCAGGCTTTTAACAATGTAAATCTACTATTGGCTCTATATAAAACGTAAATTATGAAAACAAAAAAAATCTAATTTTTTTCCACAGAAGTAGAATGACTTTCTAAGGTCATTTCAAATGGATACAAAGACATGTCTCCTCCATGTAATATACTTTTTAAACAAAACATGGAAACAAAAGAAACATAAAGGATGTCCTTCCACTACCAGATGCTCTCTTTTGCCCTCTCTGGGACGATCAAGCAGGATATGCATCATTTCAGATCGGAGCTAATATTTTCCACTTTAAACACAAGATCTTCAACATGCAAAGGAATCTTAACACTTGGCTACTATGAACGGAATGTTTTTCATGATTTATTTATAAAAACAAAAAAAAATACCCTTCATTCGAAATCAGTATAAAGCACAAAAGGAACACATTGTACTGGAAATGTGGAAGCTCACTAGAACTTATGAGCGATAGTACCTTAACATGAAGCCTGGATTAATGATACCTTTTGCATTAAACAAAGTGAATAAAGAGGGTCTTCAAGCAAACTGAGGACCATGGAATACAGGTTTTACTCTACAAACACTAGCTTGTTAAATCATAGTGTAACCCACATATCTTCACTGGCAAGAAAACAGACACAAGAGAATCATTAAGAATCAAGGGAACACAGGGTTTTCGCTCATGAGTAAACCGGTTCAAAAAATCTTTGGAATATAAAATGTTTGCATCACAACCTGTAACAAACATATTAAAAACACCACATCGCCAACATTGCGGTGGGATATGGCACTACCACCAAGTGTGCCAGTGTATAATGTGAATAACTGATAAATGTTGGGAGTTTGCACTGTGTGAGTGGGGCCATTTAAAAAATAAAAAAAAAGGCAGAGGTGAGGAGATCAAAATATCTCCCCTCACCACCCTCTCTGCAGGTGAGCAGGCACCTTGACATGCTCCCATGCTGCTTCTTGTGCGCATTCAGAGGTCAGAGGTCATGTGACCTGCTGGTGCTCAGACTTCAGACCATGGGGGCAGTGCGAGACACAGCACGGCTGCCACTAGCCTTCCGCTACATGGTATGTTCTGCATTGAAAGAATGGTGAAATTCTACAAGGTTTTAACAGGCTAAATTTTCAATTTGCACAAGACAAATACCTTCTGGCAGTGAACATGTTAAGATGCACACATGACAACACAGCAGAAGAACACTATGAGGGGCTTTGCCAAGTAAGACTTGATTACACCACTTTATTCAATTAAAAGCCGACCCAGATACAGAATGCAATATCAATCTGAGATTAAAGAAAGGAAAAAACAGAGAGGAAGGAAAAGTCAATAACCAGCAGGATGCCTATTAGCCATAATTATTTTGTACTCATCATTTCTACCTTTAGACTGCTTTTTAATGACTCATAAAGCTCCCTTAGAAACTTCCCTATTAAATATTCATGTGTGTACAAATTTGGAATATTGGGAAGTAAACAGTATTAGGATGCAGGAGTATTAGAAGTCAGACTGGGCCATGAGAGGAAGATCAGATCCCTCAGCAACAGTGGTGATGTCATAGAGTGCGAAGACAGAGAGATTATATATATGAACATTTGTGTAGATGATGAGATTTTACATTGAGCCATTTTACACACAACTATATATGGCTCAATGTAAAATCATGTACCGTATTCGCTTGAATATAAGATGAGTTTTTTTTCAGAGTAAATGCTTATAGTCTTATATTCGAGGTTTGTCTTATAATCAGACCCCAAATCGAGGTCTGACTATAAGACTGGGAGGCAGGCCCCCTGCAGAGGGACCTGGAACCCCCTTGCAAGCAGCCGGTGGATGTCTGCGTGATGTGCGGAAGTGTCAGGCATTGTGCAGACATCCGCCGGCTGCCCCCACTAGCCACCAGGGAGATTGGTGTCCTCCGCTGCTGCGCGGCTCTTCCGTCGGGGCTTCTATGATGGAAGCCGGGAGGTCACCTGACCTTCCGGCGGTCCGTCATAGATGACGGATGTGTCGGACAGCAACAGAGTATGTCTGCACGCATTGAGCAGACATCCACCAGCTGCCCCCACTAGCCACCAGGTATATTTGAAGCAGGCAGGGGGCATTGGCAAAGTCTGTGGGCAGCAGGGGGGCTTCGGCAAAGTCTGAGGACATTGGCAAAGCCTGGATGCAGCAGGAGCGGCATTGGCAAAATCTGGGGGCAGCATTGGCACAGTCTGAGGACAGCAGGGGCAGCACTGGCAAAGTCTGGGGGCAGATTTGGCAAATGAAAACAAGATATGCTATCACAATTTTTATTAAATATGAAACAGCAATTTACATGTGAATATATACAAGTTAAACTTTTTCCTATAAGGTAGTCTTATATTCAGACTTTTTCTTATTTTCCTAAAAGAATATCCAAAATTTGGGGGGTTGTCTTATAATCAGGGTCGTCTTATATTCGAGCAAATATGGTAAATAACATGGTCCTGGGAGATCTTAAAAGGGAGGAAAGATTTTAAAATGTACGTAGGTTCTTTCATTGTAATCACATGCTTGCTGGAGGGAATCTGTTAAATGACTGCTGCTCCAGCATTGGTCAAGCATCCTGTCAATCAATGTGTTCGATATTGTAGCAGTGATTATTTACTCTTTTCAAGCTAAGAACTGCAGTGCTATCATGAAGTCCTCATCGGCATGTTGCTGTGTACTGCACCAAGCATGACAGAAGTTGTAGCCTTCAGCTCCAGGTATTGACATGTCCGTGCTAATGTTGAGAACCACAAATCTTATGCGCAATTCATGATTTTTCCTTATATAGGTTGTGATCATTAACATATTATCATGGAGGCATGCAACAGCCACAGTTTGGTCATCAGAGGAGACCCAGTCCTGGAGGAGGAGCATGCCTCCTGAGAGAAGCAGCATGAGATGGAAGCTCTGGAGAAGATAGAATAGCCTGACCTAGCTGCCACTTCTAGTGTAAGAATATTATAATCATACTTTATTTAGATTACTTTTTTTAGCCTTTACTAAATATCATGTTTTCAAATACCTTGTGTGTCAAGCATTCTCAATCACACTCAAATGATAAAGGGAGAAAATGGGAAAAAATAAAATACATTACAAAAGAAGCACTGGCATTATCAAATCAGATTTGGAGTAGGACACTCAAAGAAACCTTTTAATTTATATTGCCATTTATATGCCAGAAAGCAAAACAACAATGAATAATTATGTCAAAAAACGGCTGTTTTTCATAAAGCCTAGACAATGTGTGAGAATATGACAAACTGCTGCCCCAAATCTAAAAGCTCTCAGTAAGCTTGCTGGTTTCTCTGATAGTATGGGTGTGAACTCATTAAGTTGTGTAACTGTGGTCTAGTTGTTTTTATAGAACCAAAAAGTAAGATTTAAACTATCTCAGATAGTAACAGACTATAACAGACTATGAGGTAGAGGGCCCTGCTCGCACAGAATGTAAGTAGTCACTGCCAGTTAATTACACATTAAACTAAATCACTACAATACATATAATTTTTTTTGAAGGTTTGTTCCAATTAGCAGAATATAAAAAACAAACAAACAGTCTTTAGCAAGTACAGCACTTGGATCACTCTTTCGTTAAGGTAGTAGTATGTTCTTTAAAAATGCTGTGCATTTTTTCATATGTCCTTTTAAAATATAGAAGTAAAATAATATATACAACGGAGTGTGCATTTACCTCTTGGTGATCTGGGTGGGTTCCTGCAGATTTGTGTCAAGCTCAAAAAGTTCATTATCAAGCAATCTTTTTATGGTTACATCTGCTAGCTGCTCCATTATCTTGAAGACCTCATTAATATCAAGGAACGTAGAGAACTCTCGCTCCTTTCCACGCGTGGTGATAATTATGATGTCAGTCATCAGAACATTGGATGAGCGTTCAAGTTTCTGGATATCGACCCAGGGGATCACAAACTTCACTGTAAATGAAAACAACTTATCAGCCAAACATACAACTTGAATCAGCTTTATGCCTGGTTCACTCATTACAAAACATTTGCTGTACCTTGGTTTTTCTAATTCTAGCACAGACTTTTCTCCATAATCAGTGCACTGTGTGTGAATGAAGATAATCAATTACATAGCTTCAGACCTTGAAGCATCTCTATATGTACTTATCAAATGAGAAATGGCGGATTTTGGACGTTAATTTTTCCATTGGGTAATGGACTGAAATACAATATGTAATTTACATAGACATTATTTAAAATAATTCAACGAAACCTCAATAATGTAACTCAAATGCACCACTAGGTACGTCTTGTAGGACTACATGGGGTGAATCCAACAAAACCTGTTTGCATGTCTGCTAAATGTAAAATAACTAATCCAAGGAACTAATGAGTCAGTCCAGTAACCTGGACTGTGACAGTAGAATGCTTTGCTTATATAGACCTCTGATGGGATTAATAACTATACTGCTTCTCATTGCTCTCCAAAATGACAAACTTGAAGGTGATTTATAGTTTTAAAACACAAATAAATCCATTAAAGAACATTCAACAAATTGTTATCCATTAACATGTGAACAGATGGAGCAGGTAGCTCTACCCTAGCTAACCATCTGTGTATTGACAGTGAAATGTCCTAGATACACACAAAGAACAGAGGAAATGTATACTAAAAGGATCAGACATGCACACACAGGTTGCACTGCATTCTCAGCCAATGGCATATCGTGGTATAAGATTAAATACTGGTTCTTCAGGTTCAATCAAAACACTTTACCAGAAAGCAGACTATATTATTGCACTCTAACAATTATGCAAGCTTCAACACATTGCAAGTTTCCATGAACTCCTAATATGTTCTCGGTTATCCTAACAGACGTACTTGTGTTCGTAGAAGTGTATTATGTATTAGGGGTGAGCCCTTGACAGTAAACTTTAAAAACCTAGATGAATATATATAGTTGTATTCAACAAGCCCAGGACTGGGAAAAAGTTAGCCCATATTGGAGCTAGTAGCCAGATTGTGGAGGAAACCGCAATTCGGTAATTCAATATGGCCGATTTTGATCACCAGAGTGACGCGAATTAGGGGCTCCATTTTTCCTCTGGAAAATAAGAGCATCCTGAATATAGCCCATGAAGTGCTGTGTTAACCCTTGAATTGTAAATAGGTAGTCAAGAAGTTAAACCTTGGAGCAGACACAGCCTGAACAGGAATGTTACAAGGTTGCAGAAAGCCTTGTTGAGTTAACTTCCCATTGACCAACTGTGCTCTGCAGATGACCTGTTTATCTACAGACTCACAGTGTCTAACTAATGAGTCTATCAACATTTACATTAGTAAATACTGGTACTAATAACTGTGAGGTACAAATATAATAATTATCAGCTCATTGCTGAACCCTGGTCATATTGGGGTGAAATTGGTTGACTGGAGAGGTAAGATAGCACTTTTGTCTCATAAAAACTCCCAAAACATAAAAAAATTTTTTTTTATATGTTATGAAGCCCCCAACCAATGTATATAGAGTTTTACAGAATTCCACCAGCAATAGTCATGGATAGATGTCAATTATTTTTAAAAATTTAGCAGATAAGCCAACATGTTTTCATAAATATAACACTGGGTGGACTAGTAACTTTTTCATGGCAGTGTAAAGCACTGATAATTCTCCAAGCCCTGATGGGACAGTGGTAACTGCGGGCAACATGCGGATTAGTGGATAGGATTATATTGGTTAAACATGGACATTAGTCAACATAAGTAGCTTTTGCAAATATAATGGAAACTTGGCTGGAGGTTTTTTGCTATAGGCAGCATAAACAAAAACAATGACTGCATTGAGCACAAAGTTCCTTTGGCTGACATCAAACTGTAATAACGTTTGCATGCCAAGCATTGCTAAGAACACTAAAACATTTAGTAGGAAAGGACAACCAGTCTGGGGGCCTGACAGTGCTCAGAAAATCGCTACAAGATGTTCAACATTTACATTAGAACTCATTCGATGGTGCATTGCAAAAATAATAAAATCTGGGTACACACAGGTATTGAGGATGATGAGGAATATTCCTTTCCATTGTATTCAGAATCAAGAAACTTCACATTTTTGTTGTGTTGTCTACTTGACAAAGGTCCCAGTAGAGGAAGAAACACTGACTTGAGTACCACCAAATAACGTTTATATAAACACGACATGATTTATATCAGTGAGTGGTGTGGACGTTTTTTTATTTCATAAAGCAGGATAAATATGTTTCAGTTATTTTTCCTCCAACTAACAGAAATTTCTAAACAGCTTAGAAGACATATATAATGTTGTAGGTCCAGATTTGCCAAGTTGATTCCTATGTTTACATTTATTTCAATACATCTCTGATTTTTACAGTGTAACGGTGTGTAGAATTTTTTTTTAACGCACAATTATTTTTGGTTTGAACACAATTTTTATTTGCAATTATGCAGTACAGCCATGGGCACCAAGGCTTGCGCTAAGTTATGCAAACATTTATGTGGCCGAATATGGTCCCGCAATCCATTTGGACCAGACCTGGTGCTCTGGCATCGTTATATAAGTGATGTTCTAATTATCTGGCAAGGGTCCAAAGACCGCCTGGACAATTTCATTTCTTATATTAATCCCAACACATATAATTTAAAATTCACCTCTAATATTCACCCCAACACTATTGATTTCCTTGACCTTACCATATTCACTCAAGATCATGCTATTCACTTGTGCACTTTTTTCAAACCGTTTGATGAGTTTCATTGATTTTAAGAGTTTTCACAACCCTGCATGGTTGCAGAACATCCCTAAGGGACAGATTATGTGTATGCGAAGGAATTGCAGCACACAAGCAGATTTTGTAGAACAGAGCAACATGCTTGTGAAGAAATTTTCCCAGAGGTATTACCCCAGTAACCTCCTTGAGTCTAGTGTCTCACAGGTGACATCCATGGATAGAGCCACTTTTTTTAGGAAGGGGGTTCAAAATAAAGCCCGACAAGATTTCTCCTTCTCTTTCTTGACGAAGTACAATGATAGAGCTAAAGAAATTAAAAGAGCACTAAATAAATGTTGGCCCATTCTAAAACTCGACCCGGTGCTGAAGAAGGTTATTCCAGATAGGCCCAATATCATCTTTAGACACGCCAACACAAACCTTAGCCCCCGAGTTGAGAGCATTAAAGATATCCTATTTTCTAAGCACACAATCTCCTGGTTCCCATAGATGTGGGAAATGAAAGATGTGTCACACATGCAGTACACAAAAGAACAAAATTGATCATTTCACCTGTACTAAGTCGGGTACCACTTTTCAGATTAAACAGTGCATACACTGCAAATCAGTTAATGTAATATACCTGCTGCAATGTAGCTGTGGCATTCAGTATGTGGGACGCACCTCTAGAGAGTTAAAAGTTAGGGGACTAGAACACCTGGGAGGTATTAGAAACAAAATTAAAAAACATAATGTCCCCTTACATTGCAATAACTGCAGCTCTTTCAAAACAGACAAACAGACAATTTTCAGATAATCGGAATAGACACAGTGCAACCCCATTGGAGAGGAGAGGATCCTGTGGTCTGTTTAGCTAAGAGAGAAACTGAATGGACCTATAAAATGAGAACTCATGAAAAATGGGGATTAAATACAGATCCTGATATACTGGCTTTCTGTTAGAATCATTCCACCTTTCAAATTCCTTATATATGATATAAATTTTTCTCCTGACGCGTTGAGATTCTATTTCATCCATCAAGGCACCCGTATCAGAGTTGTGGGAGACTCTCCCCTTGCTGCTGAGCGTGTAGTGCACATCTCTCATGTGCCTATAAATTTGTAAGTGTCTCCATTTATTTCAAATCTGCACTTTATTCATATACCACACCATTGTTTTTTTATTTTTTTTATTTTATAGAGATATTAAAGAAGATTTAATAAGTCATGGATGTGATAAATGCTTTTATTTGTTGATGGGCCCTTTTAAGAAGAATTGTTTGTGAGTCCATACATTCTCCCTCCAATACCTCCTATTACACCATACTATAATGCGCTAGGATATACAGTTTTTTCTCTTCCACGTATCTGCGCTCCCTTGTTTGTATTGCTGTTTTGTATTGACTAAGGTTGGCTGAGTATCATGGGATTTGCAGGTCTCCAGCAGTTTCCGAACTAACGGCTGGAGATTAAATTTAGAGAAACCCTCCAAAAAATAAACATAAGAAACCCAAGATAAGGCTTGGGTATGGCAATTGCTACTCCACACCTCCCAACTGACCCTCTCTTAGTGATAGACAATCCGAAGGTGTTCCCCAATATCTATTTCTTACTTCACTGTACTTCTTTTCTAGGAATCACAATGTATTGTGATAATGAATATCAAAATACCACAGCAGTAAACATGTGTGGTATGCATGATTGTGTCAGATTAATTGGGTGTTCAAAGCCTTGTGTCTATCCCACGCATGCTTAAAATCCTTGACTGTGTTTACCTCTACCACTTCTGCTGGAAGGCTATTCCATACATCCACTACCCTCTCAGTAAAGTAATACTTCCTGATATTACTTTTAAATCGTTGCCCCGCTAATTTAAGACTATGTCTTCTAGTTGTGGTAGTTTTTCTTCTTTTAAATATACTCTCTTCCTTTACTGTGTTGATTCCCTTTATGTATTTAAATGTTTCTATCATATCCCCCCTGTTTCGTCTTTCCTCCAAGCTATACATGTTAAGATGGTTTAACCTTTCCTGGTAAGTTTTAATGCAAGTTTTATTAGAATATATTAAAGTATAAAATGTGTACCACACATCTGCCATTATGAATATGTCTGGGGATAGTAATATGCAATCTGAAAACTTTCCCTGGCTAAGTTTACCTTCGTACACAAAACAAAAAGCCAGACTGTATAGAATTTTGGCTTATCATTTACTTGTACTATAATCAGTAGTTATAAAAAAGTGCAAATGTAAACACAAAGTGTATGAACATAAAAGTATAAAATTATTATGTGTACATCTTTTATTATGTGCACATGTTTTAAATAATTAAATATAAAAAAGGGAAGTGTTTAGGATTCTCCTAAATAAAAACTATTTAGATGCAGGTCAATTTATAGGTGTAGAATTTTACATCTCCCATCTAAGCCTTATTGTGAAAGCATCTGCATCACTTCAACACAAAGTTTTTTTAAGAACCAATCCAACCTAAAAATGGTCTAAAATGAATTAAAAGTATCTTTCAGCCAGTGTTTCTAATACTTCTGTTCCTGAATAATGGAGCTGGTAACTGCACTAGGAGAAAACACAATGAAGAAGACAGAGACATCACAGTAGCATAGCTTGGTTCTTACTTACATTCCTTTCCCAAAAAGAAGGAGTAAAAACAGATATGGTTAATGCTCAGATAGAGCCAACCCTGTCGTGGCACTCGTCCTTTCCAACAGCAGCAGGAATAAAAAGTCACTAATTTCTCTGCCTCCGGGAAGTTGAATCTGCTCTCAAACTTGACCAGTCCTTCGTGGAACTTCTCTGGATCATCTTCTTGCTCGGCCAGTTTGCTTGTTGCCTCTTCCGCAATGAGACCCTGGACAAAACACACAATTATTGTAAAACACCACTGCTGTTTTGGAGGCATACATACCATTGGCATGTGCCAATAGAATACAGTCTTCAGAGGCAATGCATGGGCAGCATGTCCATATAGTTTTAAAAAAGCCATTAAGAGTAAAGCTGTCTGCGCAGTGCTGTACCATAAAAGGTCTCACAATGGTATCACAAATGGATAATATCATGCTTAGCCTAAACCTTTAATATGTGCAACTTCTAAACTGTTCTGCAGTAGATTGGTATTATATCGGCTCCTTTTCTGGATAGAATTTAAAGCACTTGGACTGACATAATTACAGAGCAAGAGGAAGTGATAGTCCCATTATAAATCTGATTGTTCATAATCAAAACACGGATTTAAATTTGTTTACTCTGGTTTTGCACAGTTTCCGCTCAAATTATCTGTCCATTTTCTTGCAATTCTTCAGGAATAATGCACAAACCATAACTGAGTCTGACAAATCCTGAATTAGGTGACAGTCTGAAGGGTTTTCACTTGGTGTCAAAATTTGGTCCATAGGGAAAATCAGAATTACATCCCCAATTTTGCTTGTCCAGCTCAATGCCCCCTTCTCTACAAGAACAAACTCTAGTCCACAGAAAATCCTACCATTTTTTTGACAGAAGTATTTGAAGTTTATAACTTTATAAACAGAGGTCTGCATTTTTACAAATACTGACATTAATATAACTTATTGCAGGCATTAGCAGAACTGAAACATAAGTGGAAATGATACATAATTACAAGTAAATGGAGTGGCTGTGGCCATTTTACAAAGAGAATCACAAATCTATCTTAGCAGCTTTTCCTGCTTAGAATGTTAGTGCACTTTGGTGTTCATTGCGAAAAAATGGTGTCTAAAAGACTTTGGTCTCAGCACTGTAAGGTAGTTCCATATTATGAATATAAAGCTTGTTAGTTTTGTGAAACTTCAAGTTAATAGCCACACGTGGTAACAATAGAATGCTGAAGAAATCAACACCACAGGAATCATTCTTAGAGGCTTGCTGGGTTGGAGGCTGATTAGTACCTTGCAGTGCCTTGTGGAGTCCAATTATCTGATCCGCTGTAATGTGGCTCTATCGCTACTTGATTCATGAAAGAGGGAATAAAGGGAATTCAATTCAATGGGAGAATGTTTCCAACTAAGTTTGCAGTTCTCTTCTCAAATTCCTGCGGTTCTTTCTTCCGTGAATAAAGCCCACAGATTTTAGTGCTAAACGTAGTGCCAAATAAAAGGTAAGAGACTATTTCCCGTCAGCAGAGGCGTATTCAGCGGCATGTGGGTAAAGTTGCACACAACTAATCTACTACGTTTCCCTCAGTCCCAGAGTTCATGATGTAAAGACTGGAATGATAAGCAGGAAGAGCCATAGTCATGTAAGACTTGTCACAAGTGGGTATGATGGCTGTTCATGGATTTGAAAGTGGCTATCCAATGCGCGCATACTACTATTTTACTCTCTGAACACAAGTCTCTGAGTTAATTAAGTAGACTTATTTGTAAACTGCAGCATTAAGTAAAGAGATAGCTTTATTTACACTGCTGCTATTACGTATTTATACACTAGATCCATATCTTGCTCACTGTGACCGTGGCATTTAAGACAATAACTTATTTTGTGAGGATAACACAGAAATTAGAAGTCCTAGAAATCCACCCTATGCAAATGTATTAATTGTGGATTAATGTATTTATGAAAAGATTCAAGTGTAATGAAAAGTAGGGAAAAAAGTTTGGCATAATGCCAGAAATACAGTGCGGCACATCTGTGTTGGGAAATGGTATTTATATACCTGCGAGTAATATCTGCTGAGATACGGATAGAAAATGAAATATACTAAATAAAGGAAATGGATACACGTTGGCACAAGCTGCATGCTATAAATGGACTTAATGCAGAAGGAATTGAAAAACTCTTGCTAGGTTATGTGTCACTATTTTCCCGTGGGATTGCGTGAGCTTCTGTGAATGTATATAAATATCTGGCAGACCGATCAAACTTTTGAAAAAAAAAATTTTTTTTTTTCTTCAACATTCACTAATGGGAGGTTTACAGTTTCACTGAGAACAAGACTAGACACATTCCACAAGCATGCAGCCTGCATTTAAAAACAAATCTATTTCATTTTTATGTATGCACCAATTCTTGAGCAGCTTTTAGGGAAGCACAATAACAGTACTATCTAGGGGCTATTTTATCAGAAATCCATATACTTATCAGGTCGCATTACATTTGCCCTAGACAAATGTTTGGCTATTTAGCCGGTGTTCTATCAAATTTCTCGAGCAAATTCTACTGCACAGGAGCAGTAGAATTTGCTCATTGCGCACCACAGCGCATGCACACACAGTTACGGCTGTCAATCAGCCGTAAACTTTGGCAGAAGTGCTTCTGCGCGAGGGACACACACCACCTCACGCCCCCTCCGGATCAGCTGCGGTGACAAGTAAGTATAAGCGTATTACTCATTATTGTCACTTACTAGCGTAGTAAGCAATTGGTAAAACTTATATCAGTTACATGCTACGCTAGTAAGTGGAAGACACACGGGGGACACACGGGAGCCTAAGGTGCCGATCACAACTCCCATCAAGAAGAGCCAGCCCCCCCTCTGTGTGTCCCCCTCTGTCCCCTGTGTGTGTCTTCCACTTACTAGCGTAGCATGACACTGATAAGTTTTACCAGTTGCTTGTTACGCTAGTAAATGACAATAATGGAGTAATACGCTTATACTTACCTGTCACCGCAGCTGATCCGAAGGGGGCATGAGGTGGTGTGTGTCCCTCGCGCAGGCGCCCTTCTGCCAAAGTTACGGTTGATTGACAGCCGTAACTGTGTGCGCATGCGCTTTGGTGCACAATGAGCAAATTCTACTGCACCTGCGCAGTAGAATTTGTTCGAGTTTTTTGTCAGAACACCGTAATACAAAAGCAGTTAAAAACAACAACTTTATTGTAAACTTTATTCTAGCAAACTACACATTTGTTGGGCTAGCAGGTTTATGGATAATTAAATAAGGTAGGCCGTGTCTTGCAGTTAGTCCATAGATCTCATGTTTGATGCATCCACTTACATTTTATATTATTTTTTGTTGTTGAAAAAAAACCCATACAACTATGTACCAATGACTTTTGCTTTTTTGTTTATACTGTTATACAATAAAAACAATAAAACAATTGATAATCTACAAGTAATGCCAATGGCCCATTCCTACCTTTATTTTTCCTTTGACAAAGCTTGATATGTCATCCTTATTGTCAAAGACTGATAAAGTGTGGAGTAAGTTCTGCTCCAACCACTCCCAGTGTTGGTTAACCTCCTCCACAGTGGCTCCTGGAGTAAAATGAATCTAGAATAAGTGCTCATCGTGCGTAGCTAGGTTTATTCACTAAACAATAAATTACACTTGATTTATAAACGTGAATAAAAATCCAAAACAGGTACAAGCAAACAACCACGACTAGGTTTTGCAACGCAGTTTCACCACAATAAACTTTTTATTAAATAAACCATAAAGCTAAAACAAATTGGGGTCAGCAAATCAAAAACAAACATATCATTTAAGAAAGAAAATACCTCAGATGAAAATTAAGACAGTTTTCCAAAACAATGAATGTTCTCAAGGTTACAAACAAAACTGTTCTGATTATTGGTTAACGTAAAGCTATTTCTCATAAACTGTCAGATCATGATCATTGAGGTAAATATAGCAGACATTTTTCTATTTCATTCCTTTAAACCACTACAGGCAAAAAAAGCTTTAATTCAAAAGCATCATGTGTAAACATTTGCTTTAATGAAAGAATACAAACAAAGAACCTTACTTAGCCCTCTTTGCTCTATAAAACTCTACAAGGGGCTGAAATGTTGTTTAGTATGTTGGGGAAGATCTTCCTTCATGATTAAAGAAGATCTGTCTCAAGATTCCATACATGTCAAAGTTATTTGCACTGTACCTATTTGTTTATTAAAGCATTTCTGTTTAAAATATGTTTAATTCAAGGCATTGCTTACATTTGACCTTTAATTCAATATAAAAAAAAATATTTAAATCAGCATAGCATTTGACAAGGAAGTGTATTAATTTGTTTTATATAGGTTATACTTCTTACAATCCATATAAGGTCATTCTGCACCAATTTTTTTTTTCCATATGGTATCAGTGCATTACGCATGCCTTATATTTTTGCATACACAAATAAGACCAGCTTTTGCATATTTGAGCACAGAAGAAAATAAGCATGCGTGGTCCACCCCTCAGCCACACTTAGAAGACTGTGAGTGTACAGCTGTACACGCAGTACGGCACATGCCCAATGCTTCTCAATTTGACATGATTATGTACATTGCATAAACTAAACATCACGTTAGGATCAATCCTTACTAACTTATAAATCCATTTTATTTTAAAATGTCAGGTTAAATGTGTATTTTTTTTTTTTTTTTTTTTCAGGCTGGATAGGAGCCAGTGTTGACATTTGTTAATGAAATTACTTCTCCGTCAAACAGATGAGGAATGTTGCAGTTATAACTGACAATACTGAATTCAACCTATCTTCAACAGACTTGAAAAATACCAATATACCACTTTATTCACAAGTGAGCAACTTTCACAATGAGAGTCAGGGGTTGGCTCTTACAGAAGCACAATAGAAGAAATGCAATCTGGTCAAAAAAAAAAAAATACATTGTTACAAAACTATACTACACAACTCTGCATAAACTTACAAAGCACAAAATGATTCTCCTCCGACAAAATAAGAAGTTCTACCTTTAAACTGTTAGCACTCACACACACCACATTATTGTTAAAGCATGTGCTTCATGCAATAGTTAACACTATAAATTAGTGACAAGAAACCAGCAACATTTTAATGACTGCAGGATTAGAACTCTAATTATCCTCAGCTAATGGATGTACTAGCAGTGCATAAGACTACAATGCTTTAAGACATTTGAAACCTTCCAGATTGTAACAAGAGTCTACTTTATCCTTCAGTAAAAGTCAGTTATTTAAAAAGACATAGTAGATTTTGAGCCTCTGTGCACACACAACTGTTATAAGGGTTACCTTCAGATCCTTGGCCATGCAGTCACTCAGCATGCCGAACATATCAGTTCTGTAACTCACCAATAGCTATGGCCCAGTAAACGTCTGATCCGTTCAATAACTCACCACAAGCGATGGCAGAATAAACAGGTGACCCCGGAACCTGCAGTAGAATGCGAAATGGGGCAACACGGGCATTGGAATCCAACACGGCATCCAGTGCGCCAACCAGACGACCTATGCATTGAAGAAACACAATTTCCCCCATAAATCCATTATTGCATTAAAATATTTTCAGAACATTAACAATATGCAGCTTGAAGAAGTATACAGAGTATGTTAACGCATGCTCCCGTATTCTGAGGAATGTCCTTTCTTACCTTAGCAGGCGAGTAATATGGTAAAAATTCCCCAAATAAATAATAGGTTTAACACAGAGCACACATCATTTTCTTTATTTACAAAATATTCTTATAATGATTAGGTAGCCCAACTCTTTATTATCTATTACAGAGAACGTTAACTATGATGGTATATTACACCATGTCATAGAAAATAAAAAATAAGAGATAAATTATTAAACACAAAAACGCAAAAAAATAAAATAAAAAAAAGTTATTCTTCATAAGAACTACTGATGACAAAGTACAAAGAAAGAGAAGGAATTATTTATAATGCATCCCTAGGCACAAAGCTGTGGTCTAGTGAAAATAATATCACAGCCAAGGATCAATTCTGGCTCTGACTAAATTTGAAACACTCTCTGCAATTATGTGGATGGATAAAAGATGACATTACAAAAATAAGCTGCCCGATATACCTTAATTTTTAGGAAATTGCCAATGCTTGTCTGTCCTCCCTAGAAAAATATATGCAGAAAAAAAGGGATTTACTGTGTACACCCCCACTGTGCTGCAAAGCCAAAAAAAAAATGACATTTATTTGAAAACATATAAGAAGCAGTAATGCTGCATAAACAAACGCGTTGGATGCGTCTATAGCAGGGTCAGAGTACTACTCTCGGTCAGTGGCGTATTTTGCAGGGACTCATGAATAAGCATTGAATATTAATTTCTAAATTGTTTTAGCAAAGTCTTTAATGTAACAGTCTAACATTTTACTAAAAAAAAAAAAAAAATTGTAAGTAGTTATTTTAATGTAATTCAATGGAGGGGAGAACCATTGTTTTGGTCATATAGACTTTTATCTTCGAAATGTGCCACTAACCTTTATGCAATTATGCTCTGGCATCGATTATGAAAGGTTCTGATCAATAAACTGTCAATTTCTAAATAATCTATACTAAAAGGTTAATGAGCACTATAACTAGTATCAATTTTAAAAGAAGTACTAAAGTTAAAATCACCAACATTTTAATTGCATATCCACACAAAATGTACATAAATAGATAGCTATATAGTGGAGCAATATCATATGAAAAAAGGACACACAGTAATCCAGGGCTTGACAAAATTTGATTTGATTTTAGGAGCCAGAATATTTTTTTAGGAGCCAGAAAATCACGCAAAACACAAACGCAATTCATAAACACACACTAGGGCTACTTCACATATATACAAACACACCTACTTTACATATACACATATATACAAACACCTCACACACACCTACTTTACATATACACATATATCCAAACACCTCACACACACCTACTTTACATATACCCATATATACAAACACCTCACACACACACACCTACTTTACATATACACATATATCCAAACACCTCACACACACCTACTTTACATATACACAAATATACAAACACCTCACACACACCTACTTTACATATACACATATATACAAACACCTCACACACACCTACTTTACATATACACATATATACAAACACCTCACACACACCTACTTTACATATACACATATATACAAACACCTCACACACACCTACTTTACATATACACATATATACAAACACCTCACACACACCTACTTTACATATACACATATATACAAACACCTCACACACACACCTACTTTACATATACACATATATACAAACACCTCACACACACACCTCACACAGTCTTTTCTTGGTTTTTTTTTCTTAACGTGTCCCCCCTCCCTGTTGCTTTACCTAACTACAGGGGAGGGGGACATTCGTGCTGCAGCTGATCTCCGTTGGTCGGCCTGCTGAGTGCCAGGATGTCACGTGACTACACCTGGCACTCAGACACGCGTTGCGCGAGGGGGCGGAGCTTGCAGTCTGTGCCATCCGCACAGACCTTACCCCCTCGCGCTGCGAAAAATTTAAAAAAAAAAATCAGATGGCAGCGGAAAGGGGACAATGAGGCTGACTGCACCCAGGCGCCAGGTCTAAATTCCTGGTCACAATGGCGACCTGGCACCTAGGGTTTGTCGAGCCCTGCAGTAATCTAAAAAGGTGATACAGGTCCTTACAAGGCTATACTGACACGCTGTTACTAATAAGACTGAATTCATGGAGTAGCTGCCCGATCCCAATCCATTTCAGGCCAGATCGGTGTATAATGGGTAGATCTTTAAAAGGATTGGCATGCCATTCAGAAATCAAACCCTGGGGCTTTCTTGTGCCTAACTGGAAGATCCAGTACAATTCACTTTGGCACAAAAGACCATTTTTGCCTCCCTTGCTGGGCATTACTACCTTCTGGGTGTGTTAGAAAATGCTTTCCACAGGTAACTTAGTATTTTCTTATCACATACAGTCCAAATGTTCCCTCATCTTACATTTGATCCACATACTGTATCTGGCAGTTAAAACACGTAAAAAGTAAACAACATTTTCGGTATTAAGTTGGCATATGATTTCAGAGTATATTCCACTCTAGTGGCAGTTGATATAAAATCCCTGCTAATGATCATATGACCACAGCACATAAAACTCCCACATTTAGGGCATAAGTAAATGTGTCTTCACAATCTCACAGATTCTATCAAATGCAAGACTAAATGGTGGTAACAAATGTGGGTTTTGGAACACAACTGTCTCTCCTACCCAAAGTTTGTAATAGCTCCTGTCTACCATTCGACTATTGACACCGAAGACATGCCTTCTAGAATAGGCCCTACCCACAAATCTACCAACAAAATCTCTTGCTTCCTCCTGGTACATCTCTGTACTAAAGACTCTACTCATAATAAATATATAATAAATACATAATAAAAATGTAGCTACCTTTCGTGTAAAGATGCTCTGAGCAGAACTATTGTCCACTAGAGATCTAAGCAGTTGGATAAACTGGCCAGTGCCTTTTAGCTTAATATAAAGTGGAAATCGATGAGTTGTGCTTCCTCCCAATATCCCTATCCAGGACCACCACCACATCTCCCTTATCGGAGTTTTTGATAACTATGCTATTATTATTTCTATGATTATTCAATGTGCGTTATTCAGCCTTACTCATTGCCAACACACAGTTCCCCTGAAATTGATAGTATTCAATGTTGACTTTTCTAAAATAGTGAGGAAGAGTTGCACACAAATATTTAGATGTTTTAAACCAGTTTATACCCATACCAGACTCAGAAGCTAAACTTTGTTGCATTTGTACACAGCATAGGTCCAAGAACTCAATGGGTCCAACTTAAGTGTTGTCCGTAGTCAGTATTCGAGGAATCCGAGCTAGCTGCTGGCTCACCAATTACTGGAAAATGTATCTTGAAAAGATCAAAACTATTACAAATGTATTCAAATCCAAAATAGTTAAAAAAAAAAGATTATAGTGACAACTTGGAGAAAAATCCAAACCCCAGTAGTCAGGATTCCATTAATTCATAAGAGGACAGGTCGATAATAGTTAATTGTAAAAGTCCAGTACTCTCTTTGGCCAGGCTAACTATCTGCCCCGTGGTCCCGGCTTGGCTCTTTAGATTCGCCCACTTCTCTCATGAGTTGCGGGAGCCAATGACACATTCATTGTACCAACAATGCTGGAATTCTAGTGAAACTGAGAAGGGGGACAACCAAATTGCATGAAAAACAACAAACCTTGTGAACATTACAGAGGAATTGTATTTTCAGTTAATTAAGTGTTTAAATCGAGATTAGGAGGAAATAGCTTACAATAAACAAGAACAATTATGGGTGTATTTGCAGATGGTTAATAAGCAGATACATATACTTGGATACCAATCAATAGTTTCAGAAAAATGTCCAGGGACTCCCAAGTATAAAAACTTTAATTCATCTTAGTAAAATAATGCACAAGGAGAAAATAAACAATATAACGTGTTTTGCCGACAGCTTAATCATAGACAATCGATTGGTGTGCAGACTGCGCTATTCAAATTGATTTATTACCAAAAGTCTTTACCAGTAAAAGTAAAAAGACAATTAAGGCAAAGACATCTAAAGTAAAATTCCTGTGCCATTTCCAGCATTTGTACATTACTGATAACTTTTTATAAGAACCTCTTACACTGAAGTGTACTTTTGTTCTTAGATGCCTGAAAAATGTATATAAGTTCAATGAGAAAATACACATTGCTCTAATCTTTGACCCCAGCACTTATGCGCAAATATTTTTTTTCTGGTAGAAAGAAAGCAAAGTATATTTTGTTTTAAAGCTAGGACAATGTACAATGTCCTAATTCATAACAATGGGCTAAGGAACCAATTAAATCTTAAGATTAATTCTCTAAAAATCTGTAAAAAGTAAGGAACCAATTTCATGGTTTTTCCCTGGAGTGTAATAATGTCAAGTTTCCTAAAAATGCTGCAGTAGTGTTCTTAATGCATAGTTTTCATATAAAATAGCCTGCTAGCATAAAACAGAATACCAAAGATTCAAACATGCTAGAGTTATTTTTAACACAATATCAAAATCCACTTTTAAAAGTTGTTATGCTTGTGCTTTAAAGTCCGTCCCCCCCCTTAACCCCAAAGTGATGCCAAGGGAACAATGCTTTTTCTATTCTTTTGCGATCTGATCATATACTACAGACTATAATGCGGCTAGCAATTATTAAAATGACATCTGGAAGGCTACCAATGAAAAAATAAAAAAAGGCCACATATTTTGAAAAGTATCTGAATTATCCATTATAATGTACAACATTAAATATGATTAGTGATGTCGGTGTTTCAAGGGACAATGCCACTAAATGAAATCTTGCCTCAATATATAGATTAACACAAAACAAAACCAGTGCTTGTAGACATTTTGCCATGATCAATAGTTCCCTAACCATTAAATACCAAGTAAAGTAGTGCGGTGTAGTTAGTGCATTTTGTTACCTTTTATGTTTATGTTAGCTACTATGGAGTGGTGTATCAGATTGCCACGTCCTGCTCACATTCATTGTAAACTCAAGAAGAGTTTACTTGATCCTTTCCGTATCAAGAATTATTAGTCAGTTGGTCCTCCTCGATAACTAAGAGCAAAACATTGTACCATGACACAGCAAGAAATACTACACGTGATGTTATAATCCGGATCCACTATTTTGCTCTTAATTTATGCAATTCTGCAATTTAGATCATTTTATACTCTTTGCATTCTCCACATTGACAGAATAGACAAATGTTTATTCAGAGAAATTTCTGGAGCATGTTTGCAGCTTACTGAACAGGAGGATATCTCGTGAACGTCCACCTTTTGTGCTCACTTGACGATAGCTTGGGCAGCACATTGGCGCACATGGAGCTATCACCACTATTAGCACAATTTCCTCTAATTTATATACATGACCACCATTTTTTAATGAAAACCTTTTTTAAAGAAATCCTGTTCCAAGCCTGCTGAATATTAATGGAAGGAATTTGAAAATATGCATAAAATACATTCCAGTTTAGGATCTTTAACGGTTTCGTTGTGAATGAGGCCAACATGAGACATCCAGTTTATTTACCATCACCATCCCTGCAAGTCCCAAGGGGTAAGACCCAGCACCCTCGATGTCATCTCCAGACTGAGCACTTATATATGTATTCAGCGTAAGGACAAGCTATAGGATTCAAATTCCCACATCCCTATGGTTTATTTATTAACATTGTAATTTCATTGCATAATTACCGTATTTATCGGCGTATAACACGCACCTCATTTTAAGAAGGAGATTTCAGGAAAAAAAATTAAATTTCAAATAAAGAACTTTGAAGCAAAATAAGGGTAGCTCAGAACTTTTTTTAATTAATATTATTAACACTTATAAGGTAAATAACGTAAAATGACAGTAAAAGCAACTGCTTTAACAAAGAAACTTGGATATTATATGTTTTTACAAAAGTTTACTCAGAAATCACTGCTATCTGGGAAACCAAGAAACTCTTCATCTTCACTGCTATCTTCAATATCTTCGAACTGAACACTGCTGCTTTCACTGCTACTGTCTTCATAAATCAGCTCGTCTTCTTCACCATCCAAAGCATTGCTTATGCCACATTTCTTAAAAGATTTGATAATAATATCTTCTTTAACTGCGTCCCACGAAGTCTTTATCCACTGACACACTTTTGAAATGCCAGGTCTTTTCATTCTCCCAGAACTTGTACTTTCATGTTGGCTTTCATCACACATGTATTTATTCCATTCTTCACGCATGAAGGCTTTAAAGGGCTTGTTAATGGAAACATCCAATGGCTGCAATTGTGATGTAAGTCCTCCTGGAATGACTGCTAATTCTGTTTTGCACATTTTAAATTCTTTCTTTGTTGGTTCTGTAAGATGAGATCTGAATGAGTCCAGTACTAACAACGATGGCTTCTTTAACAAAGCACCTGGGCGCTTCTCCCACACCTTTCTGATCCAAAGCCTCATGCCTTCTTCATCCATCCAACCTTTGGGATGAACATGCACCTGTATGCCACTTGGAATCTTCTCCTTAGGAAAAGTTTTCCTTTTAAAAATGACCAATGGTGGCAGCTTTTTTCCGTCTGCAGTGACAGCAAGGACCACAGTATAACGATTTTTTTCATGCCCTGAAGTTTTAATTGTTACTGTCTTGGCGCCTTTTGCTTCAACAGTTTTATTTGAAGGAACATCAAAAGTGAGTGGTACTTCGTCCATGTTGCCGATTTGACCAATTTCAAAATTTTGTCTCTTCCTTTGTTTGATAATAAATTTATGAAAATTTAATATCTTCTCTTCATAATCTTCTGGCATACGCTGGGCAATCCTGGTTCTTGTTCGCATCCGAAGCTCATGCCTCTTCATAAATCTTTGGCACCATGATGCTGTCCCTTTGAAATCTTGTATTTGCAACTCTTTGCTGATTTTCACTGCTTGAATGATGATCATTTTTGTTGATAATGCAATGCCCGCTTTTCTATGATTAAGTACAAATTCCTTCACCTGTTCTTCTAATTTTGGCCATTTAGCAATACCGCTGCGAAAATTGCATTTTGTTTTTGATAATCTCTTGAGTTTTTCTTACATTTTTCGCCACTCTCGTATTGTGCATTCTGTTGGTGGCTCTCCAAAATGCCTTTCTGCAGCCCTATTTCCATGTTTCTTGGCATATTCCACAACCTTTAACTTGAAACCAGCTGTATATGCTGCACGCTTTTGCTTTGATTCCATTAGGGATACCGTAGTAGGGAAATACCGATGCACGTATGATAGTGCAGAGTTCAGCGTCAGAATGTCAGGATGAGTCACACTGCAGTGGTATACTTTTTACCTAAGTTTAAATTAAAAAAGAGTAAGGTAGTAGCAAGGGTGTGTAAATTTACCGGTACTCTTGTTATATCTGTGTGTTGTAGGATGGCTGTGTATAGTGTGTATTATAGGATGGCTTTGTTAGCATGTGTTTGTATGGTATGGTAAAATTAAGGATGGCCTCGGACGTATTCAGATTGAGCCCCCCAGGAAGCCAATCATAGGTAGTGAGGCATTTCCCAAACGTCAGCTTCACACACACACGCTACCTATGATTGATAGGGTGCAGTGTCGGCTTCCTGGCGGGCTCAATGCAAACACGCAAAAGGGGAGTGGGGTAAAAAGACAGGGATGGGGTCCTGTGTGTCTCTTAGCTCCCATCCCCCTGTCAGGTAGTGCTTCTTTACTCTCCCCCCCCCCCCCCCCCCTCCGGGCAGATTTATTTTGCCATTCTGGTCCGCTTAAGTGCCGGTTCACATTAGTGAGAGTACAGCACTGCTCCTAAAATTACCGTACATGCAATCTCATGTGCGGTGCAAATTTCAGCCAGGATATTGCCCCCAATATGCCATTTAATATGCCAGGATATTGCCCCCAGTATGCCATTTAATATGCCAGGATATTGCCCCCAATATGCCATTTAATATGCCATGATATTGCCCCCAATATGCCATGATATTGCCCCCAATATGCCATATAATATGCCAGGATATTGCCCCCAATATGCCATGATATTGCCCCCAATATGCCATGATATTGCCCCCAATATGCCATTTAATATGCCATGATATTGCCCCCAATATGCCAGGTTATTGCCCCCAATATGCCATTTAATATGCCAGGATATTGCCCCCAGTATGCCAGGATATTGCCCCCAATATGCCATTTTAATATGCCAGGATATTGCCCCCAATATGCCATTTAATATGCCATGATATTGCCCCCAATATGCCAGGATATTGCCCATAATATGCCATGATATTGCCCCCAATATGCCAGGATATTGCCCATAATATGCCATGATATTGCCCCCAATATGCCAGGATATTGCCCCCAATATGCCATTTAATATGCCATGATATTATCCCCAATATGCCAGGATATTGCCCCCAATATGCCATTTTATATGCCAGGATATTGCCCCCAACATGCCATGTAATATGCCAGGATATTGCCCCTTAGTAAGCCACCCTCCTCCCCCCCCTTCCCCAGACCCCAGTACTTACCTTGTTCCTGCTCTGTCCCCCGGTGCTCTGAAGCTGCGTGGCTGTGAGGGAAGAGTTGTGAGATTCCCTCCAGCCGCGCAGTCAATAAAGTTTGTTTAAAAAAAACACACTTTATTGACCGCGCGACCGGAGGGAAGCTCACAACGCTTCCCTCACAGCCACGCAGCTTCAGAGCACCGGGGGACAGCAGGAACGAGGTAAGTTTTAGATTTTTTTTTTTTCTCCAGCCACCGATCGGCGTATAACACGCACCCATCATTTTCTCCCTATTTTCAGGGAGAAAAAGTGCGTGTTATACGCCGATAAATACGGTAATTCATACCAATATGTGATCACAATGAAAACTGACTATAAAGTGCCTGATCAATACTTTCATCATTGATTTAAATATGGTCTGGATACATTGATATTTACTCTTTTTATGTAAAACATATTTGGTATTTTCTCTTTCATTATAAAAGTTACTGTTACATTTTATCTCTTTAATAAAATATATTTGAAAAAAAATGAAATGTGTAATTTGCATCTACCAACACACCTAGAAATGCCAGCATGAATAAGCTGTGCAAATTTAGCGATTCTAGAGTTCAGCGTTCAAGAGTCAGACAACCAGACAGGCATTTTCTATTTTATAGTTAAGATGTAGATCCCATTTTGCAAATACTGCTATAATGAGCATAACTGACAAAAGCATATTTAAAAGCAAGACAACTTCTAAGATGCATAATAATATGGCAAGAAATCACACTAATCGTGAAATCTAGACACAAAAACTTTAAAATATACACCACAATGGAAACATTTTAATCCATTCCACTACAAAAATCTAATATTATGGATTAGGGCCTACTTCCATTTGTTCATTATTAATTTGAGTTGTGCTTGCTAGCATATTGCTGAGTATCTTCCACACGAATGTTCATATATGCATTCACTGCAAGGGATGGTCAGAAAGAGCTGGCGCCAAATTATCTACAGTCTCTTTTAAAAAGCTGATTGTAGCATGCTACTTATTATATAGTTTCGTTCAAGCCTATTGAATTTCACCCAAGAATATATTTCTTCCCATTAGAAGCTACATGGTATTGTATGCTGGGAAAAAATTGATCAAATCTATTGAATTTTACGGAATCTAACTGTAGTACATAGATAAGAATTTTAAAAAAAATTATGAGAGTTTAAAATAGAAAATTATTGCTAGGTTGGCTAACTGGATTTAAAAAGTAATTCAAATGTCTCTTGAATAGCCAGTACAAAACAATGCAAAATATGATTACATTGGTCTAGCATAGACTTTCTAAATATATTTAGTCATCTGCAAAGGAACACACAAGAGCAGTCCAAACAATACAAGCATGGCATGCCTTGTCTGGATAAAACCCTGTAGTGATACAGGTCTTTAAATATTTGTGCACTTACTCTAATTTTTGTGCTGTTTCATACGAAGGTCTATGGTTGCATCAAATAAAATTGGCAAATTATCTAGAAGAGATCTAAATTACATCCAAATATGTCCTACATCCACAGCAATGGTTTGTTTCATCTTTTGCCATTGCAAATATTAAATCATCACTACAGCCTGGTTCTGCACGCAAAGCCCACATCAACTCTCAAAGCTTGAGCAGGCGGCTGGCCTTATCAGTCTTACTCCTAGGATTATACTAAATAAATAATTATTTCCAAGGTTAGTAATGTGGCGCTTGGGTTAAAATTCAGTTATTCATCGCAGACATTAAGAATACATGAACAAAAAGAGATTTCACATTTGTTCATTTTTTATTGAGGCACTGCTATTACATACTTGTGCTATGACTCAAGATAAGACACATAGCACATCTCTAGAAAGGTTGCCAAAGGCAGGAATTAGAAAATATTAATAACCAAAAAAAAGTTCAAACCGTAAACCTGCATGAGGAAGTGCACTGAAGCAATATGAGAGAATGGAAAACATCTCAGGAATGCCGGTGATACTATCCCACTAATATAAACACAGTACAAGAAAATAGTTTTTCAGTGGAAGGCCTATATGCTACAGAAACCTATGTTGCACTACTAATGCATGCAGAGCAACATGAGAATTAAGATTGATCTGATGTGCGCTGCACTGGGTGTGTAAGTTATTTGTACACTTGTCTACAACACAGTTATTTTGAGCTATGCCAAATGTGCATTCTACGAGCTTTGAATATATCCATAATGTAACCCAATAGGCTTGGAATCTCCATGTCACATGAATGAACACTGACGTCTGCTTCTATATCTAGACAGCACAACATCATGCCACCTGTGTTATATGTACATGCCAGCTGGCTTGTGCTGCTCTCCCTCCATACTCACTTGGCTTTATTAGCCATTCAATGAACCATCCTCGAGGTGTATCACTTCCACAGTAGCAACTTCCTTATCTATACAGCGGTTTGGTCCGCAGACTGCAGACTGAGGTGTAGATGGCAGCCCACAGACTGGATATGCGGAACCAATACTGGCTAAAAAGACTATAGGTTCTATTGAATTACCTCAAGAAATTAATAGTGTCTGTCCCCCCAACCTAAGCTTCCGAATAGTATGCGACCTTTCATAATAAAAAAAAAAAAACCACTATTAACCCATGGATTGACTAGTGAATTTAGCAAGAAAAGATCAGCTTGCTGGTAAGGTACTATTTATATTATAATGTGAATCTATTCCTAAGATAAAGGTGATCTTATGACTACCTGTTACATGCAAAATACATGTAATAATTTGAATAATAAATAAAGCTAGCTGGTATAGTATGAGTAACTTCCCTAAACCCGTAATAAACGAGCTAATAGCTGAGCACTACTTCAATTCAAGCACTAGGAGTGAGAAGAGTCATGTACTTCACACAGTGGGCTTCTGCTGAATGACTAGCTTGCCGCGTACAGCCAATCAGCTGGGATTCCTGATACCTTGGACTATTTAGGACGTCAACTCAGTCTTAATTTCCAGTATCTCAACTCTTAACCTGAGTATGATGTACCTCAAGACACCCTACCATCAGGTGTAAGATATGCAACTTTAGCTAGATGTTACCTGAAAAGAAATTAATTCTCCATTCTCTTCGCCTTCAATCACACTGTTACGCGATTGGTCTTTAACATGATTATTTTACCACACAAAATGGTTCTTTGGAGAGGCTAGATCTTACTAGTGGCAGGGTAAGGAATGACTGACTTTTAGCATGCACATGCTATCTTAAGTCAAGTTCTTTGAACAACAGCTTAAAATACATCGTCATAATGATATTTAGAGGCCGGTCTGAACAAATCCGAAGACCCAGTGTTCACAAGACTTTTTCTGCTGGTGCTTAACTTTTGGAGATGGTTAATCTGACGTCTATGGATACACAGAGTTATTGGCACTGTAAATAAATAAAGGCAATTCCTGAGATTCTCTGACTGGCACAGAGTGCCAACCAGCCTGTATTGTAAAATCTATGGAGGCAATAGGATAGTGGGTATATTTCTGAAGAAAAGGTGGCATTAATTGAATGTGGCTTTCTCTAACAATTAGTATCAGCACATATGAGAGCAGTCTTTGTTACTGTAAGAAGATTACAAAGAACACAATTTCTCTATGTGCTGTACACATGTGTGTTTTTGCACTAGAAGCATAGTTGAACAGCAATAAATTGCTGGATGGCTGTGAGACAAACAGAATGTGGGTGCATTGTGATATTAGATAACAATTTAATTTAAAACCTACTCCATCAACATTTTATGCAGTACTTATTGTCAGAATGTTTAAATGTTATTCTTAGTATACAAAACCATTGTTTAGAACCATGCTTTTCTTTGATTATATTACAACCTCAAAATGCCAATGCGAGCAGAATGGCCTACAAGTAAATCAAATCATAAATCAAAAGATGCCTCATTCTCTACTTCTATATCTTTCTGCTTTGGCTCTGAAAGTAAACAGCTGGGTAATGTGTCACATCTCTGGATCACGTAAGCCTCTGGGCATTTCCATTCAACTAGAGACCTATGCAGCTTTATTTCTTATCACACTCCTGCGACCCATTACATGAGCGAATTTAATAACATCCTGGCTGAGCACAAACAGCACAATCATTTTTCCTAAAAGTAAATAAAATCCTGCACTATGTCAACATCACATGCCATGAAAAACAGAGTAAAGAAACAATCATGAAGGTTTTCATAATCCTACTCAACTTTAAAAGGATTCAGACTACCCAAACATTGTTTGCACTACGAATGTAGAATATAAAAAAACTGGGGGTTATGTATAAAAAAAAAACTCCCGCACTGCTAAGTGTCTGGAGTTATTATAAAGAGGCCATTTGATTGTGCCTTTTGTTTTTATAACTCCCGACATTGCAGTGTGGGATCTATTTGGTGCTAATGGTGTATGCCCCATCGTTATACATAACCCCCATTAGGCCAAGAAGCAGGCAGCCGTCTTGCCATTTCACATGGGATAAGCAGGGGGGACCTAGTTATTGTCCCCCTGCTGGTCCCATGCAAAAACAAGGAGCTCTCTCTGCGCTGGCAGAGAGAGACGGTCACCAACCAGTCAGAGGATAAATTGGTGTGTACTATCAAAAGTACACGCCAGTTTATTCACACATTAGGAACAACTTACATTTCACTTGTGCTTCTATATTAGAAGCACAAGTGAAATATAATGTTTAGTGTTCCTTTAAGAGATCCTACTGTGTACAAGAGCAAAGTCACTTAGAGTTCACACAATGTATTCTGTTGCAGCAGCACAGGAAGGGACTAAATGAAACAAAACATTACTGCGACACCTGCAGTGTAATCACTGGGGGAGGGCTTGAGTCAAATATTAAAAAGGTGATTTATGCAGAATGTCTGCATCAAATCACACTGTAAAAAAGTCTGTGCACTATACAAGCCGTAATCTTCATCTTGTACCAAAGTGAGACTGTCCCTTTAATGTTAAATAGCAGAATGTGCAGTGTCCCTTTAATTAAAAAAAAAAAACAGCCTTCAAATTGGGTAGAAGAGGATGTGCAGAATCTATTAAATCTGGAGAGACTTTCTGCTTGAAATAGCAGATTGAATGCATGGATAATCCCCTTCTTTGGCATGTTTTATATATTAAAGAATCAAAAGGAATGCTTTCTAATAAAATAAGCACCAGTGAAATGCTAGGGGCAAATTCTTGTCTTTAGCTAGATAAACATGTATAACTCTTCCTGCACCAGAAGCACATGTTTACTTATCAGTGACAGGTCAGAACAGACATTTATGTGAATCATCAATGTAAGTCACAGTTACACATCCGACTTCCAACACTGGCTGTTTCTACAGCAAGTCGTTGAAAAGGTGGGGTGGGTCAGCTCAACAGAGCTAAGAAAGACAGAAAAACCTCTGCCAACACACATGTGTCTAACCAGCCCGTCTGCATGCTGTGCTTTTTAAAAAAAATAGTTTTTCAAGTGTCCCGGACACCCAGAGCCAACAGAAATCAGTCAGATCACTAGTAGTCAGCTCTGCTGAGAAGAAGCACCCAGTGTATACGCACATGTGTCTGTAAATATAAATGCAGGGTTTACACTTAAGAGGTCCTAATTGCCAAGTTCTAAGTTTTCCAGTAAATAGACAAAAAAATGTTGAAATAAAAAAAATAAAAAAAAGTCTTCCAGAAGGTCCCCTTGTCCTGCACTGGCGAGGTATGATAAATGATAGAATATGGAGGTAATTGGAGGTGTTCCTTTGTGTTGATTAATAGTAACTATTAAAGTTTTGTAAAAATGCGTGCTATTAAAGGGACAGCCATAGCTAAAATGTACTTTTGTTACAAGAATGTTAACTATTAGAAACAGCAAAGCAACTTTTTTCATACCAGAAGATTGTGTTTTATATCTGTAGGGGCAGATATGACTGTAGTTTTATTCTGTTGGATGATCACAGTGATGCGCAGGTTTCACAAAGAGACGGGAACTTTTACCAGTGAGTAAACCGTTGTTCTACCACAAAGTCCGGGAATTCAGAAATTCCCAACGGGTAAACTGCGCATTCGTGCGATCACTCAGATCTATCCATTCAGTGAACCGCGCATGTTACTGAGTGATCGTACAAATGCGCAGTTTACTTCTGAATTCCCAGACTTTGTGGCGGAACACCGTGCATGTGTACGATCACTCAAATCACACTTTGAGGCATTGCACGATCTAAGTGTGATTTAAGTGAACTGCAAAGTGTGATTTAAGTTATTACGCGGTTCACTGGCTGGTAAGATCAGAGTTCCCAGACTTTTTGTCAGAACAGTGGCAAAAGTGGAGAAAACTACAGAACAGTGTTCTGACAAAAACTCCTGGAACTCAGCTCCTACCAACGAGAGAACCCTGCATGCACACAATCATTCAAATGACACTTAGAGTGATCACAGAATGACTGGAAGTGGTAATTATGTGAACCGCACTTGCTGGTAAGATCAGAGTTCCTGGACATTTTTGTCAGAACACCAGCGTTAACACATGCACATGATTAAGCTCTCGAATGTACAAGATGGCATCAGGTTGCGAAGGCACACATCCATGGTCGGATCGAACCAAAGAAAAGTACAAGCATGTCTGCCCTCTATGGATGTAAAACACACACACACTTCTGGTATTAAAAATAGTTACCTGTATCTAATGATTATCATTTTTCTTTCCAATGGCATTATTTAACAATATACTTTGAATGATAGAATGTGTCGGCAGATAAGAACCACTCGGTCCATCTAGTCTGCCCAATTTTCTAAATACTTTTATTAGTCCCCAGTTCCCTATCTTATAGCTAGGATAGCCTTGTGCCTATCCCACGCATGCTTAAACTCCTTGACTGTATTTACCTCTACCACTTCCGCTGGAAGGCTATTCCATACATCCACTACCCTCTCAGTAAAGTAATATTTCATGATATTACTTTTAAATCGTTGCCCCTCTAATTTAATTTGGATAAAACAATAATGTTATACCAGTGAGTGTGCGCAGAAAATACAAAATATTTACAACTTATCTCAATGGATTTCAGATCACTAGTGTATATAATATTCACATATATTTTGAAGAAGACTGCCCTTAAGCACAACGTGTAGAGGTCATATACGTGAGAGGAGAACCTTTATGTGGAAGTACTTTCAATTCCCTTCACTACACGAAGACAGCGAGAGACGGCTTCTTTGAATACCACGCAGACACAATGTGATCCAGACACAAACTAAGTGTCTACACAGCGCAGACTGAAAGCGTAGTTTTCTGATCTCTCTGTATTGAAATGTAATTATTTGGCATTCACTTCCATTCTCCAACTGCCCTCTGTTCCTCGTCCTGCACGTGATATTTTTATGTGGATCCACGGCCTAAGAGTACTGGAAATATCAGCAGTCTAGGTTGATGTTCATGAGTCTGGTCCCATAAGACTTTCCATTTGTGAGTGTGATACTGGGGAGAGACTGGGGTTTTTATTGGACTTTAAAAACATACTGCACATTTATATTTTTTTCCATTTTTATCCCTATGTGAATATTATCTACACTATTGATCTGGATTCCATCGAGATAAGTCCTAAATATTTTGTATTTGTTGCACACCCTTACTGGTTTAACACTGTATTTTTTTTACTGGTTTTATTTTGAAGGAAGTACTCACTAGAGTGGCTTTGCAGCAACTTTTATTTAATTTCACTTTTGTTATTTTAGATGACCTTTTTACTCATATATTCTTATAAAAACGGAAAGGTTAACATTCATACTTTAAAGCAGGGCTCGACAAACCCCGGGCGCCAGGTCGCCATGGCGACCTGGAAATGGAGCCTGGCGCCCGGGTGCCGTTGCCCTAATGTTCCCCTTGCCGCTGCCATCCGTCTTTTGCAGCGCGAGGGGACAGACAGCAAGCTCCGCCCCCTCGCGCAACACGTGTGTTAGTGTTCAGCCGAAAGAGCCATGAGGATCGGCTGCGGCACGAATGTTCCCCCTCCCCAGCAATGAGGTAAGGCAGCAGGGAGGGGAAACATTCGTGCCGCAGCCGATCTTCATGGCTCTTTCGGCTAAGTGCTGGGTTGTCAAGAGACGACACCCAGCACTCAGAATTTAAGAAGGAAAAAAAAAACTTGTGTATGTTTGAGATGTATATGTGAAGTGGGGGGTGGGGGGGGGGGGGGAGATGTATATGTGAAGGGGAGACGTATATATGTGAAGTGTGGGGGGGGGTGTATATGTGATGTGGGGGGGGGGAGGTGTATATGTGAAGGGGAGGTATATATATGTGTGGGGGGAGGTGTATATGTGAAGGGGGTATATATGTGAAGTGTGGGGGGGGGTATATATGTGAAGTGTGGGGGGGGGGTATATATGTGAAGTGTGGGGGGAGGTGTATATGTGAAGGGGGGGGTATATATATGTGAAGTGTGGGGGGGTATATATGTGAAGTGTGGGGGGGAGGTGTATATGTGAAGGGGGGGTATATATATGTGAAGTGTGGGGGGAGGTGTATATGTGAAGGGGGGGTATATATGTGTGAAGTGTGGGGGGAGGTGTATATGTGAAGGGGGGGTATATATGTGTGAAGTGTGGGGGGAGGTGTATATGTGAAGGGGGGAGGGATGTATATGTGTGGGGGGAGTTGTGTATGTGTGAAGTGTGGGGGGAGGTGTATATGTGAAGGGGGAGGGATGTATATGTGTGGGGGGAGTTGTGTATGTGTGAAGTGTGGGGGGAGGTGTATATGTGAAGGGGGGTATATATGTGAGGTTTGGGGGGAGGTGTATATGTGTATATGTGAAGTGTGTGTGTGTGTGTGTGTGTGTATATGTGAAGTGGGTTGGTGTGTGTGTGTATATATGTGAAGTGGGTTGGTGTGTGTGTGTATATATGTGAAGTGGGTTGGTGTGTGGGGTGTATATGTGACGTGGGTTGGTGTGTGGGGTGTATATGTGACGTGGGTTGGTGTGTGTGTGTTTATGAATTGCGTGTATGTTTGCGTGATTGTCTGGCTCCTACAAATTTTTGCTGGCTCCTAGAATAAAATTAAATTTGTCAAGCCCTGCTTTAAAGCAGCCCTGTAGATAAAAAATACACTATGCAATATGTAATGAAGAAAACCTGTATAAAAACTATGTGGTGTTACAACAGAAAACAAAACCAAAAAAACACCACCACCAAGGAACACCACTGTTTTCTGACCAGAGGAATTAGCAATGCATTGTAACAGCAGCTACTACCACAGGAAACCCAGCAATGATTGTTACTTCCGCACTGATAAAACACATCAGGATTGACTGTTTTGCTCTACTGATTAAGAGGCTTTGCCAAAAAAAAAAAAAAAACGTCAGACACACAAATGAACTGGAGACAGTTTCTCTTTGTAAACAAGACACAGGAGAAGGCAAAACCTGTTCCAAAAGGCAAGGGAAAATAACCTAAAGATCCACACGTAAAACCAAAGATAAAGTGTGAAATGTTAAGAGCCTACACCTCACAGCTGTCACACGCCACATAAAAATTACTAACTGTGAACTGATCACCATTAAAGTGGCCTGTATTCACTCACACTAAAATAAAAATAAAAAGTTTAATAGGTCTAAGGCTGTTGAACAAGAACATGCTTACCAACAGCAATTTGCACACTATATATTTGTATAATATTTTTTTGCAAAACAAAACATATATTTCAACCTTCTTTCTAGAGGATGTTTTGAGATTAGATCCTGCTGGTGCATCAAATCTGTAATAAAAGATAAAGATTGAATGTGGATACACTATATTGTGAATAAATTAATGTTAATGGTTCACTCCATCAGACTGTGTGAGCAATGCATTCATAATAGAAACAAAAAAAACACTCGACAAGCAAGTGAAAGTATTGTCTGAGAGTGCATTAATTTATAGCGCTACAGACAGAATCTTAAATCAAAAGTATGAGTCAACAATAAAAGTACACACAGGATACCCCCAATGTGTAAAGGAGATTTCCTACAAATTTTGGAGTCTTAGTTATCTGTGCCAAATGTGTAGATTTAGGTTGTGCCGACGCAGCCTATGTATAGAAAAATCAGGAGCTGAAAAGCATTTTAAATTATTTACATCAGTAATCATTCATTGGTGGTAAGCACACAATTATTGGCTTATACTATATATAATAATATCAAGGTGTTTAATATCCTCCAGGGATACAATGTGTCATGCTGCTTGAACTTTTATCGTTGCCTTATACTTTTCCTTTTAGAGGCTGTCCGTAGCGCCAAAAATTATTCTATTCTCGGACAATACTTTCACTTGCTTCTTGAGTTTTTTCTTCTATTATAAAAGATTAACAGCCGCTACCCAAGCAAGCAATATACTCAATAATGTGTTTGTAGACTGGTAACCAACTGACTAACCTTTGATTCTATATGTACTGCAGAAAATACACACACTTATTTTCAGCCTATATAAAGAACGGTACAAAGAACAAGAGGCCACCCACTAAGATTTGAAGGAGATTTAGTCTACGACAGTGGAAGGAATTCTTTACAGTAAGGACGATAAAAGGTATGGAAATCACTGCCCAAAGAGGTGGTGCTAGCAAATACATTAAAAGCGGTCTGGATACTTTAAAAAAAAAAAAAAAAAAACAGAACATAGAGTCCTATGTATGTTAGTATAGGCATTAATATTTATTTTGTGCTTGTTGATCCAAGGAGGAATCTGATTGCCATTTGGCATCAAGAAATTTTTTTCAGCAATAAAAGCAGAATTTGAAATTGCTGAAGGTTTTTTATTTTTTTGTTGCATTCTTTTGATTCAACAGCAGAATACGGAAAGGTTGAACATGATGGAAGTCTTCCATCATGCAAGCCTTTTTTTCAACCTTAAAGACTAAGAGCAAATGTGCTGAAGTACTAATTCACAGAGAGGGTAAGGAACATGCGACAAAGTGGCATAGTTAATGACCGAATAATTCCTTCTCCACTTCAAAACAAGTTTTAATCGGGCAGAAGACCTCTTCATAGATGTGTGTAGAGAAATTGTTGGAAGTAATCTGAAAGTTAGATTTCTTCCTGGAACATTTTTCATATCAGCTTTGTAAACCGTATGAAGTATTGAACATTTCCTCCATAAAAGTGAGAATATCGGATACAGAACTTACTCCCCCAGTAAGTGATAACAGATTTTATATGAATTGGTCTGTTTTACAACACAATGTGCATTCAGTTTCACATTGTTAAAACCATTCCACTGTTCCTGAGCTAGAAGGGAACCACATGCTGAAAATGGAGAACAAGTTTATCTTTCAATACTGAGAAAAGAGGAAGATAGATTACAGAATGACATTCAGCAATCTGAGGAAGTGTGCATTATAACAGGGGGTAGTGTAGACATAATGGGTGTTATTATCAGATATAATACTTTATTCTCAAAGCACCGTTTTACAGTAATGCATGAGTGTCTACTTCTATAAGTGCCAAGTAAGGATCCTGCAAGATTTAAAGGAACAGCAGGCTGATAACCTGTTTGGAAATCCTATGTTAATTTAATGTTTTTAAAAACAGCAATACTGAAGTTTCCAGCACAATGAAGATGCCAAATTAGTAGTACCGTATTTGCTCGATTATAAGACGAGGTTTTTTTCAGAGCAGATGCTCTGAAAAATCCCCCTCGTCTTATAATCGAGGTCTCTTATAATCTGACCTCAAATTGAGGTCAGACTATAAGACAGGGATCCAGGTCCCCAGCAGAGCTGCAGGGGACCTGGATCCCCCTCTCTAGCAGCAGGGGATGTCTGCGCAACGAGCGCAGACTCCCCTGCTTCCGCCCGGCACGACCGCCGGGGCTTCTGTGAAGAAGCTAGGTACTTCCGCTTTCGTCACAGAAGTCCCGGCGAGCGTGCCGGGCGGCAGCAGGGGAGGTCTGCACTCATCGCGCAGACATCCTCTGCTGCCCCACTAGGCACCAGGGACAATCGGGCAGCTGGGGGATGTCTGCACTATACGTGCAGATATCCTCCATGCTGCCCGACACGGCAGACTATTATGACGGACAGCTGTCCGTCATAATAGACTGCCGTGTCGGGCAGCATGGAGGATCTCTGCACGTATCGTGCAGACATCCCCCTGGCTGCCCCCACTAGCCACCAGGGATTGAAGTACAGGTAAGGGGGGGGGGGGGGGACAGAGAGACAGGGGGGACAGAGCAGGAAGGGGGGGAGAGACAGAGGAAGGGGGGCAGAGAGAAACATGTGGGGGGAAGAGACAGGTGAGGGGGGAGTGGGGAGTGACACAAAGCTGGGGGCAAGGGAAAGAGAGAGGCAGCATTGGCACATAAAAAGAAATAAACACAAGAAATGCATTTTTTTAATGTAATATTTTATTAAAAAAGCAATTTACATGTGAATATATACAAGTTTAACTTTTTTCCTATAGGGTAGTCTTATATTCAGGCTTTTAGTATTTTTCCTAAAGGAATATCCAAAGTTTGGGGGGTCGTCTTATAATCAGGGTCGTCTTATAATCGAGCAAATACGGTATTTAGCCGTGTGCCTGAATTGGTCACACAACAGTTTCCTGTAGTGTTGGTTATATATTTTATATAAGATACTTTCAGTATTTGACATTAAAATCAACCACAACATTTTTTTTCTTATAGACTTAACCTATATTTTTCCACTACGCTGCTGTCTTTGCAATTATTAACAACTGGCAAGGCTGTAGCACTGATCTAGATCATCAGTTTACAAACTGGGGTACTTTTAGGAACCTATTGGTTTTTAGGAGTATAGAACAGTGCATCCAGTTCTATTGTCAGTCTTTTTATACATTCATATGTATGGGCTGCTTGAGACAACTAGAGTGCATTATACCAATTCTTAGTTTTACCACAGTAATAAAAATACATTTTAGATAGTATAACTTTTGTCAACAGAGAAATAAAAAGGAATTATTTACAGGAAAAGAGTTGACACAACTGTGCCAATGGGATATTGACCCCAACTGGCATAAGAAGGGTACATATAGATACCTAAATCCCCAGAATATAAGGAATTATAAAGGAGTAGTATTCCAGTCAGCACCTCCATCAAGTGCAAAATAAAAATGTTCATGTCTTGATGTATGAACTCATAATAAATGGCATAAAATGAGAAATAATGAGTGACTTTAGAATGACCCACATAAAAAGAATCACTATAGAGTAATGATTCTATTAGGGAATGGCATTCTTCACTGCACTTTACTGATGTGAAGCTATTATAAAATGCCTGCAATACAGAGTAGCCAAAGGCTGTTCAAGGATTCCAGCACAACAATTTGAGTCTCCTTGTTCTACTGCCAAGCCTATGACGCCATTAAAAGGCATGAGAATGACTTAACTACCAGTGATTATAAGAAAACCCATGTGACTTAACAGTATGATGAATATAAATCGCTGAAAAAGCAGCATACATGAATGTACAGACACATACTGTCTGCAAACATCGCAAAATCTCCAGATAACTCAGAACAGCTCTGACAACTTGAAAATGGCCTAAAAGCAAAAGTTCAATAATTATACAAATGTATGCATGTATAAAAAATGTCAGATATATATTTCGAATAAGTGCGCATAAAATATTGCTCAGGAGCAAGTAGAGACCATGCAACCCAGGTTGGTGCACAGAAGGGGTCTAGCACACTTCTTCGCCGCATTTTCATCGCTGACAGTTCAGCGCGGCAGTTAGAACGCTGAACTGTCAGCAATGAAGGATAACGCGGCCGTTTCACCGCGGCTGCAGCTATGTAAGAGCTGACAGTTCAGCGCTGAACTGTCAGCTCTTACAAATCTAAAAGTAAAACGAAAATAACCCCCCCTAATAAATGATTCCCCCCCCAATAGTAACACTAAACCCCAATACTAAAATTAACCCCCTAAACCCTAATACTAACCCCCGACCCCTAATACTAAAGTTAACCCCCTAAACCCCAATACTAACCCTAATACTAACCCTAATACTAACCCCCGACCCCTAATACTAAAGTTAACCCCCTAAATCCCAATACAAACCCTAATACTAACCCTAATACTAACCCCCGACCCTTATTACTAAAGTTAACCCCCTAAACCCTAATACTAACCCCGACCCCATATACTAAAATTAACCCCCTAAACCCTAATACTAACCCTAATACTAACCCCCGACCCCCAATAGTAAAATTAACCCCTAACACTAAACCTAATTCTAACCCCCTAAACCCTAATTCTAAACCAACTAAAATCAGTAAAATACTTACCTTTAGCGATGAAATGTCCCGCGATGAAATCTCCAGCGACGATCTGTCTTGTGCTGTAGAGTCGGCGGTGAAGCGGCTGCGAGGAAGCAGCCGCGATGAAGTGTCCCATCCCCGCACAGAAGGGTTGTCAGATCTTTCTTCCACTTGTATGCTGTACAAATAGCCTTCACATGCTCCCATGCAAAATGCATGTGTGTTTAGATGGAACCAAATCATGTCCCATAGGACCTACCTTCCCTCTAATCACATCTGAATTGTATATTCTGTAGGGCAGTTATATGTGGCTGATCATGTATCTGTATACTTGGCTGAAGAGAGTAAAGTAAAAGTAAGATCTACTAAGGTTCATAGCAAGAGAGTATAGTATAAATGGATGGCTGCTTAGGATACAAGTAACAAAACAGTAGGATACAAAATTGTTCATATTGGGCCTCTAATATGCAATATTTCAATGAGTTCTAGAGCAGGCCTTTTAGAAGGACAATAATCTTGCACACCGTTCATAAAATACATTGTGTAGTACTCATAGATAGATATGAAAGGTTTTCCATGGGTTTACAGAAGATATTATTACATATGTTCTTTATCAACAGGCTGGTACAAACAACACTTCCTGGAGAGACATGTTAAAGTAAACTGTGCAAAGAGAAACATGCTTCCCAAGTAAAATACAAAAGCAATTTTAATTATCTCCAGGTTTGTCAAAGCAGGTTTCTGAGTGTTTTAATATAGATGCACAAACATCACTTACCTCCAATTAAAAATGTAGAAGAAAGCACCTGGGACAGCCAAATGTTTCATAAACATCAAAAGACCCATGTTAAGAAAAAGCTAATAATATTTATGATTGTAAATACATCTATTTTATACCAAAAAAAGCGACATCCAAAATATTCTATGCTAAATCATTTAGTACTCCGAAAACTGACTACACCTTATGATGATGGGTTAATCTTGCTCATTAGTTTTACTTTTTTTAATTTTCAATAAATTATTTCCTGTTTAATCTTTATCCCTTTAACATCTCTTGGTACTTTAGTCCTTAAGGACAGATGCACCAAAACTGTGTTTGTGGGTTCCTGGTTGCCTCTAACCTGACTCAATAGGCTGGGGCTAAACCACTATTAACTTCTTCAGACGTGAATGCTATATAATGCTATTTATGATGATAGACGGATCATCTGCTATATATTTTGGACTCTCACATAGAACCTATAGGCGTGAGGAGAGTTCTTCACCATGTCTATCTTCCAAACCTTGCTCTCCCTGCTGCATTTTTGGATCTGAGGTAGAGAAAGGATGATAAAAAGCCTGTGGACACAGGGTAAAGATGCATTTGGGCCCAGCCCAGCTCTGTCTGTCTAGGAGTCTTGGCTGTCAGTAATTTCCTCATCTGTCAACATATTTGTCTTACCTATCTAATTGTGTCTGTCTCTGATGATGTTGCACTATGAGCCACTAAATTGGTTTTATTTTTACCCATCATGCCAAAAGTTGCCAGCACAGAGTGCCTATATTGACTCATCTTACATAAATATGGTTTTATTGTTATGCACAGAGATCAAGAAACCTTGATATAGTTTTATGCTGTTTCTGCCCTAGCTGAACATCAAATTACTTGTTTTTCCAATATATTTCAGAGCTAGTATCACTTTCTAATTAAAAAGGTAATTCTTACTTATTATGGCTTGTTTAGCTTTACGAGGTTTCAATAGATTATGATATACTTATTCTGACTTTCAATTAGCTTGATGGTATCCCTAAATGTGTTAAACCTGTAGTTTATTTTCTGACACAAAACCCTAGGTTAATAGAATAAAGCAAGTAAAAACTATCAACATATATTACTGCCAGATGTAAAGTAAGTATTATTTTAGAATATACAAATAGAAAAAAAAGCAATGCTAATTATTGTGAAACTCATTTGACTGTCCTATCTTATATTTTAAGCATGCATAGTATAAACTACTATTTTTTTTCCCATTTTTGTTAAGTGGACCACAGATTGAAAAATGTTTTCACATGCCTTTGTTAAATATTTATCAGCCTTTCAGTTTCTCGGTTGTCTGAGCACCAAGTGTATACACTAGTTTACTAATAAAGATATTTTTCTGGGATTGTGGTGGCCAGAAGCATTTTCAACAAGGGACTGCCTTGTGACTGATACTTTCACCTCATGTTTTAAAGGAACTTATGTCTGCAGTGCTCACACAGACAAATAAACAATGTGTTCAAGCAGCATAAAATACATACTCAACCTCTATGCATGTGTTTGCAGATCCTGAATACTCAGAACTGCGCTAGGCCGGCAGCTGCCTTGATCGAAGAAAATGGGGGGAAAATAAATCCCAGAGTATGTATAAGGAAAACGTCACGATCATATCCCAGTGTGGAAGTCTTCTGATGATAAATGCTACAGCCATCCATACAGAGAAGCATGAGAACACTTGATTCTCACACATGAAACACGGACATTACACACATGCACCATGGACATCTCCAGGTTCACATATTTCAGAAGGCTATAAGAGGACGCATCAAAGGAGAACCAATTCCCAGGAAAAAGATTGCAAAACAAATCTATTGCGGGAGTGAAGAAAAGAGTTTAAAAGGGCTCTGTCACCTAAACATTGTTAATACTATAAATGAAGACAATAAAAATAATATATATTTGTCTTAGCAGAAGAGCAAGCAACCACATATATTAAAGGACAATTTTTAAAAGCCTTGTTGATAAATGGGTAACTCTATATGCGCTATATTAGAAGTACAAGTGAAAAATAAAGTTTAATTGTCGTTTAAGAGAGAAATAAGTTTGGTCAGTGTTACCAAGTACTGGACATCCAGTAAACATTACATAACATACCCATACAGGACGACAAACTCATACAGAGGTAGGAGAACGTATAATTCAGTGCATCTCAAAGGTGATTGAGACAGAAGGAACATGTACAAAAATTCTGATCTTAAGAGATGGGGTTTTATCATTTAAAATAAAATGTTTCTTTTTTTTATTTGATTAGCTGTAATGCATAGCTTAAAAATCCATGTTAGTATAAAGACTGCAATGTTTAATAATTGCCAATAACCCTTAATTACGGATAGAATGATTCTGAGAAATTGAAGGTTATTTCTTACCTAAAATGTTTAAAACAATAAAGCTGCTGAAACATTATAATGGAAAAATATGAGTTAAATAAAAATGCACAGCTGAACACACGCTAATGCTTACATAGTGGGATTAAAATGCCTCCAGTATAAAGTAATTAAGGTCTATTACTGACCTGATGCATAGCAGAATGATCAGCGGATCATAGGGTATTAAATACATTCATTATGTAAAAACAAGGCAGAAATATTTCTAGTAAACAAGCAACCCAGAAGAACAGGAGGGGCAACAAAGTACTGTGAAGAATAGGGATTCAAGATACCTATACCTAAAGAGTGCCATACTATAGCACAAACATGAGAGTGAATTATTAAATTGCAATTTATAACAACCTTTCTCAAAATGAATTTAATACAAAGAAATCAGAAATAAATGTGAGAAAATGCAGCTAAGATAATTCCTATGTTTTTAAACAAAATGCTATAAAGTAAAAATATTTCTAGTTTAAATCTAAATGTTCAAATCATCAAATTTAATATAGAGGTTTGCTAATAATTTGGCAAAGCATATGCTAGATTTCCTGTAAAGTGACACCATGTTGTTGAATGGCATGTGCACTTTATCAGTAAATCTCTTGGCAAAGTGTGCATTATAATTAGCCATTAGTTCCTGGTGAGTATGCATTGTTGCTATTCTATACATCCAGGTTGAGTGTCACTTATTCAAAATGCTTGGGACCAGAAATATTTTGGATAATGGATCATTTTGGATAACAGATCATTTGCACTAATAAGATATATTAAAGCTTCTAGCCACTCATGGAATACAGTAGTATCAATGCAAATACGGTATAGAGCAAATAAATCACTTTTACTGTGATGTAGCTGTGATGTGAGGCACCTTTGGGAAACTACTGTTGGAAGGTCAGGTCTGCACACAGGGCATTGTATTATATAGCTTAAGGGGGCTGGAAACTGAATAAACTGTTGTGCTCTTGCATTCTGACAGGTGTGTGTGGAATTTGCACCTTGTGGCATAATCCAAAAAATGTTTTGGATCACAGGTTTCTGGATAAGGGATACCTCCACCTGTATTCATGTATTATTTATTTAACCCCTTCAAAGAAAGATAAAATCTCTATTTGTAGATATGTTGGCTAATAACATATTAAAGTAGATGAAGCATACATTGCATTTTCTGAATATCAATGTATATGAGTATACATAGACAGACATTGAAAACTCAATGTAAAGACTTAAGATAGAAATATGTTTGTGTGGTAAAGAAAAGAGATTATTCAGCTGGTAATCTATAAAAACCTCATGTCTTGTGTGTCCTGTCTGAACAAGCTATAAACAAGCTCTTTTGGAATGCCCATTGAGAGATCAGAGTTGAATTTATTTCTTCTGTTAGGTGTAGGAAGTGTATTTTTGTACCACTAAAAGCTTTTGTATCGATTGTATGGAGGTTGTATTCATTAATGTCAACTTTCAAGGACACAGGTACTATAAAAAGAAAATTAAGGAGGACTGCCAGTGAGTGGACCTCTGTAACTTATATTTAAAGTGACTACTGCCAATTAAAGGAGAGCCTAGAACCATAATAGGCAAGTTAGTGATGGCCAATATCTGGCACTGCAGCTGCTCGAGTACGCCTCCCATGAAGCTTAGTTTGAGAAATGGCTTGCTGAGCACCATGGGAAATGTAGTCCATAAGTACCAAAGGGTGTTTACTATCCTGAATGAGTGAAAGGCAGTGTTGGCACTCACCGGTGAACCTGGCAGCACTGTCTCCATGTCCCCGGCGCCTCTGAAGGATGAAGTACTCGTTGGACTTGTGAGTCACCCACAGCCGCAGCGCGTTCTTCAACAGAACCTCCTCGGGCTTCAGCCACATTCTGCCGGTGAATGTCACAGCCACATGTCAAGATGCCCTGCCAGGGAGGGAGAGAAGAGGTTTATAGGAGTGCACACCCTCTAGCGCCTGCACTCTCACTTCACTCTGCGGATAGAAGCTAACCTCGGTACGGCCACTCACAGGGTCCACCCTACTCATAGGAGATCTGTTTATAACAGCTCCCAGCCATATCTCATCACACTCAGCACCTGCACTATGCAATCACTCCTATCTCACTCAGTGCCTGCATTAAGCCAGCGCTCCCATTTCACTCACCTTGCTCTCCTATAGCACAGGGATCATCTGTCTATTGTACTCTCCCAACCTCCTGATGACCCTCATCTCGACCACACCAGGCTGTCTCCCTCCCTGGCTATCTATTGTGCCAATCAACTCACCGTTCAAACGTCGAATCTCTGAATCTTCTAACCAACAATACCCACAGCTGCCTCTTTCTTGCCTTGTTTGGATTTCTCAGCACTATTGTCTCTTTAGCCTTCACTCGCTTTATTTCAAAGCCTCCTATCTTGTTGTGATGGTGCCTTACCTGCTCCAACAGCGCTACTCCGGGGTATACATGCTCCTACTCCGTGTTGTTGTTTCTCCCTCAGTGTACACACACAGTTCCGGGATCCAGAGAGGAAGTTCATCCCCAACCAGCAGCACCGGCTCCTTCCCTGTGTGCAGCTCTCGTAGCTCTGATTTCACTAGTATGCTTGACTACACAACCCCAGCTCCTATGATCAGCCACTGCTACGTATTATACCCTACCGACTAAATCTCTGACATTTAGTGGATCTAACCTAGACATTAGATTTTAAATATATGGTTGGGTTTTACTAGAATGGTTTAATTTAGAATAGATGAAAACTAAGGATTCTTATTGTTCAAGAATCAAGGATAATAACTACCGGTATTAAAAAAATCTCTTTCTCATCCAGCATCTATTTGCCACAATTTCCGATCAATAATGAATTTATCATGAATATTTTCCATTCTTGCTATTGTTTTTGCAAATTGATCATTATGATGCATAGTCTGTTGTACCCGACATGATTACTGCACAGTGTGACACACATGGGGGGGGGGGGGGGGGGGACACTTTAACAGTGGCTGTTTCCATTCCTTTCTTGGTATTCTGAAATGTTTATCATAATACTGAACATTTTTCTTTATCACTGATGTTCATAGGTAGACACCAACATTGTTCATGGTGGGGGGGGGGGGGGGGGGGAACACTTTAACAGTGGCTGTTTCCATTCCTTTCTTGGTATTCTGAAATGTTTATCATAATACTGAACATTTTTCTTTATCACTGATGTTCATAGGTAGACACCAACATTGTTCATGGTGGACCTTTGACCCAGGTGAATGGGATAATTTTTTTTAAGTCGGCTGCTTAGACCGTAAGTTTTAAAATTCCCTTCTCAATTTCCTGCAATTCTCTCTTTCATGAATGAAGTGCATGTTTTCAAATTTGATGATGCCACTCTTGTGTAATTAACAAGCTGGTAATAGCAACCACATATATTGGCTCAGCAACTCCAATGCAACAAATGCTACCAATGCTACTACAACACTGAGAGCTTATGAAGTGAAAGTTCTGAGAGTTTGGTTACACATGAGAGCTGCAAAGGCCTATAGTAAACTGAAATAACTAACACAGACATATTCCGGTAGAGAAAAGCCATGGCTAACTGTGGTTCTTCCTTATTTTACACCAATCAATAACCATAACACAACTTTTCAACAAATATAACTTTAACCTTTTAACATCATGACTTAACTATATGGCCTTGGCCCTTTCAAATTTCACTCCATGATGTCCACCTCCTATTTATTGGGAGGTGTCCCCTACCCTACCAATCTTGGGCAGGATGGAAAGCTCTTTTGCTCTAGCTAGTGTGCCTTGCCATTCAGCTCCCCTTGCAATGCTTCAAGAGAGCTACTGTGATTCTCGTTCACCACACCTCCCAATGGCCAGTCACTAGCTGCCACCTCACATCACCCACTACCCTTGCGTTACCCCAGGACATGTGGGAATCAGAAGATGTCACCTGTTCATCACACCAATTAAGCTTTGCGTGCCTACTAAACTAAAAAATAACCCTATCTATACCAAGGCCTCTCAGCCTTGTGTCACCTATGGGATTATGCAGATCACGGCTGCCATCAGGGGCTATTGGCAACTCTGCATTTAGGGGAGGATTGGCTGAGGGGCAATTGGAAGCTTTGCTCCAGCAGTACACAGGGCTGTTATAATGATCAGACCAGATCAAAGGAATGGGTTACAGGACATCACATATCAACCATGCTCAATAAAACCTTTTATATTGGGTATATATAACCTGTGTGGACTACATTACCAGTGCTGTTCAAATGGCTGAGGTAGTCCAAACACCTGAGGTATTATTCTGATGGAGGGGGGCCAGAAAATGTACCCTTTAATACTCATGCTTCATATAGACATAAAGATCTTAACAGGGTAAAATATTCCAAACTTATCAGACAAGGACAGGTGCTTACAGTCTCACCAAACACTGCTTCCAGATCAGTTGTTTTCAAGCATTAACTTTTTTCTTGGCTCCTGCAGGTAGATAAACCGTAAAAAAGTTGTAAACAAGCTCCTGGGGAAAAAAACACACAACTAGTATATATATATATAGATCTATAAAAACACTGCTGCAGGGGACATACTGACCATGCCAAGCACTGGGTCAGTAGAACAATAAAGATAGAAAAATGTTGGTGCCTGCGCTGTTTATAAAATAATATTCATAATAAAACTGTACAATAAAATAATAAAACATTAAAATGAATCAAAGTCCCATGGATGAGCAAAAGTTGATAGAAGAAATTCAGAATATTCTGCAAATATGGGGTATACCCCTGGGTAATTTCCCATCCGAAATGAAATGCTTTGGGTGGGCGGATCCAGTAAACCTCACGGAGTGTGTGTAGTGACTCCGGGTCTCTGTCGAATTCTATTCTACTAGTGCCAGTGAGCTTGTTTTTTCTATCGGTGGATGCCAGATTGTCTCTATTTACTACAAATTATAGGATCGGTATCTACATTGTTTACAATCATACTTTGCTCCAGGTGCTTTACGGAGCAAATCCATGTGAGTGTCCATCTTATGTTTTTAATTTTTCTAAAATAATAATTCGTATTGCCTAATGGAAATTTTATTTCTTTTATATGGAACAAATCCCATGGAGGAATAAAAATGTACCCAGTTCAAGGACCGGGTCGAAATATATTACACACTGATTTGACAGGCTTTACCTTTGCTCTGGATTCGAATAAGAGCAATTTCACGTGAGTTGGAAATGTTGCCCATTGGTTCAAGTGGCCCTGATGTATCTGCATGTCACCTGTAGTAGAAACATGTGTAACAGACAGGGCCGGATTAAGGAATGGAGCCCAAGGGCTTTGGCCAGATGAGGGGCCTCGACAGGGGGCTGCAGCTGCACGCCCCAGCCTTAATTCAACCCGGTCTGTTACACATGTTTCTAACACAGGTGACATGCACATGTATTTGTATGTTTGACTTACCATAGCCAAGAGAGAATTCCATGGAATTGTGAATGGAGATCCCAATTTGTGGCCAAAATAGTTTTGAAACATTTTCAATATTAGCTGCTCTTCAGAATGATTACAACTCAGCTAATATGGCCTGTACTTGGCAATTCAATTCACCATTACATGCACTCCCCTATTCATGAATGAAGCCCAGTGAAAATGTTGATGTGAAATGTTCTGCAGCCAACTGTTTGCACTCAACATTAGCAATGCATTCTTTATCATCATACAACAGACCTATCTTCACCACCTCCTGTACCAGGTTCCTGCCACCATCAACTGGCTCCTGATGTGCAGGCCCAAGGTAGATAAACATGACCACCACATCATTACTGTCTGATGTGCATATGTAGTTGGCTACCTCTGGAATGCATTCTCTGTACATACTACTGCATATACGTGTACACAGAAATATGGACATTAATGTGCAGTTGTACGACATCTATTTACTTGCATGCTACAGTGATTACAATGTGTAAAGCCTCATAGGTTCAATCACAGGATTAGCATGCGATCAGCATGGGCTTGTGTTATGTAACGTAACTGATTCTGTAAATAGCTATGATAACTGCTGAGACAAAGTTAGCTTGTGATAAGGTGTTCATCAGTATGAGTAATGTCAATGTACTATACTTCAGGATCAGATGACCATGCATCTGAACAATCTGCTGCCGGTCCTCCAGTGGTATTCAGAGCTGATGTTCATGGTCTGGCTGCTGGAACCTAACATGGTGTTGAGGACTGCAGTATCCTGCATACTACTCTCCAGTGCTATCTTCCATGACCGCTCCAGGATGTCTGCAGGGCTTCTCCAGTTCTTGTTCTGCCTTACTGGATACAGCAGCTGCTACTGTTTCTGCCACTCCTGTACAACGGCAATGGGCACTCTGGGTCCTGTGTCTATAGGTCCCTGTTCTTGACTACTTATTTATTTTACAATGTTATTTGAAAAAATATAAATTAATTACAAATTAAAAATATTATTTGAAGTTAATATAATCTACTTCCACAGTTTGGGGTACCCTTTTATTTCAACAGTGTTGTTTCATTCTACATGGATACTCCTTCCCTGTCATTGTGGTTACACATTGGTGTCTGCTCTGCACATGTATATTGCTGTGTGACACTTTTTTATTTTGTTTTTTTGACATGGACATAATTAAATATATGTACAAATATAATTTTTTCTACAAATAACATAATGGTGGATATTTGTATGGGAAATTATGTAATATGTTAGGGCATATATGTAGGTATGTCCATGTGTAAAAAGTAGTTTAACATGTATTGTAGTAATACTATAGAGGGTTGTTTTAAAAAACATATCATCGCAGTAGTATTACTTCTATAGATGTTATACCACTTTACTGTGTGACCACAGCTTTCAGAGATGGGGCATATATAAATGAGCAGTGTTACACTACTACAGTTATTCAAGAAGCCTTTCTCCTAATCCACAGGTGTCCAACGTGCGGCCCGCCGGCCAGAGAGGTGCGGCCCGCTTGAGAGTGGCGGCGGTAGGCGCACCTCTGAGCCTCTGAAATAAAGTGTGCACCGGGATGTCACTGACACCCGGTGCTTCAACGGGCAGAACACGAGGGGGCTGAGCTTTCTCCCTTCGTGTATGGGAGAAAGCTTCGCCCCCTCGCACTCTGACCCCGATGGAGCACCGGGTGTAAGTGACATCCCGGTGCTCAGATGAAGACTAGGACGTCCATAGACGGAACAATCCCCCTCCCTGCAGATAAAGGTAAATGAGCAGGGAGGCGGAACAAACATGCTGGGGGGGTTCTTAAAAAAAAAAGAAGAAGAAGCAGCAATGTGTGTGTGTGTGTGTGTGTGACACAGTGTGTGAATGTTTGTGTTTGTGTGTGTGTGGTAGTATGATACAGTGTGTGAATGTGTGTGTGTGACAGTGTGTGAATGTGTGTGTGTGACAGTGTGTGAATGTTTGTGTGTGTGTGACACAGTGTGTGAATGTGTGTGTGTGGTAGTATGACACAGTGTGTGAATGTTTGTGTGTGTAGTAGTATGACACAGTGTGTGAATGTTTGTGTGTGTGGTAGTGTGACACAGTGTGTAAATGTTTGTGTGTGTGTGATAGTATGACACAGTGTGTGAATGTTTGTGTGTGTGGTAGTATGACACAGTGTGTGAATGTTTGTGTGTGTGGTAGTGTGACACAGTGTGTAAATGTTTGTGTGTGTGTGGTAGTATGACACAGTGTGTGAATGTTTGTGTGTGTGTGTGTGGAAGTGTGACACGTGTGAATGTGTGTGGAAGTATGACACAGTGTGTGAATGTTTGTGTGTGTGATAGTATGACACAGTGTGTGAATGTTTGTGTGTGTGATAGTATGACACAGTGTGTGAATGTTTGTGTGTGTGATAGTATGACACAGTGTGTGAATGTTTGTGTGTGTGGTAGTGTGACACAGTGTGTGAATGTTTGTGTGTGTGTGGTAGTATGACACAGTGTGTGAATGTTTGTGTGTGGTAGTGTGATACAGTGTGTAAATGTTTGTGTGTGTGTGTAAGTGTGACACATTGTGTGAATGTGTGTGGAAGTGTGACACCGTGTGTGAATGTGTGTGTGTGGAAGTATGACACAGTGTGTGAATGTGTGTGTGTGTGGAAGTGTGACACAGTGTGTGAATGTTTGTATGTGTGGAACTGTGACAGTGTGTGAAGGTGTGTGTGGAAGTGTGAAGGTGTGTGTGTGTAGAAGTGTGAAGGTGTGTGTGTGTAGAAGTGTAAAGGTGTGTGTGTGTGTGTAGAAGTGTGACACGGTGTGTTAAGTGTGACGGTGTGTGTGTGGAAGTGTGACACAGTGTGTCGGTTACGGTGATTGTATGTATATATGTAAATATGTATATTTATGTGTGTGTATACATACATACATACATTTACTTTCAATGAAACGTGAATATGCGGCCCACGGACAAATAGTTTTACGGTGAAGTGGCCCACTGGAAAACAAACTTGGACACCCCTGTCCTAATCTCTCCACCACTTCCATCTCTCCTCGCTTTTTCTTCTTCTACTTCCTTTATCCCTTTTCCTGTCTATTCTCTCCTGGGGTAAAGTCCATTATTTCAACACATTTTGGGAACTGTATCAATGGCAGCTGTCCAGAATGCACCATGTGATAAATAAACTTACTAGTACTAATCAAGAATTCTATAGAGCAATACTCAGAGGTTAGTACAGTAGTATTTGAAACAAAATTGCAGTTGCCTGATACCTGTACTTTTTACAATCAGGAAATTGTGGTACTGAAGGAAGTTCATAAAACATACTTAACTGAAATCCTGGTAAACTCTGATATTTATCTGCGGTGTAGATGTCAACAGGAGCAAGGAGTATTCCTATAGGAATTAACAGGAATATGTTGTTATTCTTTTTATTTTATCCAGTACTAGATTATAAGGTAGTGCACCTATTATAATGTATTGCAACTAAAAAAGAATGAATGAGTGTGTATATATGTAGGAAAAATGCAGTAAACATCTATACACATAAACAAGTATTTACACCAGAGTTACCAAACCTCGGGGGCATGACCCATTAGGTGGGTGTACAATGTGTACAGGGGGGGTGGGTAGTCTAGACAAAGTGATTGTGTGAATATTCAATATATTTTATTGTTCCAGTAACAGAGAGAACAAAAAAAAAGACAAACATAAACTGTAAAGAAAGGTTGCTGCATCACCATTTTATTAATTGACTCTAACAACAAATATATTCTGCAAGATCTCAAAATGATTCTTATAAAAAAGTGTAATTTAATCTGAATTAGTGTTGAGCGAACCCGAACCGCACTGTTCAGGTTCGTACCGAACAATACGGTTTTTGGACCCTGGACCCGAACACGAACATTCCAGTGTATGTTCGTGTTGGAGTTCGGGGTTCGGCAATTACATTGTATGTAATGCTATTGGCTTTCTATAAACCGAAATAGAGTCCCCATTCATAAGGAGTTTGTGTCCCAATTGACTTCAATGGGGTTCGGGGTCAAGTTCGAGCCCGAACCCGGACTTTTTTTTGAAGTTCGGCCGAACCCGAACATCCAGGTGTCCGCTCAACTCTACTTATGACTAAAAGCTCCTAAGATGCTCAACGGTCAAGTGTGATGCTCGATGTTTACAAAGGCTAGTTGACCATGATAGCCATAAAACACATTTAAAAAATTACATTAATAGTGATATAGATCAGACGCTATAAAATAAACATATATCTATAATAATTAACCTGTTCTACAGTTAGCTGTTCACCGTGTGTGCAATCTGGGCATGCATCTCCATGGCAGGCCGATAATTGGCTTAATAAATACGCTCCTGCAACTGATTTTTAATTTTTTTTTACAAATGTCACTTTGAGTGGATTGATCTGTAGGTAAAGCTCTGCAAATGTTAAAGTTTGAATGTAACAATCGCAAACTCTAATAAATAATAAGTATGCATTTGTTTTCTTTAAATCTATTTGACATTTTCTTAATGTAACACACAGTAACCATATTAAAATGAAAAGATCTCCATGTTTGACTTTGTATACGTATTTATGTGACAATGTTGAATTTGGTACATTGAGGTTACAGCCCACAATAAACCCCGATTCCTCCCTGCGGCCAGACTAAACGAAACAGTGTTCATTACTTAAAGATCAGACACTAGAGGGCGCACACTGCGCCTCCACAACGTCATCATCCCGCACGGCGACGCTCTGTTTTGAGAAAACTTTATTGAGACGCAGTGAACTGACAAACGGCGGTGGGTCCCTGTTACCGCCGCTCCGCGGAAACCTGTTTACATATGTAATTACAAGCGGACACTCGGGGAGGAGGTTTGAGAACGCACGCGCAACATTCGTAGTAAACGGCCGCCTCTCGCGGCCCCTGGGCGGCTGAAAAATGAGCCTGTGCGGGAAGGAGCTTTCCAATCTTCTGGGCATCATGACAGAGGAGGCCTGCGGGAACACCTTCGAAGGCCTCTCCACTGCCTTCCATCACTACTTCTCCAAAGCCGACCACTTCCGTGTTGGCTCGGTGCTGGTGATGCTCCTACAGCAGCCGGACCTTCTCCCAAGCTCCCCGCAGCGCCTTACAGCCCTCTATCTGCTGTGGGAAATGTACCGCACAGAGCCACTCGCAGCCAACCCATTCGCCGCCATTTTCGCGCATCTTCTCAACCCACCTGCTGTGGAGGAGGCTGAGAGGCTGTTGTCGGGTGAGACTCGATTTTGGCTGTTCTAACATCGGTGCTGTGTGATACACATACTATGCTACACTAAAACTTTAGTTGCACATGAGATTTTTATCTCAAAATAACTGTACATTGGACAGGGAAAAACTTGGCATGTTCCTCCTACAGGAAGACGAGTTGTTTCTGCTGAATTCATTGATTAATCTTTTAAAATCTCAATTTTGTAACACCCCATTATACATAGCCAGCTAGCTATTTTAAGGAGATGCTTGCCAAGTGCGACCCTACACAATGTAAAGTTGAGATCTCATCTGCAACTCTGCCTGTACCATACCATCTTTGCTTTGTATGTCTTGTATGTATCATTGTATGGGTAGAGGAGCCTACTAGTGAGAATAGGAAGAATTAAAGAATGTTTAAAAAAAAAAAAAACAACAACAAAAACCACACACATTCATCATTATAGATTTGTTTTGTTATATACCACTCAAGTATATCCTCATTGAACACGCAACTTTCACATATCAATTGATTTGACCAAAATCAACGGGCAAGAATGAAAACACAAGTGGACATGTAGACGGACAGACTATTAAAATGAATGGGCTTTTTTTTGTTATAAGAGGTATACAAGGTAGAAGGAATGTCAAAAATGGAACAGAGTTGTGAATGACCCACTGAAGTACCTGAAATTTAATGGAATTGGCGTTTATTTACAAGAGTTTAAGTATACAGGATTTTATTATAAAAATTTGACTATATGTTATGCTTTGTCACAAGTTTTTGGAATGCACTGAATATTTACTGACTTGTGACATATCTGTAAACATGCAGTAATCCAAATAAAAAAAAAAAAAAATCTTTTTTCAGTCCTCTTTTGCTTATGTAGCTCTTACAAGTTATTTATAATCTTGAGTTAAGCATAGCTTATTTGTTTTTCACCTCTGTCCATTACACTAGTGTTCCCCTTACCTCTGTCGTGTGATGTGGCATGCTGCAAAATGGTATGTAAAATTGGGGACGGACATTCTGATATAGCAAATAATATTCAAATTACTTTGATATCTGACCTTTTAGGTTGTTTTTGAAAACTGAATAAGATTTTGTGAACAACTTATTCATTTGGGCTATTTATATATTAAAAGAAATTCTTGGTCAACGATCTAACAGAGGAGCAATCAGTTGCAACATTCATTGGCTTCCATAATGTTTGCTTCCCTGTTAGAACTTTTCCTTTTTCAATAATGTTACCCAGTGAATCTGGAAATACATAAAATTCCATTTTAATTGTCCCATTAAAGTGCTAGTGTTCATATGTGTATTTTGCTGGAGGGAATTAAGGGTATGTATATACATGACACGCATGGATATTGCGCCTAATTGTGGCACAATCTCTATAATAGAACACAAAATCCATTTATTAAAAAAAATGCAAAAGTACACCTGAAATTGCGTTAAAAGTCTCCAACCTGTGGGTGGAAAATTTCAAAAAGTGTCAAGAAGTTTAAAACAGGTGCAGTGGTTGTTTTTCACTTTTCCGAATGTCCTGACTGCACTGTAGGTGTCTTGGTGTCCCTCTAATGTGTAATCATTTAAGTATCAACATTACCTGCATCACATTTTGCAGCAATGCATTGCTGATGATGAACTGGCCATATCATCTTGTTTAAGATGATGTAGCTTATTTGGGGAGGGAGAGAATAAATATATTTTGTACAGCGGAAAAGTAGGAGTAGTGTAGAGCTTAGGTGGTTTTAAGTGACCGCAACCAATCTACTGATAACTTACAATCACAAAGAAATAAATCAAATACATTTAAAAAAAAAAAAGGGTGAAGGTGTGCATATACGTTTTAAACCAGAAGTTGGCAACCTGATCACTCGAAGGGTATGACGAGAAGGTATCCAGATCAACATTGTCATAGATTGAAGAAAAAAAAGAAATAAAAAGTATATAGTATGTTTAGTAACACAATGTACATTATTGGAGGTTTATTGTGCACTCAAAGCAATTTACACTGTATTTCTAAACATACTATGTGTAAATTGCTGCAGTTATAACTTGCAATCATATTTACATAGATGGAAGCATCTTCATATTAGTGCTAAACTTCTCCCAGTAGGATAGGTAATTGCATTTAAGATTAAAGTTGTATGCAGACAAGAAGTTTTCAACTTCAAAATAATAGGGAATATCTATGTAAATATTTGAGTGCACAATAAACCTCCAACAATGTACAATGTGTTACTAAACATACTATATACTTTTTATTCCTTTTTTTCTTCAATCTATGACAATTGTTTTTCTGGATACCTTCTCATCATATCCTACTAGTGACCAGGTTGCCAACTTCTGGTTTAAAATTTATATACTATAGTGTGCACTATCACTCTTTTTGTACATGTGTTTGTGTGTCTGTACATATATATATCTATATAATATGACATCTAGCTTGTGATTTTAGTACACCATTTTTTACAGTAAGTTTGTGTATAGATGCCCCCTGTTCTTCTCAATTGCCCATCTTCCTTCTCTCTTCCCCCTTTTGTCAGATCCCCTGTTTTGAACTCTGTTATGTTCTGTCCCCATTGTAGAGGTGTGTGCTGTTTTATGTTTAGTGCCCATAGCTGTAGATTGATGTGGTGGCTCAATTCTGAAGAAAATATATTCCTATATATTAATATTAGTTGAAGCCAGGAAACAAACCCTCATTTTATGTAAGCTTACATGGGGATGATTTTCAAAGAGGAGACAATCTCCAATGTTTCTTCTTAGTCCCCTAGACTCCAGAAAATCAAATGTTTCCAGATCCATATAAAATATGCCCCCTGATCTCTTACCATCAAATCACTTACTGAATATTTCACATGTCTACGTTTACATCAAATATATATTAGGTTATATCGTCAGTCTATTCAGCCAAATAACACTTGGAAGTTAATAGTTTGTTTATAAATGGTTTGTGTTTTCCAATTTTGAGATGTGTAACTAACTTACCTTGTCATGTCACAAATGCTATCTGGGAGTGCAGCTTACATTTCATGCAAACTAACTTATTTTTCCCAGTGTGGATGCTTATCATTATTGAGTATCCTTTAACATTATGATATGGGGTTTCCCCAGATGGGATGTTTACCATGATTAATCATTTACTAGCATAGGGCTTTGTAATGCTATTACTTCAAAGGTGATTTTTAGAGGACTCTGAAAGCAGTTTGCTATTTCATATTTTTAATGTTTGCGATGCTGCGTTTGCAAACCATTTAGGCTTGTCACATTTCACACCTACAGTGTCGTCTGCCTGTAATCTAATTAATTAGTTTGCAACTGGCATATGTTCTTTTCAGAGAGTAGTAGATTCCTCCTCCTTATCCTTAAACTGTAATCATTTTATAGGAATGTGAGCCCACATCTGAATACCTGGTTTTCATTACATTTATTTATTTATTTTTTAAAACCCCACTAAACCCTCTACTTGCCAGGCTATGTATGCGTTTAATACAGTAGGGCAGTTTGCCCCACAAAAACTGCTTGATAATATCCAGAAGTTTCCACTCCCATTACATTCATGTGCTTGCTCTCCAATTCTAACCCCACGTCTTTATTTCGGTCTTGTCCCCCTTTCAGCCCTGTGTGGGTTCTGCTGTCTGATACCTGCTGTAGTGCTGCTTCTAAGTTCACTGTATCTGTCCTATTTTCTACCTTTTTTCTGATGTGCTTACTAATATTGTAATTGATAACTGCTAGCTATTTGAATGTTACGTTATTCAGGTTGCCAAACTAAGACATATCTTTTATCTTGACAGGGTTCCTGCCTCCAATCACACCCCCAGAAAAATTCTTTCTCTCTCAGTTAATGTTGGCCCCACCAAGAGAACTGTTTAAGAAAACACCCCGTCAGATTGCAGTGATGGATGTATCTAATTTAGGCCAACCTGTGGACATCAGTGGGCTTCAGTTGGCTTTGGCAGGTGAAATTTTCAAGTAGCTCAAAACTATTGCGCCAAAAAGTCACTTGTATACAAAATGCGAAATTCCATTAACGTTAACTAAAGGCACTTATTAAATCCTGAGGTCGACATTATTTTATTGGTACGGTTATTAAGTTCACTTTCCATGACCTCAAAGGCTTTTTGTTTAGCTCTAGCGTAATGTAATGTAAAAAAAAAATGTTTACATAGGTTTGGGATGGATGGGCAACTCTTAGGTTCACTTTTGCATTGATGTTAATTGTAATTCATTGTGGTTTTCACCCCCATGGAGATTACTTAAATGAAAAAGTTTGGAATAATTGAAAACCTTTGTTCTAACATTTGTTAGAAACAATATCAAAATATATACAAATAAGTTGCAGTATCTGTGCTGGGCCTTTTGTGTTTGGTGCCATAGGCAAGTATGGCTGTTCCCATTACTAGGTATACTACCACCAATATAAGCTTTCATTAGATTCGCTGTACATTTAGTAAACACACTAATACAATACATGGCAATGTGTTTTGTTTTGATGTAGTAATAAAAAAAGAAAAAAAACTAAATTGTGTTTATCCTTTGATCCCAATGTGTGGACGTTTCCCATAATACTCAAAATCTTATGGCAAGTTTCACTCTACAACTGTGAGCAGAACCTACACATGATGTCATAAGACATACCCACTGCTCTTACGGGCTGCTGCTTATCACTGGGTAATCTTAATACAGTATTTTCTAAGTACCTGTCTTCCTGAGGAAGAATATCTTCCATTAGTTTTCTAAACTTCCTTCCATTTGTTCAAATCCCTTTTTGTAAACTCTTAGACCTCTGCATCTTCACTCACCTCTGAAGGCAAACAGCAGAGTTTACTTTGATAAGACTTGGAGGCTGACAGCAGTAGTTTATTTTGATAGTAATTTCCCTCATTCAAGACCCCTAAAGCCAATAAGTCAATGGGAACAGGCAACAGTTCAGCATAATCTCCTACTCCAGGGGGCGGGACTGTCCTATGATATCTCCAGGCTGTCACTTCACCACCTGTTACTCAGACATATGAATAGAATCAATCTGCTGCTGCAATGCAAATGGAGCACACACATAAAAACGACATAAAATGGTTTAACTGCAGCTAGTTGAAGAACACAAGACACATCTTCGTCAAGCACAATTAATAGCCAACTTAATAAAAACAAAATCATGGTACTGTAGCTTTAACCAGCTATGTTCCATTACCACATTTGTACTTTATTAAATAGAGAACTTAATTTTAAACTATGATGGTGTACTAATCATTTTTGTCATAGTGGATATATTGATTCCATTGTGATATGTTCTCTTCTAACATTGTAGTCCCCAGTATATGGAACATATTAAGCTTTGTGTCCCCATCTTTCTTAAAGAAGAGGAATAGGGACGTGCTGTGTATGCAGCTCCATGCACATCACATATGCAGAGATGTCTGGATCACGTGTTCACATGTACACTGTATCTACAGAAATCATATACTTGAGAATAAAAAAAGAATAAGGCTTGCTAAATGTGGCATGCTAAACCAAACCTATGGTAAAACCATTTTTACCCGATTTATTTTTGTGGTTTCAGTTGTGATATAATGGTGTGCAGTCTCCTTCAGTGTCTGCAGATAAATCTCACCATATGATATGATTGGAAACTGAATGCTGTTCTTTTAGACTTGTGTTGACTTTATTTTTCAGAGCGGCAATCTGAACTTCCAACACAGAGCAAAGCAAGTTTCCCCAGCATTCTGAGTGACCCAGATCCAGACTCCTCCAATTCTGGCTTTGATAGTTCAGTTGCTTCACAAATCACTGAGGCACTGGTCAGTGGTCCTAAACCACCCATTGAAAGTATGTGACATACCTGTTTTACTTAGCATGCATGATTCAGTGCTTATAGTCCTAGTGTTTACATTCTGAATTTATGTGCTGTCCATGTGGTTACAATTCATTTTACAATACTGATTATAAATGTTAACTTGTTTTGTTATAGACAGTTGGGAAGTTTATTGATGACTTGTTTAACAATCAAATCACAACCCTTTTTATGCAAGGGATTTCTCATTAATGTTGAAGATTTGTTGTATGTAAGAAGAATTTGTGTTATGCTTGCTAATATGTAATTATGATAAATGTGTACAGTATTATATAATGTTCTTCAAATTGGCTTGACATCACTTTATGAGACACGTGCAGATTATTGTAGCAGATAGTTTAAATTTGGTGCCACAACACCTGAAACAGGAGACTGCAACGATACATTTAAACAATCTGCTGAATCTGTGGATGTTTTTTTTGCAGGTCATCTAATGCAAGGTATGTATTTGTAATGCTCTGTAATTACACTGTAAATATTGTTTTGGTAACCTAATCGGTTAGAGGATTTTACCACGTTACAAGTTTTCTCTTAGAACATTATCTTTGCACTAGAATTTATGCTGCATTTTCTCTGTTTTTAGGCCACTTTAGGCCGGAGTTTATCCGCCCCGCACCACCACTTCACGTTTGTGAAGATGAACTGGCTTGGTTGAATCCCAATGAACCCGATCATGCTATTAAGTGGGACAGGTCAATGTGCGTTAAGGACAGTACAGGAGTAGAGATAAAGCGCATAATGGCAAAAGCATTTAAAAGCCCACTGTCCTCTCCTCAACAGACCCAGGTATATCTTGTGTGTACGTTTTCAAAAGGGATCCTTTATCTTTACCAGAAAATTATCCAGGCTAGTTGTTCAGTGTGAAAATGCCTGCAAATGTAATGGAGACATTGCACATCATTCTATGAATTTCAAGGAAGCTATATCCTTCATCTTGTGTCCACCTACTTATGCAAACCTGTGTTTTGTGATTACATAAGTCGGAGGAACCGATTAGGTCCAAGAAAATGTGCCCTTTAGCTGCAGTATTCTCCAAGCTTGACCACAGATTTTTTGTGTATTGTAGCCACCATCACCGATTTGGTTGAATCTCCAATTAGTCCTGTATTAAGCATTCTAGGGCCCTGTATATTCATTACCTTGTTAGAGCGATTGACATGCAATATCAACAGAATGTTTGCCATATTTGCCTCATCTGACATTACATGAGTGACTTTTGTTTAAATTTGTTCTTTGGATTGTTGGTGAACTACAACTCTTTTAATGCTAAAGGAAATAAACTGAGCAAAGTTATATAAATGCATCTTCTGGATTCATGATTGTTGTGCAGGTCTACTGTGAGGGCACTTGGTTAAATTACTTGATATCAAGAATAGTGTAATAACCTATGTCATCGCATAGAAGACTTTTACATCACACAGTGTGTAACTATTTTTAAAATGATGCATCTTGGATTACATTGTCTCTTAGAGCGGACACAGGTTTTTTTTTATTTTTTTTTTTACATTTCATTTTATGCGATTTTGTTTTCTCATTATCCGGAGCTTGATTCAGTTTCTCTCTAACCCACAGTTACTTGGAGAATTGGAAAAGGACCCTAAATTGGTTTATCACATTGGCCTGACACCTGCAAAACTTCCAGACCTGGTGGAGAACAACCCTTTAGTGGCAATTGAAATGCTGTTAAAGTTAATGCAGTCAAGTCAAATCACAGAGTATTTTTCAGTATTGGTTAACATGGACATGTCCTTGCATTCAATGGAAGTTGTAAATCGGTGAGTGCTTTAGAGCGCTTCAGTATTTTATTTTTATTTATTTATTTAGAAAGTGTTTTACCAGGAAAAATAAATTGAGATTTCTCTCGTTTTCAAGTATGTCCTGGGGACCCAGTCCAGAATGGAGTTACACAGAGTTACACATTTAACATTATATTCAAAAATACATACATACATATATTAAACAATTTGGAAGGAGAACATACAGGGTAAATCATTATTGATACAAAAAGGAACAACATGTACAGTATACGAAAGAGTTTGTAAACTAATAACAGGTACAATCTGTTTTGAGGATTTGGGAGATACTTATTTTCAGGGATCTTAGAGTAGATGATGATTTAGCAGAAACAGGAAGGCTATTCCACATATGAGGAGCTCTGAAAGAGAACGCACCTCTACCTGCTGCCTTTTTGAAGTGGGGAATCGCTAATGAAGGGTTGGTGCAGGATCTGAGATTGTGGGATGTGCAGGGAGTAAGAGCGAGCATGCCGCTCAGGTAGGGGGGGAGTGTTCCAGAGAAGTGGTTATGCACTAAGCAAGCTAGGTGGAGAGTACGCCTGGAGGCAAGCGTCAGCCAATTTAACTCTTTTAACATTTTACAGTGATGCGTGTTATAATCACACTGTAGCGCAAAACGACACAATGTATTGTACATAGTGTCGAGTTTACCGAGATGGGTCTGCGGGGCAGAATCATACATGGTTTTATTCTATATGAATTTGGGCAAACTGTGCAGAGCATTTTTTAATTTTTATTTTGTGACTTGTAGTTCAGTTTTACTATTAAAAAAAAAACTATTTTGGAGAGGGCAGTAAAAGTGTCCTTCATGTTATCTCAATAAATTACTTTAACTATGCATAAACTGCAGCTAATAAATGAGCTGCAGCCTGTTTGTATCAAGGGTGATATTTAGGTGTATACATGCTACAGCAAATATCAAATCTGTACACCTATAATTGGCTCTGCCGTTATGGAACTGGAAAGCATGCAGGCTGTCACTCACTACTAATGCAACAAGAGTACCTTGTTTTTATATGTAATTAATTGAAAGGACCCTAATTAAGAAGTCTGACATGTGTGAGCCCCCATTCTGATTTGGCCAAGTGCACACTGACTATTGGCAAGCGCTTGGTGTCCGAGCAGTGCAGAGATGAACGTAAACCTGTGTGTGTGTGTCTGTACACATTTACAAAGCACAGGTGGCACTATGTTTAAAGTCTGTCCCACTTTGAGTACAAATGGCCCATGGGGATTATAAACATTTTTAAACAGAATTTTACCTCTAAACATGTTGTTTTTCAGACTAACTACAGCTGTGGACCTCCCGCCTGAATTTATTCATCTGTACATCTCAAATTGTATTTCTACATGTGAGCAAATTAAGGACAAGTATATGCAGGTAAAAAATGCTTTTTATTTTATTTTTCTTCAGTTCCATTTTTGCCATTCTGTTTGTGGAATCTAAACTTTACTCAGTCCATGAATGTGTGAGAAACCATTTTCTGTGTCAACTGGCTTCCTTTTCCTATTCCCAGTGATGGGTAACTTTTAGCATGGCAAGTGTTGTTGACTAAATTTCCCGTGATGCTCACCAGTTTCTGGAAGGATGTGTATCATGGGATATGTAGTGCACAACAGCTGCTGTGTTAAATGTTCCTAATCGCTGCCATGGACTGCCAAACAGCTTAGTAGGGACCTGTAGCTGCGTGGAGAAAATAGTTCATTCATTTGATAATTCGTCGATAACTTAAGCCATTCCTGATCATAATGTTTCCTTCTGTTGTAGCAAATCATAACTATCAATATTGAAGATTGTTGTGCAATTGTATTATTTTTATTTAAGTAAATACGACTTGCTCATTTGTTATCTCCTTTATGTTTGCAGAATCGCTTGGTACGATTGGTTTGCGTCTTCCTGCAGTCTCTGATAAGGAATAAAATAATCAATGTTCAGGACTTGTTTATTGAGGTCCAGGCTTTCTGCATAGAATTCAGCAGGATAAGAGAAGCAGCTGGTTTGTTCAGACTGTTGAAGACATTAGACACAGGAGAAAGTCCAGCAGAGTCCAAGCCTGCTAAATAAAACCACATGTCCACCTGTAATATGCCTTCTGTTCATATCTTGTAAATAACCTGCCTTTCTGTTAAACATTTTTTATTTTAAAGTTGTTGGAGTCTGCTAGGTAGTGGCTACTGCTACATTTTAGGCAGCATTTTAAGCCCCACAGAAACATTGTCACCTCTGATTCACAAGTTAAAAACAAAGAAAAATCTAATTTCTTACTAAATACAATATTTACTATTTTCAATCTTGGCAGCACAATGTGCTTGGATAGAGAGCTACCATCTCCCCACCCTTTTAATTGGTCCAGATAGTCATTGTTAGACCCTCAGCTGCCTTCGAATGCATGAGGATATTGCCACCATGTTAATGTGACTGCAGTGAAAGGGTTGATAGAATTTCAGGATTTAAAAAAAATAAATAAAAAATAAGGTTTTATTTGTTTCCTTAATTGGTAATGTGAGTGACTGGTGTCCTTTTTAAGAACTATTCCAACCTTAGCAATTCTCCTCCATAGTGTTTTTGTTATTTTCTATGTTGCCACAGCACAAGGTGTCACAGTATTGGTAAACTGAGCCTTCTAACCAAAATAATGTGTCATTGTTTGTCTGAAGCTCTTCAACAAATGTATGTGTGGTAGGGCAAATAATTATGTTTCTGTAAGATATCGAACGTTACCAATATTATATGATACATGTTGATTTCATCTGTTAAGGAAAACATGCACAAATCTAACTCCCTCTGACCTTTAACCAGTTAATCTGTTGCCAGGTTTCCATTGAGCTAAAGTCTTTAAGGTGTAACCAGAATACATATTTTAAATTAAAATGTTAGATTGTTACTATTTGGAGTCATTTTATTGCTCTTGAATGTATTCTCACTTCGTACCAGAAGCTGCTGACTTTTAGGTCTAAAATATTGCATTCTGAAATCCATTGTTATATTAACAATGATGCTAGTAAAAAAAAAAAAAAAAAAAAGAAACATAAATAATGTCTGTGCTACTGCAACTCTGTTTAACCTCATATCAGCAAACTCCAATAACATTTGTAGCTTGATACTTAGTCTGAAACACTAAGCAGAACTTGTTTTTATTAAACAATTGTGGCACTGATTACATTCAGTAGGTGTATTTCAACATCTTCGCCTTTACATAGTGCTTTCAAAATGTGTTTTCCTACAGTATAATACTAAGACATATTGCAGTAGTAAGGGAGTGTGAAGTATATTGCAAGTGTTCAGCCATGTTTGCCATGTTGTGGTGCTATGTAAAGTTACACCTATAGCTGATTTCCTAAAAATGTTTGTTTGCAAATCTATATTAAAATTGATATATATCTATTGTGCTTTGATTTCCCTACTTAACTACTATAATGTGTGGAAAAAATGTATGAATGGAAACTAGTAAGTGCTGGACATGCATAATACTGCATAAGGATAGTCTCCTTTGGGTTTGCATCCTTTGGATGTGGTGTTTTTGCACATAGTCACACCATTGTTAAGACTGTTTTCTATCTTGTATATTTTTGATTACAAAATGAGCTGCCTCACTTAAAGGGACAGTGCTTATATTGTGAATGTGGAGATTAAAAAAAACAATTATACATTGGGTAGCAAAATTCCAAGCAAATGTATAAGAGAGAGCTATTTTAAATGTCTCTCCTGCCTATGACATCACCTTGTGGCATTTCCCATTGCAAAGTATTTTACGCCTTATTTGCAGTTCTGCAAACACAATTTATATACATTTTTTTTATTCACAGTATGAGCAATGCTTAGATTAACAGACTCTCTTTAAAGGACAGTGTCAGCTAAAATGTACGGTAACTTTTATTTAATTGAAACTTTGCATACGATGTAGGCATTTTAAATAGAAATGTTTTATATGACAACTGACAAGCCTCAACATTGTTTTAAAAAATGAGGACACCTAATACATAACATGTGCCATTCCTCAGAAAGCAAAACAATTTGTCACTTTATTTTACCTTTTGAAAGCGCTTTCTGCACGTGCAAGCACTGATTGCCATCGAGAAGATTTCAGGATTACCAAAAGGTACAATACGTGACAAATTTGTATTGTATTGCTTTCCTTGTAATGGCACAGGATATGTATGACGGCTTCCTCATTTAATTAAAACAATGTTACTGAAAGGTTGACTGTTGTCTTCTAACCTCTTGACGACTTCATGGTTATCAGGCATTTTGTGCCTTGAAGACTCAAGTCAGTCTTGCATTAAAATCTGCTCTTTGCTCTCCAGAGTGCAATCAGTGTTTTCATACTTTCTGGCTGCCTCGATACAGAGGCCGAACTCCTACGCATATGATTGCGATCACTTGCATATGTAGCTGTCTGTCCATGCTGGCTTTGACAGCTTTCATGTGTCTCCAAGTCCCCACAGCAATAGTCATGAAGGGAGAGACTACTGACAGTAATGGTTAGGATTAGGAAAAGCAATGCGCTCTTTGTAGTTATTGCCTTATATTGTGCAAAAAAACCCATCAAAATGGGGTGTTTCTAAACTTTTTTTTATTAGTGTTTGTAGGTGTATAAATGTTAAACCACAAATGCCTTCAGTAATCCGAGCAGGATACTACATTAAGCAAAAACAACTCAGATCTATTGATCTACACACAGCAAATAAAGCATTTGCAAGCAAAATTAACATACAAACTTAGTTAGGACCTGGTGTTCTGACAACATTTGACACTTCCCAGGATATCTCCAACGGTCTGAAATGTGAGCGATTAGACTGGGGGGTTTAGAGTAAGGGTTACAGCTAACCCAGTGATGGCAAACATTTTAAAACCTATTATTAAGCCCATTGTTCTTCAGGATACCAAATTAAAGATCTCAAAATGCCATTTTCCCTTATATTATGCCTCCCTCTCCCATTTCCATTGCCCCCTCTCACTGTCCACTTAGCATATGAATACAGTGTTACCATCATCATGCATGAAGATACGTGCCACCTCAGAGGCTATGGGTTTGCCATCACTAAGCTAATTCTTACCCCAACCCTCCTGGAGCAACATTGGCCTGGTAAGAGATGCCTCTGGATATTTGTGTAAATAAGGCATCTTCCATCATTCAGGTGAGGAAGTTTCTGAAAACAAAACCTGGCTAGAAGTACATGTTTCTTGAATGGTCCCAAGCAAAGGTTTTTGTATTCACCTTTGAGATGCTAAATAGGGAACTAGAGGTCACAGCATGTTTATGATAGAACCCTGGTTTAACTACCTGAGGCATTTGTCTGGACTTAGATTTTCTGGAGATACGCTTGGCAATTTTCATTGTTTTATCAGTGTCCTCACCTCTGCCCACATTCACTTTGCTTAAAATGGCACACAATAATTGTTAGCAAACTTGAAAAGACTTTTGCCACCTATTTCGAGTAAACCCATGTCTCTCTGGTTTACTCTGAACTCTGCCTCATATAAAGCTGGGTCAAGTTGGCCTTCAGTCCTGCTGCGGGTAAGCAGCAGGGTTACCCCCTTCCCCATTTACTGTGATCATGCTAAGACTGACATGTTTTTTACACCACTGATTTTTTTTTTTTAATTCAGTGCAGATAATGTGAGAATAGGATTGGCAGAAAATTGTAGTCCGATAAACGATTGTAAGGTAGGCACAATTTTGCATTTTTTCAACAAAATTCATTAATACGGTAATTAGATCACTTTATTGTTGCACAAATCATTTTGCATTGTGATAGACATTAATTATGGCACAACTGCCCTACCTTTCTGCTTAAATAACCTGTGTTAGCATGATTATAGGAAGAGACACAGATTAGGTAAACTTTTTAAATACCTACCTTTGAAACTGAACTTCTGTAGGGGATAGCCAAAATATTGGAAGCCAATCAGAGAGCTCCCATAGGGATACTCAATGCACATGTGCATGCCATTGGCTTTTTTCACTGCTTCTTCTGGGGTTACAGTTTCTGAAAAGGGATGTCTCCAGCATCTGTTGGAAGTCAAGAAGAATGCACCCACAGAAATGCATAGGGATGTTCAATGTCGCCACTAGATGTCCCCATTCTGCTCTGTGGACAGGTATGAGAATGCAGCATTCACATTGTGCATGATAGTGGTGTATAGTTGGCCAATCTCCTGTAAAATTCTCTTTTTCATTTTTTACTGTCAATTATGCAACAAAACAAAATGTATAATACAGCATGCAGCACCATATAATAAAGGAAATAAATGGAGAATCAGCTGAACGGGAGAGTTTTTCGAACTTAGCTACTCTGGCTTTAAGTTTGAAATTCCTATCTCAATTCCTACTTGTCATGGTGAGAGGAGAATCACAGTATTTCCATACAGATGCATGGGGATGCCCACCACAAATGAACAATTCTCAGTTACCTCACCAAAAGATGCCAAGTAACTCTTCCCCCTCCCCCCCCAAAAAAAAATACAGGTTGGTGACCAGCTACCGAATGAAGCTATTGCTCAGTGCCAGATGTCCTCAAACTGAACAGGTCCTCTCACAATGTAAACAAAAGCAGGTAAGGAGATAAAACAGGAAACTTTGACAGAGATTGTAAATGCCAAAAAAAAATTACCACTGGTCAAACGAAAAAATACCACAACACTTTTTTCTGTTGGACATTTTATTTTTCTTGCAATTTTCCAAAGCTTAAAAGTAAATAACATTTATGAAATATCATTTAAAAGCTCTTTCTATAGTAATATATACATAACAAATACAAGTACACACAAAGCACTTTATATTTGTTGCATTCAATCAAAAGCTTTAATTCTTTTTTTTTCTGAATATGGTATTTACCGTTATACAGGTTTGCTTGGGTATTAATATGAGCCATTTGTAAACAAAAGCAACACGTATGGATTCACCAGCCTTTGGTCAAACTAATAAGTAAACTTTTAGAAGAGTAGTGGGTTATGTTTATCGTCCTACAATTTATTTGCAATGTGTTCAATCCAGAAGGATGGAGTTTTGTTCATTGCCGTCATCATACACAGATTCCTGAGCAGGATCCAAGAGAATTGAACTTGGTTCATCACACAGATTCCTGAGGAAATTTATAGAGTCCTACAAAACCACATCATTTATACCTGTGAAGTCATATCTTGCATGGCTAGCACATGGGTTGCATCCCAGAATTCAGCATACACCTTCCTCTTTCTCAATTAAGTGCCTTCTTGGTTGGTTTGATTTTTCGAGAAAGAATACAGTGATGAAAACAGTAACCACTGAAACAAACAAAAACAAACTAAAACAGTCTCTGACCTGCTTAAAAGGTCAACTTTTTATACACTGGCAGTCAAAGACTGGTACACACAGACGCACACATAAAGAAATAGTGAAAAAAATATATAACGGGTAGATGCATAAAGTCTCAAGAAGAGTTTGATCCAGTTTTTCGCACGTCAAGTCAAAGCCAGTTAACCTGGAATTAGTCTCCAGTTAAGATATCTTCGTGAATTTCAGCTGTTTTGGGAAGCAAGAGTTCTGCCCAAAGTATATGAAACACGTTTGGGTTCATTTTTCTTCATCTCAAAGTAAAACCTCCATTCAAGGCATGTTTATTCAGTGAAATAAAAAACTAAAATAGTTCTTCTGCAATCCCAAACGTCTGCTGCGAGGAATGTTAATGAGAAGAATGGTTTCCAGAGGTCTGTAGCTGCTCCACGGGTGTGTCTTCATTGCAAGCATCGTCTGTAAACATAAAATGGTAATGGTCATCAAGGAGTACACATTTCCTGGCACAGAACACATGGCTGGAACTTCATTTGTATGGATAATTCAGGGGGTGGAAAACAATGTCTTTTGTAGGACATTCCCTGTTGAATGAAATAAATCTTTCCCTTCTCCTGTCAGTTACACTTTTTTCATAACCTACAGTTTGTAGCTCCATTTACTATTATCTATCAATGAAGTCACCCATCCATGCATTGTAATAACAGGCAGCACTTTAACTCTCTTCGCAACAGTGGACATACCAGAGATGTACCTGGTACATCCTTTGGTGGAATGAGCTAAAGGAAGGCTCAAAAAACGTGGGTAGTCATTCAGATCTCAGTAGTAGTAGTAAATAGTAGTTTATCATGAGTGTGATTTGGAGGCTAGGAATAATACTTGTGGGTAAAATTGATAAAGAATATTTTACAGTAGTCAGATTTTGTAATGTGAGTTTATTTTATTAAATATTTTACTAAACAAGTGTGACTGGGCGCTTCCATTTTGTGCCACCCCCCAGAGACTTAACAGCACTAGTATCTCACTTTGGGGCTGGAGACACAGAATGCAGTCTATAAGTCTGAATTCTGACCATAGACTTGCATTGAATGGGAGGCTAATCTAAATATTACATCACACGGGAGTGGAGTTATGATCCTGTTTGATCAGGTCAATCTCCTTTCATTGCGTTGGAAGGTAGGTAACAAAAAAAATCGTACACAGCCACCTAGTCCTGCCCACTAGAGATACACAGGAGGAATTGACTGGGGTGTGTGATCTGCACAAACCGCAGATGGAAAAAATTACAATGGTCAGAAATATCCGCTGAAGCTGTATATTTTCTAACGCGAGTGTCAATCCAGGCACTCACCTAACAGTGCTGTGGTCTCCCCAGCGTCTTCCTTGGCACTGTTACATTGTGATAACGAGTCGTCTGTGGAGTAACTAGGCAAGTTGTTTGTTTCACTTCTGTTGTCCTCCTGAGCAATGCTCAAAGTCCCCACAGAGAGGCTGCTACCTGCCATGGATTCAGGTACAGGGATTTCCAACGTTTCTTCAGGATCCACCTGCAACATAAAGATGAATAAATAGGCTGCAGTAGATATTAAGACCTAGTTACCCTTGGGAGAGGTAGCCTTGCAGCAGAAACAATAACTGTGATTATTTGCAAAGTCTGGATGACTAATGAGAAATAATGCAGGTTGTTTTATCTGCCAATAGATATGTGAATCAAAGAGCTATACAAATCTTGTATTTATTTTTTACTTCCTAGGAAATGGAGACAGCAATAGATTTTCAACATAGTGACATTGTTATATACGGCTGCTACAGTTTGAATAACAAATATGACCGCAACACATCAAAAGCTGGAAGCCAAACTATGTAAAATAACAGTGCTGTAAATGCTTGTTATTGTTCTATTCAACATTACGCACATTCTAGATTATTGTGAAATAGTTTTTGTCTGACTGCCTTGTATTTATTGAATGCATCAACCTGTACCTACAGGTTTTAAAGCCTATGCACGATGAAAACCATTGCTTATATTTCTTTAATTTCATAATGGTGGAAAAGATGTAAAATAATATGCAGAGGCTTTTTGGAGATATATGGGGAACTCAGACCCAGCTTAATGCCCCATTATCTGCCCCTCTATGCAACTAAAATCTGCTTGGCTCGGTATGGGAGTTGAGACCCCTGGGTGGCAAAAGGTAATCGCCCAAATTACCTACCAATCTCAAATGGAGAGGTCTCTTTTTATAAATGAGGACAGCTACTTTCTAATTTGATTACCCCACATGGGAATCCTGTTCCCCCTTGGAACCTGAGTGATCATAATTGAACCTTTAACTTCTTCTTTGGACCAATGAGCACTACGTCTTATATGAATGTGTTATATTATGTATGTGAGCATGAATGGTGGACAGAACAACCTATTCTAGCACTTTACATTCGTCTACTCCGTATGCTTTTCTTTGAAGCCTAATATTTCCAGATATAGCTCAACACTATAGATTAACTCTCATTAAATGACACATATGCACTTCTAGAAACAAGGGGTTGTATGGGATTGGTATTTATTGTATTTTTGGAAATTTATAATGGGGGGATAATATTCGTTGATCTTTTTACTGTGTGAGAATTATGTATTTATGTATGTTGTAAAAAATAAAATGATAAAAAAAAAAAAAAGAGAGAGAAAAAAAACATTTCATAATGGTGAAAGAGGCATTATCAAAAGACAAATCTACAGAAAAAGCACACATATTCACAGTGTTCACCACCACTGCATGGAATTCTGGGTAGACATTTGGAAATCCGGAATTTCAGGTGGAGGGGTTTTCCCATTACCTTTACCCCACATTACTTAAATGGGGGTTCAGAATGGTGAAAGAGATTGAGACTTGTCGGTCATAACTTTTGGTTTAATTCATGGAATTTGAAACCTACAGTAATTTTAAATATAAAAATAGAGACCTCCGGCTAGACCTAATCTGACGTATAGTAAATTGGATTGGGGGCAGCAGTTAAACATGATGAATGCATTATACAGTGAAAATGGGGGCATTCAAAAGCTATACCAATAATTTGCTGAATTTTATATATATTGTACATATTCAATCCAGGGGCATTAAACTTCCCACTTGTATTATAAAAGAAGTACAAATGGGGTCCCTTTAACCGTCTGAGCATGAAATGATTGTGTGCATGCAATATACCCAATATATGCTCAAAGGAGTAAAGAATAATGCATATATATGCTTTATTAGATACATACCCAAAATCCAAGAGCTTTAATAACATCTAGTTTGCACATTGGGCAGGTCCTGTGTTCAAGCAGCCACGGGTCTATACACAAGCGGTGGAAAACATGGCTGAAATAAACGGACAACACAAGGTTAACATGTTTTGCAGGGTCAGGCACGCATAGGAAAATGCACATTGTACGCAAGCTAGCAAGGATTAGCTTAAGAAAAGCTGGTGTCCTTGTTCTAAAAACTATTCTACTTGCATGTGACTGTAGCAAAAACAAGAAGAGAGTAAATTTATTGACACACATGAAAAAATGCACTTGCATTACAGCAAGAAATCGTCCTGAAGATCAAAGTCCTGTTAAGAAAATCTTAAAAAGGCAAGCAATGGTTGACAGCAATGTCCAAAACCCCCTCATTGATGTATAATCCAGTCAAGGATGTCGGTACATTCAATGTACAATAGGAAGGTATTCTGGACAGTGAGTATACAGGCTTCTGTATGCTAGCTTTGCCTGTATAGGTCAGTCTCTTGTTCACCTATCTTGATTATAGTCAGGGGTGCTGTTCCACATCCTGGGTACGCAGAACAGACACCGAAAATACCTTTAAAACAGAACTTTTATTTTGGTTAGCCAGGACCCGACAAACTGCCCAACACATGCTTGATCACTCAGTTTGTCAGCAGTATAGCAGAGCACCCACTCCTGCACTAGTAAGCGACACCTGTCCTATACAATCTTGTCAGGAAGGTAGGAGCCTGGAATGCATTTGTGAGATGCTATCTTGTTAGAGATACTTGCCCACTAAAAGAACGTACTAGGGAACACCTGACAGCAATTTCAGCTAAGAGACATTTTCAAGCACGTGGCAAGGGTAATATTGAGAAATGCTTGGTGCAGGGCATTGAAACACCTGCACTTTTGGTATAGGGAGGAAATATTGCAGAGAGACTGAAATCTTTAGAAACCTAATGGATCTCTGAACTTCATACCAGAAACCTTGAAAGGTTTTAATTCTGATATTATGCGTATTTTGTGTTTATTGGTTTCATTATTATTTTTCATGTTCTAATGATTGTGTTTGTGTTCTTGCATGCTCTAAAATGCAGTTAATTAAATGGAACTTGTTTAAGACACAAGGCATTTGTTTTTAGCCACTTATTACACCTCATTTTGATTTTAGGGTTTGGTTTATTTAACATGAGACTGAGGCTCATGTATTTACCTACAATTAAGTGCATTTATGCATGAAACACGTTAGGTTGTCTTAGCATTGGGAGTGTTCACAATGGAGCTACTGGGATTTCGACAAGTCTACAATAAAGATTACGCGTTTTTACTGGAGTCTCGGGAGGTGATTAACTCTTTGTCCTTCGTTATTTGGTTTTACCTGTCTTCACATTTTATGTTAGGATTATAAAACAACAAACATAACAAACAAGTATGGCAGGGTAATAGTATTAGCAAGAATGATAACCATGATACATACTTGCATGGCAGGATGCGCACAACATCTTTAATTTTGTAATTTTCAATGCACACTGCACAGTTTTCGGCATCTATATCTATTCCCTAGATATAAAAATAAACATAGTTAATAATAGAAACACAAGTGTTAATTTGAGTGTACTGCATGTCATGACAATGCAGGAAAAACCGCCAACAAAAAATATGAATCACATCCTGTGTGCTAAACCTTTTATAAGAGGGCAAGCCCTGTACCATATCCTAGGCCTGCCAAGAACGCTACCAGTCCTGATACATAAATCACTCCAACAGCCTGAGTCAGTGCCACATACAAGTGTTTGTCATCCTTCTGACACGGATCAGTTCACACTTCCTCCATGAGCCATCCAATATCATATAATGCACACACATGACAAACAGACAAGTTCAGGAGCCAGCTCATGAGATATATCAATCCCTTCTCATTACACATACATCCATAAACATTCTGAACTTTTTATTATTATTTTTGAAGAATTCATGATCAAATAATTATTCATAATGGAATTCTCACCCTTGCCCATGTTACAATGCACCAACAAATATGCTTTAAAAAAAAAAAAAAAAGATTTGGGCTATAAAAAGTTGGTAGGTACGGGAATTGTGTGTCTTTTAGCTGTAAATCTATATATTACCAAGCAAGCTAACTGATTGTTTGCAGTGAGTGTCATTCATTGTATCCTCTACTACATGATTTGTTAAATAATTCTTCCAACTACTCCTACCCATTGGTGGAAGTGGATTGGTTTTGGAAGCCACATAGGTTCCCTTGGAAGTATATTCGCTGAGGCTGTCACCGACAACTGTCTCTTTGCGAGCACAGGGAAAGATCCTCATTTTTGCATGTCAACAACAGATCAGATCTGAACTGGGTTGCCTCTGTTGGAGGCATTCAGAAATGAAGGTCTCTCTCTGCACTAGTAGAGACGGTCAATGCAGACAAACCTAATAAGTTGTGAGCAGTGAGCCACTGCGCTGGTTGGCTGAGATTCATCTGACAGTGTCAGTATACAGATACAGGCAGAACTCCGAGTAAACCTGTGTGTATCTGTAAAAGATACAGGTTTACTCCAGGCAGGAGGCAAAAGTTGAAAAAACCCTTAATGTCACTTTAAATTTTCTTTCTATGACAATTATCCAACTCAAAGGGACCTTTACCTTTTCTCCTCTCTTTACCCTGTGCAGCTGAAGTTGGCTTATGGCTTTTTTGGTTTCTTTCAGGTTAACCTTCAAAGAAAACAGACATGACATTAATAACAAGACTGATTTGTAGAAATTCACAACTTGCCTCAGTTTCCTATAACATAATAGTTTCCCCCCCCCCCATCGGGTTCCTAAAGGCATGTGCATTTACATATTGCAGAGTGAGCATACAGCAGAGGAAAAAAAGAACTACGTAATATACTTTGCTGACTCAATACAAAGCAAATGTATGTACCACGAGAAGAAAAAGTTTACAATTGGTTGGCGCCTCTCACATGACGCCAAAATACAGCTGCATTGGCATACACTCTCCAAACTTTGTTTGTTTTTCCCAGACATCATGTAAACAGAGTTGTCTTTTTCTTTAATTCACATGATGTTGTACACTAAAACATTACATGTGGGAATGGATCCCTTCAGTCTACCACAACTACCAAACAAAAAATAAAATGGGGAAACCCACCGGATTTCCAAACTGTGCTCCGGTGTAAAGGAAGCGCTGAACATAGTAGAATATCAACCAGGCCAACGAGATGATCATCATTGTTATGAAGGCAATTGCTACAAACACCACAGACTGCCCATTGATCTCCTGAACATGGCGGGTACCCACAGTGATGTACATCTTTACAGGTATTTCTCTTTTTAGGGGTTCCATAATCTCCATTCCATTTGTATACCATACCATAATCACCACCGTGCTTCCTGTTCCTGCAGGAATAAACCATAAACAACCAGTTAGATGATATGCATGTTTTATCACTCGATACTCAAAGATAAGTGCATACCAGGGATGTAATATCTAGGTTTAAGCACCACTAGAAAGTTTAAAAGCTCCAAAGCAGGTTGAACTGTCATGTGTTTTTGTGCACACATTAACCCTTTAAGGACCAGGGATTTTCCTGGGCCAAGGACCAGAGCGTTTTTCAATTTTTAATACGCGGTTTTTGAAACATAAATTTCCTCTCTCTCATTTAACGTACCCATACAAGTTATATGTTGTTTTTTAGAGGACAGTTAGAGCTTTCTTTTGATACCCTATACATAAAAATGATTTACATTTTAGTATTAAAAAATACATATAAAAGAGGAAATTGTTGAGGAAAAAAAAGTTTTTCCCCATTATTTTCCCAATAATAAGCTACATAACTAGTGCAACACTAACCCACTTATCCCCCCTAATTAACTAACTAATAAAAAAGAAAAATATTGGTTCCCAAACCCCCCATAACAAAAAAGACAGAAAAAAACTCTGAAGAGTGCGATGTCAGATCAGTAAAAATCATGCAACAGGCATGCAGGGGTTAAATTTTATTAAATAAATATATTAAAATTACCTTTATTTATTCAAAAAAACTTTATAAATTGTAAAAATAAAAAAATCTGTTAAAAAAAAAACTAAATGAGGGCCATAAAGTGGAAGGAAACTGATCACAGTTAAAAACTGTGATCAGCAATGAAAGGGTTAATTTTTTTTTTTTTTTTTTTTTAACCTATGTGTGTATAATTAATTTATTTTTACTTACAGGTCACTCTCTGTGCTTCACTATAAGAATGTGAAGCACAGGGAGTGAATTAGAGGCAAAGTCAGTGTGTGAACACACTGACTTTGCCATCTAATTTGCATGTTATCGCGGTGATGACTAAATCACCGCGATCACATGGCCGGAAACTGACCGATCGGGTCCAGGAGCTTTGCCTCGGGTGCGAGGCTTAGTCCTGGACCCGTTGCAGACTAGCTGGCGGTGCCCACGGAGCGCACCGCCGGCTAGACTGCATGACGAGTTAACTCGTCATAAGGTCGCTAACGCTGCGGCTCTTATGACGAGTTAACTCGTCATAAGGACGGGAAGGGGTTAAGATGCTTTATTTGAATATAAACTTACATTTTATTTATTTATTTTTTGTTACATTGTATTTCACCCAAAACTTTACATTTTGATTTGACATTATATAGAGTAAAAATGCACATTTTAAAAGTACCATTAACGGACATGACTTTATTACTAGATATTTTATAATAAAATAATACAATATACCACTCAACTGGCCATTTTGGTTCATCTTTCAATTTAAAGGGACTTCATCATCTAATACACATGGTTTGGACTGTGAATGTAGAGAATAATAATTGATCTATACATTGTGTTAGTAGAAAGTAAAGCAAATCTAAAATCTTGATATATTTAACTACCATTAATATTGCAGACACAATGACTTTCAAAAGCTGAAGTATTATGATAAAACCAAAAACATTTAGTCTTCAGTAATCCTTTTAAATAAATCTACACTTCATGTCATTTTTTCTTGAGCACAGTGGGCATTATGTATCATAAGGTAATTTTAAACACTTCCATTTCTCTCCCCTAGAAAATGGAATGCTGCAGTTATAAATTTTAAAAATCGTATGTCATATGATTACTGCACTTAAACCTTTAATGGCCAATTTCTTTTTAAGCTAAATTTACCCTTTATACAAATGTATACTATTGAGCCCAAAAATGATCATAGTTATTGGGCGTACTAAATGAAAGTACCGTCTCTCTAGGTGCAAATTAAGAAAGCAGATGTTGGGACAGGTGCTGAAAGAGAGGTCTACATTGAGCTAGAACATCTTGAAAATTCCACCAAACTATGTCACCAAAACCCTTGGGAAAGAAAATGTACGTAAACACAACCAGAGCTTTCCATTTCTGTGCAGACAGGGTTTATATAACCATTCATTCCTTAATCCAGCTGCCAGAAAATGCTAAATGGACAATGTGAGGATTAACTCGTCTAGTACTTTGCTTACCGTTCTGAAGAGATTGTAACAAACAAATCCATGAATTTTTGTTTCATTTCTGAGTGGGTTAAGACATTGAGATTTGTTTCTAATTCTGTTGCAAAAGTTGGATAGTGACTCAAATGCGGCAATATTTTTTAAAGGAAATGTTCTCTTTATGTAAAATTAAGGCGGTAAGGCCTTACTTACAGGATCATGTTCTTCTAGCATTTTGGGAACCAGTTGTGAAATGTTAGTTAATCTCTCAGAACACAGACCCCCCCCCCCTGCTTGTAGAACAAAGACCACAGTGTAACAATTACAAAGTGAGCCCAAGAGGCTAATCCCTTTCCATGTGATACGCCTTTAGCAGTTTGGGTCAGACCTCTGTCACAACATCAAAACACTTGTGCTGCAATCACATAAGGACATTGATCCTGCAGATTTGTTTAGGTATAATACTGTGTACAAGTAAGAGCTAGCGAGATTTCACCAACATAACCAAAATGGTTTCATCTTTTTAATATTGGCAATACTATTTATTGGTATATTGTTCGTGTTGCTAGCTGGGGTCGCCATCAGTGCGTGACGGGCAATACACCTTTAAAAAAAAGAAATACTGTCTGTGGCATATTAATGGGCATACTGTCTGTGGCATATTAATGGGCAAACTGTGGCATATTCATGGAAAAACCGGCGGTGGCAAATTAAGCCTTGGATGTCCAATGCAGGTAATAGGGGAAGTCCTGGGGTCAGCAGAAAATCCTGGATGTGCAATACAGGTGATGGGGCATGTCCTGTGGTGTATTTAAATCATTGGCATTATATATAAAGACCTAGATAAAATGACTGAGAGGGTAGGGGGGCAAGAGGGATGATTTGGGGGAGGGCACAGAATTTGTTTCAGTAAGGGACCCTGGAATTTCTGATGGCGGCACTGATGACAAGTGTAATGAAACAGCATCACAAAATGCAATTCATTATAGGACTCGAACCTATATAGTTCCTGCCTCTCCGTAATGAAACGTCTATTGTTACATTAGTAGTAAGTCAATGGGCTAACTGTTAACACAATTTGGCCACTTTTGTTTTTGTTTGTAAACTTGAAAAGGGACATTCCAGAGATGGAATAACTTTGGGAATTGGAGATCTCTGGATCTCCGTGACATCGGTGGACCTCAGTCCACCCACTCACACTTTTTTTTTTATTAATGCAATAGAAAAATGCAGTAATTTGGCACTGGCGCGGAATGAAATCAAGTTTACCATATTAAGATCAGTCCTCGATTACACAACCATGCAGGATGTTGGGATCTGCTCACATGCGTTAGACATGGACGGACCTGCTAGTAATATAATGTGACTAGCATTTTGGGGTACCACAGTGACTGCACTATCCCAAAAGGTCCAAAATCGAAATTAAATGGTTGCAGTTGTCTACTCCTTCTAGAATTGCAAGGTACAAACTTCTTTCCCTTTCATAAACATAGTTTTGTGTCTTCAAAATAAGTCACATGATCCACACTTTCACAACAGATCATGCTACGGCTAAGCCATCAGAACACATTATCAGACTGCTTAGTTCTGGAATGTTTTGGCCGAGATTTGGAGAGGAATGACCTTGATAAAGAGACCATTATGTTTTACTTTACGACTTGTAAATATTCACCTCAAAAACATTTGCAACATTTCCAAATCTATTTAAAGGTGGTCAGTGCAGAAGCTTTCAATCTCCACCACACAGATCAATCAGAAGCTGAATATAACAGCCTTCATGGTACATTAAAAAGTTTCCGTGACCTTGAGAAGCAAGATCATCTTAAACGTAAAACAGAACTGAAGGAAACTAAAAACCTCAGAAGTGAAAAGACATGCAGACATATTCATTCAATGCATAAATAAATTAACAGCAACTACTGCAACTATATATTTGTGTTCCGTTGTGTATAAGTGACCCCAGTTAAATGACATTAATTTCTATTTATAGCACACCAACAATTAATGCACCACTTGGTACAGAAATGAAAGAGGAGGTACAACCTGAAAATCAGATGGATATGAAAGATATTTAGAGCCCCACTGGCAAGTTTAATATATAGATGTAGTTAGGATTGGTACTGTATCTGATTATTTGCTTAAATATAAGGCAAGGATGTTTTCAGAGCAAATGCTCTTAAAAAGTTCCCTTTCTGGGGGGCGGAGCCAACTGTAATGGTGGACAGACGTGTTTTAGCAGAGCTCCTCATTCAGCCTATGAAAAATCCCATCATAAATGGCTAATCCTGCCAAATTGGTCAAAACTCAGCATAACCCAGGAGTGGGGACCATGGGCAAGCGAAATAAGAAGGCAGATAGGACTTCCACAAACCGCAAGTCTGATATAGCTGACCTTCTGACGAGGCCGACTAGGCCCCAATTGAATGTGGCAGCGGCACCCTTTAACCCTTCATCGCGAGGTACAGACTCCTCATCGGAGGGGAATTATCAATCGATCAGCCCCGTTAAAAGACCTGCTGAAGCATTGGGCGAGCAATATGCTACTATAAATAAACATCTGTTCCAGGAATTTCGGGTGGTGTGGCAGGCCGATATTCAGACCTTACGAACTGAAATATGGTCGATTCAAACCAAACTTACCTCTCTGGAAGTAGCCTCTTTGGCAGCGGAGCGAAAACACATAGAGACGGAGAAGATAACCTCCACTCTGACTATACAAGTAGGAAGGCTCAGCAAGCAGGTGGCAATGCTTGAAGCCAAGATGAGACATACCAATGTCCGATTTCGGGGAATTCCGGAGACAGTGGGGCACACTGTCCTCCGGCCCCATATACAGAATCTAATGCTAGCTATGAAGCTACCTGCCGACACTGCCAAGGTGATGGAAGTTTTCAGGGTCAGAAAGGCGAGACAAGCCTCGGAAGCTCCCAGAGATGTAATATGTAAGCTATCCTCGCTCTCAGATAAACTGACACTACTGTCGGCAAGCCGCAAGCTGGGTCAGATCACCCACGATGGTGCCACTGTTCGGGTGTTCGATGACCTACCGCCCTCTACCCTGGCTTGGCGGCCGCTCTATGGTTCTGCTGACATCACACCTACGGTCACTGGAGATTAAGTACAGATGGGGAATGCCGCACTACCTCACAGTCTCCAAGGGAGACAAAGAACTTCAATTTTATGTAATTTTAATGAATACTCCTGGAGGCTCTTAAAGCAGTTGCTCCTTTTATTGCATTCTATTTCTCCTGGTATTTATATATATTTACCTTTCCTATATGTATTTTCTCTTATTATTCATAAGTTTATATTCGATTTTTATTATATTATTTTTCAGTAAGAGTCCTTTTTATATATATATATATATATATATATATATATATATATATATATATATATATGTATTCCCCGTTTTTAAATAATTTCTCTATTAGGGGTGTTTAAAGTGGAGCAGCTTCTTTTATTATCCTCTTAATAAAGTATTATTCTGATATGTATCATTAGTAGCTGTTATCATTGAAGTTTTTAGATGAAACACTTGTTATTTTTGCTTTTTGCTCTCTCCGTTTACCACATATGCGATGTAACGGAGAATGAGGATCAGCTGTGAGCAGGAATATCGCGAGAACACGCGAAACCCGGAAGTAACGCCCAGCAACATCACACGATCAACGAGTGTATATATTTTCATTGCACAGCAGGCTGTCCAGACGCCAAGTTGAAGCCCAGTGTAGGGCAGACCTGCATCCTTTTTAAACGCTTTTCCTGGATTGTATCCCTGCTGCTGCTGAAAGGACTCTTTTTCCCAGACTGTGTGGCGCCCACTGGTTCTGCGTAACCTAGAGATCCTATGTGTAAGCAGATATTGTTTTTTATTAAAATTCTGTACTTGTCTTATCCTAACTCCATCTGTGGGCATTTCTTTCCCTACACTTTGAGCTATACGAGTGGAGGACAGAGAACCTGGAAGAACAAAGGATTATCCCCGGTGTACACAGTGTGTCTCTGTGAAAAGTCTATTACCCCTAAGGAGTTCTGTGAGTGCACAAATAGAGGGGAGCTTTTGCAGTCTCCCCCAGCTCCTATTTCTTCAATTATACCACCACTATATACTCACTTAAAAAGGTGTTTTATTATTGTTCACCTACTACAGTTTACCTTTAGCGCACTTTTTGTACCTTTCTTTCTCAGACAAAGAACTTACTATCGAAGACCCACTGGATGTTCCTCAATTTCTGCAAGACCTGGACATTCCATCATTGCCTACCCAGGAGCCTGCTCCGATGCCCATGGAGCCTTGAATCTTAATACGTGATAAACAGTAAAGCTGGATACCAGACGCTGGCTATACAACCATTTTATTCCTTCTACATATTGTTGACTTTGATTACTCTATATATGCACCACGTCCTGGTTACCTAAATCTTCTCGATTTAGGTTTTCGTAGAATTCCTTATTGGATTAACGGTCCACCTGTACGACTGGATAATAATTATATGACTGTCCCCTAAGAAACCCCAAACCCCCCCATTCCCTTATAGGGGGTATCCTATACCCCAGGGCACAGCCTCTTGTTGCGCTATGACTAGGGCCAGAGGCATTTTACTGGCCGTCAAAAGTACGGTCCAGACGCCCACCTCAGTCCAGCAGCCCCCTTAAGCTGCGGGTGCCCTCACTCTTGGGGACACACTTTAACCCCCACTTTAATTCCTTCTTGATCATTTTCTTTGTCCCAATCTTTCTATGCCCTTTTCAGTCCCCCCTTTTTATATCCTTTTCTTTTTTCTCAGGACCTGGATGTTCTGTTCGGAGTTGCAGGCTAAACATAAGTTTCGTAACTAGATCACTATGTTTACGTCCCTATGTGATGGTATCAGAGTGTTTTTACTTTTTTATTGATAACATTAAAAGGTTATTAGTTCCATTTTTTAGCCCGAAAATATGCCTAATTTTTCGTATGTATAGTGTTCAGGCCCTTCCTGATTCTTAGTATGTACATAGACATAGTTATGTCTGTTTTTAATTTCCTACTTTATAGTACAGTAGTTATAGTTCCGGTAAAAATTTTCTATTAAACCAAAAACTGAGTCATTATATGCACGTACGATATGATTTTATGTAAAGGCAATTACCTGCGTTACGTTTCAGATTTCTGTAACAATTGTTTATTTGATGATGCTTGACTCAATAAAACTTTAATTTCAAAAAAAAAAAAAAGTTCCCTTTCTGATAATCAGACCTCAGGCAGAGTTCCTATTAGAACATTAGGATCAAGGTTCTCCACAGAGTTGCAGGAAACCAGGATCCTCCTCAATGGCAGTCAGAGCATATCAGTGTGCTTTAGTGTGCGCAAACATTGTCTGATGCTGCCAGACATCATCTTGCTGCCCCCACTAGACACCAGGGAGAAATGGGGGAATCCTGGTTACCTCTGGTTAAGTCCACGTGGTGCCAGGCAATTACTGTGGGCACTGCAATGTGGTGCAGGGGCAAGTCCTGCGGGCTCTGCAATGTGGTGCAGGGGCAAGTCCAGTGGGTGCTGCAATGTGGTGCAGGGGCAATATTGTACTACAATATTTTATTTTTGCAATAATAAAATGTGGTGCAATAATTACAACAAAACCTTTTTTTTCCCCTCATAGGGTTGCCTTATATTTAGGCCTTTATTTCCATAAATTTAGATCCAAAGTTTGAGGGGTCGCAATTTACAATTGTTCCTTAAAGCAAAGGGAATCCAGGTGAAGCAGCATATGTGGAGTGGTGGATAAAGAAGATTAACTGGTTAGAGGTACTTTGGGGAGAATTGGGTTGGAATCACCTACAGCTAGTGACAAAGAGTCTAGAGATCATCTGATTGGACATTCCATCACTGCATGCTGGATCAGTTTGCACAGAGCGTGAGACACAGACATACCACTTTTGCAGGCAAGTTTAATGAGGGGTACTTTAGGGGGAGACAAGCTGTTCGGGGACAAATGTGGCACTATGGAACATGTGGTGAAGTCGGGGGAGGGGGTATGCAGCAATTTTCACACCCTTTGGTTATGGTTTCTAGATATGCCCCTGGAATCGCATCGGAGGAATATTAACCACAAGAGAGTTGGAATAGCCTTGATAGCAGTAAACAAGGTGAAAACCTTGCACCAATAATGAAGGCGAGTGAATGAATAGATGTAATGTGTGCCACTCATACCCATTAATGTTAAGAAGGAAACATGTTGACAGAAATTTAGAAGAATTAGAAGCTAGAAGATAACTTTTTATTAAAGAGCAGCTCAGTGGACACTTTGGTAAGTTCACGTTTGGTAGGATGTAGCTCGCTGAAACTAGACTAAAGATTAACGAGGCGTTTTGTTGAACAGAATGTCTGGGCTTGACAAATCCCGGGACCCTTGGTTCCTAAAATTGCATTTATGCAGAGACTTCTATTTCTAAAGAATATAACTAAGACAAATCAAGCGAATATGACACAAGGATATATTTTGAAAAGATTGCAAAAACTCCAATATGGCTGAGTCTTATAAAAACAGCATTTTAGACACACTGATTTAGGATTGACTGCTCTATTATTGAAAGCACGCCTTTGTTTTTAACAGTTTGACTTTATTCTAACAAAGAGTTTCTGTCTGTATGAAATGCCTCCACCTATTAAGCAGTTTAAGATATTCGTCATGGATGTGTAGTGTTGCCAAGAATGGAATGCATAGTGATACAAAGGGCATGGCCATACATGTGACAAATAATATTTTGAATCTCAGAGTTTGCTGGTTAATATCCAGAGCTTTAAAAAAGGACATTAAAAAAAGTGGTTACTATTCATGCATGTTTTTTTTCCCTAACATTATTTTATGGTCATTCTCATATTTTGTCCAGTTGGTTTATGGCCCTTGTTGACAGATCCCATACACAAATTAAAACAACACATCAAAAGTGTTGTTTAAAGAAATGAAGCACAGTTAAGATGCTCTACTAAATCCAAAATACCATCACAACATTTTAGCCATTTCTATACTGAAATGATTCCTCTCCGTCCACTGGCCATCAAATGTTCATTTTGTTGGCTACAGGTCCACTAGGTATAACTACTAGAAAGCACCTCAACCAGAAATGTACAACTTCTATTGTATTGTCCAATTTATAAGAACTTGTGTTGTACAGCCTACATCTTTATCTGTGGGCTCAGTTTCCACCTATTTAAACAAAACTCACAGTTCTCAAACACTTACTCACATTCAGCAAGTTTTAGGAGCTACAATTCAGGTTACTGTAAGTACAGCTAATGTGCATTATGATGTTGTGATTGATCTTGATTGTGAGCCAGGTCAACCTACACTATTCTCCAACTTCTCTGGAGTCCTTACAACACATTGAATTTTAGAGCTTGCTGAAGTTTGGTGATTAATCCCTTCTAAGTTTAATTATACCGCCCAACAGTCCCGATTTGGCACCTATGTCCGGCCGGACTCTACCTCTGTCTCACTTTTCGGGACAGGGGTAGCGCTCCGTGGGACAGCAGGACTCAGTACTGCAATTCCACAGTCCTGTTCGCATTATCTAGTGTCCCAGACACCAAAGAATGCTTACTGCACAGGTGCAGCATTGTGCACATGCGCAGTAGCGATCCTAGCTTCAGATGCCAGGATCTAAAGTAGGTGACAGTGTTACCGCACATGAGCGGTAGCATTAACACCCCCCTCCGCCCCAGTGTCCCATCCCCTCCCCAGACTCCGCCCCCCGGTGTCCCGATTCACCCGGGGGGCAAAGTTGGGAGGTATGGTTTAATGGGCAATTTGATTAGGAACTTGCCACAGTGTGGTGACAAACAGCAGTACACAGTTTAGAAGGTGGGGTAGTTCTTAATATATTATAGTAATAATTATTTAAGAAATATTAGCTTGGTTACTTTCATGTCAACTGACTTATTGACTCACTCATGACAACCAAATATTCCATCAATGTTTTCCCTCCAATTTCACCACACTCTTCTTGCTGCTCCATCGCGTGTGATGAGTAACATTACTCTGGGCAACCGTGTAATTTTCTGCTTGATCAACCTTTGTGATGTTTTTCCAAGCTTAGAGATGTTTGTCTGTATAACAAAATTACAGTGAAGGCCAAAAGGTTCACCTAATAGATTTTATATGCCCGGTAAAACAGTGGTGCTTAAGGTATAGATATTAGGGTGTAGCCCAGGGCTCGACAAATACCATGGCGACTAGATTCTGGCTCCTGGAAGTCTCTTTGAGCACAGTAAACTGCAATGTCCCGGTCCCACACTCTGCTATCCCTTACCTACCGATCAGATAAGGAGCAGAGTGTGGGAGAAGCAGCACAGAGCAGCCGGCAGATTAGCTCCTCCCCCGGCTTCCTGTTCCTGTTGCTCACCAGGCAGCAGCTGTAGCAGTGAGGAGATGTGTGTGAGGAGTGATGGGAACTCCTAATGCCTGGAAATGGAGGGAAAACTTCCAGCAACAACTGCAGTGATGCAGTGTCTGTCTCCAACTTCACAGTGTAAGTCTCTAGTATGTAAATAGTGTGTGTATCAGCATGTGTGTTGGCATGTATGTGTAGGTTCAGCACCTGTTTGTATGAATGTGTCAGAATCTCTGTGTGACAGCATGTTAGTGTGTATGTATGTGTTTGTGTCCGCATGTGTTAGTGTGTGTATCAGCATATTAGTGTGTATGTTTTTGTTGGCATTTGTTACTGTATGTATACGCAAATTAGTGTTTGTGTGTATATTTGTGACAGCGTGTGTTAGTGTATCTCAGTGTGTGTCAGTTGGCATTTAAGTGGATATTAATCTATTTGTGCATGTATGTAAGAGTGAAATCATGTGTTAGTGTGTCTCAGCATTTAAAGTATGTGTGTGTATTTGTGGATGAGCAAGTGTTTTGTGCATGTATGTAGAAACATAGAATGTGTCGGCAGATAAGAACCATTCGGTCCATCTAGTCTGCCCAATTTTTCTGAATACTTTTATTAGTCCCCCGTTCCCGGTCTTATATCTAGGATAGCCTTGTGTCTATCCCACGCATGCTTAAAATCCTTGAATGTGTTTACCTCTACCACTTCTGCTGGAAGGCTATTCCATACATCCACTACCCTCTCAGTAAAGTAATACTTCCTGATATTACTTTTAAATCGTTGCCCCTCTAATTTAAGACTATGTCCTCTAGATGTGGTAGTTTTTCTTCTTTTAACCCCTTAGTGACAAGACATTTTCACCTTGACTTTCCCTTGGTGACAATGGCTGTTTTGACATTTCTGGGGTGTTTGTGTTTAGCTGCAATTTTCTTTTTTCTCAGATACTGTACCCACACAAGTTAACTATATGTTGTTTTTATCATCATAAGAAGGGCTTTCATTAGATACCATTATGTTCATCATATCTTATAATTTACTACAAAAAAAAAATCATAAAATATGATGAAAAATTTAAAAAACAAAACACTTTTTCTAACTTTGACCTAAAATATAATTTAGACAAATACAATCATTAAAAAAGACCCTGTCTAAATAGTTTCTAAATGTTGTCCTGAGTTCAGAAATATGCATGTTTCCATATTTTTCGATATTTTTTTGCAAGTTATGGGGCAAAAACCAAAAATAGTGTTTTTTTCCTATATTGACCTTTTGACCCCAACCCGAACCCAAAATTTTACCTTAACACTAAATTTAACCCCAACTCTAACCCTTATGCTATCCCTTAATATATTTTAATTTTAATTTAATTTTAACCCTATCCCTTATGCCAAAAAATATTTAATTTTAACCCAATAGGCTAATCTAACTATATAACCAGTTTTTAATTAATTAAATATTTATTTTACATTTTTTCCATTGCTATGCTACTTAACTACCACTAGGGGCAGTCAAGTAGCATATTCAGAGCGACGGAAGTAAAGTTACTTTCACTTCCGAAGCTCAGACCGGAAGAGGGCATAGCCATGTTGACGGAGCCTGCTGCTCTGTCAATATGGCTCCCACGATCGCTCTGTGGGGCGATCGTGGGTGCCCCAGAATAGAAATTTCGGTGCTGGCTATTGCCTCGATGTCGAGGCAATAGACCAGCACCGTTAAAGCGGTTTTCGCGATCGTTGATCAGTGCCAGGCACGTCCTTTGTCGTTAAGGGAGTTTCTCCCAGGACGTGCCTGACACGTCCTTTCTCGGCAAGGGGTTAAATATACTCTCTTCCTTTACTGTGTTGATTCCCTTTATGTATTTAAATGTTTCTATCATATCCACCCTGTTACGTCTTTCCTCCAAGCTATACATGTTAAGATGCTTTAACCTTTCCTGGTAAGTTTTATCCTCTAACCCAGTTTAGTAGCCCTTCTCTGAACTCTCTCCTAAGTATCAATATCCTTTTGGAGATACGGTCTCCAGTAATGCGTACGATACTCCAAGTGAGGTCTCACCAGTGCTCTGTACAATGACATGAGCAATTCCCTCTTTCTACTGCTAATACCTCTCCCTATGCAACCAAGCATTCTGCTAGCATTTCCTGCTGCTCTATTGCATTGCCTACCTACCTTTAAGTCCTCTGAAATTATTACTCCTAAATCCCTTTCCTCAGATGTTGAGGTTAGGACTGTACCAAATAGTCTATATTCTGCTTTTGGGTTTTTACGCCCAAGGTGCATAATCTTGCACTTTTTTTTGGAAAACATGTGTGTTAGCTTGTGTGCGCATTAGTATGTGTGTATCCATAAGTGTATGTAATTTTATATATGTTTATGGATTGGGACCCCAGCATTTTTCTTTGTGACACAGCGTCTGGTACTGGCTTGTAAAGTTTTCAGCTGGCTCCTAGACTTAAATCAAATTTGTCAAGCCCTGGTGTAGCCACAAGGACCACGAATCTAACACAGAAACACATTTGGTACACATGAGGGTCTACTCAATAAAGAGTAAATTGCATGAAACAGAGATGGGAATTTCAAACTTTAGGCCAAAATAGCAAAGTTAAAAAAATTATCCAGCTTTATCAATGCAGCTGAATGAGATTTTTTTTTTTTTTTGCAACTCTTTGCCTTAAGTTTGATATTCCCTTCTCAATTGCCTGCAATTCTCTCTTTATTGAATAGACCCTGTAATGTTCATTTTCCTTATGTACTGATAGTGTGCACATTACGTTACGTATATAAACATGAAAAACATGACTACTCTTTCTAGGAATTGCAAGCACACTTTAAAAATGCATTCTTGCTTGTCATGTTCTATCAGAAAATAAAAGAGGAAGAGACAAGGCTTGCTCCTAAGCCTCAAGGTATGTAAATATTTGATCAACACCTGCCGTAAGTGTTCCACAGTTTACATGATGGGGCCAGGTGACTGCAAAAGGTAAACTGATCCCTGTTACCGACTCTGCAGACTGACTACCAAATACACTGATCTCCGTTTTGTTATTCAAAGCCGCTACTTAATACTACATTGTAGCACTAGCACAAGTTCAGGGAGAGCTATCATATTAATATATTTCCAAAAGCACTGGGCAACATACAGTAGATCCAACAAATGATGAGCACTCTAAGACAACTGATACAAGCATCAGGAACAACCAGAGCAAGGTTCCAGTCAGGCTGCCAGCAAACCATTCTCCTTTGCTTTTTCCATTTTACTCTAATGGATCGTGTGTTTCTGCTTATTCAGTAATGCTAGTGCGGATTCACTGGTGTGCAAAACGCAAACCAGGTCTCAGATTGGCTCATGAAGGGTATGGAAAATTAAACAGAATTGTCATTTCAGCACAAGCTCCATGTATATATAGACTGCAAGCAGAAAAATAAAACTGTTGGAAAATGTCAGATAAGTGGATGCAATTTGCCTGTACATCAAGTGAAATGTGCCGCAGTCTAGAAATGTGACATAAGGCTTCTCTGGAAGAGGACTTCTAGATTAATGGAGCTGTATGTGAAGAAACACTTGCTGCCTATTATGAAATTTGGGATTAACGCCTTAGTGATAGGACTGTTTTGAAAATGTTATGCCCTTTGTGACACTGGCTACATTTCTGTGGTGTTTGTGTTTAGCTGTAATTTTCCTCTCTCATTTAAGTTTACCCACACATTTTATATACTATTTTCGGCACCATAAAAATTACTTTCTTTAGATACCATCTTATTTATATATAAATAAATAAATAAATCATAACCGGATGAAAAAAATCAAAACATTTTCAAATTATTACATGAAACATCTTCACCCCATCTACAAACACAAATAAAAAAAAACATGCAAAGATTGATTGTAATATTTGTCCTGAGTTTGGAAATCTAAATTGTTTTCATGTTTTTCTGTTGTTTTTGCAAGTTATAGAAAAACTGAAACCAGTGTTTCCTAACCATTTTCTCCTACACCTTTTCACTTCAACCCTAAATCTAACCCTAAGCCTGGATCTAGGGTTAATTTGGACAATTTTTATTTTTAACCTGTAATAGTGATTGCTGATCAGAGGCATGCTGCCATTCAATATGGCACATTATCACTCTGGGGAGCAATTGCAGAGCCCTGGTGGGGCGGGCACATGTTGACGTTGCTGGATGCCTCAATATCAAGGTCTATGCCGTATTGGAGCGTCGGCTCCATTTTCTGTGTCAGAGTGATACATATACATAATAAATTATGAGAGAAGTCTTGTTTTATACTGGCGCACCCTCACCTAATGCACTGCAACAATACAGAATATCCAGAGACTCTGCCTGGACTACTCACGCACCTCACTCCCAAGGCATCCCCTTAAAATGAACCACATCTCTGTGCAAAACGTGTCAAATGTTTAACCTGAATTTACACTATTTGTTATCTATCCCTCTGTGATTTTACTAGTCTACGCACTTTAATAAATTGGTGATCCCTTTACTCACTTCCTTTGTATTCATCTGGGGTCGGTTGGTGTGCCCGTTTGTGATATTTATGTGTGGACCAGATACCAGATTCTATTACACTGCAGCACCCAGGTAGAGGTGGGATCACATATACTTTATTGAAGGGAACTGGAGCTGGTTTTTGAATCTGCTGTTGTACATGTTTTCAAGAGACCAGGATAAGATATACACAATTTTAATAAATTTCTCAGCTAAAATGCAAACACAAGTAAAAGAATGCTTTATTGATGGGCCCTTTTAGTATGTTCACCACTAGTTTAAAACCAAAAGTACTGGTATTTTACAAAAGTGACTGGATAATCTGTGTAATAACCACAGACAGTTTAGAACAGAGTAAAGACTTATTTAGAAATTATACAAAAAAGCAGCAGATGGGAGTACTTCAGTTTCCCACTTTTATGTGTTTTCAATAATCACATGCTGTACATACTTATAAAACATGAAGAGACTATATTTTAAATCTGGTAAAACAGGAAAAGAGGAATTTCTGCATTAACGTTTTGATGCTTTGTTGTTGGCTTTAGCAAAAGATTCAGCATTCCTAAAAAGAGAAACTGATGGATTTTACCCAGTGCAAGGTACAAACCTGTATATCATGTACTGATCTTAATCTGAGCTTAAAAACAGGATGCACACTCAGACATACCTTATTTGCTCGATTATAAAACAAGGTTTTTTTCAGAAAAAATAAATCGAGGTGGTTTTATAATCTGACCTCAAATTGAGTTCAGATTATAAAACAGGGATCCAGGTCCCCAGCAGAGCTGCAGGGGACCTGGATCCCCATTTCTAACAGCAGGGGATGTCTGCGCGATGAGCGCAGACTCCCCCTGCTGCCACCCGGCACGGCCGCCGTGACTTCTATGATGAAGCCGGGTACTTCTGGCTTCGTCATAAAAGTCCCAGCGGTCGTGCCGGGCGGCAGCAGGGGAGGTCTGCGCTCATCGCGCAGACATCCTCCGCTGCCCCGCTAGCCACCAGGGAGAATCGGGCAGCTGGGGGATGTCTGCAAGATTCGTGCAGACATCCTCCATGCTGCTCGACACGGCAGTCTATTTTGACGGACGTATCGTGCAGACATCCCCCGGCTGCCCCCACTAGCCACCAGGGAGCGAGTTACAGGTGAGGGGGAGGGAGGGGGCAGAGAGGCAGGGGGGAAGAGACAGAGACAAGGGGAGGGAGGGGGGGGGGAAGAGACAGAGACAAGGGGAGGGAGGGGGGAAGAGACAGAGACAAGGGGAGGGAGGGCACAGAGTAACAAGGGGAGGGCAGAGTGAAACAAGGGGAGGGGGGGCAGAGAGAAACAAAGGGGGGAAGAGACAAAGGCGAGGGGGGAGTCAAAGGGAGGGGGAGAGAGAGACAACCATAAGGGGGGGAGAGAGACAAAGCTGGGGGCAAGGGAAAGAGAGAGGCAGCATTGGCACATAAAAGGAAATAAAAACAAGAAATGCATTTTTTTAATATAATTTTTTTTATTAAAAAAGCAATTTACATGTGAATATATACAAGTTGAACCTTTTTCCTATAGGGTAGTCTTATATTCAGGCTTTTAGTTTTTTTCCTAAAGGAATATCCAAAGTTTGGGGGGTTGTCTTATAATCAGGGTCGTCTTATAATCGAGCAAATACGGTATATAATGTTTGTTCACAAATATGTAAAATCCTTATCATGTATTATTACTATATGTATTCATATAATCACAATGCTATACAATGGGTAAACAAAACATAAGAATGGCAGGTCATATAAATCAATTATAATAGAAAATGCCAAGGCCCATGCTCAAATGACTCATACCTTTTGTATTCAAATATGCTGTATAGAAGAGGTAAATAGAGGATACCTAGCCACTCCCTGGGAATAAAAAGGAGATTTATAGCATCAGAAGTTGACTAACCTAGGCACTGCACTACCTTCATTCTCAGTCAGCCTTAAATGCCTGAAGCCTAAACTGCAGTCGGGGCAGAAGGAGTTAATCCATGTTATTTCCACACGCAGGTTAACTTATATAACCAAAACAACAACAACAACAACAAGGGTGAAACATAAATACCTTCCAAAAAGATAGCAAATGTCAGAGAGTGTGAATATATAAAGCAGATAATAGCTTACAATATGGCTTGTGTTCTTTCAGTTCAATCTCTTACACTCTTCTGAAAGAAAGGTCATGCTTACTCTATGACATTATAATAACCGTGTACAAGTTTTAAAATAAATAAACAGCAGCCCAAGCAGTGAATTACAGTGTGCTATAGGCATACATAACAATCACTTTAAAGTGGGAATAAAATAGCCACTTAAATAGAAACCAAATTCAAAAGCATTTATCTTTAACTCTTCAAGAAAAAAATTGCTGTCTCAGATTTGCAGATCCTTCACTGACTTTGAAACATTTGAATACACATCTGTAGCTCAGAGATATGTTTGCATCTCAAACGGATGATGCAATATATTGTGTAAAAGAGCTGATCATCCCTCGAGATGCAAAACGTACCTCCAGATGAAGTTGTGATTTTTTTTTCCACACAAAGGGTGCTTTCCTACAAACTAGAAGAAAATACTTTAGTAAAACAATACAGCAATAAGCGTAAAATCAGAAAATTCAAAAAGCATCTTAAAGTGGCAACTGGTTTAAGAAAATGTCTTTCTTTACTCCTAGTTTAAGATTACAGAGCCAGGCCTAAAATTGCACTGAAAAAGCTTCTCCACCAAAAAAGCTATTTTTGGCACAAAAATGGAGAGAGAGGGAAAAAAAAGTGCAATCTCTGCGGTACATACAATTTCAGCAGCTGATTCGTTTGGCAATATTCCAACACTTTCATATACCTGCTTATACATCCCACAATGGTAGTGAACAGGCAGCATTGACAACTGTATTGTCAATGCTACACGATTGTTTAAATTCCACCAAATACCAGATGATCTCTGCTGGAGGTGTCCCAAGGAGCAGGGTTCTCAGCTACACATATGGTGGGCATGTGGTGCTTTAGAAGAACTAAAAGCAAAACTGAAGGAAAAATGCACCGAAATTACTGGTTTGTCCTTTCAAATGTCCCCACAGATATTTCTTTTTCATATGGACGTTCCTGGCAGAGACAAACACATGAAAGTATTATTAATTAATATTTTAATGGCCACAAAATTATGCCTCGCTAGATATTGGCGAAAAGAGGATATACCTACTTGGTTAGAAATCGAGAACCAGCTAATGAAGCAAGCTGGGGCTGAAAAACATTTTTACAAGGATAAAAAAAAACCAGGGAACTATACCTAAGAACATGGGCAAGATGGAATAGCCCCGCATAACTGATGGAAACTCAAAGGTTGAGATGGGGCCGTCCGTTTGGTTCGGGCTCGCTCCCCTAGCGCTGTGGGGACGTCAATGGGAGAGATGAATGGAGGATGTAGTGAAAGAAGTAAAGAATGTATGGCATAAAATACGCATAATTTACCCGATACACCATGACTGAAATGATAAAATTACCCCTCTTAGCAAAATAAAGACGAATGCTGGCATAGGATGGGGAAGGCTACCTCGAGATTTTCAGATTACAATAGGAAAGGGGGGTGGGAAATACCCATACAGATTGATTGAATGAGAGGTACTTTCCCACGCCGATATATGAAGAAGGGAACCAAACTATCAGTCGAGGGTATACAAAATAAAGAGTGCTAGAATATGAATGATGTATATACTGTTGTATTTTTTTGTATATTGAAAAGCATAATAAAGAGACAACTGTATTGGCGAATAAAAGACAGCAAAACATCTCTTTCATGTATAATTCTGGCAACACAGAACTGAAAAAGAAAAGAGATGTCGCTGCTCTCCTCCACTAGACCACCAAGACAGTGAATAAATGGACAAGATTTGATTTAATTGTTGAAAATGCATGGTTCAGAGGATGATGTATGCTTACCACGTATTTTTCTTTTTCAGGGCTTGACAAATATGTGTAGGTTTTCGAAGAGAGGTTAAACTAATCCATGAACCAGCCTAGTTATAGTTAGGAGCCAAGGAAATGGTATTTAGAGTCTTCCTGAAGTAGCTTGGTCTTGAAACATACTGGTTCTAGATTTCTATCCATATAGTATATTTTATATTGTGCACAGTCATTGGAATTGTTTGAGATGGAAATTAGACAGTCTCCAAATGAATTTGATTACACTTGTCGGCACATTTTTTAATATGCTTTTGGTCAGCCTCCAAGAGACAAACAAAAAAAATAAAAGTCCAGGCAGTTGGTGGCATAGCTTTTTTTTTTAGAACAGCAATAATATGCAATTGTATAAGAAATATCCTAATTCAAAATAGTGGAGGAAAAAGTAGGCCCCTGGAGAGAAGTAATCTCTGGCTCCCACTAGGTCAATATTTTTCTCTCATTCTAAATTTGTTCGGATATTTTTTAATGCAACAAGAAAAATACTGACTCATGGAAGGGGATACTTGGCTGGCTGAATAATATGGTACATCCACCCACAGCAGCTGGAGTGAAATTGGTAACTGTGATGCTGGACAAGGGTCGGTCATGCACCACCTTAAAAAAACCAGGTGCACTGTACCTGCTACAAAATTATGTTACACCTGTTTCAAAAGGATATCCTACTGAGGGTCAAGAATGCAGAATTAATTTGTCTGTTATGAGAATTTGAACCAGAACATTGCTCTAAGTAGTTTCTATAAGACAGAACGCTTCAGGCTAGTTTTAGGGAACCTTCAAGCATACAAACAGAACACTATAGTGTTGGTCACTATACAAGAGAAATGCAGACGTCTGTAAATAAAATGTTATTGTCAGCAGGAATGGTGGGAGGGATGGCCTAAGAAACCACTAGCACTGCTGGATCATGTACCTTTGTTGATATTCTTGTTTACTTTACAAATGAATGCATATAAGAGCGCCTCCCTGCAAACCAGCATGCTGTTACCATGGTACATTTTTACAGATTACCTAAGAGCCAAGTGAAGAAGGACACAAAGAAGCGATTCAAGATACAGTGAGAAATTGTTCTGCTATTAGCAAACACATACAGAGGGTTTTGTTCCCTAATCTTGGTCAGTAACATATAACAAGGTTTTCCAAAGTTTACATTAGTTTCAACGGGGATGCGGCTCAGAAGCTAAATCTGAGAGAAAACTATAATTCACCTTCAGAAGACGACCCCCCAAACTTTGGACATTTCTTTAGGAAAAAAACTAAACGCCTGAATATAAGACTACCCTATAGGAAAAAAAGTTTAACTTATATATTCACATGTAAATTGCTTTTTAATATTTAATAAAAATTATGATATAAAAAAATGCATTTCTTGTTTATATTTCCTTTTATGTGCCAATGCTGCCTCTCTTTCCCTAAGCGTTGTCTATCTCTCCCCCCCTTAGTGTTGTCTCTGCCTCTCCCCCCAGTGTTATCTCTCTCCGACCCCCCAAACCTTTCTCTCTCTCTCCTCGGCTGCCCAAATATCCCTGGTGGCTAGTGGGGGCAGCCGGAGGATGTCTGCAGAAGGTCCCGGCTTCATCATAGAAGTCCCGACGAACGTGCCGGGCAGCGCATCGTGCAGACATCCTCCGGCTGTTAGCGAGGGGGATCTAGGTCCCCTGCAGCTCTGCAGGGGACCTGGATCCCAGACTTATAGTCTGACCTCGAATATAAGATGAGGGGTCTTTTTCAGAGCATTTGCTCTGAAATAAACCTTGTCTTATATTCGAGCAAATACAGTATAAAGGCAGGTTTCATTTAGTTTGCAAAATTGCAAGCAAACTGCCTAAGTCAGCAAATGGGTCTTTGGTGTCTCCTCTTTATGACATCACCTGTGGCCTAATACGCAAACAAACTGCTTTTCAATGGGAAGTGTCTAGAGTGCCAAGATATCATGCGCCACCCGGCAGTCAGATGGAAGATGAATGAAGATGCGTTAGAAGAAATACGGATTGCACCAGCAAGGGGGGCATTAGGCTGACAGAATCCAGGCGCCAGGTCTAATGTCCTGGTCGCCATGGCGACCTGGCACCCGGGCTTTGTCGAGCCCTGGAGTAATGGTGAATCATTATTATGATAATAGGATGTGCAATTTCCTAAAACATATTGTGACCAGTGACCTACAACAAAATACAGATTTATATAGCTAGTGTCAGAGGAGTTAACCCCTTGGGTGGCTAGACAGATAGAGGCAGAATCAGAGGAGTTAACCATTTTATCCACACACTCACACTAACAAAGACACACACTCTCACTCACAATGACATAAACACACACCCTCACACTGACAGACACTCTCCCACTGACATCCACAAGACTCTAACTCACACTGACACACACACACGCTCTAACTCACACTGACACACACACACACGCTCACACTGACATACACACACTTTCCGTTTTAAAATTACCTGCTGCAGGAATCTCCTTACTTTGAGCTCCTTGTGTGAAGGAAGGACTGAGCCAATCATGGGAGGCTTATGAACTCTCAGCCAATCAGGAGAGTTTAGAGGTCTCACCTGATTAGCTGAGACCTCCTTCTATCAAGTTCCCCTGGACACCGGAAAAAACAAAACGCTGCATGGAGCAGCAAAGTGCCGCCTCTGCCAGGGTGCCGCCTGGGGCAGCTTCCCCATTAAAGGGCCGGCCCTGCACACACACACACACACACACACACACACACACACACACACACACACATATTGCAGCGTGATTATATTATATTTATGGTAAGCTTGTTAGCAGGGCCCTCTATCTGATGTATCAGTCTGTTCTTGTTTTTCTCACATAGTATGTGATTCCCCTCTATGCTCTGTATCTACCACTACGTAAATTGTTGGCGCTACATAAATAAATTATATTTTTGTATTTAAATATTTCTATCATCCTCCCCTGTCTTTCCTTTCTTCCAAGCTATACATGTTAAGATCCTTTAACCTTTGCAGTGTGTATCACAGAGCAAAACAGCAATAAAACTCACAGTAATGGGTTTTGTGTAAGAGTATATCACAGCAGTAAATAATATTCGCTATTTTATGACATAGCATGCCATCATGTGGGCGTATTTACAAGAAATCATTTTTTGTCTATGATATAACCCTGGCTCTGCCATTCTTGTATTCAACATATTTGCTCGTCTGTCAGATCGCACAGAGGGGTTTTGGAACCTGTAGGGAACTGTGGACAGAGGCACTGGAGTGAAGCGGGAGAAGGTGAAGCAACCACCATGCAGGCAGCACATCTTTACCTAGGGTGGCAAAAAAACTTGCAATGACCCTGGCCTTCAGCCATTTCCTTACTGGTCTGTTGGAATAATAAAATACCAGCTGGGTTGCAACCCTTTGCATGAAAAAATTAAATTTCAGGTTATACATAATTAAAGGGACAGTCTAGTCCCCAAACTCACTTTGGTGCAAGATGAAGATCACTGCTTGTATAATACACAGGCTTTTATCCCTGTGTGATTTGATGCAGGCGTTCTGTGAAATCACATTTTTAATATTTGACTCAAGCCCTCCCCAGTGAGGGGATACTCTGCATGTTTACTGCAGTTGTGGCAGCACTGATTCTGACACTGAGGATATAAAGTTTTGTTTCATTAAGTCACTTCCTGTCCTTAAATTGAGTCTATTGAGTGGCATATGAGTGACCTTGCCTTTGTACACAGTAAGATCTCTTAACAGTGCAACACATTGTCTAGAGAGACAGGAAATTCTATTCATTTGAATGGCATTATTCTCACTGGTTACTGCAGAAAAAAAAAAAATTACTTTCACTCATCTAGTGTAATTTCACAATTTCTTCTAGCTGTAAGTATTTTATATTTTAAGCAATGCAAAATGTAAGACATGCATTTTAAAGTACTTTGAAAGCACATTAATATCCATTAATATTTGGAAGTTGCATTTTGGGCACTAGACAGTCCCTTTAAATATATCTTTAGCTAGATCTTAAGTAGTAAATAATGTTAGAGTTCTAAATGATTGTTGCCAAAGATCGACATGTCATGTTAATTTTTTGTAATTTCTCGTTGTACACAGATTGCATTAAATAAAGAATTACTGTATAAGGTTAAAAAAAAAAGTAAAGAAGCATTTTAGAGCGGAAGGAAGCTGCTTTTGTGTTTAAGTTTACGATCCAAGCAGATTTTTTTTATGTAACATGCTGGCATGAGCATCACTCTCCTGATGGCAGAGAACAAACACAACTGATAGGAAGCCATGTTCATACTCATCCATACATGAGCAGTTACAATCAGTAGAATCACACACGCTGTGTGATGTTACCTTCAGCAAGGAATACAGTGGGTTGTCAGCATGCCAATGCTTTAAAACTAGAAAACAGCATATTATTATTTAGGACTTGAGAGGGTTAATGCAGGTTAGGTCATGACTATTGTGTTCTGCAGTGTGACAATCTCTCTGTACCAAAAGGGATTGTCGGTTTACAGTTTTTATAAATTACATTTTTTTTTAAACGTAAAATGCCTCAGTGTTTTGTTCGAATGTCTATTTCATGCAACTGAGCGGTTTTACTGGGAGTAATAAATTATGGTGAATACAATTTGTATGAAGACAGAAACTCTTAAATGAACACTATTATTCCCTTCCAGCATTACACAAGTAAACATATTAACATTACCCTCATTTAACACATAGATTTTGGATTTCATTAAAGAATAGCCTATAACATTTTCCTACTTATTGCCAACAACTGCTACTCATCTACAAGCAAATGTTGTGATAAACCAATAGAGAGGAGCTTCAATCAAAAAGGTAATCTAATTAGCTCTTGCTACAATCACACATTCTCCAAGGCAAGTAGCAATACTGATATGGGTCTCCATGTGTGTTAGTACAATCTCTGCATCTTTACAGAAGGCATGCTACACAGTGAAACCAGTGCAGTCCTGCACTAAATGGATTAGAAGAGATCACCTTTCAAAGGATCACATAGATAGGGCATATGCATAATACAAAAGAAACAAACTTTTTCAAAAAATTTGAATATATACATATACACACACAGAGAGAGATATGGGCCACAGAATGTGTATAATTATATATATATATATATATATATTCGTCCCAGGGAAGGCTGGTATTTTTTCGACAGGGGCAAAACCAGTTTAGTGGGGCAACTTCATAAGCCAACCAGTGATCATCAAAGATAAACACAAATAGACAGCTAAGGTCCAGGGTGAGTATCTCTTATCTTAAACACAAATATATATTTATTCTTTTTGGAGAAAGGTCAGTTCCGATAAGGTATAGTCACCTTTGTGGAGCCCTGTTGTGAAGCCCCCTGTTCTACCCTTCAGGGTGCTGTACTGTTGCAGCGAGTGGTCACGGGAAATGTAGTTCCAGCAGCCCTGCAGGGGAGGGACTATCTCACAGGTGCCTGACTTGGCTCCCTGCACCTTGGACGGATCATTTTGTCAGCACCAGACCTACATTCTACATTACCTAATGTACAACATTTATAGGGCTGGTGTGACGAAATAATCAGTTAACTGAAAGTATCAGTAATCGGAATTGCTGCTGGCCCCAAGCATTTTGGTTAAGTGGCACTAGAGATTGATAGACAATTGTATAGAAGGTATACATTGCCATGTTCTATGCCATTTAAAAATTGTAAACTGGTCAAGACCCATTTAGCCAGGTTAGAGGACAGCTCGGGGGGTGATTGCTAGCCATCTCCCAATTTGTTCACACATGGAGGGCCCTCACAGGTATTGACAGAGATAAAAATAAAAACTTATTCAGGAATCAAAAACAATAAACCATCATTGTTTGTCATTTTTGATTCCTCAATTAAAGTTTTTATTTTTTATACCTTTGTCAAGACCTGTGAGTGCCTTCTGTGTGTAAACGAATAGATTTATATTGGTGGAACAAGCACCGGGCCAGTATATTTACAAGCAACCAAAAAGCTAGGTGCACATCCAGTGGATTTAGAATACATACTCCAGTATATCTCAACCGGCCCTCCTTCAGGATTTCAGTTAATTTAGAGGACCCAGTGAATAATCTTCAAACAACAAAACTACAGGAGAACTGTAAATAATTTTAAAGCAAAAACAGCATTTCACATGTATTAAACACATGTACAACATCCAGAAAATATCCTAATCAGAACTGCCTCTTTAAAATGCACACTGACAACACAACAGACAAAGCAGAGCTAAACATTGGCTTGCCAACTATGCACGAAACATTCACAGATGTATTTTAGGTCAGAGGGACTATGTTCCAATTAATTTTCAATATTCGGTGGCATTGCATTGGTTTTATGCACAAATATTATAGAAAACATTTTATGCTTTTTTTGTTATTACCCTAGGAAATTATGTAAACATACAGCCCTTGATAATATCCATTCACAGTATTCTCTACAAAGAGCATGGTTTGTATTGATTGGGGTGACTTTGAGACATGCCAGCTGGCTTGCTATGTTATTCCTTTTATTGGCTTTCAGGATTAATATTCAGACATCTAACACTACTGTAACAATGCAGCTCCTCATCTCTGAATAAATACATGTCCTCTATGATCTCTCTATGATGTACAGCTTCTCCTCTCATAACTTATTTTCACTCTAGTCATTTTCCTGTTTTCACAGTCAGTAAAATTCCATTCCCCAAACCCTGATTAGACCAGTTATAGCAAACCTTGGCACTGTTGTTGTAGAGCACCATGGTATTTGTACTTTCCAAACATTTACAGTGCGAAGTTAGCTATCATTCGATTAGACTATATAATAACATTTAAATTCTTCCTGGAAAAAAATTAAATATAAATATATATATATATATATATATATTCACTTTTTAGTTGACTTTATCGTGAAGCACGACTCATTCAACCTTATATCTCAACTCTTTGATTTGACGCTCATGTAGGGACAGATGATGGTGAAAATGGACAGCTACCCCAGAGCCCCAAGTGATGAAGGCTCCAAGAAAGGCTGATGGATGAAACTTTTACAAGAACAGCAAGAGCTCATCACCAGATCACCACAGTAGAGATCGGCCTCCAGTGGCAATGCAAACATGTAACATAAAAAAAAAAACATCATTATCCTTTCCTCTGTATTCGATAGTTAGGAGGAGAGCAATGCATTCTCAACACCGAATATCCCTACATGCAGCCTCTTGGTCTGCCACAGTGCTTCCCAAACACGCTGCATGACGGTATGGAGATCAGTGCAGAAGGAGACACAGATCTCAGTTCTCTTAATTAGACCACAGTGGATAAGGCTAACCGCTACTCCTAGTGCTGCTTGAATAGATAGGTAACAGGATGGAAGGCTCAGTGTTACCCCTAAGATTGGAGGCAGTGATGGCAAACTTTACCACTATGCCTGTTAAAAAGACTAAATCTGCCATGATACTTAGCCAGATGGGAAAAATAGACACATAAAAGCTGATGTGGCAAAGGATAATGATGGTGGTTTTGGTGAACGGGAGGGATCAAGTTTAGTTTAGAGTAGTGTGGAGAGGGCAGAAAGCCAGCTCAATGCCAAAAGACTATAGTGACTGTGTTCGCCTTTGTGCTCATCTGTTTTTAATAAAAACCCTGATCAGTGCCCTCAGTGTGCAATGTTTTGGTCAGTACGTGTCTAACGAACTTCTTTTCTACGATAGCGATGAGATAAAATGGTGCTTCAAAATTAATTAAAAACACACGTTCACATCATTACCACAGATCTTTTACATTGCCTACATTGCAATGTGGTAATTTACACTTATAGCTGAGGAAAACAAATGTGAACATGACCATTAATTACAGTGAGTGGGAGCCAGTAAGACATAATTAAATTACTTAAATAGCAACAATTGAGGTCAGTAATTTATCACCCTTCAAGCCCTCTCACAAACCACTTACCAAAAAACCGTTGCTTTGAATTTCAGATGGCCATTAGTTTAAGTGAACGAGCCCTGGAGGCAGAACAAAGAAGCTAAATGATCATTTGCACAATAGCTGCTAGTGGCTTATGCAGCTCACCATCAAACATACTGTAAAATGATCAATTTTCAGGAATAATACATTGCCCATTAATAAATGTTTTTAACTTCAAATGGTCTTACTCCTCAGGCCACTTTTTTATGAGGATAACAATTAAGAAAGCCTTAATGAAAAAGCTTGTCTGTTAATACACTTCTATACGGATAAAACTTTATTTCGCTGCATTGTTCTAGCAGGAGGAGTGGACATAAACACACAGACATATCCAAGCCCAGGATAATAGATATGCAAGTATAAAAAGTGAGCAATACAATGAAAACTCATCACAATTGTACATAAAAGAATGCAGGTCAGAGATCTATCAAATCCCAGATGTTTCCTTGCTGCTTTGGGCTTTGTACTTCCACCTAAACCTCCTTTGTCTGCCTTCTGCCTGAAGAACAGTTGCCACTTATTAAGAAAAAACACCACAGAGAAAACCCGCTTTCCTGAAAAGGGAAAAGCAAATACAAAAAAACAAGCATGACAGTCACTAAACGGTACAGCTTCTCATCTTTTACCTCCACAGCAGACCCACCTAAAACAACCTTTTGCTTGAGGACATTAGAGATCAATAAGCAAGCATTCTTCAAAAACTCTTTACATAAGCTAAAAAAGGAGCAGGTTTTGCCTGTACATAATGAAAAAAAATTGTATTTACTACTTTGCTTCAAAAGCAAATCAAATGGTATACTCTGCGGGAAAATACCCACCTCCTACTCCTTTACAGAGATAAAATAAAGCCAGTAGTTTGGGGCTGCTGATTAGAAATGTCTGGGTATGTCACAATGACAAAGCCACTGAACTAATCAGGCACAATGTCTGCATAAAGAAACACCGCTCCCAGAGAACAAGTTAATCTCACCTGGTCAGTAGCTAAAAATTAAACATATGTAAATCAAAGAAAAAAAAAGTACTCTACACAAATTTAAACTCAACTTGTGAGTATATATATATATATGAATATAAAAAGGAAAAAAAAAGTACTCTACACAAATTTAAACCCAACTTGTGAGTAAATATATATATATATATATATATATATATATATATATATATATATATATATTTCATATCAATGAAAAGAATATATAGTGGGTTTGTAGAATTGCAGTTAAATGACTAAATTAAGAGAAAAAATATATGTTTCAACTGTGTATGTGATGTCTCCTGTGGCTTGATATGCAAGTTACACATTTTCCTTTGAAAGTCTGTTGATTTGCAGATCAAGCTACAGGTACACATACACATTTAAAAAAAAAGATTCTGTTAATGTACGCATTTACTTAAGTTATTTTTGACATGTTTTTATTCTCTGCATTCATATTTTGCTTAGGCTTACACAAGTGCCTTTAACAAACAGATCTGCCCATCTGATCAACAAGAGCTTTTGGATCAACCCAAGTGAGAATTGACTTGTATTAATACATTGCATAAGTGTTCACTAGGATACAAATCGTAAAAGCTAATGAATGCAGTTTTGACTAACGCTGTACATAAAATTGGTTGTAGTAGGAAGGATCACACAAAGATGGTATGCAGTGGCACAAGCTCCACCAGGTCTCCAATGTAAAATAATCCAAATAATGCCCAGCACACTCAGTTGTGAAAATTAAAGGTTTCTTGCATCACACGTGGAAACATTTCAGTTTCCAGTCATGAGAAAGGGAACCAAAATGTTGCCACGTGTGAAACAATAAATCTTTAATTGCATACTTTGGATTAACATTGTATCTCAATGCAGAGTGTGTTTGGAGATCAGTATGAACTGGGGGATAGGAGATACAGTAATACATTATACATCTGCTAGTCAAATAAACGTGATTTTATACACTGCATATTGTGTCCAGGTGTCTGTCCTCTATACTCCGGATAAAACAAATCTAATTCTAGTATTTACCTGGGGATCTGTAATGCAGACAGTTGTCTAATCAACGTGTGCGTATTGATTCGTAATGTAGTCTTGGAGTTTTGAGGTAGGGCGATATAAGCGTATGAGTGTACCCCTATGTTGCCTGGTCTTTGGGGATCTGGAAAACCAATTCCTGGTCTACTGACCCAGGAGTACTCTGAAAGGTGACATTGTGTTAAGGTGAAGTACCTATTACTGTGTCACTTTCTTTCAATGTAATAAGGGAGCTTTCAAAGAAATTGGAGGCAGTAGGTTTGTCTGGATACCTATTCATAGACCCAATAAAAGGGGCACTAGGGGAAGTATTTCTTGAATAATATTGTTAAGACAATTGTTCTTTAGCATTATACTCAATCGAATAAAACCAAGTTGGTCCATATTTGTCATGTGTATCTGATGCAGAGGCCATTAACTTTTCAGTTGCCCAAATCTCCTCCACTTTGTCTATCCATTCCCGAATTGTGGGATCCAATTTCCAGTGCCTGGAATTTGTAACCTAAAACATATTTTTAATTCTATATATTCATAGTAAAAACAGACTGAAAATGATCTATACATTGTATTTAGCAAAACAAGCAAATGCCTAAATTAGGAGAAAAATGTGTTTTAAAAGCGTCTATGGCGTCTCCTACTTATGACATCACCTGTGGTTTAATATGCAAATGTTTTGCTTTTCAATGGGTAATGTGTAATTTGCACATCAAGGCACAGGTGATGTCACAAACAGGAGTATCCACAGACACATTGAAAGAACATTTTCCCCCTAATTTAGGCATTTGCTTGTGATTTTCTTAACACAATGTGTAAATCATGTTCGATCATTTTTTATTCTCTACATTAACAGTAAAACAATGTTTAGGACATACAGTTCCTTTAAACAGAATTCATTGAGGTACTGTAAATGGTGCCTTGCAGGAGCATGTGTACCTAATTACTCACCAATGCATTCTATGCCATTAAAAGGGAGGTGTAAACAAAAAGTTGTATATTAACATATTATTTGGTGTATGCATCTTCTGGCATTGGCTTCACACAATATATAAATCAAGAACTGTGCTACTTAAAAATGCACCCAAAGCAATTGATCCTGTTAAAGACACTTTGAAACAGTTAGAAGAAGAGTTAATGATTTCTGCAGTCTGCGATCTCAACATCCCACTCTAAAGAACACAAAACAATGGCATATCTTTCCAATTGAGCTCTTGATTTTTGTAGTTTTGTTGTCAAACCCCACTATGCACAGGACAATTTATATATATATATATATATATATATATATATATATATATATATATATCACACACATACATATACACACACACACAATGAAATGGGGAAAATAGGGTACTCCTGTTCCCCACGGACCTAAAATATTGAAATTATAAGCAGAGAAAATTGCTGTATTCGCCTCTGCTTAGTTAAGATGTTGTCAAGAAAGACCGACTTTGTGAAGATTATCAGTAAATCATTTATACAATGTAAGAGGGATACAAAGAAACTGTGCAGGGAAGATGGCAGATAAAATAATATTTAAATGCTTGTCCCCAATGAAAATGCAAGTTGTGAAACTCCACACCCTCCTTCTGTTAACTGGTTACAAATCCCATCATGGGGTTTGTCTAAGACCACATGATGCCAGGCCAGAATAAAAAGTCACAAACGAAATCTGAAAAAAATCAATTGTTCGATTTAATGCAGTCAGTCAGTTAGAGTAGATTTCACATTACAGTTGTGTAATTTGACCAAATTGTCACACAGGGCTTTTTGATACACTTAATGCAAACAATACTTTAAACAAACAAAAAATGCTTTCAAAATTACAGACTGATGCATATAATACACCAAAATAGTCTACTGCACAGGTACAAGTACAATGTGCACTTCACTATTATTCTGTTGATTTAAACCTGCCAAGTCTCTTTCACTAGTTAACTTGGACTTTGTCATGTCAACACAGGAAAGTCAGTCACACACACACACACACACACACACACCTCTCAAAAAAAAATGGTTTCAACCTTAAAGACTTGCTGTAATTTATTTTTCTGTAAAATACTTGCAAAGGTATTATTAACCTATTTGATTCAGGTATTAAAAGAACAAACCAAAAAGGTGTATCCTTCAATAGAGGACAAAAATACAATCAACACACAATTTCACCAGGGACACATTTGAACCACACCTCAGGATTGGAATCTCCATTCACAATTTCTAGGCTGCAAAAGCTATACAAAATGTTTTAAAAGCAGTATGTCAGTTCAGACAAACAACAAAACCACTTGGCATAAGTAAAGCAATAAACAATCCAGGTGGTACAATCAATATACCATACTATAAGTACCAGTACCTCTTTAGCCAGATAAAGAGTGTATGAAATGCAGAATAACTATACATATCATATGTTATAAGTATTAATCCGTTAATAGTGCAGCACAGTACATACTACAGCAATGTAAACAAATAGTGGAAAATAGAGAGGAAACTGAGAACAAAAGATAATGCTAAACTATGTCTCTGCCCACAGATTATGCAAATATGATTGTGAAAGATGCACAGTGCAAGAGAGAAACCACAAAATGCATTGATGCAATTAGACTCTATAGGCCAAGCAAGAAAATTGAGTTTCTTACTATTATTGCTTGAGAAATGACACAAAATTGCATTTTGTCAGATACATCAAACATCTACCACTGTAGGTACTGTGTTTATTCTCAAATCAAAATATATCTAGGCCAAAACATTTATATCAGGGGAAGATACGCTGCATCTCTCCTGCGATCCTTGAACTACAATTTGACCCTTGAACTACAATTCCCAGCATCCCCATACAGAAATTGACAATGCAATTCGCAGTTCATCAACAGATGAAAATGTACAATGTATCTGTGATGCATACTATAGCTATGATATATACAGTAAACCCTTTTGCACAAAGCAGTCTCAATTCTTTACATCTAGAACATATTAATACTCTGCTTTGTTACACTGATCTAATGTTTTAAAGTTGAATAGCCTAACCTGTATAGGACTACGTGTTGACTATGCACTTGGTATTGCTATTTGAAAGATGTGGTTGATTAAAGTTAAAAAATAATACTTTTTCGACCTTGGAAAAAACTTGGGGCGACGTATTCACTTGTACCAGGGTGATGACTATGAGCATCATAGGACCAGTAGCAGCAACACCACGAGTGGCTCAAGTTATCCGTCCCTCACATCCATGACACAATAGGTTTCTCCTACTATGTACGATACCAGTGACAACAGATGGTATATGATACTTACCGTGGTGTGACATGGGCACAGTAGCATTCCCACTCTTCACATCATTATAGATGACTACAGCAGAAGCTCTCCTGCGGGCAGCAATGAACACTTTCTCCTTGAATGTGCACCCTCCTCGAGCCACAAGAGCAATCCAAGGCTGGGAGTCCTCTGCCTCCAAGGCCGCTGGGGAGATACCGGGCACCGTGAACTGAGTATCGGGGTGGCATCCTTCCAAATGTTCCGGATCCCGTGGATAACCCACCCAACCTTGCACCCTCTCCTTGGGAGAATGGTCCCCATAGCTGCCGGTCTCCGTGGTGTTCAGCACCGTGGTGTTCGTGAGGGGTTCGGTGTATTCTGTGCGGACCACGGCGGTGAACCACTCCACGGAATGCCCATAAGTACCACGCAAGAGGGTGAATAGCACCGAGCACACACACAACCATCCTGGCATCATCCTGCAGCTAATCCCTCACAAACCAAGCACAATGGTGCGGTGTACCAGGACAAACACAGGGCACGAACGTACTGCCACCCGAAGGAAGAACGAGCTGTGTGCGGACAATGTAACACACTCCGGGCTGTTTCCGATCTAGCAGCGAGATGACTGTAAACTGCTCGTATGAGAAGAGCCCTACAACAACAAAACTGTCATTAACTTGCTAGTCCTGCCCTCCGAGTGGTGGGTGTCACTGCTCGGTTTGGCACTGGGTGGTACCTGACACAGCCCCCAGCGCTGCTCTGCCACTTACTATAACCCACTGTTCTGACACAGGTATAATTAGGTCCCTCCTCCTACCTCCTTGCTTACTTCCCTTTACTGGTTTGTGACTCCTCCTTTTCCTCTTCCATGTCTATACTGCTTTTTAGCAGTGTCAGTCTGGATGTGTGCTGCTATACCCATTGGATTACTTGCTATATAATACTTAATATGAGCTCAATGACTCAGTACTGAGTCAGTCAGAGTTGCAAAACAGAAACAAAAATTCCACAACTTTTGAAACAATGTATAACCAATGACTAGATATAAATGCGAGACACACCCAAAACTACTGAAATAACCACAGTAACCTCTATCTTCTTTATACACAAACATGTTTATTAAAGGACAACTTGGCGAATCCTGTTTTCTTCACCACTCCCCCCCCCCCCCCCCCCACCATTTTAATCGTTACCCAAGCATCCCTTTCTTTACTGTTAGACCTTGAAATCTCATCGACATGAGAAAGTGGACAGTGTACTGTTTTGTTGGAATATCTGCATTTAGATGATAATAGACCATAGTGATATCCCGTATACCTACTCCAAAACTCTTTAGGGCAGCCAAACTGAACCTGTTTTTACCAATCACATCACTAATGCTGTAATATGTTGTATATTGTTATGATTCCAATGCGCTAACCTATTTTCTCAATTTCTGTCCATTTGTTATTATAAAACAATAATATTATGATTACAAAAACAGGACAACTGTAGCAAAAAATGAACTTATGTTTAATTGAAAGATTGTATAAAGTGTAAATGATTTATGAAGAAAATCTTTAATGAAAGAATACACAAAAAGTTCTGTATTGAGCCTTCTTTAGTCCATATTTATTCTCTCGCGGCAGACATCTTGTTTAGAATCTTGGGCTAAAATCTTAACTCAAAGATGGCTCCATAAGGTACTTACATGTGTCGGCAGAGAAGAACCATTTGGTCAATACATTCTGCCCAATTTTCTAAATACTTTTATTTTTATTAGTCCCTGGTTCCCTATCTTAGATCTAGGATAGCTTTGTGTCTATCCCACTAATGCTTAAAATCCTTGACTGTGTTTACCTCTACCACTTCGCTGGAAGGCTATTCCATACATCCACTACCCTCTCAGTAAAGTAATACTTCCTAATATTACTTTTAAATCTTCGTCACTCTCCTCCTTTATTGTGTTGATTCCCTTTATGTATTTAAATGTTTCTACCATATCTCCCCATTATGTCATTCCTCCAAGCTATACATCGATACTTTATCTGTATTCTTTCATTAAAGCATTTCTATATATATAATGGATACACTTAATGCAAACCTTTAACTGTAGGATGGACTAGGTCCTTCCGGTCTGGCAAAGCGTTGCTGACATTGGACGGACCTAGTTCAGCATGCAGTTCGCAAACACCGCTAAAACGGTGATGCTTTAATGCCTGGAGTTGAGGCATAAAGCAACACCGAAATCCAATGCCTAGGGCTCCCGATTCGCGGGCGCCATATTGGAGAGCACCATGCTCCTCCAATATGGCTGCTGCCCTCTTGTGGGTAGAGCGTCGCTCTGATGCTATTGCTAGACGTCCCCTAGAGGCAGTCAGACATGTAAAAAAAAAAAAGACTAAATTAGCTAAAAATCGAGGGTTAGAATAATGGCTAGGATTACAAATAAATTAGGGTTAGCATAAGGGTTAGGATTAAAATTAAATTAAAATTCGAATAAAATAAGGGTTAGAGTTAAGGTTAAATTTAGGATTAGGGTTAAATTTTGGGTTGAGGTCACTGTGGGTGAAAAAAACCACACTGTTTTTTGCCCTGTAAAACTAGAAACTATTTAGATGGGGTCTTTTTTAATGATTGTATTTGTCTAAATCATTTTTTAGCTCAAAGTTAGAAAAGGTTTTATTTTTACATTTTTCATCATATTTTATGATTAATTTTGTAGTAAATTATAAGATATGATGAATATAATGGTATCTTACAAAAGCCCTTGTTATGGCGATAAGAAACAATATATAATTGTGTGGGTACAGTATGTGAGAAAGAAGAAAATTACAGCTAAACACAAACACCCCAGAAATATCAAAACCCATGTAACCAAGGGAAACACATTAAATGTATGCCACTGCAGCAGTGGTATATCTTGGTTTTTTGCTGCCCTAGGCAGACAAAATTTGGATACCCCCCCACCCATGTTGCAAACCCATGACATGACCCATAACCCACGTTGCACACCCAGGACATGACTCATTACCCATATGCACACACATTAAATGCCCCATCACCCACATAACATGTCTCCATCACATTCCTCCATCACCCCAGGTACATGCCTCCATCACTCCATTACATGCCCCCATCACCCCCAATACATGTCCTCATAACCCCAAATACATGTCCCCATCACCCCAAATACATGCTCCCATCACCCCCAATACATGTCCCCATCACCCTCAATACATGCCCCCATCACCTTCAATACATGTCTCCATCAACTTCAATACATGTCCCCATCACCCCTATACATACCCCCATCAACCCCAATTTATGCCCCCATCACCCCCAATACATGCCCCAATCTCCTCAGGACTTACCCTTGTCCCTGATGGCTAGTGGCAGGCAGCATGGTGTCCTCCATGCTGCCTGTTCCGATCCCCCGTTGCGTGTGCAGAGAGGTCACGTGACCCGGTGCATGTCTGATGTCAGAGCGCCGGTTCACGTGACCTGTCAGCACTTCCCTGTCACATTGCACTGGGAGCTAAACAGGCAGCACAAAGGTTTCTCTCCACGTGCAACCTGCTTGCAGGCAGAGTGGTGGTGAGGGGAAATATTCCGATTTCCCCAGCCACTGTCTCTACTGGCAAGCGAGATTTTTTTTTTTGCGTTTTGTGCCCTTTCTTAAAGGCATACAAGGCAAGTGCCGCCCTAGGCATTTCCCTTGTTTGCCTCGCGCAGAACCTCAGACTATGCATAACACACTTACTGGGCTATAGATCATTAGACATTAGACATTAACAATACAGATTTGACTCAAATAGCTCTGTTTTTCTTTGAGAAAATTGGACAATTTTGGACCCAATTGGATTACCGTGGGGGTCTGATTAGCCTTCAAATTTGGGCTACTCAGAAAGCACCAAACTGCTCTCAATTCGGCAAGAAAACCGGCCAATGTGGCTAATTTTTGTGCTGAAATCAGGAGTTTGGGAAAACCTCCCAACATTTCAAATGTGTCCCAAAATCAGTACAAATTGCCAATTGCGTTCCGAAATCAGCAATACTGGTTAGCCAAATTGTGGATTTCTCATCAAATCGGCTTTATGCCCTGATCTGGCCCACTTCTTACGGGGTAAACATTTTTCCTCCATCCATGCGGGGTGGAGACATTTGGCTCATCCTCTTGTGTCCTAGGATTTTAATGTGCAGTGAGAATGTTTCTTAAAAATAGGCCCTGACTCATGATGGAATATTTTTCATGACTTCTGCCTATGCCCGTGACCCTATTTAATTGAGGTGTTTAGCTCACTGCTTTTTGAAGACTAGTAATAGAGCAGTCCAAAATAAGTAAATCCTTATTGGTAAGGAGTAAAACATAACTCATACTCAGGTTGGCACAACCATATAAGCAAATTAAGCAGCCCCCATTTGTGCTGATGCCCCCACAACACCTAATTGAGGTGACAAAGTTACATAGGAAGTAGATAGCAGACAATGGGGCCCCCACCTGAGTTTTCACTCATGGCCCCCCAAAACCTAGAACCACCTCTGGGTTTACTAATAATTTGCTACACACATTAACAATAAAGCTACATTTATAACTAAAAGTATGAATTACACATTCAAATATAGAAGAAAGATATTTAGGTCACAGGGATCATAATCTGAAATTTCAGTATAAAATATCACAAAAAGAGCAAAAACATGTACGAAGCTATGTATATAGTTTATAGTTAATACAAATTGATACAGTTTAGTCCTTCCCGATAAAGAGATATTTCAAAAGCTTTGTTTAGGCTTTAATTAACTATTGTGTCACAGCCTGTAAACCAACATATTCTATGTTAATGTAATTAGGAACAGATTCTAGAAATGCCAGATATTCCAGAACTGAAAAGACCAGCTCAATTTTAAATATGTGTAATGAAGCTACATTGTTTTGATGCTAAACAACAATTACAAGTAAAGTTGTCCGATTGCTACTTCACTGGTAATTACTAATGAAAAATGGACACAGCACATTGGTTGTAAAATTCCCTCTATATAGAAGTAGGATACTTTTTTTAATGGAAGAATATTTAGCACTTGATTACATAAAGTAACACATTTTAAAGCAATGCTCCAGACATTAAACATTGATGCATCTGTTTAAACCATGGAGACAAACAAAGATTGGAATCCCTCCCAGTGAGAATGGACAAAGGCTGAAATAGCCAGCCCTATAGGATGTAACCTACTCGGGAGAGGAATCACCATTTTTAGCTCACTTGGACTATTACAAAGGAAACCTCTCCATAAGCTTATCAGACTGTCCCCGCCTATAAGGGCAGTCAATCCAAATTGCCTGGCAAGTCTCCTCTGCACAAGGAACACAGCAACCACAGACGTACGTTTTGGCCTTCATTGGCCTCGTCAGTGTGGTACAACTGGTATTTCTCTAGGTGCAGCGAGCCAGGGACCCAAGTGCCTCACTGCAACTGAAAAGTAGACCCCAATAGAATACTCATTTTGCTTGTTGTCTTCACCCAGCACAGATTGCCTTGGAGATTTATATTTATATTGTCTATGTTTTTGTATTGTATTTTAAGTTATTCTTAATCAATGTTTGTATTGAAAACTTGTATTAAAAACAATAAAAAAAAATCATACATTTCTGGCAAAGTTTTGTAAAGTTTCCTGTTCTGCATTTATTTATGTTGAAAGAGGATCAGTGCATGTGATCTGGGCCCTTTTGCACGGAGACTGTAACTTCCTCCTCTTGTTTTTTTTTTTGTAATAGCACAGTGCTAACCTTTTACACTCCATAATGTCAGCTATATGAGTGAATCAGTATCATATGAAAAATACATAGCTAGTTTGGTGATCACCACACTAGCTGTTGTGATCTGAAGTTCCAATGACACTCGGGCCAGCATGAACCTAATTACAAAACCTGCACCACCTCCTCATCTATCTGGCTTTAAAGAGACTGTCTGGTGCCCAAAATCCATCTTCCAAACAGGGTCGCCACCAGGAATTTCAGGGCCCCTTACTGAACAAATTTCCTGGGCCCCCTACCCCCCCCCCCCCCCACTGAAAATATCTCCCACTCGCCCCACCTACCCTCACAAGCATGTTATCCCGGTCTAATGTAATATGGAGGGTGGTTGGGAGCAGTTGGTCAATATACCAGTAATATTTTGCCACTCAATATGCCAGTAATATTTTGCCACCCAATAAGTCAGTATTTTTTCCCTCAATATGCCATTCTTTTGCGATTTAATATGCCACTATTTTACCATTCAATATGCCAGTAGTTTGCCCCTCAATATGCCAGTATTTTGCCCCTCAATATGCCAGTATTTTGCCATTTAATATGCTAGGATTTTGCCCCTCAATATGCCCTTCTTTTCCCATTTAATATGCCAGGATTTTTCCCCTCAATATGCCATTTAATATGCCAGTATTTTGCCCCTCAATATGCCACTTTTATGCCAGTATTTTGCCCCTCAGTATGCCATTCTTTTGCCCCTTAATATGCCATTCTTTTGCCAATTAATATGCCTGGATTTTGCCCCTCAATATGCCAGGATTATGCCATTAAATATGCCAGGATTTTGCCCCTCAATATGCCAGGATTTTACCAATTAATATGCCAGGATTTTGTCATTTAATATGCCAGGATTTTGCCCCTCAATATGTCAGTATTATACCATTTAATATGCCAGGATTTAGCCATGTAATATGCCAGGATTTAGACAATTAATTTTCCAGGATTTAGGCAATTAATATGCCACGATTATGCCATTTAATATGCCAGGAAAATGCCAATTAATATGCCAGGATTTAGCCATTTAATATGCCAGAAAAATGCCATTTAATATGCCAGGATTTAGCCAATCAATACGCCAGGATTTAGCCATTTAATATTCCAGGATTTAGCCATTTAATATGCCAGGATTTAGCCAATTAATATGCCAGGATTATGCCATTTAATATGCCAGGAAAATGCCATTTAATATGTGGTCAATGCCATTTAATATGCCAGGAAAATCCTCTTTAATATGCCAGGATTATGCCATTTAATATGCCAGGAAAATGCCAATTAATATACCAGGATTTAGCCATTTAATATGCCAGGAAAATGCCATTTAATATGCCAGGATAATGCCAATTAATATTCCAGGATAATGCCCCTCAATATGCCATGATTTAGCTACTCAATATGCCAGGATTTTGCCCCTCAGTATGCTCGTTATCTACCACCCTCCTCCCCCATCCCCGGTACTTACCTCCTTGCTGCTGTCTCCCGGTGCAGGTCCGTCCGTGGCTGTGAGGGAAGCGTTGTGCGCTCCCCTCCAGCCGCGCGGCTTCAATAAAGTTTGTTAAAACTTTTTTTTTTTTTCCTGGCATGACCCGGGCCCGCTAGACCCCCTGGACCCGCCGGTCCCGGGATGCCAGTATCGCCCATCACCCCCTGATGGCGGGCCTGCTTCCAAACATTGTATCTGATGGGAAATATAAGTTGAATAATATCTAAAATTGTAACTTGTGATCTAGGGCTTGAACATATTGACCTGTATGGGTATAGGTAGTACTTACAAGGAACTGTCTGGTACCCAAAATGCAACTTCCAAATTGTAATGCATATTAATATGCTTTCAAAGTACTTTAAAATGCATGTTTTACATTTTGCATTGCTTAAAATGTATTTTAAAAAAGTACAGTTAGATGAATTTGTGAAATTTGTTGAGTAAAAGTCAATTTCCTTTTTTTTTTTTTTTGCTGGAACCAATGAGAATAATTTCATTGAAATTAATGGAATTTCCTGTCTCTCTAGCGACGTCATCAGACAATATGTTGCACTGTTAAAAGATCCAACTCAGTGGCGGATGCTACATATGTGCTAGGTTTGGTCAGCACACCTAGCACGGAGTACCCGCGCTGTGTATTTCTGGGGTTTGTGTGCTCTGAACAGAGAGCACACAAACCCAAGAAATACATCTGAAAGGCGATGGCAGCTACGAATTCGGCAACAGAGTCACTCAGTATACTTGTCGTGCTTGTCGAATTGGCAACAGAGTAAGTGACTCTGTTGCCGAATTAGTTTCCGGGGGTTTGTGTGCTGGCTGTTCTCAGCACAGAAACACCTGGAAATATGCTAGAGACGTCGTGCATCCGAGTGACAGGCGTGCTCCAGCTCAGGTGCACGATACGCCCCTGATCCTACTGTGTACAAGAGCATGGTCACTTAGATTCCACACAATGTATTCAATTCCAGCAGCACAGGAAGTGACTAAATCAAAACAAAACTGTATTTAATCAGTGTCCAAATAATTAGTACGGCCTCACTTGTGGTATACTTGCAGAGTAACCACTGGGGCAGGGCTTGAGTAAAATATTAAAAATGTGATTTATGCAAAATGCTTTTGGACACATTTGGCTCAGGGGCATCGGACATCGCCAGTATGCTTTATAGCTTAAATATTTACAATAATAAACAGAACTTATCTCAACAACTTTGAGATATTGAAAGGGAAAGACTGCAGACAGAAAGGAGAAAAAGGAGAGCGAAAAGAAAGTAAGGACCATGATAGGTACCACTGGCAGTCACAAGAATGTGCAGATAAAAATGTCCATCTTGTGAGGCCTGATCACCCTTTGCTCCTCCGGGTGGTGAGTGTGGGTGGTGTCCTTGGGCTTCTGCTTGATTGCAGCTTAATTAGCACAAATCTTGGTGCTTCAGGAACAGCACTCTATGCATTTCACAGTCAAAAAAATATATGATATCAGATGGTCTGAGCCTTTCACTCTGGATGAGTTATCCCAGGGAAAGCGGCAGGTGAGAATGTCGGCAGTCATGTGACCTGCCAGCATTCAGGCCATGCAGAGAGTACGAGAGGCAGCATGGCAGAATGTCTCTGTGCCTGGGCAACGCACAGACACCATGCTGCTTGCCACTAGACACCAGGAAACTGTGAGTGTTAGCTGGGATAAGTCATCGTTCTGCAATGTGGGTGATAAGGCATATCCTTGGGTGCTCGGGTAAGTCATGGATGTGCAATGTGGGTGATGGAGCATGTCCTGGGTGTCCAATGTGGGTGATGGGGCAAGTCCTGGGTGTCAACTGTTGGTAATAGGGCATGTCCTGGGTCTGCAATGTGTGTGATGGGGCATGTGCTAGGTCTGCCATGTGGGTGATGTTGGCATACATATAAGGCAAGGGCTAAATAGGCCTCATCAGCAAGGACACAACATCTTGGCCTTTTGCTGTGACTTTTTGTTTGTGTACCCCATCTCAAGATGCTTATGTGAAATACCCAGTTTGATCAATTTGGCCACTGGGGCCATTTAACATCTGTGTTTAATTCCAGGTATGTGCCAAGCTCTTCCTGTGTTTTTGTTATTTTTTTTTTATTTTACAGATTTTTAAAAATGTAATTTTGGGATGACTTTGGCTATTGACTTCAATGGGAGGGCTTCAGATATTTCCGTAAGAGCTGGAGTCCTCTCGAAATTGCTCCAAAATAAGACTTCTGTGGGGAGGACCGAGGCTACCATTTAGGCAACCAAACTCAGGAGGATTTGGTCTTATGAAATATCAGCACGAAAATCGGCCACATTGGACAATTTTTGTGGTTATTCAAGATCACTTCCAGTATCTGAGTAGCTTGAATTTGATGGCTCCTCGAATCACCAAAGTGATCCGATTGGGTCCAAATCCCGGGGCTACGATTTGTACATGAAAAATGGTAGTACTCAAAAGGTACATTCAAATAAATTACTGCCCCACTATTAGTACTACTATATAACTTAATACAGTGCAACAAGGTGAATTCATTAACAAGTGAAAACACAGATATATATTTCATCTATGCATTTACTTGCAATGCTGCTAACACAATGTATTATTACTTTTGTGTTTGTTCATGCTATTCACTCCCACTACAGATATAGTGATTTACAGTAATATGTTACATTTCAGTGTTATATAATGTTTTTTTAGTTTTTATTTGCTTGTTAGATTTATGACCTGTTTATAGGCAAGTAGAAAACAGAGGAATGCCTCAATGGGAGAAATAGACTTTTATGCTAGGGAGAGAGTAACTAGGCAGTTTAATCTACAAAGACTTTAGTTTATAATGATACATTTACCTCAGGCAAAGAGACTGATCTGATAATTAACTCTTTAACCTTTAACATATATGTTGATGTAAGCATAAAGGGAGGTAATTTTCAAACCTGTCTTGCCATTAGTTTCTTTTAATTGTGTGTTTATGTGGTAAAACTTTTGTTTAGAAAATGTTTCTGAAGATAGTCACCTTGCCTTAGATCATTTGGTTGCCTCATACATAGTCATGAACAATAGAACAGGCTTTGCATTGACAAAGGCATGCTAATTGCCCCCAGGCTACCTAGTTAAGTGTATGACAATAATCTTGTGACAAGAAGAACATGCAAAATTAACTCTGTTGGGCTTATTCATTAAAAGGTGAGTTGAAGGTGGGTTGAAGTAAGATGAACATTTCATCTCACCAATTTCGATATACACCGTGCAGGGACAAACATGGTGATTTTCCCCTCTAAGACAATTTGCCAGGATTGTCCCTGCACAATGTATAGCTAAACTGGTGAGATAAAATGTTCATCTCACTTCAACTCACCTGCCGCTCACCTTTTAGTAAACAGCCCCCTAGATCAATGCATAATACCTCATCCCCCACCAATATGCATTTCTAAGTGAAAAAGAAAAGATGGAAAACCCCCCCACAACTTTTACTCTTCATTGTAATATTGGTAAATGGTATATTTGGTCAAATGTAACCTCATCTGTATATCCTTATCCCCTAGAATGCTTTAACATTAAACCTGCACATTTACCAATAGGGGTTCATCATTCTAGTGCCATATCATCTGTTCTTTCAGAGAACAGCTTGCCAGAGAACTGCTGCTCAGTCAAGTTTATGATTCCGAGAGCTACTTTAGCCTGCTGTTCTGTTAAATCATTTCAGAAAGCAGCCACTTTCAATACAGAGCTGCGCCTAATCCTCCATCCATCTCTGAGAAGCAAACTGCTATATTCATGCACTTGGTATTAAGCTCACTCAGTGGCACCTTGTCTTTAAAACTTGCCGAGGCACCTTTCAGAGACCGCATGGATTTCCATGTGCCGCTAGGATGACTGCATTTTATTTTTGCCATTCAGGGACACAATATTTAAACGGATGGGATTACACATACTATATCTATAACATACCCACTGGTTCACATACAGAGAAGACTTGCCGTGCATTTTGGGTACAGACCGCTCATATGGGTGGGATTAGTCTGATATGCTAATGGCGATGATGCACCCCGGAGTAGGAACCATCCTATAGGACAGGGTATTTCTGTGCTGTCGGTTCTTGGTGAGATGTGGCTCCCCTTTTTTTAGTCTCCATGATATATCTCTCCATAAATTACATCTTTTATTATAAGCCTTGGGAACTGAATCTGAATGTAGATTTCAGATTGAATATATTTATAATATACATACAGTCATTACCAGACATGAGCAGCTGCAGAGAATTAACCCCACTATTAGCAGACCTGTGTAGTTGCAGAGAATTAACCCCTCCGTGAGCAGACCTAAGCAGATGCAGAGAATTAAACCCTCCACAAGCAGCTCTGAGCAGTTGCAGATAATTAACTCCTCTATTAGCAGAACTAAGCAGTTGCAGAGAATTAACTGCTTCATGAACAGACCTGAGCAGTTGCAGAGAATGAATCCCTACATGAGCAGATCTGAGCAGTTGCCACTTGGTTGAAATCTTATTCAGGTCTCAGTCCCGTACAATCTGCCCTGGAACCCAAGACTGTCCTGGGCAATATAGAACATGTGGTCAACTTATGAGCTCAGCAGATGAGAACAAAAACAGCATGGCATAATACAAACATGTACACAGTGGCCACTTCCCAGAAAACCCACCGATTTCCCAGACGCTCCACCAGTCAGCATCTTACATCATGTTCCAAACATGTAACCAGGAATGTCATTTATTGAAATATTATTTTCTTCCCACTTCCATGTCTGTCTAATGAAAACTAGTCTATAAAGCTAGGCACGCTTCATTAAGATCTAATTTAATATACTGTCCTGGGGCTACATTAAACATATCTTGTGGAGCCAAGCAGATGTAGAATGAGTAGACGCTACCCACTCAAATATTACATCTAACTTTAGTGAGGTGTTCTATCATTATATACACATTTAATATAAGAGGAAAATATAGCACTATTCATGCCTGTCATAAAGTCTGACTGATTCCTTACCTTTTCATCAGGTTGGTACCACAGACGATGGCTGAAGATGACTCTGCTTAAAGGTATATTCCAACATAAAATTCACTAGCATGCTTGCAGACAATACTGGGATAATTATTTATAGTGAATCCCCTTTCCCAATTAAAACAAACAAGGGACGCAATGCTCATGACCATTATGAGTACTGTGAAACATAAAAAGGGGTATTTTGCTTTGGCTCTCAAAGAGGGTATGTCTGTTTGAAAGAGGGACACTTTGCAAGTATGTACAAACTATCAACAGACCAAATCTGGCATTCATAGATAGGCAGACAGCAACATAATACCATAAACCTACTTTACAAAGCATAATTCTATTCAAACTGCGGTTTCAAATACGACCAAAGTTTAATATCCTTTAGAATGCACATTGAAATAGTAATACATTCACATTGGTTTAAGTGTCAGTATTTCTTAACCAGAGAAACACAACTGTGAATAAAGAATTAACTTATGTTTAATTGAAAGACTACATTTGAGGGTCTACTCAATAAAAAGAGAATTGTAGGTAACTGCGATGGGAATTTCAAATTTGAGTAGAAGAAGATCTACCAAAGATTGTAAACAACATTTTTTATTTGTATTTCTTCATTAAAGCATTTAAAATACCTACACAATGCAATCTTTTCTTTAAAAACATAAGTACATTTTTGCCTACAGTTGTCCTTAATGCGGGCAGCCTTGGTAATTTATAAATGCACATGTCTGGTCACTCTGTTACATGGTGCATAGTTGGTGATATAATATAATTCAGTGATAATACTTTATCATTAGATCATGCTGTGCAGTTGCAGATCACAATTTTAATGCATGCTACAGTTAAATCAACAAAGCAGCAGTGCACAGATATTGACAGCCACAGAGATCTTATAACATGAAGCCAACCAGACTGATTACCAATACAGTAGGAGTATGTCCCATAATGCATGCTGATTAGGGTTACCACCTAGCTGGTCATTTATCAGCAGGCTGGACATGTTCATTGTCTTGTGTCAGATCTTCCTTTATCTTGGTTTATACGAAGGAAGATATAACTGATCTAACTCAAGATTCTGAACAACATATTGATAATCTTTGGTCATAACCATAGAGCTATATGGAGCAAACAGGACTCAAAAAGAGGGACAAAAGTAGGACTTAGTGGGACAGCAGTCAGGGCCGGCCTTAGGGGTGTGCGACCTGTGCGAAGTTTAAAAAAAAAAAAAGCCGGTAGAGGCACTGGCTGGGGGAGATCAAAAGATCCCCCCTCACCAGCCCTATGCTCGGCATGCTCTGCTGTGTCGGGGAGGGGGCGGAGCTAACCGGCTGAGCGGTGTATCTCCGCCCCCACCCTGTGAAGCAGAGAAGCTCCTGCATCACGGGGAGCTGCAGGCAGCAAAAGAAAGCGCTGCTCGGCTCCCCATGCCTGCATTAAGCATGGGGAGCCGAGCAGCACTTTCTTTTGCTGCCCACAGCTCCCTGTGAAGCAGACGCTGCTCTGCTTCACATGGTGGGGGCAGAGCTATACCGCTCAGCCGGTTACCTCCGCCCCCTCCCTGATCAACATTTGCAGGCAAGGGGAGGAGGGGGGGGGGGGGAGAGGCAGACTGAACAAGGGGAGACAGAGATAGACAGAACAGGGGGAGGGGGAGAGAGACAGACAGAACAGGGGGAGGGGGAGAGAGAGAGACAGACAGAACAAGGAGAGAGAGTCAGACAGAACAAGGGGAGGGAGAGAGAGAGAGAGAGAAAGAACAGGGGGGGAGAGAGAGAGAGAGACAGAATGGGGGGAGTGAGAGACACAACAGGGGGAGAGAGAGAGACAGACAGAACAAGGAGAGAGAGTCAGACAGAACAAGGGGAGGGGGAGAGAGAGAGAGAGAACAGGGGGGGGGAGAGAGAGAGAGAGAGAAAGAATGGGGGGAGTGAGAGACAGAACAGGGGGAGAGAGAGACAGACAGAACAAGGGGAGAGAGAGACAGAACAGGAGGAGGGGGAGAGAGAGAGACAGAACAGGAGGAGGGGGAGAGAGAGAGACAGAACGGGGAGAGAGAGAACGGGGGGGAGAGAGAGACAGAACACGGGTGTCTGGGGGGATGGGAGAGACAGAACACGGGTGTCTGGCGGGGAGAGACAACGGGGGGGGGGGACAGAACAGGGGGAGGAGAGACAGAACAGGGGGAGGGGGGAGAGAGACAGAACACGGGGGTCTGGGGGGGAAAGACAGAACAGGGGAGGGGGGGAGAGAGACAGAACAGAAGGAAAGAGAGAGAAAACAGGTATGGGGGAGTTAGAGCGAGACAGACGTGGCAAGGAAGAGGGAAGGGACACATATGGGGGGGGGGGAGACGGGGGGCGCCACGGGGGAAGTCCGCACAGGGCGCTGGGACACTTAAGGCCGGCCGTGACAGCAGTACACTGCCCCCAAATCAGAACTGTCCCGTGCAAAGCAGGACAGTTGGGAGACATGCAGTAAGTAAGCGTTTCTTGTTAAAACGTCTACACTGCATGAAATCTTTCAAGAATAAATACATTTTTTTGTCTACAGCTGTGTTTTAAATTTCCATTTTTCTAATCGGATCATTGTGTAACCAAACAGCTTGTTTTTGTTTTCCCTCTGCGTATGGGTAACTTATAGGTCATGTTTAACATATTACAATAAAAAGGCACACTGAATTTAAATACACATTTTCATATAGGACATGCAAGCTTTTCTGACACAGTACCTATTTAACTTATAATGTGTAAAGTTATCAATACTATGTGTTGCTTTTCATGCAACAGAAAAAAGGAAATATTGTAAACCATTTAAAACACATAAAGTGAGGCACACAGATAATTGTCTGTATTCAGTTTTGCAAAAGTGACGCTTTAAAAGGATTCTATTGTGAATTTTTTTTTTCCTTATGTATATTTTAGGTTTTGTGGAATTTTGTGTTACCGTAAATTGAAGAGAATTTTTAATTCTTATTTATTATGAATGATTTCCAGTTACATGTGTATTTTGTCATACTTTTCATCATGTAAACAACACGCATGTAAATACGAGTGGGTTTGTGTTCCGATAGCTAAGATCAGATTTCTATTGTTTGTATCAAAAGCAGGGACTGAAGTAGGTAGCAGTCACTAATGAAGGTGAAATCAAGTATAGAAATAAAGAAAAAAAACCTCTACGGCACTAGGGCTGGTGAGGGCTATGTAAAATCAGTATGTCATGAAGTGCTTAGTATGTGGGGCTGGGCATGATTCATTTCATGAGGTAATACCATACAACTTACAGGGTTTTTGCCAGGATTTTGGAGCCACACAAAGCCCTTGGATGGCTGCATCTGGCTTGCAGGCTACCACTTGGACATTACCGCTCCAAATCATGGTGCAGAACACACTAAGAACAAAAGTCTACTTAATAAAGAAGAATTGCAGGGAATTAAGACAGGAATTTGAAACCTTAGGCCAATGTAACCACGTTGGAAAAATTCTCCAACGCAGCTGAATGGGAGAATTCTTCTAACTCCTACACTACTTTGGGATTAAGTTTGAAATTCTGCATTAATTCCCTGCAGTTCTCTCTTTACTGAGTAGACCCTTAAATATACAGTACTATTATACGTGATGCATTATATTCCCGCTAGATATGTGAATGTACTCAAAAAAACAAATTACCCTGCAAAAATGGTTATCATCCCCTAAAGTGTTTCATTTGACACGGTGCATTATTCCTTTAGTATATTCATTCATATCACTGGTGTCAGTTAAAGTGACAGTGTCGGCTTGCCCCTATATCTGCCAACGCACTTGCCTACAGCTTCATTTTAGTGCCACTGCATGAGGTAAGAAGGTATGACAAAGAAATAATAATCTTAAACAATCTCTGCACACATCTCGCCTATAGCAATGCATCAAAAATCTATGGAATGATAGGGGGCTGGGAGTGTATATCTAGTTATGGTTCCATTATAAAAACAAAAGTTCACTTGAGGTATGTTGAAGGGGGGCTGCATAACTAACCATTACTAAACTCCATCATGTGGAAACCTCTATTTTATATTTATGAAATGTCAAAACATATTAGTCAAATAGACAGCGGGTTTGAAAAGTAAGTGACATTACAATATCTAAGGCTTTATAGAATTATCCATGATTATACCCACTGTGATGGTAGATTCCCTTTCTTGCTAGCTCTGGTTCAAACAGACACTTGCAGTGATACTGAGACACTCTGGCTAATGCAATACCCTGGAAATGTCTGGGAATGAAGAAAGAAATCCACATCTCTTCTGTCTGTTCAATGAACAGAAGTGTTAGCAGTGATAGTCATTTCAGACAGTTCAGTTAGGGTTTGCTCTGTAGTAATACTCCAGAGAAATGTTGAACACTCCTTCATAGCAGTTTGTAAGGAATATGTACTCAGTGTTCATCCTCATTAGCAGCCAATCATCATTTTGGGACCACTTCTTCATTATGGGGTGCCTGTGAGAGACACAACAACATCTGCATGGTCATCAGGATAATCTTCCTCAATTGATGATGTAAGCCACATAGACCACTAATATAATAACATAGAAACACATTTGGTGAGGGTTTACACAATAAAGAGTATTACAGGAAATTGAGATGGGAATTTTAAACCTTAGGCCAATGTAGCCAAGTTGCCAAAATTCTCCAATGCAAACCGAATGGGGGAATTTTTCCAACTCAGCTACTTTGGTCTTTAGTTTGAATTTCCCATCTAAATTCGCTCATTATTAGGCAGACCCTATGGAGTATACAAGATTAATCAATGCTCAGTGGCGTACTAAGGGGGGGGGTGGGGGGTCGGCCCGCCCCGGGTTCCACTGAGTAGGGGGGTGCCACCGGCACCCCCCGCGCTGCTTACCTTTTTTTTTTTTTTTTGTTCAGTGGCCGAATCTCCTGGATGCGGCCGCCGGGTTAAAAAATAAAAAAAAATCACAGCGACCGGATGTGACGATACGTCACATCCGGCAACTGTGTTTCCCTCCTCCGTGCAGGAGGGAAGAGAAGACTGCACGGAGGAGGCGTCGGGATCCACAGACAGACCTGCTTCGGTAAGTGATGGGGAAGGGGGGTGGAGGGTGGGTTTAAACGAGCACAATATTCCTGGGCTCTGACTGGCTTAATATTACTGGACTGTGACTGGCATAATATTACTGGGCACTGACTGGCATAATATTACTGGGCACTGACTGGCATAATATTACTGGGCACTGACTGGCACTATATTACTGGGCTCTGGCTGGCACTATATTACTGGGTATCTGACTGGCACTATATTACTGGGCTCTGGTTGGCACTATATAACTGGGCACTGACTGGTACATTATTACTGGGCACTGACAGGCACACTATTACTGGGCACAGACTGGCACACTATTACTGGGCACAGTCTGGCACAATATTACTGGGCACTGACTGGCACAATATTACTGGGCACTGACTGGCATACTATTAGTGGGCACTGACTGGCACACTATTAGTGGGCACTGATTGGCACACTATTACTGGGCACAGACTGGCACACTATTACTGGGCACTGACTGGCACTATATTACTGGGCTCTGAGTGGCACAATATTACTGGGCACTGACTGGCATAATATTACTGGGCACTGACTGGCACACTATTACTGGGCACTGAATGGCACAATATTACTGGGCTCTGACTGGCACTATATTACTGGGCACTGACTGGCACTATATTACTGGGCACTGACAGGCACACTATTACTGGGCACTGACTGGCACACTATTACTGGGCACAGACTGGAACACTATTACTGGGCACTGACTGGCACTATATTACTGGGCTCTGGCTGGCACTATATAACTGGGCACTGACTGGCATAATATTACTGGGCACTGACTGGCACACTATTAGTGGGCACAGACTGGCACACTATTACTGGGCACAGTCTGGCACAATATTACTGGGCACTGACTGGCATACTATTAGTGGGCACTGACTGGCACACTATTAGTGGGCACTGATTGGCACACTATTACTGGGCACAGACTGGCACACTATTACTGGGCACTGACTGGCACTATATTACTGGGCTCTGAGTGGCACAATATTAATGGGCACTGACTGGCACAATATTACTGGGCACTGACTGGCACACTATTAGTGGGCACTGATTGGCACACTATTACTGGGCACTGACTGGCACAATATTACAGGGCTCTGACTGGCACTATATTACTGGGCACTGACTGGCACTATATTACTGGGCACTGACAGGCACACTATTACTGGGCACTGACTGGCACACTATTAATGGGCACTGACTGGCACACTATTACTGGGCACAGACTGGAACACTATTACTGGGCACTGACTGGCACTATATTACTGGGCACTGACTGGCACTATATTACTGGGCACTGACAGGCACACTATTACTGGGCACTGACTGGCACACTATTAATGGGCACTGACTGGCACACTATTACTGGGCACTGACTGGCACAATATAACAGGGCTCTGACTGGCACTATATTACTGGGCACTGACTGGCACTATATTACTGGGCACTGACAGGCACACTATTACTGGGCACTGACTGGCACACTATTAATGGGCACTGACTGGCACACTATTACTGGGCACAGACTGGAACACTATTACTGGGCACTGACTGGCACAATATTACTGGGCACTGACTGGCACAATATTACTGGGCACTGACTGGCACACTATTAGTGGGCACTGATTGGCACACTATTACTGGGCACTGACTGGCACAATATTACTGGGCTCTGACTGGCACTATATTACTGGGCACTGACTGGCACTATATTACTGGGCACTGACAGGCACACTATTACTGGGCACTGACTGGCACACTATTACTGGGCACTGACTGGCACACTATTACTGGGCACAGACTGGAACACTATTACTGGGCAGTGACTGGCATAATATTACTGGGCACTGACTGGCACTATATTACTGGGCACTGACTGGCACAATATTACTGGGCACTGACTGGCACAATATTACTGGGCACTGACTGGCACACTATTAGTGGGCACTGATTGGCACACAATTACTGGGCACAGACTGGCACAATATTACTGGGCACTGACTGGCACAATATTACTGGGCAATGACTGGCACTATATTACTGGGCTCTGACTGGCACTATATTACTGGGCACTGACTGGCACAATATTACTGGGCACTGACTGGCACACTATTAGTGGGCACTGATTGGCACACTATTACTGGGCACAGACTGGCACAATATTACTGGGCACTGACTGGCACAATTTTACTGGGCACTGACTGGCACTATATTACTGGGCTCTGACTGGCACAATATTACTGGGCACTGACTGGCACACTATTGCTGGGCACTGACTGGCATAATATTACTGGGCTCTGGCATAATATTACTGGTATCTGACTGGCACAATATTACTGGGCTCTGAATGGCACACTATTCCTGGTATCTATAATTGTACAATTTTCAAACATTGAAAAAAATTGTGGGTGTTTTCTTACATTTTTATTATGGGGGGGGGGTGCCACACTCAGGGTCCGCCCCGGGTGCCAAATGCTCTAGGTACGCCCCTGTCAATGCTGACTGTTCAAGGAAAGCACTTCATAATTAATAATGCATACAGAGAGCACAGAAAAGATTCATGTATGGTGGAAATCCTGCTTTTGAAAATTAACAATATCAAACATAAACATTTGTGCCATTATCTCTAAATTTACCAATTTGCCCCACAACTGCTCAAACATTACCTACATATATGTATTGAAATAAACAAACCATATATGGTAAATGAAAATCTGTCATTATAAATGATTGGAAAATAATTTACTACACCTCTTCTACAGCTTTCATTATCTGATGTGATAACTTCCTGTACATATAGATATAAAACAAAAAACGACCTTTTATAAAACAATTCTTGGAAACTGGTATGACATATATTTGCTCATTAGAAATCACTGTACCTGGAGTATATTGCTTTCCTGGCAAAGTCTACCTCTACACTTGGCACAATTATCATCTGGCCAGTAAGGGTCAAGGAGGCACACTGCAGTTCTTCTGGTTCAGCTGACCCCTTTCTGTAAGAAAACCAAACAGAAAACCAATTAATATCCCCTTTTGGTTAATCAGAAATGAAGGACTTGTCATTCATGCATTAATCCACAAATAATATGATTAAGTGGCCTTGGATAATTGGGTTATATTTGAGTACCAAAGAAAAAAATGCTTGACACACCAAACTCCTCTTCCAGGATAGGAGACATTTATTTTAATACATACAACTTCAGGGATTAATCACTAAAAGTTGGTTGTGTTGAAATAAAGCTTTCCTTTCCCAGAAAAGGAGTTTGGTGTGTCATGCATTTTTTTTATTGAAGTTCTACTCAATAGAATAAAATTTCAGAGAATTGAGAAAGTTATTTCAAACTTAAGGCCGAAGTAGTTGACCACGAAAGATTCTCCCATTCAGCTGCATTGGGGAATATTTTCAACTCGGCTACACTGGCCAATTCTTTCTTTACTGAGTAGACCCATTGGTCTGCATAGAGTTCAAGGCTGTTATGTGGAAAGTGCACCTGGACAATATATTCACGTGTTGGTGAGCGCTACATTGTTGCAGCGATTGTGTTAAGGTTGCAGACTTCCCAGCTGGTCCTTATTGGAACTGTACATTGTGCTATTTTGAGTACACAGAATTACAGCACCAAACTTGATTTTTTAACTTACTAAACCAACCTCAGTTATGAATGTGCTCTTGGGAAAAAAAAAGAGGCTTATAAGAGCTGTGTCATATGGAATAATAAGAGGACATAGTCTTAAATTAGAATGGCAAAGGTTTAAATGTACCGTATTTGCTCAAATATAAGACAATTTTTTTTTTCAAAGTAAATGCTCTGAGAAAAAAACCCTTGTCTTATATTCAAGGTTGACTTATAATCAGACCTCAAATAGTGGTTTCACTATAAGACTAGGATCCATGTCCCCTACAGAGCTGTAGAGAGCCTGGATCCTCCTCGCAAGCAGCTGGTGGATGTCTGCGCAATGCTCGCTGACATCCTCCGGTGCTGCCCAGCACTTCCGCCGGGACTTCTACAACTGAAGCCAGGAGTCTGGGGGGCACATGGCTGTGTGGGGGATGCATTGGCTCAGTCTGGGTAGGCATAAGGCTATCCTAGATATAAGATAAGGACAAGGTCTTATAAAAGTATTCAGAAAATTGGGCAGACTAAATGGGCCAAATGATTCTTATCTGCAGACACATTATGTTAGACAGGTGAGAGGTTACTTAAACAGTTAACTGTAACACATTGACAAGTTGGATCATTTTTCTCAACCCCCTGGGTTGCTCAGTAATAAAAAATACTGAACACTGATGCATATATAAATCATATGCCACAGGTTTTTTTTTTAGATTATTGAATTAAGTGCATATAAAAGTAAAAATAAAATTAGGTGTTTATCTCCTGGATCCATTTTGTGAATATTTCCCATGATGCAACATCGTCCGAAATCTTCCAGCCAGTCTAACTTTACAACTGTGGCCAAAGCCTGCATGATGATGTCATAGGACACACCGCTTCTCTCTTACTGGCTCCTGCGTATGACTAGGACTAGGTGGCTGTGTGCAAATTCCATTTACCTGCCTTCCAACACAAAGAGAGGAGATTGACCTGATCAAACACGATCTTTGTTCTGCCCCTTGTGATGTAGTAGTTACATTACCCTTCCATTCAATACAAGTCTATGAACAGAATTCTGACTTATAGACTGCGTTCTGTGTCCCCAGCCCGAAAGTGAGAAATTTGTGCTGTAAAGTCACTGGGGGTTGGCACCCAAAAACACTATATTTCACAAAATGGCCAAGTCACACTTGTTTAGTTACATATTTCATTAAATCAGTGGTGTATCTTGGTTTTGTGCTGCCCTAGACAGACAAATTTTGGGCACCCCCCCCACCCACGATGCACACCCACGACATGACCCATAACCCACGTTGCACACCAAGGACATGCCCCATCACCCAATTTACATGCCTCCATCACCCCATTACATACACATTGCCAATATTATTTGCCATTAATATTCCCCAGCTAATTTGCCCAATAATATGCCAGTATTATTTGCCATTAATAAGTCACAGCCAATTTCCCCAATAATATGCCAGTATTTGCCATTTAATCAGCCCCTGCCAATTTGCCCAATATTATGCCAGTATTATTTTGTCATTAATATTCCCCAGCCAATTTGCCCAATAATATGCCAGTATTTTCCACTGAACATGTCTCTGCAAATTTGCCCAATATTATGCCAGTATAATTTGCCATTAATATTCCCCAGCCAATTTGCCCAATAATATGCCAGTGTTATTCTGCCATTTAGTATGCCCCAGTAAATTTGACAATAATATGCCAGTGTTAATTGCCATTTAATATCCCACAGCCAATTTGCCCAATAATATGCCAGTGTTATTTGCCATTTAGTATGCCCCAGTAAATTTGACAATAATATGCCAGTGTTATTTGCCATTTAATATGCCCCTGCTAATTTGCCCAATAATATGCCAGTGTTATTTACCATTTAATATGCCCCTGCTAATTTGCACAATAATATGCCAGTGTTATTTGCCATTTAATATGCCCCTGCTAATTTGCCCAAAAATATGCCAGTGTTATTTGCCATTTAATATCCCACAGCCAATTTGGCCAACAATATGCCAGTGTTAATTGCCATTTAGTATGCCCAAGCCAATTTGACCCAGTAATTTTGCACACCCACCCCATAATTTCCCCAGCACTTACCTTTCCATGGTGGCTAGTGGCAGGCAGCATGGTCTCCTCCATGCTGCCTGTTTGGCTCTCAGGCGGTTGTGCCGACAGGTCACGTGACCCGGCACGCGTATGACGTCAGCGCACCGGTCACGTGACTGTCGGCACTTCCGTGTCACACTGCACGGGGAGCCGAACAGGCAGCACGGAGGTTTCTCTGTGCTGCCTGTTCAGCTCCCCGTGCAGCCTGCCGGCAGAGGGAAGGTGAGGGGGGATCTTCCGATCCCTTCTCACCTCCGTCTCTGCCTACAAGCGCGTTATTTTTTTTTTAAAGGGGCGGATTTTTTTCTTCTTATTTATTTTTTTTTTTTCCAGTGCTGGGGGGCGCTGCCGCCCCCAAAATTTGCTGCACTAGGCATCCGCCTAGGATGCCTCGCGGTAAATACAGCACTGCATTAAATACAGTCATAACAAAAACAAAGGACATATCTGAAATCAACAATACAAAATAAATAAAAACCTTTTCATTTTTGGGTGAGAGTATCCCTTTAACCTATACTTCCTTAAAGAATGCAAGGGTTAAAAATCATGTCCTGCTTCTCCCAAGTAAACCTGACATATTTTAATAGATACATGCAGGTTTATTCTAGTCTCCACAGTGTCAGCACGTGCACAGCCAATCAGAGCGGGGGCTCGTCTGCTAGTCTGATCTTTATTAGACATGTGCAAAACTAAAATTTTCGTTTTGTTTTCGTCCATTCGGACGAAAATGTTATTTATTTAGTCTAAAACGAATTTCGTTCATTACTACATTCGTTTCGGACGAAATTCGTTCATTATTTTCGTTTTGTTTTATAGAATACATGTAATACTATTGGCTTTCTATAAACCGAACGAGAGCCCCATTCATAAGAAATTCTTATGAATGGGGCTCTCGTTCGGTTCATAGAAAGGCAATAGTACTACATGTTTTCTATAAGCCGAAAGTCTATCCACCGAAGGTCGTTCGGTTTATAGATTTTCGGTTTATAGAATACATAGAATTACATGTAATTCTATGTATTCTATAAACCGAACGTTCGGTTTATAGAATAGCAATAGGATTACATGTGTTACATAAGCCGACAGCCTATAAACCGAACGTTCGGTTTATAGGCTGTCGGCATTTGTAATGCATGTAATCATAGTACTATTGGCTTTCACTACACGGAGACAGAGTCTCCATTCATAAATTTATGAATGGAGACTCTGTCTCCGTGTAGTGAAAGCCAATAGTACTATTACATGCATTACAAATGCCGAAAGTCTATAAACCGAACGTTCGGTTTATAGGCTGTCAGCTTATGGAATACATGTAATCCTATTGCTATTCTATAAACCGAACGTTCGGTTTATAGAATAGCAATAGGATTACATGTATTCCATAAGCCGAAAGTCTATAAACCGAACGTTTGGTTTATTGACTTTCGGCTTATGGATTACATGTAATACTATGGGCTTTCTATAAACCGAACTAGAGTTCCCATTCATAAAAATTCATGAATGGGGACTCTGTTTCAGTTTATAGAAAGCTAAGAAGTTGAACAAATGAACGAATGGTTTAATATAAACGAAAATCATTCGTCCATTCGTGCTATAGTATTGGCATTACTATAAACCGAAATAGAGTCGTTTTATAGAATGCCAATAGACTTACATGCATTCCATAAACCGAAAGTCGTTCATTATGTCGGTTTATGGAATGTAGTGTACTATGCTATTGTATTCTATAAACCGACTCTATTTCGGCTTATAGAATGCCAATAGTACTACGAATGGACGAATGAACGAATGATTTTCGTTTATTAACCATTCGTTCATTCGGCTTTCGTTAGCATAGCATTTTCGTTATTCGTTTTTCGGACGAATGGATGAAAATGCTATTTTCTGACGAAAATGCATTCGTCTGAAAACGAATGCACATGTCTAATCTTTATTGTGTGTGGGCCTCTCTCTTTCAGAGGGTGACAAGCAATATACCTGTCATGGGAGCCCCTTAAAAATAAAAAAATAAAACACTTGCTGGCAAAGGCACTGAAAGAGACACGTGTTCATGATTTGGACCCGGTATATCCATGTTTGCACAACTTTTTACAACATAATGGGCGTCTTGTATAAACATGGAGCTCACGCACATAGCGCCAAGTACTGACACAATCGGCATGTCCGCCAATGTATAAAACAGATTCCCGACAAATTTTGGGAGTCTGCGAAACCTACGCTGAATAAGTAGATTTAGGATGTGTCAGTGTTTGTTGCGCCGGCACAGCCTATATATAAACAATTCTAACTTTTTTGTAGTTTTTTATTAAATCGAGGTCGTTTGATGGACATAGATAGTCTCACATACCCAACTATTTCACCATCCGGATCGGCAAATGTCAAAGAAGTGGCTGGATTCTTCAATAAGTCTGAGACAAAGTTGGCCTTTGGTGGAACATAACAGAAAGGGACTCCAGTGCTGTTATTTTCTGGACCATCACTGGTTAGCAGGACATGTCCAAATGGTATTCCTTGAATCTGGCAGAAAAAAAGAAATGGAGATTATCCTGGGAATAACAGTAAGCATTAGAAAACATTAAACTTGTAGCTCATAGTGCTAAAAATGAAAATATTTATCTTACTCTCCAGAGGCATCATAGGCCAAGCATATGGGCAACACAGATTTAGGAGAAGGAAGGCGTGTTGTAACAGATATGGATCTAGCGCTCCTTAAATGATAACTTAATGAATTAGGTAATTTTTTTCTGATCAGCAATTTGCATCAAGATAAGAGAGAGAAATCAGGAATAAGTGTAGCGACATCTGTAACTGTATGGGAAAAACATGAATAAATTAGAAACAATTTGTTAAATAAGTGACATTAAAACAAGGTTTATTGTATTCTAGCTCAGTTTTGCAGTGTACCTTTTCTTTGCAGCTAACCTCATTCAAAGTTTTAAGTTCAGTTTTGAACACCTCGGGCATGGAAAATACCTTGAGAGTGCAATAGACACGTGAGTGTTTTTGATTACATTTTTGTTACATGTATAGTGACTAGGGATTCCACCTATTCATCAAAGGAAATACCATAGACTTGACAATGGCATCAAGCACATTTTTAACGACCAGATTGTGACTGTAGCAAGTCATTGAGGATGAAGCAGTTTGACTGACAGATGTCTCTGCATGACAGTGCCTACAGAAACTGTAATTGGCAAATACATCCCGAATAGATTGAAACATTTTCACATAAAAATGTTAATTAGGAAAACATATAGAAAATATAAACTGCAGGGCTAGATTAAAATAATATCTGCTCTACAACATGCATATGTATTATGGATTTCTAATTTAAAGGACAAATTGCTCATCATATGTATAAATAATAATTGCTTTTCTTCTTTCTTTAAAGAACATACTTCCAAAAACGGTTGTATAACTCAATGTTGGCACTTTAAGATATGTAACATCCTGTAAAACACCAATGTCCAACTGGTGGGCCACGGCCCAAATGTGTCGCTCAAGGATTTGTGTACGCCCCCTCTACTGCCTGAAAAGCCCATACATTCTATTGCATTAACTCATTCATAATCCAAGTGTCTTACTCGATCAGGATTATTACAGTCATGACAATTGGTATCTATAGAAAGCAGAGCATGTGGAAATATTTTCTATTTTTGCAGAATTCAAGATGATCTTGTATTTTTGTTGCATGCGTGCCAATTAAATAGACCTTCTTTGGGTATTGCTACTTTTGAGCCTTTCCCGGGTTTTCTATCTTATGTGGGGTCTATAGGCACCCACAACCCATGGAACATTTTTTGCGATAATTTGGGATGGTGAGTTAACCAGAGGTCTGTTATTAATTAAAGGTGAAGCAGGGTAGCATTTAAGATAATAAAATGTGGAAATATTAGTATATATATACTAATATATATACTAATATAAATATATATATAATAGTAAAGTGGTAGCAGTGTGCTGAGGCAGGTCAGAAATATCCAGGCACATTGGCTCTTTATTGTATGGGAAACTAGTCATTAAAAAGAATAGAGAAAGGGGAGTGCATCATTTGTGGTAGGGGTTATCTCTTTTGCATTGGTGTATGGATTCAGACAGTACTGGGTTATGTGATATAACACAAGAAGGTGGTCTTGGGCGGGAAAGTTGCTATAGCAACAGCAGTAACTCAAATATACATTATATGCAGTTTATAGGAGAAACAAAATTGTGAAAACAGACCTTTTTCTTTATTTACCCTGACTGCTTGCAACACTTACCTAATACTAGTTTTTGGAAACTGTAGGTTGAAACGTCCCTGTCAAAAGCATCATATATAGAAGCTGCAAATAACATTTCCAGGTAACTGATTTGTTTCACTGAAAAGCTTTAACTATTTGCTATTAGATTAAAAGGCCCTTACCATCTCCTGAGCAGACAATGTTGCCAAGAAGCCCCATTTGCTGTGATGGGCTAGAACACGAGCATTCTGGGCTAGTTTGTATTGAAGAGCACTTGCTGGAGACGGGGGACTGTCAGGGGCTGTGTTGCTCTCTCTCCTGTAGGAGAACATCCTTGAGGGTGAGGAGAGCTGCTTGGATTGATCAGGCCTTGGCCTTGATTTGATTTCCCTGTCCTCTTTGTATGCAGAAGCTGGGTAGCTTTGTTTCCACATACTGATTGTATCTTCTAGTAGCGCTGGCAGGGCATCTTCTGTGGAAGAACTGTCCATTTCCTCTTCTACCTCGTTGGTCACCGACCATGACACCGAGTTTACTATTACATATCCATGACCATAGAAAAGCAAATTGCACCCGAAGAGCCACAACAGGCAGGATGAGGAAGCTGGTGATTTGCAATAAACCCACACAGACATTTTGATGCTAGAATATGATGCTGGAATCTACACTTGTCTTCCTATGCTTGGAAAATGTTTTCCACAGCAATGCACTGACTGCCCTCTAGTGGGCAAAATGGGATTTAAAAACAGCTGGTTTCACTGAACTTCTCTCTTTTAGATATAATAGGGGGGCATGTAACAACACGGCGCACACGCAGAGCTCACTTTCCTGCGCTGCAAAGTGTCGGGCGTTATGAAAAACATAACCTTACATTTTTTTTTATTTTCAATAATAAGTAATCATAATTTTATTTGGTATAATGTACAAACTGTTCAGATCATAAAAGGTTAAAAAAACAGAGATACAAGTTTACTCTGGCCTGAGGCGGTGCTTATCTGGAAGCTGAAGATATGTATGAGTGATAGGCACAGGGCCGCCATCAGAAACTTCAGGGCACCTTAATGAAAAAAATTCTGCGCCACCGGGCAGCTTCTTTGGGCCCCCAGGAATGAATGGGCCCTGGGCAGCGGCCCCATTTGCCTACGTTTTTTTTTTTAACGGGCCGAGCCCAAGTGGGACCCCGGATAGGTGCTACTATACGCATATTTTATGCCCGTATATTTATCTCTCTCCACTTACATATTCCATTTGGATCGCTTTTGGTTCCTAACATTTCCCGCTTCAAGAGGATATAAATGAATTTAAATCCCACAAAGCTTTCAAACCAGAGTCAGTTCTTTTGGGCTCTGGTAAATGTGAGTTTATTTTCACCAGTCATCCACCAGTTAATATTTATTATTTTTTCAGGTTCACACATTTATTTTGTTTTCCTCTTTTTTATGTATTATAAATATTTATTATTATGTTTTTTTGCTAAGTATCATTATTTATTTATTTTTGCAACACTTTAGATTATTATGATCTGGAGGCTGGTCCGTCTCTATTTGAGGTCTGATTATTCGTCAATGTCGACCATAAGGTCAGGTGACTTTATCAGAGCATTTGCATTATATTCTATCAAATACAGTATGTGGACACCTGTTCATCAAACCTCTCATTCCAAATTCAGGGCATTAGTGTGGAAATGGAACCTTTTTGCTATATGAACCTCCACACTTTGGGAAGTTTTTTCAATACAGTTTGGAACATTGGTGTGGGAATTTGTCTCCATTCAGGACAAAAGCATTGTTAGTAATGATGTACACGGATATTGGGTAATTAGGTTTGGCTGGCAGTCGGCATTCCATTCCCATCAAGGCATAAAGCATTCTACTGCATCAAGCAAATATTTGTCTGCCAGACTGCCAGATGGTGAAGTTCGATTCATCTCTGCAAAGAACATTCTTCTACTGCTATGGGATGACACTTACCATTGCAAATGGTTATCTTATGCCTGTGAGCAGCTGATCGGCCACAGAAATCTAGTTCTTGTGTTGACTTTTCTCTAGCAGGACAGACAAAATAAGTTATTGGATTTTGACAAAACAAGTTATTGAAAAGCAAAGCATCTTGTGACAGTGACATTTTTAATTAATTCTACTGCTAATTTATTTCTAAGGAGATCACATGACTCTGCTTAGTTTTATACACCTGTCCGAATTAGATATGGCTTAAAGGAAGCAAGAGTTAAATAAATAGTGTCCCCTTCTTGAAAGCAAACCCTAGGACACCATGCTGCCTGCCGCTAACCACCAGGGACAAGGGTAAGTCCTGGGGGATGACATGTATTGGGCAAATTGGCTGTGTCTTATTAATGGCAGCATAATACTGGCATATTGTTGGGCAAATTGGCAGGGGTTTATTAATGGCACAATAATACTGGCAAGTTATTGGGCAAATTGGCTGGGCTATATTAAATGGAAAAATAATACTGGCATATTATTGGGCAAAATAGTAGTGGCATATTAAATGGCAAAATAGTAGTGGCATATTATTGGGCAAATTGGCTGGGGCATATTAAATGGCAAAATAGTACTGGCATATTAATGGACAAATTGGTTTGGGCTTATTAATGGCAAAATAATAGTGGCATATAATTGGGCAAATTGGCTGGGGCATATTAAAACATCTCTCTCTCCCCCTCCCTCCCTCCCTCCCTCCCTCCCAACAACGTTGTCTCTCTCTCCCTGGTGGCTAGTGGGGGCCTCTCTCCCTCCTGGCTTCCGTCATAATAGATGGAAGTGTCGGGCAGCATGGAGGATACATGCAGACATCGACCGGCTGCCCAAATGGGTGGGTAGTGGGGGCAGCCGGAGGATGTGTGCACAATACACGCAGTCATCCTCCGCTGCTGCCCGGCACTTCCGCCAGGACTTCTATAATGAAACCAGAAGGTCACATGACCTCCCAGCTTCCGTCATAGAAGTCTGACGGACGTGCCGGGCAGCAGCGGAGGATGTTTGCGCGCATTGTGCAGTCATCCACCGGCTGTTTACGAGGGGGATCCAGGTCCCCTCGATTTGAGGTCAGACTATAAGACGACCTTGATTATAAGACAAGGTCGTTTTTTTAAAACTTTTTTCTGAAAAAAAACCTTGTCTTATAATCGAGCAAATACGGCATATGGAAAAATAATACTGACATACTAATGGGCAAATTGGCTGTGGTATATTAATGACACAATAATACTGGAATATTAATGGCACAATAATACTGGCATATTAATGGCAAAACGGCTGTGGAATATTATGCCAAAATAACACTGGCATATTAATGGGCATTACCGGTGGCATATTTTAATATGCAAACTGACCGTTGCATATGTTAATGACAAAGTGACTGTGGCATGTTAATTGGTACTGACAGTCGCTTATTTTAATTGGCAAAATAACATGAACTATGAGGGAAAGTGACACTGTGGCTTATTCTGCAGGGGCAATTCTGTGGGACAGTGAAACTGTGGTATGTTCTGTGACACTGTGGTTGTGTGGGTGCAATATGAGTGCAAGCTAAGTGCTGTGGGTGCAATATAGGGGCATGGCAAGTGCTGTGGGTAGTGTATGGTGCTGTGTGAAGTCCTGTGGGTGCAGAAAAAGGGAATAAAAACAAGAAATGCAATTTTTCAATAACATTTTTATTACAAATACAAATAGTTGAATGTGATATGAAGATAGTTGCATATAATATTAAAAAGTTTGCATAGTTTTTAGCAATGTGAGTTTCGAAAAAATTGGGTCGACTAAAGACTTTGCCCAGGGCCCACTATGGTCTTAAAGCTGCCCTGTGATGGCGGCATGTGATGGGGTGATGGAGGCATGTGATGGGGTAATGTAGCATGTGATGAGGAAATGTGATGGGGGCATGTAATGTGGATGTAATGGGGGCATGTAATGGGGGTGAAAGGGCATTTAATGTGTGTCCATGTGGTTGATGGGGCATGTGGGTAGGGTTGCCCAAATTTGATCTACCTAGGGCAGCACAAAACCAAGATACACCACTGACCTTAGAGCTAAGGCTGAGCTAATCTGGAGACTGGTGTGTGCTGACAGTGTCAGCGCAAGTACAGCCAATCTGCTGGTTTACTTTATTTTCCTTTACCTTTTTTTCAACATGTGTTGTGCCTGCACGCTTTTTTCTTGAAATGCTTTACCTCTGCTTATTTTACAGTTTATTTTTACTTTTGATTGCTTTTCTCCTTTTTGCAGCTCTTTTTTCTGCCTTTTTGCTTTATTTTCCCATTTATAAGGTACTTGTGCAAGGCAGCTGAAGAACTAACTGCAAAAGGACTGTAAAAGCACCTCCTATTCTATGGATGTTACTGCATCTTTGTGCTGATGGGAATTGAAAAAAAGAATCACACTAACAGTGTGGTGGTCACATAATGGTGTGGGGTGAGTAATGGTGTAAGCAAGAAAAAAAAGGTGATGCCCTCCCGAGTCGGTACCATCCTATACAGGGCCGCTTTAAGACCCTACCGGGCCCTTGGCAAAGTCTTTAGCAGTAGACCCCCCTCCACCCAATTTTTCGAAATTCGCATTGAAAAAAACTGTATGTAAATGTAAACTTTTTAATGTTATGTGCAACTATTTTCATATCACATTCAACTATTTGTACATGTAATAATAGTGTAATTGAAAATTTTTATTTCTTCTTTTTATTGCACCCACATTGCACCTAAAGTACTTAACACAACACCATACACTATCCACACCACTTGCCATGCACCTATATTGCACCCACAGCACTTGGCTTGCACTCATATTTCACTCAGAGCCGGACTGGCCCACCGGGATACCGGGAAAAATCCCGGTGGGCCGCCTGCCCCGAGGCAACCTTTCCCAGTTAAAGTGACTCGGCGGCGGCCGCCACTTTAAGAAATTCGGCTGCTGCAACAACCGAAAGAGATTCGGTTTATTGACTTTTGGTTTATAGAATGCATGTAATGCTATGGGCTTTCTATAAACCGAAAGTCTATAAACCGAATGTCTTTCGGTTTATAGACTTTCGGATTATAGAAAGCCCATAGCATTACATGCATTCTATAAAACGAAAGTATGTTCAATGGCAGTTAGTAGATGGCACTGTTGTAATACGAATGGTTACATTCATGTAACCTGAAGGTTTAAATGTATCTTTCAAAGTTACTTAATTATAGATGAAAGTCTATAAACCGAATATCTTTCGGTTTATAGACTTTCGGATTATAGAAAGCCCATAGCATTACATGCATTCTATAAAACGAAAGTCTGTAAACCGAAAGAAATTCGGTTTATAGACTTTCGGATTATAGAAAGCCCATTGCATTATATGCATTCTATAAAACGAAAGTCTATAAACCGAAAGAAAGTCGGTTTATAGACTTTCGGTTTATGGAATGTATAATTCTATTGGCTTTCTATGAACCGACTCTATTTCGGTTTATAGAATGCCAATAGCACGAATGGACGAATGATTTTCGTTTATTAACCATTCGTTCATTCGGCTTTCGTTAGTTTAGCATTTTCGTACTCGTTTTTCGGACGAATGGACAAAAAAGCTTTTTTCGGACGAAAATGCATTTGTCCGAAAACTAATGCACATGTCTAATATGTATTATATTATGCTATAGGGCTGGTTTAAAAAAATTATGCTATGGGGCTGGTATACACATTTTTTCCAGGGCTGGTTTTTGTTTCCAGTCCGGCCCTGATTGCACCCACACAATTTGGCATGCCACAGTGTCAATTTGCCCCACAGAACATAACACAGTGTTATTTTGCCCCACAAAACATGCCACAGCATCAGTTTGCCAATTAAAATAAGCCACTGTCAGGTACCAATTAACATGCCACAGTCACTTTGTCATTAACATATGCAACAGTCAGTTTGCCTATTAAAAATACCACAGCTTGCCAATTAATATGCCAGTGTTATTTTGCCATTAATATGCCACAGCCAATTTTCCCATTAATATGCCACAGCCATTTTACCAGTTATATGCCAGTATTATTTTGCCATTAATAAGCCACATCCAATTTGCCCAATAATATGCCACCCTCCTGCCCCCCTTCCCTAGTACTCACCTCCTGGCTGCTTCGTGTCCCAGTCGTGTCCTCCCTGCAGTCTTCCCTCCTGCATGGAGGAGAGAAGTAGATCCACCGGATATGACGTACTGTCATATCCAGTCGCAATGATTTTTTTTAAAAACTTTTTTTTCCCTTTTCTTTCGGCAGCCGCATCTAGCTGCCCGCATGACTGTCTCAGTGGGACCAGGTGCATCTAGAAGAAGCCTTTTAGTGGCGAAACGCGTAGTGCCATTTATCTTTTCTGTCTTCAAGGTAATCCGTAGTTGGGAAAACGATCTTTGCTACTTTCTTTACCCGCTCGTTGTTATGGACTTTTAAATAATCTGATTGATTCCTTGTATACACTGGAGCCACGATCAACATACAAACCATCTCTAGAACCATATATCTCGGTTTTATTGACAAGAATTATACAAAAAGAGGCGACATACGGAGAAATTTGAAGCCAACAGCAGGATGAATTTGACTGGATCGTTCCCAATAGGGCGCCCGACGCCCAAAGTTTTTAACGTGGGATCCTTTGATAAGGTCCCACCAACACTCCCCATAAGCTCTCTGACACTGCGAATGCTTTGTTTTTATCCCACATATATTATATATGATCATTGTTTTAATTTCTATGTTCAGCCTTATCTTGCTAATACTATAAGTAGAGCTGTATTTTTTAGTCTATATAAGTTTCTTATTAAGAGATTAAATTTTTTATTTTATGATATATATATATATTTATATATTTTAATTTTTTTTTTTATATCAATATAGCATTCTTTACTTTTTGCTAGATTAGCTATTTGATATATTGCCTCCTACTTGGTTGTAACAAATAACGCTATGTATATTTTTTGATTTCTTTCCCTATATATATTTCACTCTGCCTGAGATTGACCTCAAGAGAAACTTTCCATGATCAAGAATACACGAGTCTCAATAAGTATTTTTGCACTTTATTTCAGTTATTGCATTTTTCTTTAGCGCTCCACTTTTTTTACTTGTTTTTCTTGTTTATAGGATTAGTTTTTGGTTGCTTTCTTATACTGTGAGCAGCTCTATTGTTTTTGTATTTAGTATTTTGGGTAATTTGAGTAACGCCATTTTTTTTTAATGAAATGAGATATATTCACTGATAGTGAGGTGCAGTTGAGATGCATATTTTGCCTCACTGAATTAATTATGCATTGTACAAGGACAAACCCATGTGAGAAGAACTCAATGCAGGTAATATTGAAGATGTCGTCTCAGTTCACCTGCCCCTCAGCTTTAGTGGATAGCTCCCTGAGGTTTTGTCCAGGGGATTTATGGCACATGTCATGTTTTCCACATTAATACAAACAATAAATGTCAGAAAAATGTTAAAAATAAATTAATAATAGCTTCTGAACAGAAAAAAGGTTATGAATAAGACACACAACATTCATTACCATTGCAATTTTATATAGAAATAGGTCATTATGACAATAACTGTACAATACACGACTCTGTTTCTTAATGTTCCATATTCTCTTTTCCAATAGAAACATGTCAGCATAACAAACCATACAAAAAATAACAATCAAAAAGTGCATTTTTAAATGTAATCTTTAGTCATATTTGTAAAGGTCAAAATTAATAATTTGCAGCATTGCTTGGAAATGGGCTATATGAATAATGCATAAAGTCTTTTAAACCATACCATCATTTACAGCGCATATAATTACTGAATGATCAGAATGAATTATGTTCAAATATTAGTTTCTGAAAAACATATGCTTAAACTTACACTGCATGTTAATGCCACCTTCGCAAAGGAAACCTTACCGAAAACTTAAAGTGCTGTTAGTCTTTATATAGAACCTATTGTACATCTTACATTACAGTTCGCGAGCTGCACTGCATTGCCACTTCTCAGCTCTGCGTGAAAAGTGCACCAACCATATTTACTATTAAGATTGCTTTGGAAGAAAGAAGGGAAGATATGTCAGACCTAACTGGCATCTCCACTGCTATGACAGCTACTAGATTTTACATGGATTCCAGACCACTATCATGGTTTATTGACAGAATAAAATTAATCACCCCTTGACTTTAAGGGTGGAGTAAACCTCCCTAATTTTAATCAGGTAAAAGGCCACTTAAGCCAAATTAAAACACCCTTTGAATGGTGCTCCTAACTGAACTGTTTAATAAATATTTATCTTTAAGCTCACATATGCTTTAATACAAAGTCTTTTAGGATGCCATCTTGCAGCCAACTGGTATTCTCAGTTATTAATTAATGTGTTTGTTTTATTCATTTATTGATATTTCACATGTCTTATATGATTGACACACTGACACACCAATATCAGCCATCATCATCACAAAACCTAGAACCCGTCTATCGACTTTGGGATAAATGTAAACATCTTTTGAATGGTTCGGCTAGGAGAACTGATCAATAAAACATTTTTACCAGGCCGAAGTGGTCTTGTCTAATGTTATAGGTTTATCAGGCAGAAGCAACTGATTGTCTAATGCTATGGGTTTATTCCTTCTTTATAATGTCATCATCTAAGAATACATAACATCAATCAACAGAACATAAAAAATGGCTTTATGCTGTATTAAAATGCCTTACAAATTAAAAAAAAAACATCAAAGCAACATGTGCCAATTTGTTTTTCTATTTGACTAATAGAAATGTCTCTTGACATGTTTACAGCAACAATGCCCCTTTAAACTATTCAGGATATTCTTACCCACACAATTTCCTACATGGATATGTTTAACCGTCTTAACTGTGTAAGCCTCAAAAAATAAGGAATTTGAGCATCCTGCACAACCAGTACTCCTTATCTAACTATGTTAGCAGTTCCTCATTCAAGATGGTCGCTTTTATCCATCAGGCAATCCTAAACATCTAACTATCATATTGGAATATAGTTATATGTCCAAAATGTTTGCTGATATTGGTTTCCCATTTTGCCTTTTAGGCAAGCAAGGACAACCTCCGTAAGGGACAGACAAAATTAAACTTGGCACGTGTTGCATAAATAAGCTTTGTCAAGCCTCATGTTCTCAAACATAACATTAAGTGGCTCACTGAGGATAATAGGTGTTGTTTAAAAGCACGGGGAAGTTGGCCTGAGTAGATCCAAAATGTAATAATTATTTTGTAAAAACATGAGAACTATCGGTCAAGGTATTTATACAGGTATATCATACAGTCACATGTCAAGAGGAAAAACATGGTCTCTTGGCATGTTGAAGCTCTATCCTCCAAAATGTAGGGTTTAGCAAATAAACCCCATGGTCTAACACACTATGGCTTACTGGTATCTAAGTAATATTTGTCTCTGTGCCAGATACCGTATTTGCTCGAATATAAGACGACCCTGATTATAAGACTACCCCCCAGAACTATGGATATTCCTTTAGGAAAAAAACTAAAAGCCTGATTATAAGACTACCCTACAGGAAAAAAAGTTTAACTTGTATATATTCACATGTAAATTGCTTTTTCATATTTAATAAAAACGTATGATGCGTTTCTTGTTTTTATTTACCTTTTTATGTGCCAATGCTGCCCCTACCCCCCAGACTTACCCAATGCTCCCCCCAACGGTGTCTGTCTCTCTCCCCCACCCTCCCCCCAACGTTGTCTGTCCCCCACCCTCCCCTCAAGTTGTCTGTCTCTCTCCCCCACCCTCTCCCCAATGTTGTCTGTCTCTCCACCCCTCCCTCCCCCCAGCATTGTCTGTCTCTCTCCCCCACCCTCCCCCCCAAGTTGTCTGTCTCTCTCCCCCACCCTCCCCCCAAAGTAGCCTCCCTGGTGGCTTGTGGGGGCAGCCAGGGGATGTCTGCACGATATGAGCAGACATCCCCCAGCTGCCCATATGTCCCTGGTGGCTAGTGGGGGCAGCCGGAGGATGTCTGCACGATACGTGCAGACATCCTCCACTGCTGCACGGCACTTCCGCCGGGACTTTTATGATGAAGCCGGAAGAACCCGGCTCATCATAGAAGTCCCGGCGGTCGTGCCGGGCGGCAGCGGAGGATGTCTGCGCGCATTGCGCAGACATCCACCGGCTGTTAGCGAGGGGGATCCAGGTCACCTGCAGCTCTGCGGGGGACCTGGATCCCAGTTTTATAATCTGACCTCGATTTGAGGTCAGATTATAAAACTACCTCGAATATAATACTTGTCTTATATTCGAGCAAATACGGTAATTCCCAAATGTTACCTAGTTGAGGAAGAGCTGACATGGCACTCACAGGGTAAATTCAAATAAGGAAAATAGGAAACAAGCTTTAACTGTAAAATAATTAAAAGAATAACAGAGGCTTCTCACAGTATTCTTACTGTTTTGCGCAACAGCTGAATTACCACAGTAAAACAGAGGGTTCTAAACATTTAAAACCAATGCTTTCCCACACTATAGTGAATACAACATCCACTGTTTTAGAACTAAGGGAACTAGGCAAATAAAGCAGGCCTTTGACAGTCCTGTATGAAATTTTTTTAAAAAAAGAAAAAAGGCTAGCAGAACATAAGGCCAATGAGTCAGGGATCATGAAACAATTCCTCTTTTATCGTGTCTGTCCAGGGTGTGAAGTATCAACAGCACAAGCAGAGAGTACCTACTGTCCCTTAGCAATTTGGGAGGCATTTATTTGCTTTCAGCATCAAACTCCCCTTTCTTGCTCTGGTTGGGACCTTGTCTTAATAACACTGTGGTTTGCAATTTCCATAGTAATGGACACACATCTATTTTAAAAAGTCTAAGTGCTCCAAATTGAGTGAAAAAGGAGTGGACCTTACTGCAGCGAGATGTCTTCTCAGACTTTCTTCTATCAATCGTGAACAAAAAACAAGCAAATTTAATTTGTCCTGGCCTTGACTCAAGATGCCATCCACACTGATGGTCAGCAGCTTATCCACATTTATGGCCTACAGTTGAGGTCTGAAATGTACAATAATCCAGAAACCATCAGGTGCCCCCCCCCCCCCAAAAAAAAAATAATTCAGTTTTTAACTGGCCACCAAAATGGCTATTGCACTCCTGAGGTTCCAGATAGATTATTAGTTCTTCTTGTGGTATGCTGCTGAGGTGGCTGAAATACAATAGTTCCTTGTTGCTGGGAATAGGTGGGTAAAAGCAGAGTGTCAGGCTGGTCATTTCGTAAAGAACTTGATGTTGCCACCTGATAAAGTGAAAATGTCATAGGAATAATATTGAAACATGTTTTATGGATAGTTTACATGTTCTGTTCAATGACATTGCGTAATATCTTTTCATTCAAAAACAGCTACTTGAAGGAGAGAGTGAGAGCCTATGACCCTATGATGTTCTGAAGCATCTTCATTTCTCATTGATTCAAAGGCAACGCATATATATATATTTTTTGCCACAGACAAAAGAAAGCTAAAAACATTTATATATTTCTGTGACCTTTTGTATTTACAACTTTTGAGGCAAAAGTGGTTTCTGAAAATATTTGGGAAAAGCCTTTTAATACAAATAACATTTCTGTTTAGTGTAGTAAAACACACATAAAGGGAGCTAGTTATTTGTACTTATACCAGATGCATCCAGTGAGCTAAGTTACACCCAGTCTGGGACCTTATAAAATATCTGTATGTAGAATTGTATTTTACCTGACCATGCTGCTGTTGCTGGACTTGCATAGGCTGTCGGTTTTGCTGCTGGGATGAATGTGCTGTTGTGTACCCTGGATGTAATATTGCTTGACCCATGAGTACAACAGGAGGATTGTTACTAGACGTTTGTACCTCTAAACCTCTAAATATTTGTGTATTTGGTGAATATCTGTTAAAAGGAAAAAGGGATAAAAAATTTTTTTTTAGGTAGTCTCAGAAAACAATGTGACGATAAAGTAATAAATGCCATAGAATCTGTAATTCATGAACATTCCCAGAAAAAAAAGCTAACATTCCTAAAATATTAATACAGATTGAGTATCCCTTATCCAGAAATCCATTATTCAAAATGATCCATTATCCAAATGTTGTTTCCAGATTTTGCCACAAGTTGCAATTTCCATACGCACCTGTCAGTGTCCAGCTTCTTTATTCAGTGTCCAGCTTCTTTAAGCTGTGATATAGCCTTTCCATACATGCTCAGATTTCCCCACACCCACAAAGGGCACGTGAGCAGACCTGATGCATTAACAGCAGGTTCCCAAAGGTGCCTCACATCACAGCTACATCACAGTAAAAGTGACTTATTTGCTCTATACAGTATTTGCACTGATATTACTGTATTTCATGAGTACTGAGTGCCTTTAATATATCTTACTGATGAAAATGATCCATTATCTAAAATGACCCATTATCCAAAATACTTCTGGTCCCAAGCATTTTGTATAAAGTACTACCTAAATATTTTATATAAAAAAACAACATGATCTAATTTGTATTGTGGGGTTTTTTCAACCTGAATGATTGCAACCTGAGGTTCACGTTCTCATTCAAATCTGTGGATGGATTGGATTTTCAGATTAATGGTGACATTGAGCAGAGTTAAGAGCTGACTGGTAAAGCAGAAAATACTCCCTCTTAACAAGTCATCATCTTAAACATGTTTTTCTGGTGTTGCCATTAGTGTTTTTGTTAACAGTTGTATCTATTAAGGACTTAGTAGCTTTGAGAGGACTGTCACTGGGAAAATTAAAAAGGCTAGAACTGAACTGACAAGTGAACTGCACAAATCAGACACTAATGGCTGAGTTGAAAAGACAGAGAATGGAGATTTTTTTCAACCCAGCTATTAATGGCTGATTTTTGCAGTTCAGTTGTAGTGAATAAACTCCCAGGAGAGCCTATTCTGAGGATGTTAGACAGAGGCCTGATTCCTTTTCTGGTACATCTATTTTATACACACAGTCCAGTAAAGAGTTCCTGAAGAGTAGATATTTTTTAATAAGCTTTGCTGTTTATCTATGAAACATTCAGGGAATTTTATAAATCTGTAATCAAATAAGTAGAAAAAAAACCTACGACTCTAGGTCCTTTCCTTCCACCCAATCATTTCCCAAACCAGTCTGACCTTCAACATCTTGGTTGCACTGAAAAGCAATGTTTAAGCGTAAAACTATAAGATGTAAGTTTTGCAAGTTTGTCTAAAGGACATGTTGCTCAGTCTTTGCACCGTTGAACTCCTGGAGTTACTCTAAGGATTGTTAAAAATAAAGTATACCAACTTAACATTTGCCACCCACTTAACCTAGTGTTCCAGTGCTGATAAAAGGAAACAAAAACATTAATACCCACAGTATTAGTAAGTGGTAGTAGCAGCAGGCTGTAAAAGGTTAAAAAAATATTTTTAGTGGTTTTTCAATAAAGAAATATACACCTGAGAGAAAACTGTGCATGTTTTTTTTACAATAGGTATGCACGAGCGTTGTGCATGCTGGGTAACGTCAGAGCAATCCAGCTCACTCCCCTCACAGAACATTGATTCCAACATACTTATTTTGATGTCCTGTGTCTGAGGCCCGACTTGTGCTACAGGAGCTTGGCATCATTGGCTGGATGGGTTGGCTGAGCAACAATCTGGGAAACAAAAACAAAGTCCTTAGTACTCTGAAGAAATGACATTGTGTCATTATCATATGACCACACATTTATTAATGTAATATAGAGTAAACAAATAAGTATATAGCATAAATATCTGTTTGATGATGTACACAAAAGAACTAACTAAATGATATGATACAACAGTTGGAAGTTAAGGCAAGGATAGACTAGACAGCAAAAAGGAATTCGATTTCGGTGAGGCTGGTGGAGATGACAAAAGGGAGGAAGGTTAATCAAATCGAATCCGCATTATAAAATCACAGCCTGCCATCTATGCAGAATTAAAAAAGAGATATTACCATTTAATGATGCTGAAATCAGTTTACCTTAATTGTTTGTCATGGCTGAAGTCTGGAACTGTGTGACACTGGCTGTTATTCTGCTGTGAACCAGAAGATGGTGCTATAGTCAAACACTGTGATAACATTGTAGGTGAGCAGTAATGAGAGGCAGTGCTCCTACTAGATGACTGGCCACTGTTTGGTATACCTTGTATGCTCCTCATAGATTTCTGTCCCTAAAACACATTTTATGTAGCATTTCTTATTAAACAGATTTTACACATGGTTATTAATATATCATTGCACCTTGCTGTAAACATTGTCAGCTTTTATTATATTTAAGAAATATACATTGTGTGTACTGTCCCTAAGCAGCACTAACCGAGCTCTGGATAAACCACGGAGGATGCTGCAGCTATTCCATGCTCGTTCCTGTATATATTATGTAACAATTAGATCTTACATACATGTCATTTAGTTGATCACTCACAGTTTTGTGTGGGTGTTACTTGGTGCTGATATATATTACTGTAAGTGTCTATCACTACAAACAGCAGTGATCCATTAACATGTAGGCCTTACTAAATGTGACAAATGATATGTGCCCATATTTGCCATTACCACCATATGCTCAGAAGTGTGTTCCATGTTTATGATTTCCTGCTGTAATGGAATATGATATAATCCTGTGGTGGAAAAATTGTCATCATAATGTGGTCCAATCCTGCGCAATAACTGGTGTCAGATTTAGAGGTATTTCTCATAATTTCACAAAGTGTTTTCCAGTAAAACCTGCACAGTCACAGTAGGCTAGATGTGCACTTGTACCTTATTTGAGATGGCATTGGAGTCCCTCTGAACCTGGGGAGATGGAACCAGATGCTGGCTTGCCATCTGAGAAGAAGTAATCTGCCCTTGAATTGGAGGACTGGAAATTTGCTGCTGTTGGCTTGATAAGCTGGCGGGTCTTGGATGGACCTGTGCTGGCTCTGTTTGTTGCAAGTTGGTGAAGCTCAGAGACACAGTTTGTGTTTGGTTAAACATCTGAAAATATTCAACCAGTCAAAAGCTTGCATAAACAAGTAATGTTTATTTCATAATTGCCAGAGTGTTAAAATGAATAATTTTCTTGAAATACATGGAAAAAGAAACAATGTTACACTGTAGAGTACAAAACACAAGAACTATGAAAGCATTGTTAAATAACATTGTATATCTTTATTTGCTCAGACTAGCCACGCTAACAACCCCTCACATCTAAACCACAGGTATTCTGCCATTTTGTCCTAGATTCCAAAAGTTCCCACGTAGTGAACTGATCATGTGCGCTATCACTCAAATCAGTTATTTGACATCTTGGAGAAAATGCACACCAGCAAGCACCACACATGAGCAAGCCGCTTGGCCAAGATTGAGCTATTGAAAACTGCACTTCCCATGATGCTTCCCACCTCCAATGGTATGCAGTCTGAGTGATGTCAAATCACTGATTTCCGTGATTGTCTGCATGCACAGTACATTACCTGGGAACTTCTGGAATCTCGGGGAAAATAGCAGAACCTGCCATGTCTTCCCATACATGTTTGAGACTTTTAATTGACTTGTGCTTTTGGTGAAATCCCTTTACTTTAGTGGGTTAATTTCATTTTCACTTAAAAATTATGTTTTTGGACTACAGTTAGCTGATGATTCTCAATTTATACAAAATATTTATTATATAATTAAATACTGAGTGCTTATAAAGAAGTGGTTAAACAGATAACCATGCTGTTTGAGTAGTGCTGTGAATTCATCAGTCCATACTGTTATAACTTATTTATGGTCAGTTTTATCACATTACTGACTGCTTCAAACTATCTGAAATGTATCTGATGGCAGTAGCATCCACCAGAGATTAGGAATCGGATATATTTATACAGCTGCAACACCAATCTATTATCTTTTAATACATTAGTTACACTATTTAACACAGCTACTCAATAATAAATCCACATACTAAATATATCACTTGGTAACTATCCTACTTAGTAGAAGGGTACTCTCACCAGAAACTGTGAGACATCTACCAAAATACAGAGATCTCACAAAAAAGCACAGTGTATATTATGGTAAAACAATCATGTTAATCTTACTAATGCTTTACAGTAAATTCAAAGGGTGGTTAAATGTGTTTACATATGGAATTAGAGTGTTAGTTGTTAGTGGGAGGGAAATGGCTTATACAAGACCAGATTGGCCATACATAAGGTAGGTGGAACCGGGCTTCCAATAATAATAATCTAGAAGGAGAGGAAAACAGTAATCACATGTATAAATCACCTGCATGTTGGTATCCTGAACCAGGTTTAATTGCTTCTGGATTTCGTAGAGTTCTTCCTGCTGCCAACGTATGTTAGCCTGGAGAATCTGTGTCCTGTGCTCTAGCTGGCTCTTAATAGTCTGGAAAATTCCAAAATCTCCAGATGACTAAAAAAAAAATGAAATGAAGGATTTACTGGAGATCCTTGACAGGGATTATTAAGAGTGCAACGCACAGACAAACTTAAATGCAGTACCAATTACTTTATTATTTCTATGGAAGCACACACATCTTAATATTTCACTCTGCAGACACGCTCTGTAATATTATTGGTGATTTTTAATCAGTTTCTCTAAGGTGCCAGTAAAGTCCTTGCTACCGTCTTACTAAAGAGCGTTTTTGAATGATCAACCTTTTACTGTTCACAACATATTAAGGCAACACTACAGAGATTTACTGTTGGGTAAAGGAATATACATATTGTAGTCTAAACATATAGAATACACGTATAATGACTGTGATCACAACTAAGAACCTACCTGGGCTATAGGAGTGGACTGGTTCTGTGGTGGAATTTGCTGTAGCAACTGTGGTTGAAGATGATCATGTGGCTGGGTAAGTACTGAAGTCTGTACAAGTACAAGAGCATTATAATAAAAAACATGAGCATATCCTTTACAAATAAATTCCCCCTGTAAGGTAATGTGTATATATATATATATTTTCTAGTCTGTCACATTCTACCAAACACTTCTTAATTGTACTTAGTTAGCCACAATATACAGAAGACAAGACTATTATAGATATGTCACAACTGAACAATTTCGAAAATAGTTACTAGAATACTAGAATGCAGTAAATATAACTTATTAGTTATTGTCAAAATAAAAGGTATTCTGCAAAACCATAAAATTCTTAGTAAAATATTCAGTGTAGAAATCCATTCCTGTGAAAGAACTAAAGACTAGTCACGTACTCCACATTTCAGACTACTTCTGTTCACATCAGTGACACTTCAGTCCGCTTATTCTGGCCCAATATGGCAGATTTTCGTTCCGACATTTTGCCAGCTGGACAGAGTTCAGTTGACCCAAATGGTATCCTCGGTGCTCCCCACAGTCTTTTATGGGGGGAGTTTGGGTTTATTATGGGGCCACTTTGGGAGAACCTTACAAAAATAGCAGACATCCTTCCATAGAAGTCAGTGGGAGGATGTTGGCTATCTCCGAAATGTCCCTGAAATGGGCCAGTTTAATAAAGTAAAAATTATTAAAGAAAACGAATTTAGTATCAATAGCATAATACATCAATTAAATAAATAAAAATAAAGTAAATTAGTATGAAACACATTTAACTAAACAAAAAACATTTTATAAAATCGACAAATCCATGCCAAAAATCGGCCATATAAAGTAGGTGAAGTGTGGAAAATTCCGCAGTTTGGCTAAGAGATCCAATCTGGGCTCATTTTAGTCCACATTGGAGCTACCTGTTTATTATTATTACCTCATTATTTTATAATGATTATGAATTATCATCTTGCATAAGATGCCATTAGCTTTATACATAACTACTTAAGTCAGAAAAAATGCATATATTAATGTATATATATATATATTACAATAATTAATATATTATAATTGTATATAAATATATTTTTATTTAACATATGTTAACTTCTTCTACACTTTTATATTCAATAAAATAGGGAGAATTGGAATGCCCAAAATGTAGCTATTGCAGCCGAATTCTGGGCCATTCAGGAGCTGTTGCCCCTTTATGAGTAGAGGAAACCCATGACTCCACATGCCATTTTCCCCAAACTGAATATGGCCAAAGATCAGCATGAAATCGCATAGAAATTGACAATCCCGTGCCAAATCATGTTCGGGAAAATTCTGCAATTCGGCTAGAAGTTCCAATCTGGGTATGAGCTAGTAGACATAACCACTTAAGTCAATAGTCTAGCTGTGCAAGGCACGTCACTGACGAGTTCCAGGGTGTGATGTCTTAACTAACAGTAGAAGACAGCAGTGGGATAATGAAAATGCAGTTAAAGGCACACATACCCATATCTCCACTAGACTTCTAGTAATGAGGCTTTGCTTCCAACCCAGAGCAATTTAAAAAAATGTTCTAAGAATAATCAGAATCTGTTATATCCATGCTCTTTTTGTAGGTGTCTGGACAGGATGGAAATAAGGAGCATATTAATAAATGGCAGGAGGAAAACATGGATTTTAAAATGTATGTGTCACGGTACCTGTCATGAAGTGAATCCTTATAACCCGCGTGAATGGGGTTCTTGGAGGACACTGAGGGCCAAACACCTCTCTGTGGACTATGGACCCTGTCTGTGAATATGCTAGGTTTTTGGGGTACATACTTTGTGGGCACCAGTGACTGTTGTACAGTGATGTTCTTTAATTAACAAGTTACTTTAATTGAGTGTACTCTGTATGTACCTGAAATGTACCTGAACTTGACACATTTGTATCCTGAAAGGTGTGAGGCAGAATTTCCCCATTGTATGTCCTTCTGTTAAACTGATTATGTTGTGTTCATTATGTTTCTGTGTCTTAATGTGTGCTGTTTAATTAGGTTTACTCATTGTATGTTAATTCCTATTTGGTTTGCAGCCTGGAAGTACATCCGGGGGAAGAGCCAAATATGGTCATTACAGCAGTGCTGTATTTACCGCGAGGCATCCCAGGCGGATGCCTAGGGCGGCAAATTTTGGGGGGCGGCAGCGCCCCCCCAGCACTGAAGAAAAAAATTAAATAAAAAAAAACAAAAAAAAACGCGGCCCTTTAAAAAAAAAAAAAAGACCGCGCTGGCAGGCAGAGACAGAGGTGAGAAGGGATCGGAAGATCCCCCTCACCATCGCTCTGCCTGCCAGGCTGCACGGGGAGCCGAACAGGCAGCACAGAGAAACCTCCGTGCTGCCTGTTCGGCTCCCCGTGCAGTGTCGACAGTCACGTGACGGGCGCGCTGACGTCATACGCGCGCCCGGTCACGTGACATGTCGGCACAATCGCCGGGAAGCCGAACAGGCAGCATGGAGGGACCATACTGCCTGCCTGCCAGGGAAAGGTAAGTGCTGATGGGATGTGTGTGTGTGACTGAGTGTGATAGGAGTCAGAGTGTGTGACTGAGGGTGATGGGAGTCAGAGTGTGTGTGATGGGAGACAGTGTGTGTGACTGAGTGTGATGGGAGTCAGAGTGTGTGTGATGGGAGACAGTGTGTGTGACTGAGTGTGATGGGAGTCAGAGTGTGTGTGATGGGAGAAAGTGTGTGTGACTGAGTGTGATGGGAGTCAGAGTGTGTGTGATGGGAGACAGTGTGTGTGACTGAGTGTGATGGGAGTCAGAGTGTGTGACTGAGTGTGATGGGAGATGGGAGTCAGAGTGTGTGTGATGGGAGACAGTGTGTGTGACTGAGTGTGATGGGAGTCAGAGTGTGTGTGATGGGAGACAGTGTGTGTGACTGAGTGTGATGGGAGTCAGAGTGTGTGACTGAGTGTGATGGGAGATGGGAGTCAGAGTGTGTGTGATGGGAGACAGTGTGTGTGACTGAGTGTGATGGGAGTCAGAGTGTGTGTGATGGGAGTAGGAGTGTGTGACTGAGTGTGATGGGAGTAGGAGTGTGTGATGGGAGTATGAGCTTGATGTGAGTCTGAATGATGGGGCATGTCTTAGGTGTGTAACGTGGGTGTGCAGCTTGGGTAGGGGGGTGCCCGGATTTTGTCTGCCTAGGGCAGCACAAAATCAAGATACACCACTGCATTACAGTGTAAGGGTTTAATGTATTTTCTAGGACCTAGTGGAGAACTATGCTTAGTTCCATCCCCCCATTGTATACTAATATCTGTGATGTCATGTTTGTATGTATATAGGTCATGTGTTATTTGACAAATAAATGTTCATTCTTGATGTTCCTAACTGCTAGTAGTCTGTCTGTTATTTGGGTACAAAAAGCAAGGTTCCAGGTAAGACTTGCTGGGTGAATGCTGAGCTTTAATTGGGGGCTAAGGAGGTGATTTCCTACAATGGGCAGAGGTGCTACCGACTTTGGGTAGCTGTTCCATTACAATATGTTTTGGGGGAGAAAGAGAAAAAAAGAGAATGATGGTATGCTGGGGAGAAATAAAGTGAACATAGAGAAAATAGTAACAGAGTAATATATAAGAAGTGACAACTGAATACAACAACTATACAAATATAAAGCCCTGTGTGTGTCAAGTTGAAGACCAGCTCCTTTGTCTCAACCCACAGACAAAAAAAACAACGTGTATTGGTTGTCTTCTCACAGGGACCTCTGCAATTAATTGACAATCATTAGAGCATCAGATTAAGTGTAGGAAACAACCTCCATGTGATGGTATGTCTGACAATTCTCTCACATGTTAATGACTAATTTCCTATTAAGGGCAAATTTATCATATAAGGTTTCAAAACATTATTTTCAGCAATTGACAATTGTCATTTAGACTTTTGGGTTTTTATATCAGTATAAAATGAATATATAGGGGCCTGCCCACACTGTACTGTTAGTTTGTTTGTTGAGCTCCAATTTCCAGATAATTCTTTTTTTTTTTTTACAAACAAACCTGGATTGCGCCATGCTGACTCATTCTTTGCAGTGATAACGCGTGTTGCATGTTGGGTATTCTTTTCATGACAGGAATTTTGCCGGATTCTGTAATCAACGTTGTGGGAGTAGCTGAAAGAAGCAAAATGTTTTAACAAAACAAATTATTTCACGTAGAAGAAAATACTTGAATAGAATGCTTTTCAAAAGTACTTGGTTGTAAGAGTGTGCTTTCCTTTGTTCTATTACTTCGAACATAAGTCACATGGAGGATAAAATCATTAAAACTATTTATTTCTTAATTATTTGTTGTCATGATTCAGGTACAGTCACTAAGAAAGCCCTGTTTAAGCTGTAGATACTTATTTTATTATTCGTATTTATTTTATATATATATACATATATATATATATATATATATATATATATATATATAAAGCGCCTAATTCGCGGATGTTGGTAATCTCTCAGTGTGCCAGTGCAGACCTTGTCAGCGTCTGATTAGTGTCAGAGGATCCTCTATCAAATGCTGTAAAGTGTTGGGATGTATGAAAAAGGGGCAATCGCTGTTATATATTTCAGGGATTGAGCCTTTTTTTCACTTCCCGACACTTTACAGTGTTAGAGATTTTACACATAATTCCACTGTGTTTACTATTATTTTCTTACTACTTTACTTATTGAACCGGATGGAAATGTTCTGGCTGGAATCAGGGGATGAGTGTTCTGCTTCATTGTAATATAATGCTATATTAATACCATTTATTTATTAAATATGTCTCTTGTATCACATATTGTATCCGGCTGATTTTCAAAGGATGTAGTTATGATAAGTTTATGTATTAATGCTGACTTCAGTAGGAGTTTTTTTGTCATGGGAGTGTGCAGAAACACAAAGCAGTTGTGCCCACAGCTATAATTTACATACATAATAAACGTTTTATACATAATAAGCCAGGGACAGTTGTAATTTCTGTGAGGTTATGTGTCTAAAATAAAAGATCAATGTTACATAATTAGATTGAGTTGTGTTAACATAAAAAAGTATTATGTTTTCAAAGAAACCTAAGTGTGCATTTGTATGTATTTCCTATAGATTTGTATTTGGATACATTTGTGTGGGTCATTATCTCCAGGTAAGAGAAAGCTCTGTTACTTACATGCAGGGTCTGGTGTTTGGGAGGATTTGTGTGAACTCCTCGGGGATACTGAAGGAGTACGGCTGGGACTGAGCAGTGAAGCACTAATGTCCAGTGGATTAAAGTGCTGGTCAGTATCCACATTTAAGTCCTTTTCCTGGAAATACAACATTTTATTTCTCTTCACAAAGCAGTGCAATAACCATGGATTAAAATTGATCAAGGCATTTTACACACCTGAGGCAATAAGCCCTGTCACATGACTGTCACATAGCAATAGCATATGATTGTGAAAGAATTTGCCATACTTCAGTATTGATATTTTGATTAGAATCAGGGGTCTAATTTCTAGATCTTACAGGTTCCACAACATGTATATTGTTAAAATTATTCAAGGGGCAATTTAGCCAAATCTATATTAATATCATCATTTGATATCAGCATTTGCCAATATCAGCACATTGCAGGGTTGACTCAATGGCCCCGTTATGTAAAAAATTGGCGTTAGTTGTAAATTAACGCTAAAGCCATTCACCCATTGGTAAAATTACCAAATCCGCTAACAACCTCGATGCTTTGTATGGAGGTTTATTGAACCAGTTAATAAAGGCATTGAAAAAGTTACCACAAAACTGTGCTTCAATGACAGCCAGTAAAAGTTAACAGGCAAAATCATATTTAAATTTTACACAGGAAAAAACACGACTTGTCTGCTTAATGCTGTCAGTGTCTGAACATTTTAAACCTTTGAGTGCTGAAGGGAAGACAAACAGTTCCCTCCTGTCACTTCTCCCGACACCAGAATCAACAGATATAGCCAAAGTCCACCCCATAATGGCCGGATGTGTAATAAAATAAAAATCTGTAACAATAATAATTTGAATGCATAAAAATAATGTCATATTAACCGGATTTCGGATATTTATAACTTGCCTGATCCGAATCCATTTCAGGCCAGATCGGTCTATATTGTGTAGACCCTTAAATTAGCCCACTTGGTATTATCAGGGTTTTACATGCCATATATTTTTCATGCCAGGTTCTAATAATATAAAAACGCATCACACTTTTTAAATTACAAACTCAAGCAATGTTCTCAGCATGCATTTGAGCCATTGCCAAACAACTTTTCAAGCTTTCAAGTGTAATAATACATATCCGGCCATTAAAATTACTAACGGTTTGCTACTATTATTAGATTTAACTTGTGTAAAATTATATGGCAGGTCATGTTCATTGAAAGCTAGCTTTTATTTGTCCCTACTACAAGCAGCCAAACATGTTAATCCCTACTATATTACCATATTCAATATTTTAACTTTTCAACATTATATTCAACTACTTTTTATTTGTAATTAATATTTTATTGAAAAATTGTTAATTTCTTATTTTTATTCCCTTCCTCTGCACACACATTGCACCTAAATGACTTAACACAGCACCATACAGTACCCACAGCACTTGGCTTGTACTCATATTGCACCCACACAATTTGGCATGTACATTGTCACTTTGCCCCACTGAACTGGCCCTGCAGAAACGCCACAGTGTCACTTTCCCCCATAGTACATGTTATTTTGCCCCACAGAACATGCCACAGCATCACTTAGGCCACAGTCAATTTTCCAATTAATATGCCACTATTAGCTACTATTAATATGCCACTATTCCATTAATAAGCCACTATTAACCTGGCTATTAATATGCCATAGCCAGATTGCCTAGTAATTTGCCACAGCCAGATTGCCTATTAATATGCCACAACATGACTGCCCAGTAATATGCCACTGTCAGATTGCCCAGTAATATGTCACAGCCAGATTGCCCAGTAATATGCCACAACCTGATTGCCCAGTAATATGCCACAGCCTGATTGCCCAGTAATATGCCACAACCTGATTGCCCAGTTACATGCCAGGGCCAGTCTGTACACAAATATGCCACAGACAGATAGCCCAGTAATATGCCCAGCAATATGCCTCAGCCTGATAACCCAGCAATATCCCACAGCCAGATTGCCCAGTAATATGCCACAGCCTGATTGCCCAGTAATATGCCCAGCCTGATTGCCTAGTAATATGCCATAAATTGATTGCCCAGTAATATGCCACAGCCTAATTGCCAAGTAATATGCCCAACCTGATTGCCCAGTAATATGCCACAACCTGATTGCCCAGTAATATGCCACAGCCAGATTGCCCAGTAATATGCCCAGCCCAATGCCACTGCCAGATTGATCAGTAATAATCCACAGGACCTTGTTTTAAATAGGTTAGATTGATTGACATTGGATGATGAATAGTCGTTTGTGGATTTCTCAGGAGCATTTTGGAATAGTTGTGCTGGTTACCATCTGTACATTAATGATGTTACCTTGTCAGTCTGTATCTTTTCATTCTTTCTTTAACCTTTGCTTTTCCCTATTGTCTTAGCAACATTACCATAAATATATATGTTTATTGTGAATGGTAATGCATAAACTGCTCATCTGTGTCAATCACAGTGCAATTGTACTTGTATTCCATGACAGAATGTATAGAGCATTGTTCAAAATGTTACTTTGACATGATTAGTTATGTAAGATAGTATATGAGCACTTATTTATCTACCTTTATATGTACGCATTGTAATTAGTTGTTTTTAGAATTTGCTGTTAAGCTCTTGCCAGTTTTCTATAACATCGAGTTCATCACAATTTTGTTTTTATACTATGCTAAATTTATCTACTTTTAATGGCCGTTACCATAATCCAGATATATTCCTGACAGCTTCAATTCTTCACAAGAGTTAAAAGCAACATATGCTGTGCTTTTAATATGCTTGCCAAGATGTGACAAATAATATCTATTAATTTCCTTAACAGGCCTGCTTTTCTTGCGGGCTGTAAGTTACACAAACATTTGAATGACGTTTGTGTTCTACATTTTCCAGGAACTGCCCTATTGTAAATGCATGTCGTTTCATTATAAAAGATCATTGTGCATCATTCTTAAATACACATTTATACATGTCCATGGTGCCAAAATGGGTGTACTTAGAAAGTTCATGTAGGAATAACTAATGAGGTATAATGCTTTCTATTTGATCTACCAATCATGCATTCAGTTTCTCTGAAAGTCTCTGTCTATGCAATGTCAGCTTTTCCAAATGTCATAGTCTCACCAGCCTTATCTATTATTGCAACTCTTTTATGAGGCCAGTTCTATCAGCTTCTATCAATACCAGCATACATTAACAGATTTTGCATATTTTTCCAGTATTATTGTACATCATCAGCTTCTGACAATATAAATCACATTACCAGCCATTTTGAACATTAAGCCGTTGTCCAAATTAATACTCATTTATACTCCCTGACAATATCTGCCTACCGAACCCCCTCTTTCCACATGGAGATGCATTTTAAAGGCAAAATTGTTCTGTTTCCTGGTAGCATGTCAGGTTCTAGTAGTACTTTTACAAAATCAATGGATGCCCAGCATTCGATACAAACGTGAGAACTTTATTGATCAGACGCAGGGAACATTTCAACTCTTGTGAGTTGTCGTCAGGCCTGAGAAACACGTGCATTAGTGAACCGTTATTTGCAACTAGTAGTAGCTAGTAACTAGTAACTAGTTTGGCGCATATTAGCAGTACCACAAAATGAAGTGATATTGTTAGCCATGAAGTTTGGTACCTAGCAGCCAGCTTACTTCCCAAATAATCATGCAGTTATTAAAATACTGATACTTGTGTGTGTGTGTGTGTGACAATGTTCAATACAGATGACAAATTATCTTGTACCTTTAGTGCTGAAGAGACAATGACTTCAGTTGAAGCTTCTTCTAAACGCAATTCTTTTCTTCTTTCCACCCGTACATCAGCATAACTAATTATAAAAAAACATCTTTTATAACTTGGATTTGCATTGCATTATATTATTAAAACTTGCTACAAATACTAATCTGTTTATAATATATTGAGTTTTGCAGCAATGCCATTAGTGTTTATATAATTCTAAGGTGCACAAGTTCGGCACAACCAAATCAGGCACTTTTCAGTGCAGAGGTTCCATTCACATGCACATGCAAGTGTTGGGATGTATAAAAAAAAAAGGTGCAATCACCATTATACATAACAAATAGTGCTTGAGCCACCATGTGAAATAACCTTCAAATCAAAAGCTATGGAACAATATATCAACATATCCACTGAATAGTTGGAAGATGGAACAGTGTATTTATTGCATAATGACAATGACACTTACCTGACAACAGTGTGTGTGCATACAATAAATTCAGGCTTGGAGTTCCACTGGTGATATGTTATATAATAATGTGTCTGAAGCCAGATCCACTGTTGACCTTTGGTAAGAAACCGGTAGCAGCAAGACTTTCCCTTTCCAAATTGCATTACTGTTGGGAAGAGAGGAGAGTTGTTGTCCTGTGTTCCAATTTTGTCAAGTGCATACACAAATAAATTAATTACATGCTATTTTATAGTCTTCATACTATATTTCCCAACATTTCGTCCATTCCTCTACATGTATGGTAGAGTAGCCACTAACGTGGCAAAGAGTAAGCAGAGCCTGCTTTATAACAATGATAAACATTCTTACCTTATAAACTATGAGACAATCAGCTTTTATTGTTTGTTTAAAATTAATTATAGTTAAAACTCCATAAAGCTGTAATGATACATATGAATATGAAAAATCAGTTCATTTTTCAAGAGTAATGAGCCAAATACACACAAGGTAATTAGGGTAATAATATTCCAAGCAGAGAATATAATAAAATAACAATAGAATAGACAGTTTAGAATATAATTTCAAATAAAAGAAACATTCAGATTCGATTTCAAAGTTAAACACTGGGGTGTATTGTATTCACGGAACAGAGAATAATACTGGTAAAGTGGTTATGGAGACATTTAATATCCCATATCTTCTCCCCTACAGGCTGGTGTAACCTGACAAGGACAAGATGTACGGTCAGGTCCATAAATATTGGGACATCGACACAATTCTAATCTTTTTGGCTCTATACACCACCACAATGGATTTGAAATGAAATGAACAAGATGTGCTTTAACTGCAGACTTTCAGCTTTAATTTGAGGGTATTTACATCCAAATCAGGTGAACAGTGTAGGAATTACAACAGTTTGTATTTGTGCCTCCCACTTTTCAAGGGACCAAAAGTAATGGGACAATTGGCTGCTCAGGTGTTCCATGGCCAGATGTGTGTTATTCCCTCATTATCCCATTTACAAGGAGCAGATAAAAGGTGCAGAGTTCATTTCAAGTGGGCTATTTGCATTTGGAATCTGTTGCTGTCAACTCTCAATCTGAGATCCAAAGAGCTGTCACTATCAGTGAAGCAAGACATCATTAGTCTGAAAAGACAAAACAAACCCATCAGAGAGATAGTAAAAACATTAGGTGTGGCCAAATCAACTGTTTGGACCATCCTTAAAAAGAAAGAACGCACCGGTGAGCTCAGCAACACCAAAAGACCCTGGTGAAGAAAACTCTCCATGAGGTAGGTGTATGTGTGTCAAAGTCAACAACCAAGAGAAGACTTCACCAGAGTGAATACAGAGGGTTCACCACAAGATGTAAACCATTGGTGAGCCTCAAAAACAGGAAGGCCAGATTAGAGTTTGCCAAACAACATCTAAAAAAGCCTTTACAGTTCTGGAACAAAATCCTATGGACAGATGAGACCAAGATCAACTTGTACCAGAGTGATGGGAAGAGAAGAGTATGGAGAAGGAAAGGAACTGCTCATGATCCAAAGCATACCACCTTATCAGTGAAGCATGGTGGTGGTAGTGTCATGGCGTGGGCATGTATGGCTGCCACTGGTTCTCTTGTATTCATATTGATGATGTGACTGCTGACAAAAGCAGCAGGATGAATTCTGAAGTGTTTCGGGCAATATTATCTGTTCATATTCAGCTAAATGCTTCAGAACTCATTGCACGGTGCTTCACAGTGCAGATGGACAATGACCCGAAGCATACTGCAAAAGCAACCAAAGATTTTTTAAGAGAAAGAAGTAGAATGTTATGCAATGGCCAAGTCAATTACCTGACCTGAATCCGATTGAGCATGCATTTCACTTGATGAAGACAAAACTCAAGGGAAAATGCCCCAAGAACAAGCAGGAACTGAAGACAGTTGCAGTAGAGGCCTGGCAGAGCATCACCAGGGATGAAACCCAGCGTCTGGTGATGTCTATGCGTTCCAGACTTCAGGCTGTAACTGACTGCAAAGGATTTGCAACCATGTTTTAAAAAGTGAAAGTTTGATTTATGACTGTTAATCTGTCCCATTACTTTTGGTCCCTGAAAAAGTGGGAGGCACATATACAAACTGTTGTAATTCCTACACCGTTCACCTGATTTGGATGTAAATACCCTCAAATTAAAGCTGAAAGTCTGCAGTTAAAGCACATCTTGTTCATTTCATTTCAAATCTATTGTGGTGGTGTATTAAGCCAAAAAGATTAGAATTGTGTCGATGTGCCAATATTTATGGACCTGACTGGATGTACATGTACCACTTTAATGGGGCTGCAGTTAATCCATCCTGTTTACATACTTACCATTTTTTTTTACACTGTCCTGATCATACATTATATACAAAGAATTTATCTATCTATCTACCTCTGTTTATTTATCTCGTACACTAATACTAATTGAATTGTTTTTCTTTATCCTCTAATGGAATACTTACAGTGTTCATGGCACCTGGCTAATATTTCAAGGTCATCTACATGGTAATAATCGTAACCAGATGTACCAAGCACTTCAAAAGGCAAATATCCAATGATTGGAGGTGCCCTGCATAAGCCAAACAACACAGGTCGAAGTCAGTTCATATCTGATAATATAAAGTTAATAAATGGTTTTATTAAAAGATAGTAACAATGTACAGTATCTGAAGCTCACTAGCTGGTTTCCTGTTTTGGTTTTCTGTGTTGCACCTGAAGTCAATCATTAATATGCTCACCTGTGATCTAGAGACAAAAACTTCCATTCTAAACTGTGTCTTGATGTAAATTCCACCAAAGATTCATCAACTATGCACATCTCCTGCAAGTCCAAAAATATACACATTAAACCTATGGTGCTTAAATCCATTTATAGTTATAGAAAAATATGACTTTTGGGGTGTTTTCAACACACGGTCAATAGCAAGTGAGTTGAGTAGAGATGAATGTCCCAGCTTAGTTACTCAACTATGCTGTTCTGATATATATGTACCCAGTGAACATACACCAGTGGGAGTATTTCACCTGATTAACTTCACCCTAATTTTGAGCCCCGAGACTAGGTTAATAATGGACTTAGATGATCCCAAAGTGTGGAACTGCTACTATGTAATAGGCTAAAGTAACAAGGCAGGTGTTGGTGAGGCAAGTATACCTTTAAACAGGAGTAATATAAGGCCTGGATCTGGGACACAGTGTTGACAATCAGAAGAAGCAAAGGTAAGTATAACAAATGGATTGTAATCAAATGTCAAGGTTGGGACACATAGTGGGTAGTCTGAGGATACCAAAGTCGGTACACAGAGCAGGTGGTCACATAATGCCACAGTCGGTACATCTTTTCACCTGAAAACCGCTTGGTGGCATCCCAGTACTTTCAAGCACACATCTGGACATCTGCACCCAGAACTTTGTTAAGGATTGTCATTTGGAGGATTTACACCATGGGTCGTCAACCTGGTCCCTACCGCCCACTAGTGGGCGTTTTGGGATTCCAGGTGGGCGGTAGGGACTTTGGAGGTTAAAACCTCCTTTTGAGCAAGTGGGCGCGCGCGCCCACGAGCGCACACATCAGGAAACCTACGTGCGTGAGAATGCGTGCGGTAGGATTTTCGGAAGCACACATCAATCAACCTCCAGGGACGGGCGGGAGTGAGCGCACGCAAACACGTGGGAAGAGGAAGGGGAGGAGTGGAAACTGATAGCAGGGACAGGCAGAAGCAGGCAGAAACGGAGCAGAGCAGTTGCAAAAGAAAAGTTATAGGCAGGAGAAAGAGAATTGTTGGCTAGTAATAATAAGTGGGCTAACTAGCTCAGCCTTACTTTTGTAGCTCAGGAAGGTAAAAGAAAGGAGATAAAAAGGAAAAGATAAAAAAAAAATAACAAAAAAAGGAAGAAAAATAGAGAAAAGGGGATAAAAAAAGGAGGAGAGTAAGCAGTGTTTAGTCTGGCTCATAAATTAAGTTTTGTTTTCTTATAAAATAAAAGAAAAAAATAAGTAAGGGAAGGAGAAAATAAAAAAAAAGGAAAAAGAGATCCTTAATATAGTGATATACTATAAGGAAGGTAAAGAATCAGGCAGGAAAAGGAATTTCTTTTGATGGTGACATTAATAAAAATTGGCACCTAATACAACATTGTTTTTGGTGTTAATAATAAAAGGGAAAAGAGGAGGGAAAAAAGCACTGTGTGGAGTGCAGATCAAAACGTAAAAAAAAAAATAAAGAAATAAAAAGATAAATGTACGTACATTTATTTTTTTTAAAACACCCTCCATTCTAAAATATATTCCGCGCTTGCGCGAAAACTGGTGGGCGATAAGGAAATTTTTCCATCAAGAAAGATGCATTAGTGGGCGGTAGGTAGAAAAAGGTTGACTACCACTGATTTACACAATACTGTGCATTATGAACCTCTTGCGATTTGTGTTTCACATTACTTAGAAGTAAGCCTTTCATCTTGCTTTTATAAATTTATTTGTTACATTTTATACAATTGTGTTTTTTTGCTCTCCCTTCTGTGCAATTTGTTACACATTATGTGTGGAATTGCATCCAAAATTGAAATCGCTGACACCCCCCCTTTTGGAATGTATCTGGTCCCTGATATTGTTGCCGAGAGACATGCTTGTAACAATAACAACAGGGAACTGATTCATCTCTAATTCAAGACCTGCAACATATTCTTCTAGAAATATGTCGCTGCTTATGTGAAGAACTAAGACTTATACTAGTTGGACTTTTCGCTGATTGTAAAATTATTTGTCATAGCAATAAAATAATAAAAATGGATTAATAATGCCGGCCTTAATTCATCTACAGCTTTTTCTATATTTTCCTTTTATTCACTGGGATCAATGGCTAGTCATTTGAAACGTTTATTTCAAAAAGATTTAAAGCATAATCCAAAACTGTTACATCAAGTTGTATATGTTGGCTGCTTATGTACCTTTAAAAATTGAGGTGTCACAAGTCGAACAGTTGCAACAAAACAGATTTGTCTTCCAAGCTGTGATCGATAAGTTCTTGATACAGCTCCTTCAAAGCCATTGCATGAAACGTTGGGCACTGCAAGAACAGCAAACAATGGACGTTATTTTTATTAGTCTTTCATGGGAACACAGTTAAGTTTTGTCCTTGACCAATACACTAGTAGGATCTTAATCGTGTATGTGTTTTACTGGCACTCTGCATAAAATGTTTTTCTAACTTCTCCCAGAATGTGATTCATAATATTGTATCTCATGCCACTTTTCTGGTTTCATACAGTTTAGTAAACCATGTAGTTAACCAAGGTGCTGACTTAAGGTGTATTTATACCACACCACATGCACATGTATTACATGTATGTATATGTTTGGATGACATTAACCTGCTTTAGTAGCATAAATCTGAAATGTAGTAAACCAAACACTTGACATTAACATTAACATTCCTATTGTTTTAGAGAACAACCTCTTGAACAGTTCTTGCTGCTGGTGTTGTAAGCTTGTCTCTGTGTAAAAACTTCCACCAAGTCGAAACAACCAAAAATATAAATTAAATTAGAGATTTATTTACAAGCTTAACCCTTTAGGTGGCAAGGGACAAAATAATTTAAGGGTTACATATATTTTATTCCCAGTCCCACCGAATACAAGGGTTACTATTTTGCTTTGAACATTTTACATGGCTCCATATTTAGGGACAGAGGTTAGGAATTAAGAAAGAAACCTGATGTCTAGTTTAATAGTTAACTAATGGGGATTATGACAGGGGAACTTAAGCACCCCCACTAAACCTTTAAAATGGTTTAAGAGTAACACACCTATATCACTGTAACACACCAAATTCAATGTGAAATGTATGTAACTACAACAGCTGGAAAATACCTTTTTATATCACAGAATATAGCGGTATATTTGCAGGAGAAATCCAATTATCTATTCTTTACAATGTGTGCTGTGCACTTCTAAAAGGTTATGGAAGCTATTAGGAGAACTTTCTAAGAGCTGTTCTATGTGCAAAGCCCGAATTTGCATCCAACAGATTTTTGAAAATATACCCACTCTCTCTCCCACGATGTCATCTGGGCTTCAGATTATTCTGTTAAAACCAACAAAATTGAATGGAACCAGCAAGAAACGATGCAAAGAGTGGATTAATTTGAAAAGTTAGACAAGCCAACAGATCAGGGTTGAGCATAATAAATACAGAACTAAAATAAGCCAAACTGGTATACAGACCAAATATGCATCAAACAAGCTGTGTCCTACCAAAAATAATTTGGATACAGGGGGAAAAACTGGTAAAAAAGTACCATATTTATTATTCTTAGAGCAGAAAAATATTTCTGGCTAACTGTATTACTTTGTTTTAAGTCTTTACCAACTGTAATAAAAGTAAAGCTCCACACATCTCTTACTATTTTACTAGCAAAAACTCATCATTGTCTGAAAATACGTAACCGATGATTGAAAAAGTATTTTAAACATTGGTATTGCTTGGGCTCACCAAGAAGGTGTAAACTTAGGGAAAAGAAGGGGGGAGGGGGGTTACATAAACAAAATGCAGAGCACAATGGGTAAAAAAAAACAGGATAAAACAAGAAAAAGAAAAAAAAGGAAAAAGAGTAAAATATGATATAACAGATTTTTTCCCCATACACCCTGTGGACTAACCTACATAAATACCATTATTGGTTGCTGTTGCATTTTCTATATGTCTATATTCTCCATCTTTGATTTTTTTCATTCACATTTTTATCTTTTTTGCTTGTTTTATCCTGTTTTTTTGCTTATTCATTTCATGTATGCATTCTTACCTGTTTTTTTGTTTAACCCATTGTGCTCTGCATTTTGTTTATTTATTCCCCCCCTTTTTCTAAGATTACACCCTCTTTTTGCTTATTTTGTTCTGCTTTTGTCTATTTGGTTTGATTTGAAGAGAGTGTTTCAAAAGTATTAACATTAAATTCTAGAGCAGGTTTGTCTTTCTTTGAGGACTATCAATCGTATGTAGATAGCATAATTAATCTGTGGCTTACAGTGTGGATTATGTTTCTTTATTAAATGTCCCTAGTCCAGACATTTTTGGAAACCATCCAGGACCATCTGATTATGTAAGGAGACTTCATTTAACATTTTGTTTACAATGACTGCCATTAAAAATGTCACTGTCAGATCTCAGAAATAGTGAACACTTTCCTATTGGTTTTGCTAATAAAGTCCCGCTCCCCTCCCTAACTCAGAGTCTTTCAGTACACATGCCAGAGAGCAGTATTAACTGTTCCAATGTGCATCCCTCCCAAGACTGTTCCCTACATGTTACAAACATGCTTTGAACCTATGAGGTGAAATAAGGGCAATGAGTCACTCTGCCTGAAAGGGATGGAAAGGAAATGCACTGTGGTTTGTAGAAGGCACGCTGAGGAATTTCTGCAGAGGATGACCTATTTGGAAAGACACCAGCGGCATCTGAATAGTTTCTCTCTTAAATTAAACAAGGCAAATAAACTACGGAAAAATAGAAGTATTTAATAGTTTTTTAAAAATCTTTTTTAACCCACGCAAGCTGAAATAAAAAATGTATAGCATTTTATCAGATTATGCCTACATACAAAACACAAACAAAAAGTGCCGAAACAACTCCATACAGCAGGATGATAGAAAACATCATAGTTCTTGTATATTAGCAGCAACACATCTACACTATGCTATCCTAAGCCTACAATACATTTGATACTCTTTATTACTAGGGTCACCATATGTCCTCTTTCCTGTGGACATGTCCTCTTTTTGATGTCGGTCCGGGTTTTTTTTAGATTTGACATAATGTCCGGGTTTGGGGATAGTGTTTTTTTTTTTTTAAAGATCAACATGCAGCATTAATCATTAACATGTTAATCTGTACAAAAACGGTTACCCGCAAACTTGCAGAGGCTCTGGCATGGGTGATCAATAATATCTCCCCTTACCAGTCCTCTGTGATGGAGATGGAAGTCATTATAAGTGAGGCGCACAGACATCTTTTTACATGGCTCCAGTCGCTTAGAGCTGCTCAGTCACACGGGGAGCACAGAGCAGACCAAGTGCAATGACCTTGTGAGTGCAATACATACTATGAACAAGTTCTGTGAGTGCAATTGGTGCTGGGGGCAAGTCCTGTGACTGCAATATGTGCTGAGGGCAAGTCCTTTGACTACAATACGTGCTGAGGGCAAGTCCTGTGAGTGCAAAACATGCTGGGGGCAAGATATGTAAGTGCAAAACATGCTGGGGGCAGGTCATGTGCATGCAAAACATGCTGGGGGCAAGTCACATGAGTGCAAAACATGCTGGGGCAAGTCATGCGAGTGCAAAACATGCTGGGGGCAAGTCCTGTGAGTGCAATACTTGTTGGTGGCTGGCAAAGCAAAAATTAACATCACGCAAAGGGGTAGAATGCAGCCGTCTTGAACATAATGCCCTATATGCCATTTCCAGCTTGATATGGGTGGCTGGGGGCCTATGAATTATTATTCATTATTAGTGTTGAGCGCGCACTGTTCGGGTTCGTACCGAACATTACGGTTTTTGGACCCCGAACACGGACATTTCACTGTATGTTCGGGTTGGAGTTCGGGGTTCGGCGATTACATTGTATGTAATGCTATGGGCTTTCTATAAACCGAAATAGAGTCCACATTCATAAGAATAGGGACTCTGTTTCGGTTTATAGAATAGCAATAGCATTACATGTATTCCATAAACCGAAAGTCTATAACCCGAAAGACATTCGGTTCAAAGACTTCCGGTTTATGGAATACATGTAATGCTATTGCTATTCTATAAACCGAAATAGAGTCCCCATTCTTACGAATAGGTCAATTGACCTATTCGTATGAATGGGGACTCTATTTCGGTTTATAGAATAGCAATAGCATTACATGTTTTACATCTGAAAGTCAAATAGAACAGTCCAATACTGTGCTCACAGCGCACTTTGAAAAATTCTGGCTACCTCCACCAGCGCCGCTTCCACCTACACCGCCATGGTCACCGCCTCCTCAACCTATGGGTCACTTAGTATAAACTGAAAGAGAATACCCTGCACTCCAACCCTCTCTCAAATGGATAATTCTGTTGACCCTCCTGGCAGCCATGCTTTAGATTTAGATTTATGTTCTTCCAAAACTAAAATCAAAGATTCCATCTAGTGCTATTTTATGGCTCAGCTGTATTTTTAATTTGTATGTATTTTATGTTATTTGAAGTTATTTCCCTATCCATTTTTGTTTGCAGGGCACTTGTCCTACTCTTACCCCCCATTGTACTTCCTTTTGCAGCCCTCTAGCACTTTCCAGGCCTTTTTTGAGGCATTTTAGTGGCCAAAAGTTCGGGTCCCCATTGACTTCAATGGGGTTCGGGGTCAAGTTCGGGGTCAAGTTCGAGCCCGAACCCGGACTTTTTTCCGAAGTTCGGCCGAACCCGCTGAACCCGAACATCCAGGTCTCCGCTCAACTCTATTCATTAATTGGCTTCTTAAAGCTTCAGGCATCTCGCGCTTCTGCAGGCCAAGGATCCGGATATTATTCTGATGGCCCCTGTTACCAAGGTCTTCAAGCATTCAGCGAAATTTAAGAGCTTGAAAGGAATGGAGATCGGACTATGCCTCTTTGATCTGCTCTAGATCTTGCTCTGTCTGGAGGACCCTGATCTATCCAGGGCTTGAATGTATGGCTTGCCTTAATTCCATGACCAGGTTCCCAAAGTCCTCTTTTGACAGGAGGGTGTTGAGGAGGGAACGGAGGTCTTGTTAGGCCGATTGGACCGATGGTGCAGAAATGTTCTCACCAAGAAGAGGAGAGTCCTCTGTGCTAAATTGAGAGGTTGAATCTATGGGCAGAGAAATATTCACGCAGGGATTCCGCTTGAGATAAAATGGTGAATAGAAGATTTTGTTGTTAGAGAGATCGTTTCATGTGCTCATCTTGGTCAGTGGCTTAAACACACCCGAAGTAGAATATTTCTAAAGGTAAATTGTGTCACTTTAACTTCACCTTCACTTGATACTGAATGATTTATTTGATTTTTGTTAGTCATTTATTAATAAAGCCAATAAAATTAGTCACTATTAGTTATTCAATTTGTGTCTGTAAAAGTAGAAAATGAAAACATGCGTACATAATAATTTGCTTCATTATGTATTTTCAAAGCATATTCTTACTAACCCTAAACCATACAATTTACTTACCATTACTACAAGGCCAAAAATGTCCTACAAACTTAATATATTCATATGTAGGGAAGTCCTTGGTGTTTAAAGTGCCTCGTAGCAGATGACAGCAAAACTCCACGCCACTGTCAGCTGAAAAGGAAGCATATATCTTTTAAGAAGTTAACTTGACATGGGCATTGTGCAGATACCAACGTGTCCAAGTGCATTATATATGGGAATTCATTGTCACCTTTAGATTTGCAATAAGTGTGGCAATAATAGCATGCATACCTAATACAGTTGAAAAAAGTATTATAAATAACAATAAATGGACTCAAAGACTGTCTTTCTTTGTAATAAGGTAAATGAAATACTGCTACACATATTTCTAGAATAATGCTTATGGTTCTAAGAACACTTTTTGTTTTATGCTTAAAGAACAACTGTGGTCTAGAAAAAAGTTTCTTTAAATAGGTTTGGCACTGTTAACAACAACAGTGCTGAAAATGCTTAATGAAAGGCTAGAGTATAAACCCTTTTTTCGTTTCATCTCTGCCCATAGAGGATACTGTCCCCGCTTGCTACTGGTGTTTCGCGCATAATCTATGCCATTTTGGAAACTGGCAGTGGCTGTGGCCGCCATTTTGGATACTGGCGTTGGCCATCTCACATGCGCAAAATGGCTGTAAACCAACATAAACGGGGATGTGCAATTTCAGTCGGATCCGACCAATATTTTCTGCACTATGGATGCGGCTAGCATCCTCTGGGGGGACAGTGGGACCTAGAAAAAAGGTATTAACAGTTCTAAACATTTTTAAAGAAACATGTTTGTATTTGCCCTTTTCCTTTATAACATTTTTTTTTAAATAAAAAAAAACACTGTTGACATTTGTATTTTTCTGTTGCCATAGATATAAGAAAACATGTGCTTATATTGCTTACTGCAAAAAAAAAAAAAAAGATTATATTTAGTATAGTTATGGGGCCTGGCCAGAAACAAAACTGATGGTTTTATCTGTTATTTCACTTTCAGCACTTATTGAGTATTAATCTCTTGTCAGTTAGGTAATGTAACTGTGTACTCTTGGGTTGTGTTTAGGGCATCAGTTGGCATTATCCTGTCCCTGTAGACAGGTAATTGTTGCTGTCTGCAATTGAGAAGTGGGTAAGAAGGATTTTAATGGTCGGAGCTGGAAGAGATAATCTTATGAATGGTGCAAGAGAAGAGGAATATAGGACACTGTAAGAACAGTTAACCACGTTATAAAATATACAAAGTAAAACTTACAGTTCAAATGGTTCTGCGACGAAGAATCTGTCACAAGTATATGTGAAGATAGTATTTTATAGATTTCTGAATGCTCCTGCTCTGGTAGAAAATTCAGCAAATTTTGATCCATGATGTCAGACTGCAGAAGAAGAAAGTGCATTCAAATAAATAAAAAGTAAGGTGGGTCAAACTGTATCCAGGTTTTAAATCATATAGCTCTAAATGAATGAGAAATTTAAATTGAAAACTGGATACATCATCTCAATCGGATGTATTTCAAGTAACAGGAAAAATTATTGCAGATTAATATTGCTGTAATATGTGTTTGTATATTTTCTTTGCCATTCTGACCAACACTTTAAATAACACCAGGACTTACTTAATTTAAGGATAATGGCTAGTGGCAGAAAAGTAAGAAGGATTTGTAAGAAACATTATAACCTATTAATTACCACTTAATTCAACCCGTTAGAACAAAAGCTGCAAAACCAATACACCGGTGCCAAAAAGATAGGTAAGCTGGAAAACTTTTCCAACTCAGCTTTTAATTCTTAACTCTTTCTACAGCAATAGAGCATTATTAAAATGGATCTTGATGGTAACTATCTTGCAGATAATCTTATTTTAGTCTCAAACCTATTGCTGATGTAAAAGCCACAGAAGTCTGAGTCAAATGTCATCAGTTATAACTTTCTTCAGAGTCAGCCATCCCTCCCCCAGAACTAATTATTAATGAAACATTATTAGACTAGGCAATATTCAAGCAGAAGTTATTATATTAGCTACTTTTCTTGCAACTATTTTTATTTGATGCTTCACACTTGCCAAAAATGTACTTAATGAACACATGCAAGGAATTACATTTTTAAATAGTTTGCTTAGGAAAATGGCAGTTTTGAACATTCTGGATTGTAAGATGGTCTCTCCTTAAAACTAGAGCTGTTCACTGATTCTATTAGAAACTAAACCTGGGCATTTATACACATCCAGCAGTTATAAATGATTTGTGTACAAGGTACAGGTTTCCATCAGCCACTGCACCCTTTTTTGCTTTGTTATCATTAACTCACTTCTTAAGGGAGTTCAACAAGTGTGTCACCCGTCCAATATGTAGGTTTGCGATTAGCTTTGAGTTAACTTTATTAAAAGGTTAAGTTTTAGTATCTGTAGGTAATTTTATGTTTTCCAGCCTCTCCTTCTTACCTATCCCTTTGGTCATAAATTTACACTATAGGAATAATTTGAACGAATATTAGATGCAGACATGAAAATCTATTACCGTCATGACAGTACAGTGCGTAGAACTATAAATCACTATGGTCATAAAATAGTATAAAAAATACCCATCAAGAATACAAGTAACTGTTACACGGAAATAAAGATTTAAACTACATATTATACACATGGCAAAAATACTAGGACAAAGAACCTTGATTCCTTCTCTTTTACAAAAATTAAAATGCAATTACAGCAAGTGAATTATAAAAGTACATTTTACAAAACCAAACCTACATGTCAGTCCCAAAGCAAAGAAAATGATAAAATAACTTATAGTAGGACTTCCAGGGGCAGAGACAATCTGAATGGCTGCAAGAGTGGAGCGAACCATTGGATGAAGTTCATCCCGGAGCAGAGGCCTCCTCCCAGACGCCACATACCAGATAAGTGTCACACACACATTAGGGCTATAGCCTGTCAGGCATGAAAGTGCATAGCCTGGTGACTTTTTTTCAAACCTGCTAATTATACTTGTGATTTATGGGAATACTGTGTTTGGGCACCCTTGCAGCACTTATCCGGTGTTGGGGTGCAGAGTACACGGACTTGAGGGCAGTGCCACTGTTTCCCGACATTTTTCTACAATAGACAGGTGGACGCCATATCTATGGTTCCCTGTACTTTGGGAGCTCAAGTTCATATCATACCTACATTTGGTGGAAGGCCTACAATGCCACAATTTGAGGATTATCTCTAAACTAGGTGTACCTCTGTATCCCACTGAACTATTCATTCCCGACTTGCTTTTCTGTATGAATCACCTGTATATTGAAATTTTACCTCATATTCTAATTTAAGCTGGCCTCATTGCTGTATATTGTCCCTCTTAACGGGCATTGGAGCATAGCATAAAAAGACTGCTGCAACACCTAACGCACACTGTCTTCCCGCCATCTCCCACCGTGGAGGATTGTCAGCCATTTTAAACAAGTCTCATCTACTGGCAGGGCTTGAAGTTCTCTGCGTTTTGTTTACTACCCAAAGCAACTTATTTGAAAAAAGTCCTCTGAAAACACTTTTCTCTTTTTATCGTACACTCTGGTAATCGGTTGTATATTGAAATTCTATCGCTTAAACCTGCCTGGAGACAGTCTTATCTTTGTATATTGTGTATATTATGTTGTTGTTATTCGCACCCCTAGGTGCTATGGGCACATAAGTCGCCTCTGCAGGCCCCCTAACAGGGTATTAGCATCACTCTTCCCAACGGAACCTAAACTCACACATGCCTACGGTTTCTCACAAGGATATGTAACTGAGGACCTGTACTCCTTCTGCACCCTACTACTCTAGACTACCCCCAACTCACAAACTCCTAGAGTCATCAGAATCTATAGTATATTTAAATTCAATAGTCACTGGGTTTCTTTCTTCTGAACTCATTCATTGTGGGGTCATATCTTACACCTTACCAGCTCATCTGTTTACCTCTATTTCTCGAAATCTAGTTAGAACACTGGACAGCATTTTTGTAGTCAAACGGCTTGGTCTCAATACATTACAACTGCAACTTCCTAATTTCGGGACTCCTTGTATTACCAGAATCTATTGTATATTTAAATTCATTTATGATTATCTTTGTGTTATCTCACTGGTCATAATGCTACAAGGCACATCCTAAATACTTGCCTGCACTTGTATCTTCTGTACTTGTACTAATACACCCAACATTTTTCTTTTTTTCCATCAAATGACCTAACCCTTTTTATCATTGGCACCCAGCACAAGCCCTTGCTGTAATGTCTGCATTAAAGATGGAAAAGTATGTGAACAAATCACTAAGCCCAAGCCTCCAAGACAAGATCAAAAGCACAACAAACAAGAATCCAAATTTACTTGCACTAGCACCAGACAAACTGTTGTATCGCAGGACAACATGTCTGAAGTCTCTAACACCTCTTTGGAGGAAGCTATGGAGCCCGAGTTGGCACCCACATCTCCAGAGGGCTCCCAAGCTACAGAGGTAAAATGAGAAGTAGCCAAACTCCTATGGCCCATGTTTGATCAAAAATTTACAGAACTCCAATCGTCCTTCTTGACTGCTATGGAACAAATTGCATCGCATTCCACTCAAATGGATGAAATTGAACAAAGACACAGTGATCTGGAAGATACCACGGCACAACTTCAAGAAACAGTTGAGCAACAAAATATCCAGCTACACATCTTGTTGGATAAGGTCGATGACCAGGAAAATTGCAGTGGGGGAACTCATTTACGATTTTTTGGAATCCCAGAATCTGTTAAGCCCCCGGCACTGATGTCTACTGATGTCTCACAGAAGAGCTCCACTTACCTTACACTCCTATTCATCCATTACTCATCGAGAGAGCCCATAAAATTGGACTCTCTCCTTTGCTGCCGCAAGTAGGCTGGCAGCAAACTGCGGAAGGTCATTATCAAGGTACTTAACTTCCAAGACAAATCTGACATATTCATAGCTTAACGTAAGGCCAAATCACTGCTTTTCTAGGGTGAAAGAATCCTCATTTTTCAGGACTATTCTATGCTGGTGACCACCAAAAGAAGAGTATTCCCCCCAATATGTAAACTGCTCGTGGAAAAACAAATCCAATTTAACTTACTGTTTCTGGCTTGACTCTGCATGGTCCATGACAACAAAACCTACTTGTTGGAATCTCCAGAAGAAGCTAAGGAACTTTTGCAGAAGCTAGAAATCATACATTAGTTATCCTGGGTGATACTTTTACTCTTTTTCGAGCCTCCGCTCTGATTTGCTGTGTGCGCGCTTAAAAGTCCCAGGATATGTTTTGTTTAACCCTAGCTTCCTTCAAGGAAGCTAGGGTTAAACAAGGTGCAATGTTCCTTTAAAGCAGGAGAAGCTCATCAGGTTTTGGCATTTATAATGTATAGTTAGGCTGGCAAGATTAAACGTGCAGCACACTTTTAGTGTGTAGCTAAACGATTTTCAAAAAAACAGCTTTAAAATATTGCTTGGTGACTTACTGGCAAGTGTCCAAGAAGTGGAGTGATGCTATCAGAAACGTATATAATACTGCCATCTGTTGTAACTGCTATAATGAAGCCATCCAGTGCCTAGAAAGAAAAAAGTATTTAGCACACAATCTTTTCTCTACCATAGCTCCTGGATGGACTGCACAGTCCAGGGAGGATTGTTATGATTTAAATTACAGGTGCACTTAACCAGAGCCACTTCAGTATCGGTATCATATATATCACAATAAAGAGGGCATAGTTGATCAGATGCTGGGTTGAGAGAAATGATTGTATTTTCCAGCTTTCTATGCAGTGAAAGTTATTGCTTTGTGAATACAGTTGTCCATTATAATAATTGCAAGACATAACTGGACTGCTGATAGACATCACTACTGGCATCTCACAACTGTCATTGTCGTTAAAAGAACAGGCAGTTACTAGCTTCAGAATTAAACTACTAGTGCACATGCTTGTGTAAGAAAACCCAGTTCAGCTCCATCAATCGTCTTGCAATTGTTTTTATTTACTTTCCTTTGCAAGAAAGGATTGTCTGCAAAAATTAATATGCAAAAATAACCAGATAAGCAGCGTATACACCAGATGTTTTAAAATTAGTTTCATACATTGCGTCTCTCTTTAAAACCCCGAGAAAGTTCTCCAGGGTCCACATTACACCAGCTGCTGTTGACTACTTTTTAATTAATATTCAGTGAGAGTATTGCTAACTGAACATCTTAAGAAATGTAGCCTCAAGATGGAGAAATGACTGACCTTCAGGGGCGGGCTGGGCCGGGGGGCAGGGTGGCAATTGCCCCCCAGGCCGCCCTAAGCTATTTAAAACACGGCCGCTGGGCCAGTGTTTAAAAAAAAAAAAAAAAAAAAAAAAACCGCGCTTGCAGGCAGAGACTGAGAAGGGATCGGAAGATCCCCTCTCACCTCCGCTCTGCCTGCAAGGCTGCACGGGGAGCCGAACAGGCAGCACAGAGAAACCTCCGTGCTGCCTGTTCGGCTCCCTGTGCAGTCTGACACGGAAGTGCCGACAGTCACGTGATCGGCGCTCTGACGTCAGACGCGCGCCGATCACGTGACCTGTCGGCACAACCGCCGGGAGGCCGAACAGGCAGCATGGAGGGACCATGCTGCCTGCCACCAGGGAAGTCCTCCTGCCACTAGCCACCAGGGAAGTCCTGCCACTAGCCACCAGGGAAGTCCTGCCACTAGCCACCAGGGAAAAAGGTAAGGGGGGGGGCTTTTAAACACTGGCATATTATTGGACAAATTGGCTGGCAAATAAGACTGGCATATTATTGGGCAAATTGGCTGGGGCATATTACATGGCAAATAAGACTGGCATATTATTGGGCAAATTGGCTGGGGAATATTACATGGCAAATAAGACTGGCATATTATTGGGCAAATTGGCTGGGGAATATTAAATGGCAGAATAACACTGGCATATTATTGGGCAAATTGGCTGGGGAATATTAAATGGCAGAATAACACTGGCATATTATTGGACAAATTGGCTGGGGCATATTACATGGCAAATAAGACTGGCATATTATTGGGCAAATTGGCTGGGGAATATTAAATGGCAGAATAACACTGGCATATTATTGGACAAATTGGCTGGGGAATATTACATGGCAAATAAGACTGGCATATTATTGGGCAAATTGGCTGGGGCATATTACATGGCAAATAAGACTGGCATATTATTGGGCAAATTGGCTGGGGAATATTACATGGCAAATAAGACTGGCATATTATTGGGCAAATTGGCTGGGGAATATTACAAGGCAAATAACACTGGCATATTATTGGGCAAATTGGCTGGGGAATATTACATGGCAAATAAGACTGGCATATTATTGGGAAAATTGGCTGGGGCATATTACATGGCAAATAAGACTGGCATATTATTGGGAAAATTGGCTGGGTCATATTACATGGCAAATAAGACTGGCATATTATTGGGAAAATTGGCTGGGGAATATTACATGGCAAATAAGACTGGCATATTATTGGGCAAATTGGCTGGGGAATATTACATGGCAAATAAGACTGGCATATTATTGGGAAAATTGGCTGGGGCATATTACATGGCAAATAAGACTGGCATATTATTGGGCAAATTGGCTGGGGCATATTACATGGCAAATAAGACTGCCATATTATTGGGCAAATTGGCTGGGGAATATTACATGGCAAATAAGACTGGCATATTATTGGGCAAATTGGCTGGGGAATATTACATGGCAAATAAGACTGGCATATTATTGGGCAAATTGGCTGGGGCATATTACATGGCAAATAACACTGGCATATTATTGGGCAAATTGGCTGGGGAATATTACATGGCAATTAACACTGGCATATTGGGCAAATTAGCAGGGGCATATTAAATTGCAGATAACCTTGGAATATTATTGGGCAAATTTACTTAGTCATATTAAATTGCATAATAACATTTTCATATTATGGGACAAATTGGCTGGGGAATATTAATGGCAAATAATATTGGAAATGTGTATGTAATGGGGTGATGGAGGCATGTAAATGTGGTGATGGGGCATGTCCTGGTGTGCAACGTGGGTTATGGGTCATGTCGTAGGTGTGCAACGTGGGTAGGGGGGGGGGGTGCCCAAATTTTGGGATATTGGGTGTCTAAATCCTGGCATATTGAGGGGCATAATCCTGGCATATTGAGGGGGCATCATCTTGGCATATTGAGGGGAAAATCCTGGCATATTGGGTGTCTAAATCCTGGCATATTGAGGGGCATAATCCTGGCATATTGAGGGGCATAATCCTGGCATATTGAGGGGCATAATCCTGGCATATTTAGGGGAAAATCCTGGCATATTGAGGGGGCATCATCTTGGCATATTGAGGAGAAAATCCTGGCATATTGAGGGGCATAATCCTGGCATATTGAGGGGCATAATCCTGGCATATTGAGGGGCATAATCCTGGCATACTGAGGGGCATAATCCTGGCATTTTGTAAGGGAAAATTCTAGCATATTAAATGGCAAATCCTGGTATATTGTGGGGGAAAATCCTGGCAATATTCGTTATAAAACAAGGAAAAGATGGCCGTGGATGGGGAGGCGATTCGATGATGCAATGGGCCACTTGACTGGATTTGCCCCCCAGGCCTAAGGCTGCCAGCCCTCCCCTGCTGACCTTTGACATGCCAGCCAGAACAACATGAGAAATGCAGTTCATATTTTCTTCCCCATATATGATGTGTAGCAGGTCTAACGTGTGCATCAATTGGTCCCTGCATATGCATTCATACATGTGAGTGCTGTGAGGAGTACCTGTGGTCAGGCAGCTGTCACGTGATGCCAGAAATAATTTCCACGTGCTTGAGACGAGGAAACATGAAATTATAGCAGTGGGGGTACAGCTTGGTGTTAATCCTTCATGGTGGCCATGGCACTCAGATCAGTTGAGTTAACAAAGTCAGCAAGTCTCAAACTATATATGCACAAAACAAATAATAATAATGTGTAGAATTTACCTCCAGCATTAGCTGTGTGAACTCTTCGTTGCCAAGGAATGAAGGCTTCCAATCTTGCTGAATATCAGTGATCTCTGTCTGGGCCGCAACTTCTAATCATGCAAAAGAAAGTATAATTTATTGTGAAACTGAAAAAAGATTACTAATCACTGGCTGATTTCTCAATAAAACTTAATTTAGTAACTAATGGTATTGGATTACTGTAAACATTTGGAAACCATGTGCCTTTAAGGAGTGACTAACGAGCTGGTTGAACAACTGTTGGACGCTGGGAGGAAGTAAAGTATTTCTGGACTGCTAATTGGAGTATGTGATTGCTAAGGAAGGATGCCAATACACCTTGAATGAAGAATCCTAATAAGAATATGAATGTGAATGTAGAATGCAAATGTGAACAGCTAGGAAGAATGTCAGTAAAGTAGAAGGGAGTAAGTGGAGGTGAGAAGAGTGGGGAGCAAGAGCCTCTGAGGAGTTATACAAGATGTCAGTGCTGGAACAGAAGAAGTAGCCCAGAGCATTCTGAAGATTCATATGTAAGTTAATTGTTCTATAACAAACTGTAAAGGAATTGCAGGGACCAAACTTACCATTATGCTTCTGTAGTAGGTCAATAACTTTCTCAAGCACGGTGGTTTTATCCATTTTGCGTGTGTTTCCTGGAAGCATGATGCTGAGCTCTTTGATAAGCACATTGAACTGGTCTCGCCTTTTTTTCTCAGACCTGTTGCGTGAAGCCCTGCAATTAAAAGGGAAACATACCTTGCTGTTGGATATCATGGGTAGATGGGAAAGTACTAAACGTTCAGCATAGATCAATATGTCAAGAAACAGAATGTTCCTGCTGATTGTTCTGTTTCTAGAACCTTGCCCTAGAATTCCTCTTTCTACATAACCTTTAATTAGTAGGTGCTGCGAAAGCCTATCTAAGAAGGCAGAGCCTGTTACATTGTTCACAGAGCAGAATGTAGAAGACTTGTCAATTCTGGGCTGTACCCACCTCATTTGATAAAACAAAAAGTATTAAATGATGTCATGAAACCTTTACCATTTAATAAAGTCATTGGACATACCTTTTTGCTTTATCCTTCTCATCTTCATCCATTGGCGTCTCTAAGCAGCTATTCCTGTGAGCAGAAACAGAAGTTGTAACTTAGACATGTTCAGACCTTTTCAGCTAGCTTTCATGTGAGTCATGTTTAGCTTTACTGGAATCTGTTTCTACTGGCAAGCCATATCAGTGTCTTATACCATACATTGGGCATCCATTCTAACAGCAAAGAAAAGGTTTAATTTTAAGACATCTGGAAAAGTATTCCAGATATGTATTTATGTGTACTGCTTATGTGCCTTCCTTTAATACTTTGCATTTTAAGAAAATGTAATTGTCAAGTTGTTTAAGAAATGGTGCTAAAATTATTTATGCTTTGGAGTTTAATATCATTGTTTGGAGGCAGTTGTCAGGTTGATGTTTTTCCCTACATAGCTGATAATCTACACCGATCAACCATACCATTATGACCACCTGTTTAATATTGCGAAGGTCCCCTTTTTATGCCAAAACAGCCCTTACGTGTCAAAGTTGTCCACTAAACCAATGGATTAATTCTGCATTGTGTCAGGTGGCGGCTGGTGTCAGGTGATTTTTTTACACATTAGGCTCCTTGATCAACTGACTATCATTTCAGTGGGACTGCATAAATAACTATTGATTATGAACATCCCTTTATGACCAATGTCTATCCATTTTAAAATGGCTCCTACCAGAAGGAGCACAAACATGAGAGTAACATAAGTTTACTCCAGTACTGTGCATTTAAGGTTAGTTGAAGTGGGAGTTAACAAAAAATCTGCCGAAACAGTATGATACTATTGAGGTAGTATGTATCAAAATCCCTAAATAATATTTTAGCCACCTCGTTGAATCCATGAATTAATGAAGTTAGGAAAGGAAAGGTTTTGTAATACTTAGTTAGTACCCACTATTTTCTATAGGATAGTATAAGAATTGTAGGACACACTGTAATTGATCATTATTTTAATTATATTTAGAGATTGATCAGGAATATTAACCATGTAAATTGGTTCTCAGCTTAGAGTAAACCTGTCAGCCAGCCACACCATTATATGAAGCTAATGTATATATTTGTTGGTTCAATTGCCAGCAAGTATATAGATTCAAATATATAGTTACCTGACCTTGTCTTCCATCTCTGCAAAGATGGCCTCCACTACAGATGTGCACATCACCACTGAGGGTAGCTGCACATCTAATTTCTATCTCTATGCCATAACAAAAACAAAAAAACTAGAAGAAGGTCTGAGGCAGAATTATTTTATTTCATAAAATATAACTATTTGCAAGCAATTTGGCGGGGACACTGTAAATCATTTTTCACTTGCATATCCTATAAGGTGATACCATGTCATTTTATTTTCATGACAAGTACACTTAAAAAACCCCATTACTTTTGCAGAATCATACTGTACTATGTTTGCAGTCATCTAAAATATAATTAAAATTGCAATACATAACTGTTTTCCAAAAGAACATCTGCCTTTTTTTGCCCCAGAGTACAGTTTATATGTAATTAGTACAATTAACTCCTGCCTCCTCAGAGATACAGCAATTTGGCGGGAAGTGCAGTACAATCATTTTGCTTCTCTACCATCAGCAATACCAATGGGATTTGTATCTGTATCAAAGAGAAATAATTTTGAGTCTGTTTCATAGAATGGGAATTGCTTGTTTCCTCTTTAAAGAGACAGTACATTTTCAAAATATATATTTTACAGAACAGCATTTTAAATAAACAAAAAGAAATGTTAGACAACAACATAGGTGGCTTTACTCTCCTTTGTACATAACTCTACCAGTATTCTGATTTTGTTAGAACACAATTAAACCAATAAATATTTAGCTGTGATTTTATGTTTCTTTTATGATTTTAATTTGATATTTTTTTACATCTGCGTCTATCTGTTACTCTTACTTATTGCCTACAGTAAAAGAAAAACCAGGCACAACTCACAATACAAATTTAATTTCCCTGAGTGTGCTGCTAAAATAAGAGAACTATGGAACTTGTTAGTCATACACAGATCTTTATTTCTCCTCCAATATTATCTTGTATAAGGGATTTATTGACCTATTCAGTAAAGTGATGTGCCAGTGAGTTGAGATGAACATTCATGGATATGATTCAATGATTTGCTAGGCTAAATAAGTGATAAAAAAAAATGCACATTTAAAACATTATAATCCTTTTCTAACATGGTCCCATAGTAGCTGTGAACATATAAGCACACTTTATAAACTCTAGGTTGTCCTTTTGGGTTTTTAATATTCAGGAAAATTGCTAATAGAAAAACCAAACATCAAATATACACTGCATTAAAAATGACATTTTCTCATCAAGGACAATACAATTTTTTTGCATCAGTTATATTACTTGAACCTTAAGCAGCCTTTCCTCTCAGTAATGCTACTTAGTACTGATGTCTTGCAATCAGCAAGAACAGATTTTTACTTAGTATGTATGTTTGCCCACTTTAGACACATATACATTTTACATGCTGCTCTTCACAATTTGTTATTCCTATGTGTTCAGAAGGAAATCAATTTAATCATGGTATTTTCTATTAAATTAATTGAGTAATTAATTAATTAGTTCCCACAGGACAAACTTGCATTTTACATTTTTTTAGGGAGCATGTAAAACTTATATATGTCCAGCAAAAAACTTGCTCACCTGGCAACTGGTGCAAAAAATTGCAGAAGTATGCTATGTAAGCAAACATTACAAGTATAGTTATCATTTGGGATACTATGCTTTTTAGTTTTTTTTTCTTTTTTTTTCAAATCAGTGTTTATTGGTTTTCATTTTTTTTTTTCCATTAACATTCAAAGTAAATCGGGTAGGGGGGGTGGGTGGGGGAGGGTGTGAGGAACTTGCTGAAAAGGGCACCTCAGATGTCGGAAATGGGAACAAGAGGGGGAGGGGTACAGCACATTTCGATACATCAATACAATTCAATAGTTAATGAATATAACATTAGAGTGTAAACTCGGCCTTGTTCTTCATTGAAACAATAATTAAAACCTTAAATTGCGGGATGTACGCCACAGAACATGGAAAATAAAGAAAATGTCGGGTAGGGAGGTCATGTCAGTCCCCTGAGGATGTTTGTGGGTTATCCACAAAGTCGAGCCAGTGATACCACATTTGGGTGAATCGGTCAATTTGGTCATCAGAACTTGCTTTCAATTGTTCCATTCGGCGTATTCCTTCTACAGCTACTATCCATTCCTTCACGGAAGGAGGGGAAGTCTCACCCCAATGGAGTGGTATTAATGATTTTAGTAAATGTCTAATCACCGATTTTTTGTATGAACTGATCGGGACGGGGGTGTGGTGTAATAACAAAGCCGCAGGCGAAAATGCTGGCGGGTTGTCCGTGAAATAGTGTAATGTTTTGTAGATTTTCTCCCAGAACGGGGAGATCAAGGGGCAGATGTGTAGCATGTGGCCAGGAGAAGACCCACATCTCCAGCAGATGTCGGTGCTCGCTGGGAACATTTTATGTAGTACAGACGGAGTTATGAAATTTTTTTTCCCACTGAGGGACTGTTAGTGTCAGTTGTAGAGCGGTTTCCCATCGGCCTACAAATGCAGGTAGCGGGCCTGCTTCTCCGTTCTGCAGTATTTTGTATAACAGGGATATTGCGTGTGTAGGTAGGGCGTCCCTGGAGCAATGTTCCTCAAAACCCGTCAGTGCTCTGTGTAATTGGTGTTTACCTGGGATTTGTTTTAGAAAATTGGAAAGTTGTCTGTGGTGGAAAAAATCCAGAAACGTGTGCGGTTTGTCTGGGAGTAACTCGGTTATTGATTTAGGCTTTCCGTCTTTGAGGAAATCAGATAGTTTATGTAGGCCATCTTCTGGGGTGACAAGGAACGGTCTAGTGGACATACCTGGAGTGAAATCAGGGTTCCCATTAAGTGGGGTCAGAGGGGAGGGGTAGGTAGTGAGATCAAGTGACCGGTGATTGGTGTGTAGTACTTGCAGTGAGGCCGCTCCAAATGGGTGAGTTTTTGCTTCTAATTTGGCTTTAGATGGGGAGACCCATGGTAACCCGGTAATGGGGATGCGTAGGGCGTGTTGCACAATTTGTATCCATAGTTTGTGAGAGGGTTTATATACCCATTCCAAAATCCGCATCAGGTGGGCCAATCTGTAGTATGTCCATTTACAGGGGAGGCCAAGCCCCCCTTTGAGCTTATGGCGTGTCAGTAGGTCGAATTTTAGTCTGGAAGTTTTTCCAGCCCATATAAAACGTATGAATAAAGATTTCAATGAAATGAAAAAAGCTGGTGGTATTTTGATTGGGATAGTTTGGAACAGATAGAGAAGGCGTGGGAGAATGTTCATTTTAATTGTGTTAATCCGTCCTGTCCATGAAATGTGAAGAGGTGCCCATAAAGAGAAATCTTTTTGTATCGCTGGCAATATTGGGAGGAAATTATGGGTGTATAATAGGGAGCTGTCTTTTGTGAGCCATATCCCTAGATATTTGATTTTGGTCTCACACCACCGGAACGAGAAAGAGTGCGCTAACGTGTTGGCCAAAGCGCGGGGCAGGTTAACATTCAGGATTTCCGATTTAGTAAAATTAATTTTCAGATTAGTCAGTGCGCCATACACACGGAATTCTTCTAGTAAGACTGGAAGAGATATCTGGGGGTTTGTCAGGGGAAATAACAGGTCATCCGCATAGCCTAGGACTTTATGATGGGAATCAGCTATTGCGAGGCCCGTGATATCTGGGTTTTGGCGTACCGCATCTAGGAAGGGTTCCAATGCAAGGACAAATAGTAAAGGTGACAGCGGGCACCCCTGTCTCGTCCCATTAGTTATCTGAAATGAATCAGACAGTGCGCCATTGATCCTAATCCTGGCTGTGGGTCGGGAGTACAGGGACGCCACCCACAGACAAATTTTAGGGCCAAAACCCATCTGTTGCAAGACTTCCAGCATAAAATGCCAGTCCAGCCTGTCGAAGGCCTTTTTGGCATCTGTCGACAGGAGGATCGTGCCCGTAGATGTGAGTCTTGCATGGTGCATCAGGTTCAAAGCTCTGATAGTGCTGTCCCTGGACTCCCGACCCGGGACAAACCCTGTCTGATCGGGATGTATTAAACCAGGCAGGAGTCTATTAATTCTTAGTGCCAGAATTTTTGAGAACAATTTGATGTCTGCATTAAGCAGAGAGATCGGGCGGAAATTCTCACATTGTTCCGAGTTCTTACCTTCTTTAGGTATCAGTGAAATTGTAGCAGATAGTGTATAAGGGTCGATGTGTGCACCTTCAAGTATACTATTAAAAACCTGTACGAACTGGGGGCCAAGGGTGTCTAAAAATTTCTTATAGTAGGAGGCTGGCAGGCCGTCGGGTCCAGGGCATTTACCCATTTTTGTGTTTTTTATTGCCCAAGCCAATTCTTGTGGTGTGATAGGGAGCTCTACTGAATTAGCATCTTCTGTGGACAATTTACGGTGAAGGTGAGAATCCAAATATTTTCGGATCTCTGTTCTTTTGTGGGCTAGCATGTCTGGCGTAAGGGTCGGGGTGAGATTGTACAGATGGGAATAGTAGGATACAAACTCCTTTGATATTTCAGTTGGGAGGTAATGGGGTTGTCCCTTTTTATCCCGGATCTTGGGGATATAGTGTTGGGTTCGTCGTGTACGTAAAGCTCTGGCCAAATATTTGCCGGGTTTGTCCCCATGTTCATAATATATCGCTTTAAGCTGAGTGAACGATCTATGGGCTTGAAGGTTTAAGATAGTGTGTAGCTCCTGTCTTAGTTTGGTTAGTTGTAGAAATTCTTTATGATCCAGAGAATGTTTGTGGGAGGATTCCAGTGTAGTGATTTGGGAGTATAATAAAGCTAGGGCGGTCGATTGCTGTCGTTTCAAAGTGGCACAGTGGCGAATGAAATGACCACGAATTGCACATTTATGGGCTTCCCAAACGGTGGTAAATGAAACATCTGGTGTGCAGTTGTGTTTGAAAAAATCTGTGAGAAATGTAGTAGTGGTGTGTTGTAGTGTCTTATCTAAGAGTATAGACTCATTTAATCTCCATGATTTTTGCGATGATTTAACTAGTGGGGATTGGAGTGTGAGCGTGAGTGGAGCATGGTCTGACCATGTGATGGGGCCATAAGAAGTCCTACACAGCAGAGATAAGTGATAGTAAGGAATGAAAAAATAATCAATGTGGGAGTACGAGTTGTGTGGTGTGGAAAAAAAACTATAATCTTTGTCTGTGGGATGGGAGGCTCTCCATACATCCACCAATTGAAACTCATGTAGTAACTTATTAATTTTTGTGGTAACGCGTTCAGGTAGACGTGTGTGGCCATTAGAGGTGTCCATATGGGGTTCAAGTGCCACATTGAAATCCCCTCCTACAATAAGGAGCCCTTCCTGAAAAGGACGCAGTTCAGAAAGGGCTTTGGCTAATATTTTGTGTTGTTGTACGTTAGGGAGGTATATATTTGCGAACGTATATACCTGCCCAGCAATACTGCCTTTCACAAATACATATCTCCCGTCCCGATCAGCTATGTGTGCAATCTCTTGAAATGGTACGTTTGGAGAAAAGGACAGCAGTCCCTTTAATTTTAGCGTTGGGAGCGCTGCTGTAGTATCCCTGGGGGAAATTTGGATTGGTAAGTTTGAGGTGGTCAGGGGCTTTAAAGTGTGTTTCCTGAAGGAACACTACTGAGGCCTTATGGAATTTAAGGTCTCGGAGGAGGTGTGACTGTTTTTCCGGAATATTCAGGCCTTTGGCGTTGAGAGAAAGAAACGTTAGCTCCGCCGGTTGGTAGGGTGTGTGTCCAGTGGGGTTGGTCATTGTACTGTACTGTCCCCGTGGGAGGAAGGTCGGATAACACAATGGGTGGGAAGGAGAAGGGGGGGTTGGGGAAAAGAAAAAGGGAAAGGAAGGGGGTATGGAAAATTATGTAGAAATTGTCCGTAGGCGTCTATTGGGGGGTAACTTACTTCAGAGGAAGCCACCTCCGGAAAACCCAGATACCTAACAATAATTCAAGGGCGCCAAAGGGTTGAGGGTGGGTGTCAGCCGTCAACTAAAAACTAGCGGCCCAACTAAATAGTCAGTAACAATCAACAAAAAACTGTTATAACATCAAATATGGAGCTCGGCCTTCCCAGACGGAGAAACTCCAAATACAAACATTAGCAATTAGAATCCACATTGCAATATAATTACATGAAACAGTATCAGACATCTATCAATAGCTGACCACGGCTTGTGGTCAGTTTAGTATTGGGTAGTGGAGAACAGGACATCATTGGTAATGCTAATAGTGTTAACTTGGGGGTGGGCTAGTGGTCTAGTTGCAATGTTAGCTATCAGATTTGCTCAAAGTTGGTGTTGGTGAACGGGCGGTGGGAGCGGTGTTTTTTTTTGCAGGGGTGAGCCACCATACCTTATAGTTGGAGTATAGCGCTATTATCTGGGGAGCCAACTGAGTCCTCTCTCCAGATCTGATAGCTAAGCATTATGGGGGTACCAACTAGAACAGAGACACTTATACTGAATATGGTGTCAACACATGTACCTATCTAACGTAGATATAAAGGTCATGGGGCGACTAATACACTTATGAAGAGGGGGGGGGGGGTGCTACCTCTATGCGTATCACAGACAACCTGCGTCCACGTCCTTGTAATATGATGATTATATCTGTGGCACAGGTCGTTATTGTGTAGGTAAACATAAATGTACTCCAGACACCATATGGCAGCTTCCAAAAAAATGGACATGTCACATGGATTCTGGGGACCCCATGTTGGATGCTGTAAGTATGAAGTTATCTTCAAAACATTGACTTAGGGAACACGTAGCATCATATGAAGACAGGAACAGAGGGGGGGGGAGCGTAAAGCATGTGTAGTAAAGATACATCTCGTGTCTACATCTCAGCGGTGTCACAGTGTAATATGCATTATTGATGTTCCATGGGTGCACCGGGATTATACGAATAAACAGGTATCGCCCCCGTGTAGGGTCAGGAACTAACACTTTGTGGACAGTAAACATTTACATCGGGAGAGCTATGTGTAATCTTGATTTAACATAAACACAGTGATAGCGTGGTGCTAGAAAAATAAGGGCAGTTTCGTGTATATAGGCGTTATACAACCTGTGTCCCTTTCTCAGCAGTGTTGTAGCTAAGTCCAGCAATCAGGAGATGAGGTCGAAATCCCAAGAAACAAAAAGAGAAGGGGGTGATAGGAGTTCATATGTGTCTCGGGTGTCAAACAAAAATTGCACAAGATGTCTCTGGGCAGTCCTGTAACCATTTTGACAGAATGTCACATCTCCCTAGTAAGCCAACCTAGAGGAGATGGAGCAGTGGACTGATAAGGGCGTCATTCTTCCCGCTCTCTAGGTGTGGGCTGTGTGGCGTTCGATGTGCCCCTTGGGGTGCCCATGGGGTCTCTGTGCCTGGTGGCGTATCTGGCCCGTTGTCGGTAGGGTCGAGGGGCTCGTGAGGTCGGTGGCCGAAGTTGTGGGAGGCTCCAATCGGCGATATCCATCTCCGGGAGCCCTAATTCCTCTAGGAAGCGTGGGAGCTCCTGATGGTAACGGAGCATTTTCGTAGTGGAACCATCTCGGACGTGGAGACTAAACGGATGGCCCCAAAAATATTGAACACCTCTGTGCTGTAACTCTTGTGTGATGGGGCGAAGAGCCCTGCGGGCTTGTAGGGTCAAGTCCGATAGGTCTTGGTAGAAAGAGATCACGGTGTTCTCGTATGTCCAAGTGCCCACCTCTCTAGCCTTCCGTAACACCGCTTCTTTCAGGTGGAAGTCTGTGATGCAGCAGACGATATCTTGTGGCGGTGCACCAGTTGGACCACGGGGGCGCAGAGCGCGATGTGCTCTGTCCATTTTAAATTCTGCCTCTGTAGCTCGACCCAGAAGGGTGTTGCAGATAGATGATGCCACTCTCGCAGTGTCCTCAACCTCTGGTGGAGGGAGTTCAGGGACTCCTCTAAGGCGGATGTTGTGCCTTCTTCCTCGGTTATCGAGGTCCTCCAGCCGTCGTGCATAGTCAGCTAAATACAATGCCTGTTGATGGGAGGCTTTTGATATATGGGACAGCTGTTGTGTTTGTTTGGAGATTTCAGTCTCCTGTTTGGTTAGTCTTTGTTCAACGTGTTTTAGGTCTGACCGGAGCGTGGATATAGCTTCCGTGATCGTGAGTTTGAGCTCAGAGATCAGTGTCCCGAAGTCCTCCTTCCAGGGGGCAGATGAAAAAATAGCATGCGCCGACACTGAAGTTGAGGGCTCTGTAGAGTGTCTCTGTGGAGCTTTAGGCATATCATCCGAGTCCATGGAGGACGTAGGTGAGTGAGCGGCTGAGGCCGGGAGCTAAAGGTTCAGGCAGCCATCTTCAGCAACGGCAGGACACGCCCCCTAGTTTTTTTTTCTAAACACTTTAAAATGTTGCCTTTTTCCCTCCAGCCAAAAGCTGAGGGCTTAATTAGAGGGGAAGTAGAAGCTGCTAACCTGATATTTGTAAATTACACATACAGGTAACCAAACTTTGGGCTATAATACACTTCCCGTTAGAATATGGTGCTCCATGGAGCATACAGATATTCACATTTTAATGAATAAATACACTTTTACACTTATATAACTTTATGTGGCCCTACAGGTTATTTTTTTTTTTTACTTATGATCCACCTGAAGAAGCAAAAGTTAAAAAATCCTTTGTCACTGTGCCGGAGTAAACCCGCCATGTATTATTGCAGGTACAGACACATTTTCACTGAGCTCTGTCCCTTAGGTGAGGCAAAGATCGTATGATGACTGGCAGCAGCCGCTAAGCCAATCAGCACAGAGGGATGTTATGAGCACCTGATCGTGGTCTGTCAGGGCTGACAGTTTCTCTACTTGTGCAGAGAAAGACCTTCATTTTTGAATGCCACCCAAGAGGGGACCTAGTTAAAGGGACATTCCCACCAAAAAATGTAAAGGTTTTATTTTTTTTAATTTTATTTTGTATTGTTGATTTTAGATATCTTTTGTTTTTGTTACGTGACTGTATTTAATAAAATATGTAACTAAACAAGAATGACTAGGTGACGCCATTTTGTGAAATATAGTGTTTTTGGGTGCCACCCCCTAGTGACTTTACAGCACTAGTATTTTCCTATGGGCCTGGGGACACAGAGTGCAGTCTATAAGTCAGAATTCGGATCATAGACTTGCATTGAATGGGTGTGTAAAGTAACTATTACATCACAAGGGACAGAGTTATGATCCTGTTTGATCAGGTCAGTCTCCTCTCTTTGAGAGAAAAAGGTAAAAGCAGATTGGCACCCGGATGGCGGTTGGTTAGAAATGATTCATTCAATGTGATACAAAGTATCAAAAAGTTCATCAGTCAGATAGAAGCTTGACGTGTTTCGCGCTTGACAGGGCTTAATCATAATGATTAAGCGCTGTAAGTGTGAAACACGTCAAGCTTCTGACTGCCGATTTGTTTTCCACTTCTTTTGCTGTGATGAAATTTTTGATACTTTGAATCACATTAAATGAATCATTTCTAACCAACCGCCATCCGAGAGCCAATCTGCTTTTACCTTTTTCTCTCATCGACTTTTGGTGCTGGCCGAGCACCAGCAGAGGCACCGGAGGATATGAGTGGGATAACTAACCTCTTCACGCTCACTTACGAGCCCGGATTACCTCCTTCAGTCTCCTCTCTTTGTCTTGGAAGGCAGGTAAAAAAAAGTTGTACACAGCCACCTAGTCCTGTCCAATGATACACAGGAGCCAGTAAGAGAGCAGGGGGAGTATCGTATGACAACGTTATGCAGGCTTTGGCAACAGTTTTAAAGTGAGATTGGCTGGGAGATTTGGGACAAGATTGCATCATGGGAAATGTTCACAAAATGGAGCCAGGAGCTAAACACCTAATTTTATTTTTCCTTTTACATACAAGTAATTAAATCATATAATAAAACTGTGGCATATGATTTATATATGAGTTATCTAGTTACATCTTATGTAATTGGTAGTGTCCCTTTAAGATTTTGGATAAACCATTTTGGGTAAATAAGCAACAGGGATGCATGACATTGAATCAAATAGACATGTTAATATGATACTGTGTAGTAACTGAATAGAAGTGTGCTAAATTCGGACTCTTCTCGTTTAATTGAAGAACACCAACGCTTGTGTCAGATAAAGAAACTAAAAAGAGGGACATTTCTGGTGCCATTAATGCTTATAAGGGTTTTTTTAACCACTTTAGTGGAGTTTGAACAAACAAAGATGTCAACATTTCAAATACTTAAACTGATATAACAATTCATCCTTGAGCACCAGATGGTTATACAAGGCCATGTTGATACTGTAATATCCTTGAAAACATAAGGTTCATTGAATTTTCTTCCCGACTTGAATTTGAATATAAAAGTAATTGATACATTGGTTTAATTATCCAGAATACAATTTAGGTAATTAGGTAGGTAATTTTACATCATCAAAAATATTCTAGCTATGTAGCAGATGTAAAAAAACAACAATTTTATCCAAATTTCGGCAAATAAATTATGTTTTATGGTTTAACAAATTATGCTGAGTTGTGCTATGTTGTTATCTAAAGAATAGTGTCACTTCAGTTTGTAAATGTTAAAATGTGCCATAAAGTTGCTCCAAAAATTAGAAAATGTTGAGTCAAAGCTCACAAATTCAGTTAGTAAACATCCAAAAATATTACATTTACAAAATATATACATACATTAACAAAAATGTGTATTAATATTATTATTGGTAAAGGTCTACAAGTGGTACAAATTTGGAGCACTGTACAATTGATTTTTACAGATTAAAATCCCCAGAAAGTAAATCTTCACAACATTTTGATACCTATTTACATAAATTAAATGAAATATTTGAAATACATAAACCTTTAGCCAAAGTTCTGAATACAACAGTTCTACAAAGAACTTTATTAGTAACTATGAAAGAGGTAAGTACAGATAATACCACGCACCTTTGATGAATATGCCAGAAGAAAAAAGCCACCATATTTTGGAGCTTTATCTCATCACCCCAGAAAATAATGCAGCATTAAGATCAACTGAGTAGTTTTTATTTTCTTAGTTCACAAATATTTTTCCCATCCTCCTCCAGCCATGCTAAACTGGATTAGCCTGTTCTCAGCAAACAGTAAAAACTAGGTCAGTCTAACAACATTGTTGCACAGTGATGATGTGATTGCAATAGTCTGCTAGCAATCATATTTTATAACACTCATGGTCTCCGTGTGTAGGTAATGATGGCACCTAGAGCATCTTAAATCCTGCAATGTTGGTGCTTCAAGGATCAGGTTTGTAACATTTTAGTTTGAGCCCAGATAACTAAATGTATTCCACTGTTTTTTGTTTTTTTGTCCCTTCTTCAAATGAACCGTCTTCTGGGAGTGTTTTATGTTTATGTATGAAGATGCTATTGTAAATATATTCCAATCAGAAAAAATGAGTTGCAGGTTTATTTAATTTCCTTATATACATTTCAGATTTACTTTTCCAAAATAAAAGTATGAGTCTTCCTTCACAGCTGTTACATGTGCAAATATCTTTGCATGTTGTATCACATTTTTGTTTGTTTTGGTTAAGTGATGTAATGGAAATATTAACAATGCTTTGTAATATGATCACAATATATCTGTAATGTATCTGCCTCTGTACTGATTTTAGCTATATACCACTATATAAAATAAACATCCAGTGCCATCAATCTATTGTATCATAAATTATTTCCATTTCACCAAATATACCACATTTGTTCTTCAGAATAAGCATATACATTCAGAATGTATTTTTGTTGTAATAAAGGTATGTTTGACAGTGTAAAATAGGTCTTTCTTACTGTACATTGGAGACTTTAACCATAGTTCTTAAATGTATACCCTTTGTAAAGTAGTAGAACTTTTTAATGAAACATATTCCTGTGGTGTACTTTATAAATTCCATTAGTATGTTAGACTAGAAACATAGAAACATAGAATGTGTCGGCAGATAAGAACCATTCGGTCCATCTAGTCTGCCCAATTTTTTTTGAGTACTTTTATTAGTCCCCCTTTCCCGGTCTTATAGCTAGGATAGCCTTGTGTCTATCCCACGCATGCTTAAAATCCTTGACTGTGTTTACCTCTACCACTTCTGCTGGCAGGCTATTCCATACATCCACTACCCTCTCAGTAAAGTAATACTTCCTGATATTACTTTTAAATCGTTGCCCTTCTAATTTAAGACTATGTCCTCTAGTTGTGGTCTTTTAAATATACTCTCTTCCTTTACTGTGTTGACTATATCTACTATGTCTCCATAAACTCTCTGTAATTTACATATCAGTGGATATATTAAGATAATCAAATTCTTCCTGGTATATATTATCTATACCACATACAATTTGTTAACATTTATATTATATGTTCTTAAGTAATTTGTTGAAACCAATAATGAAAAACCAAATATAGTGCATTTTAATTTGAATGCATAAAATATGGAATTGGTCATGTTCACATGGTCTAAGTTTAATTTTAAAAAGGCCTATTATATTTATTTTAATAATTACTATATTATATGCTCTACTTTTATCTCCCAAATATGCCAAATTAACAGGTAATTTGCTAATAGTTAAGTGCCTGTCTTAAGCAATTACACACATTTCCCTAGGTTCTTTTAACCTCTTAAAGCGACACTGCCATAATAACCATGGTTTCTTTTATTTAGCATCAATTTCTTAATGTTTGTAAAATCAGCAATGCAGAATAATAAATGCAGCACTGTTAATGGATTTACAGTAGGCTTTTGTTTGGATTTCATAAAATTGTAAAAAGAAAATCTCAATGTTTAGTGTTTGTCCAGTATTTATTTTAAAAACTATCACTGGCATCTGAAAAATCATGCAGCCAATGATAATTAAGTCTAACCACTCCACAAGATTGCCAAGGATTCTAAGCTTGCCCCTTGTCAGGGCTTGTCACATTTAGCTTTCAAATTGTGGATACATTTTGACTAGTGTAATTGTTTTGGGGCACATTAATTCAATAATGGAGCAAAGTACAATAGCACTCAATGGCTGCACAAATTATAGACAAATTCCAGCACTAATCTATGGTCAAGCTTGTTGAGGCGGAACACGTGAGATGCTGTCTTTCTGCTGTATATGTTGATTTATTTTCAAGTACAGCAAAGCCTATATGCAATTTTTTGAATAGTGCTGGACTTTGTCTATGATTTGTGCAGCCACTGAGAGCGCTTGTATTTTGCTCAATTCCTGATGTTTGTATCTGCACAGTGGAAACCTGTAAGGGACACCTGACTGCACAGTGGGCCTCACTGCTGTCACTTACTGGGGGGCATGCCTGATTAGCCTGGACTCTACCCTGTCTCCACATTAATTAAAGGGTACAATTCAAACCTGTTAAACAGGGCTCCAACTGTGGTGGACAGCTAGAATATAAAAACAGTATTCGCTGAGTGTGATATCCTTGACCAGGCATTTTTACAGGAGATATTATTCATATTATTCACTGATGATTGTGTCTATATTACAGCCCTGCTCAGCCTTTGGTGTCATTTTTATTTGTAAATTCATGGGCATACGTTGTTGTTACTTATTAGCACTTTTTATGTATTTTTATATATATATGATGCTATTTATTAAATCCCTTTTCTACTTTAATAATTTTTGAATAAAGATTATGTTTTAATGAGTTGTTTATGCAAACACACCAGATCTCCGCACTGGATCTCGCTAATATCACGATGTGAGTACATGGATTACATATGTATCTATGTATTATTTTATATTATAGTATTTATATGTAATTAATAATTTATTTATTTACATCTGTGTGTGTGTGTGTGTATATATATATACGTTTATAATTAAAATGTATCTCTATGTATCTTATCACTTATTTTTGTTTAATAATGTATATTATTGCCATTTATAATATAATATATACATATATAGTATATATTTTAATAATATAAATACATAATATTATGTATTATTCCTTTATTAAACTAGGCCCTGCCTTTACTATTGTGGCTAATTGGTGCATTCCAGTACATTTCGAATAAATTTGGCTAAGGCAGTTTGAGCCAATTATATAATAGGAAAAGTGTCATTCAAGGCTATTTTTTTCCAATTCGAGTCACTTGTGAACAATAAGTTCAGTTCAGGCATCCAAATTTCTCTTTACAATTCCCTGCTACATTAATAGGCCCCTAAATGTCACTTGTTTGCTTTCGCATAACATTTTTTGGCATTGTAAAAGTACAATTTATTCAGGCAATTGTTACAAATTAAATATTTTTTTAGACAACGGCACATACACACAACCCCGGAAACATACACACACAATCAAGCAAACATACAAATACAATCTTGCAATCCCATGCACTCACAGTCACATACAAACAGCCACACACAGACAGACAGCCGCGCACTCAGTCACATACAGACACCGTCAGTCATATATAAACAGTCACATACAAACACAGACAGTCAGTCACATACACACAGTCAAACACATACACACACAGACAGAATCACATGCACACAAGCCTGTAGTTTTTTAAAATTAATTTCACTGCAGGGGAGGAAGGCATTTCTGCTACAGCCTGGTCTGTGTCTCCAACTCAGGCACAGAGCATCTTCACTTTTAGTCCTGCTGAGTGTCGAGATGTCATGAGACGTCTGGTGGTCAGAAACTAAAGCATGGTTTGAGAGGGGGTGATGCAGGAAGTCTGTGCAGCTAGCACACACACTGCTCCCTTAGAATAAAAAATAAATAAAAAACTTATCCGAGCAACGTGGGGTGCCAGGTGAGAATGATAATACCTGGATATTATTTCATAATATATTTTTATTATAATATACACAGTATAATATAAATATAGTCACACATGGATTAAATGCAAATATGCAAAATGAAATGTATAAATATTTATATAATACAGTTACACACACAGTCACACAAAGTCTCTCTCACACACACACACACACACACACACACACAGTATGGGCTTCTTTTCAGGTGCTCGCTGCAGGCAGGCTAAGGCAACTTACACTGGGCTCACGTGGAGGAGGCAATCAGCCATTCAGATGAGGCTTCTGAACTTCCTGACATTCAGGAAAGCTGGAAATCCTCTACTGATTGGCAGAGACTGCCTTCACTGAGAGCTCTCATTCTGGGACTCTGTATCGTCCTGGAATGAAGCTGCCTGAGACCTGGGATATTGTGGGAAGCACATGTAAAAGGGAGATCTCAACTTTAAAGAAAACCTTTTAAATTGGGGTTGTTTGTTAATTCTTCATCTATAGCAAAAATAACAAAGTAGAAAGTGAGAAATAAAGTGCAAACACATATGCATTAAATCCCATGTATTATGTATCCAATTAAAGTCACTTTTGTTAATTAAAACTTGAATTATTAAATTGATCTTGTTGTTTTTGTCTTTAAACCCAAAGCTGTGTATTCACATTTGCGTTTTATCACAAGGGTATTCAATATAACAAAATTACAGAAAATGTAATTGCATTTAAACATTGTGGGTTAAGAGTCGAGTGAACTTTAACCCCTTAACGACAGGTGACGTGCCAGGCACGTCACGGCAAATCGAGGACTTGCCGACAGGTGACGTGCCTGGCACGTCATGCACTAAATGGAGTAAAGAAAGCGACCAGCGGTCGCTTTCTTTACTCTAACGGTGTTGCTACAATGCCTCTAGGTAGAGGCATTGTGCAACACCCCCCAAATGTGCAGGGGCGCGCTACGATCACTCCACGGAGTGATCGTAGCAGCCATTTAAAAATGGCTGCGCCCGCTGCACACATGTGCTTAGAAAGCGAACGATCGTTCGCTTTCTAAGCATCTGCGGTGTTGTTAAAGTGCCTCGCCAGCGAGGCACTTAACAACACCTTCAGCTGCCCCAGAGCCGATGGTGGTCGCTCTCCTGAGCGACCCCATCGGCTCAGTAGAAGGGAACGCTGCCTATACAGGCAGCGCTTCCCTTCTAATGGCAAGAGCATCGGAAGTGAAAGTATTTCACTTCCGATCCTCTAGGGGGAGCCAATCGATGCCGGCACAACAGATCTATGTGATCTGTGTGCAGGCATGTATGGTAAGTGCTCTGATGAGCACTTATCATACTGTCAAAGGCAATATTAGCAAATATTGCCTTTGACAAGTATTGATCTGCCTCCCTCACCTTACTAGTTATAGTAAGGGAGAGAGACAGATCAGATAAAGTAAAAAAATAAAATAACATAATAAAAAAAATATTTAATAAAATTTTAAACACCAAGGGCTTTTATAAAAGCCATTTAACCCCTTCCCTGCCATTGATCGCTGTGTACGCAGTGATCATACACAGCAGCACATTTTTTGCTGTCTGCATTTTTTAGGGGTTCATTTTTTTTTTTACTGTAATTCATTACAGTATAAAAAAAAGCTCTTTTAAGAGAGATTAACCCCTTTCTTGCTGTAGATCACTGCCTAAGCAGCGATCTGACGCAAATGCAGCAATCTTGCTGCAGAAGCATTTTTAAAATTTTTTTTACTTTTTTATTACACCCGTCACGTGTTAATTATACCCGCTAGGGGACTACGTTTAACGTAAAAAAATTTTTTTTAGCTGTCTGACCGCATGTATAGCGATCAGTAACAGCTGATAAGTGACAAAGGCGGGTTGGCGTTTGCTTAGATGAGCATCACCATTCGTCTGGTTAGATCAATATTTGTAAATATTTGATCTGACCCGTGTAGATCTGCCTCCCTCTCACTTGAGTTTTAGTGAGGGAGGGAGACAGAGCTGTATAATGTAAGTTTTTAATTATAATATATTTAATAGAATTGAGACCCAAAGGCTTTTATAAAAGCCGTTTCCAGTATTTAACCCCTTCCCTGCAATTGATCGCTGTGTACGCAGTGATCTTACACAGCAGCACATTTTTTGCTGTCTGTGCATTTTTTTAGGGGTTATTTTTTTTTACTTTGATTTATTACAGTATATCAAAGGCTCTTTTAAGAGCTATTAACCCCTTCCTTGCCGTATATCACTTCCTAAGCAGCACATATGGTCACTGCCTAAGCAGTGCATATGGTCACTGCCTAAGCAGCGCATATGGAGCAATCTAGTCGCAGAAGGATTTTTTTTTGCTATCAGCATTTTTTTTGTCAGACTCGCTAGGGGTTAGTTATACCCACTAGGGGATTACGTGTATTCCTTTTGAAGCTGTCTGAACGCGTGTATAGCGATCAGTAACAGCCGATCAGTGGCAAAGGTGGTTTGGTGATTTCTCAGATGAGCATCACCATTCGTCTGGTTCGTAAATATTGTTCTGACCCATATGGATCTGCCTCCCTCTCCTCACTTGAGTTTTAGTGAGGGAAAGAGACAGATCTGTATAACATAATTTTTTAATTGTAATAAATTAAATAAAATGTAAAAAAATTGTGAGTCCCAAGGGCTTTTATAAAAGCCATACCCTTTGTATAGTGTAGTGTATTAACCCCTTCCCTGCCACTGATCACTGCACAGCAGAACCTTTTTTCTTGTCTGTGCATTTTTAGGGGTTAATTTTTTTGTACAGTACTACAAAGGCTCTTATAAGAGCTATTAACCCCTTCCTTGCTCTACATGTTCAAATTCCAAGTTTGAAAATCAAAAAGCGCACCTCTCAAATGTAGCCTTTCAACACCCAACAAAGCTGACAAAGCTATGCATGGGTGGTATCCCTGTGCTCGGGAGATGTTGCTGAACATATATTGTGGTATTGTTTGTCAGTGACACATACCGAAATATGTGAATTTGTGTCTAAAGTACAATGTATGTGGGAAAAAATACACAATAAAATGACTACCACAAACTTTGACAAAGGCTGGTGGTAGAATTGGTGCATGGAAAGTGTTAAAATAACACCATTTAAAATAGCCTAGGGTGTCTACTTTTACAAAATATATACTTTTTGGGGTAAAATACACTGTCCTACTTTAAAAAAAAAGTCCCAAATGAAAGATGGGCTCAGGCTGGCTACACGTCAATATTCCAAGTTGAAAATGCGCACCTTCACAATGTGGCCCTTTTAGCCCCCAAACAACCCAACAAACCTATGCATGGGTGGTATCCCTGTACTCAGGAGATGTTGTTGAACACATATTGGGTTATTGTTTGGCAGTGACACATACCAAAATCTGTGAATTTATGTCTAAAATACAATATTTGTGAAAAAAAAACACACAAAAATTACTACCACAAACTTTGACAAAGGCTGGTGGTAGAATTAGTGCATGGAAAGTGTTAAAATACCACCATTTGAAACAGCGTAGGGTGTCTACTTTTAAAAAATATATGGGTTGATGGGCTAAAATACACTGGCTGCTTTCAAATATGTCCCAAATGGGACATGGGTGCAGGCGGTCTGCATGTCAAAATTTCAATTTGGAAAACCAAAAACCTGCACCTACCAAATTTGGCCTTTTACCCCCCAAACAACCCAACAAACCTATGCATGGGTGGTATCCCTGTACTCAATAGATGTTGTTGAACACTTATTGGGGTGTTATTTGGCAGTGACACATACCAAAATCTGTAAATTCATGTCTGAAGTACAAGGTTTGTGAAAAAAAAACACAAAAAAATTACTACCACAAACTTCGACAAAGGCTGGTGGTAGAATTAGTGCATGGAAAGTGTAAAAATACCACCATTTGAGATAGCCTAGGGTGTCTACTTTTAAAAAATATATGGGTTGATGTGGTAAAATACACTGGCTGGTTTCAAATATGTCCCAAATGGGACATGGGTGCAGGCTGTCTGCATGTCAAAATTTCAAATTGGAAAACCAAAAACTGCACCTCCCAAATTTGGCCTTTTACCCCCCAAACAATCCAACAAACCTATGCATGGGGGGTATCCCTGTACTCAATAGATGTTGCTGAACACTTATTGGGGTGTTATTTGGCAGTGACACATACCAAAATCTGTAAATTCATGTCTGAAGTACAAGGTTTGTGAAAAAAAAACACAAAAAAATTACTACCACAAACTTTGACAAAGGCTGGTGGTAGAATTAGTGCATGGAAAGTGTTAAAATACCACCATTTGAGATAGCCTAGGGTGTCTACTTTTAAAAAATATATGGGTTGATGGGGTAAAATACACTGGCTGGTTTCAAATATGTCCCAAATGGGACATGGGTGCAGGCTGTCTGCATGTAAAAATTTCAAGTTGGAAAACAAAAAACTGCACCTCACAAATTTGGCATTTTAGCCCCCAAACAACCCAACAAACCTATGCATGGGTGGTATCCCTGTACTCAGGAGAAATATTAGAATCTATTTAGCATGTTTTTTCGTTCGCTATTGTCGATGAGGAGAAGTTGTTTCAAATAAAAACAAAGAAATTTGTGTATTTTTTTTTTTTTTTACCATATTTTATTATTTTTTTTTAATAATATGATAAGATATGATCAAAAATATGGCATCCATAGAAAGCCCTTTTTGTCCCGATAAAAACAATATATAATATGTGTGGGTACAGCAAATGACGAAGAAGAAAATTACTGCTAAACACAAACAGCACAGAAATGTTAAAATAGCCATTGTCCAGAAAGGACAAAAATGTTTCAAAGGCTCTGTCCTTAAGGGGTTAAACGAATAATTCAGTTTGTCTTTTCTTTCCCCATCTCCATTAGTAACTCTAATCCACCATCATACTCTGGTGTTATCCTTTGTGTTATAAAATACCTGATAGATTTTGCTTAAATTGATGGTATTAGTAATTAGCACACACTTCTAAATGCAGTACAATACACAATAATAAAATAACAATAATTTATCAAAGTACATGATAGCACATTCAAATAAAATGCCATAAAAAACAAACATATACCACTGTGGCTTTCTAAGGGCAAGAGCACAGGAGGCAGGAAGTAGCTGCTTCCTGTGCCATGGAGGCTTTCCCACGATTGCCTCATCAGAGAGGCAATCTGTGACTGTCTGGTCAGATCAATATTTGTAAAATATTTTTTACACTTTGGATCTGCCTCCATCTCCTCACATTGTTTTCAGTGAGGAAGAGAGACAGATCAATGTAATAAAAGTAAGTTACAATAATAAAAATACAGTAAAACAATAAAAATAAAAAAAAAAAGAGACCCAATGGCTTTTATAACTCATTCCCTGCGTTTAACCCCTTCCCTGCCATTTATCCTGCATAAGCAGTGATCTTGCACATCAGCGCATTATTTGCTGTTTGTGCCTTTTTTAATGGTTCACTTTTTTGTACTGTAAAGTACTACAAAGGCTCTTCTAAGCGCTATTAACCCCTTCCTTGCCATAGATCACTGCTTACGCAATGATATTGATGCCACAGCAATTTTTACCTGTCTGCATATTTTTTCATTTTTTTTTTACACCCCCCAGGGGGTTACCTGTAAAGTAAAAATATTTTAGATTTTTTTTTCCAGCTGTTTGAGCGCATGTATAGTGATCAGTAACAGCATATTAGTGGCAAAGGCTCAGATGAGCATCAACATTCGCCTGGTCAGATCAATACTTGTGAATTGATCTGACCAATTTGTATCTACCTCCTTCTCCTCACTTACTTTTTTGTGAGGCAGTAAAATTGTCAGGTTTTATGAATTCCCTGTGTAGTAACACCTTCCCTGCCATTGATCACTGTATAAGCAGTAATCTTGGACAGCAACAATTTTTTATGGATTAATTTCATTGTACTGTAATGTATTACAGTACTACATAGGCTCTTCTAAGAGCTATTAACCCTTTCTTTGCTGTAGATCACTGCTTAGGCACTGATTCTGAGACCGCTGACTCATGGTTCGATTTTGACCCTGGTCAGCTTTCTGATATATCATCTAGTGATGTATCAGTGGCTGCTGAGCCCTCGCCACTGTCACAACCTGGGATAACAGGCCAGGGAGGAGCCTCATTGCAGGGCAGGGTGTGGGGTCTGTCTGCACCCCACGATGCATAACTGGGAAGGACTGGTAGCTGAAACTGGGACTGAGACAAGACTGGTAGCTGAGACTGGGACTGAGGCAGGACAGGTAACAGAGAATGGAACTGAGACACGACTGGTAGCTGAGACTGGGACTGAGGCAGGACTGGTAGCTGAGACTGGAACTGAGGCAGGACTGGTAGCTGAGACTGGAACTGAGACAAGACTGGTAGCTGTGACTAAACAGACAGGACTGGTAGCTGAGACCAAACAGACAGGACTGGTAGCTGAGACCAAACAGACAGGACTGGTAGCTGAGACCAAACAGACAGGACTGGTAGCTACTGCATCAGGTTTGGAAACAGAACAGTGTTATTCACCTGAATGGTATTATACCCTATGGTTGAGCCTCAGGTAAATAACCACCCAGGACTTGTACACTGACTGCAACAGCACACTGAAGCAGAGATACACAGGGAGTACTGGACGAGAAGGATAGTCAGCAGGCCGGGTCATACACGAAACAGGAACAAGGTACAACGTAGGAATTCAGAAGGCAAGGTCACTAGACAGGCAAAATGGTCGAGGCAGACAGAAAAGAGCGGAGTCAAAATCAAGCAGGAGTCAGAACCGGGAATTCAATAATCAATATATAAATGCTAGAACTAGAAACAAGGCACTAACACAGGCTGCAACCAAAGCAATGCAAAGGCACTGATTGCCATAAGCTGCAGGTTTAAATAGGGAAGGGCTGAGGATAACGAGGCAGCTGACAACAGGAGTAGAATGGGAACACCACAATAGCGGCCACTAGAGGCTGAAGACAAAAACAGCCATAAACCCAGAATAACCGTGACAGCCACAAGGAGTCGTAGGTGTCCACTTTAAAAAAATATACGGTTTGATGGGGGTAAATTACGCTGGCTGGCTTCAAAGATATATCCCATATAGGACATGGACCAGGTTGACTACATGTCAAAATTCCAAGTTGGAACACTGAGATGGGTACCTCAGAAATATGGCTTTCACCCTCCAAAAAAACAAACCTATGCATGGGTGGTATCACTTTACACGGGAGATGTTGCTGAACACATATTGGGGTGTTGTTTGGCAGTGACATATACCAGAATCTGTGAATTCATGTTTGAAATACAATATATGTAAAAAAACACTCCAAATAATTACTAACCAAAATTTGACAAAGGCTGGTGGTAAAATTAGTACATGTAAAGTATTATAATACCACCCTTTAAAATACCTTAGGAGGTCTAGTTCCCACAAATATATGGTTTGATGGGGTAAAATACATTGGCTGGCTTCAAAAATGTTCCAAATGGAATGGCTACATGTGAAAATTCCAAGTTGGAAATGCGCACATCTCAAATGTTGCTTTTAGCACCAAAACAAATCAACAAACCTATGCATGGTTGGTATCAGTGCACTCAGGAGATGTTGCTGAACACATATTGATTTGTTTGTTGGCAGTGGCAAGTACCATAATCTGAAAATTCATGCCTGAACTAAAATGTGTGTGAAAAAAATGACTTCCCAACATTTTGACAAAGGCTTGTGGTAGAATTAGTACATGGAAAGTTTTAAAACACCACCATTTGAAATACCCTTGGATGTCTAGTTTTCCAAAATATATGGTTTGATGGGGTAAAATTATTGACCGACTAGTTGGGAATGTGCACTTTCTAAATGTGGCCTTATGGCGCCCAAACAACCCAACAAACCTATGCATGGGTAGTATCCCTATACTCAGGAGATGTTACTGAACACATATTGAGGTGTTGTTTGGCAGTGACACATAACAGGATCTGTAAATTCATGCCCAAAATACAATTTATGTGGTTAATAAAACTTAAAATAATTACTAAAACTTTGACATAGGCTGATGGTAGAATTAGTGCATGGAAAGTGTTAAAATACCATCATTTGAAATACCCTAGGGTGTCTAGTTTTCAAAAATATATGGTTTTGAGGGGTAAAATACACTGACTGGCTTCAAAAATGTCCCAGATGGTACATGGGCGCATGTTTTCTGAATGTCAAAATTCCAAGTTGGAAAACCAAAAAGCGCACCTCTCAAATGTGGCCTTTTAACCCCCAAACAAGCTGACAAACCTGTACATGGGTGGTATCCCTGAACTCAATAGATGTTGCTGAACACATATTGAAGTGTTATTTGTCAGTACCCCTTCACATTTTCAGAAAATGTTTACCTGGATTGCAAACTGTGTGAAAAATCACCATTTTTTTTTAATAAAAACTTTGGAAAAGGTTGGTGGTAAAATGGCTACATGAAAAGTGTCAAAATACCCCAAGTTAAATGCCCTGAGTTGTCTAGTTTTTTCCATGGATTTAGTACAGATATCAGTGTTACAATATCACTATTGCTAATTTTGAAAAAAAATATTTTGAAATAGCTTTGCACTATTATAGCACTTATAGTTCTTGCCCTGTAACTAAAATAAAAATCACAAAAACATGAAACTTGGGCTATTTCTGAACTCAGGACAAATATTATAAACTATTTATAGATGAGTATACAATTTTTCAAATAAAAGCCAGAATTTTATTTTTATTTTTTACCATATTTTTTTAAATATAAAATTATATGCTATTATCAAAATAAAGGACTCCAAAGAAAGCCCTTCTTATGTTGATAAAAACAATATATAGTTTGTCTGGGTACACTAAATGAGAGAGAAATTACAGCAAAACAAAAACATGTCACTAAAAAAAGAAACATGAGAGTTAATAAACAGGAAAGATTGTACTTACAGCAGGGTATGCCTGTATAGCAGACCTGGGCATCTTACGGCCCACAGGCCACATCCGGCCCTTTGTGCGTCCCTGTCTGGCCCGCCTGAGGCAGGGCCGATCCTGGGCGAGTGCACCGCGCCCAGGCGCAAGGATTAGGTAATAACAGTTTTGGGGGGGGGGGGGGGGGGGGGTAAAAAAAAAAAAAAGGAAGTGTCTGTGAATGTGTATAAGTGTGTATGTGTGTGTCAATGTGTATAACTATGTGTATGTTACTGTCTGTGTAAGTGTATGTACATGAGTGTCTGTGCAAGTGTATACTGTGTGTAAAGGTGGCTGTGTGTGTATTTATGTATGTGTGACAGTGTGTATAAGGGTGTCTGTGTAAATGTATGTCTGTGAGGGTGACTAAGTGTGTAACTGTGTTTGTGTGACTGTGTGTATTTATGTATGACTGTTTGTATTTATGTATGTGTGTATAAGGGTGTCTGTGTAAATGTATGTCTGTGAGGGTGACTAAGTGTGTAATTGTGTTTGTGTGACTGTGTGTATTTATGTATGACTGTGTGTATTTATGTATGTGTGACAGTGTGTATAAGGGTGTTTGTGTAAATGTATGTCTGTGAGGGTGACTAAGTGTGTAACTGTGTTTGTGTGACTGTGTGTGTTTATGTATGACTGTGTGTACAAGAGACCAGCATGGGGAACAGAAAGATAGAGATGGAAAAAGATATAAGGGATGAGGGGAGAGACAGACATGGGGTATGAGTGGCGAGAGAGAGACAGACATGGGGTATAAGTGGCGAGAGAGACAGACATGGGGTATGAGTGGCGAGAGAGAGACAGACATGGGGTATGAGTGGCGAGAGAGAGACAGACATGGGGTATGAGTGGCGAGAGAGAGACAGACATGGAGCATGAATGGAAAGAGAGAGAGACATGGAGCATGAGTGGAGAGAGAGACAGACATGAGGGAATGGGGAGAGAGAGAGACAGACATGAGGGTAGATATTGAGCAAAATTTAATTGAAATATTGTCGATGTGGCCCTCCAGCAGTGCTCGGGTTGCTCATGCGGCCCCCGGTAAAAATTAATTGCTCACCCCTGCTGTATAGGTATTAGCAGCAGGACTAGTAATGGTGCTCAGTGCCTTTATTACCTCTCCTGAGTAGAATGCACTTATTGTATTGTGAAAACAGTACAAAGAAGACCAAAAACTGTCTTGAAGTTGGTGCAATAAGAAAATGTTTAATGAGTTATTCTGACAGCAATCTGCCAGTTCAGACAGAAACTCCATATACCAGAACCCTAAAGCGGTGTGAAGACTGAGGCACTAGACCCCCCCCCCCCCCCCTCCTCTCAATACAGTAAAACTGCACATTTTAGAGTGGCCTTTTATTGTGGCTAGCCTAAGGCACACCATTGCAATAATCATGCTAATTTTCGTATACCTTTCGTGCTTGTTGAACTGGCAACAGAGTGAGTAACGCTGTTGCTGAATTCCTAGCTGGCATCACCTTTCGGATGTAACTTGTGTATTTCCAGGGGTTTGTGTGCTGGCTGTTCTCAGCTCACAAACCCCCAGAAATACACGAGAGATATCATGCCTTCGAGTGACGGGCGTGCTCTGGACTGGCAGCATGCCTGTCACTCAGGGGCACCTATGGTTATAATTAGGGTTACATTTGGAGTAGGGTTAGGTCAAGCAGTTGGGGTAGATTTAGGGTTAGGGTTAAATTTAGGGTTACCGTAAAAAGGTCACTGTAGGAGAAAATGGTTAGGAAACAAAAAAACACTACTATTGGTTATTGCCCTTTTACGTGAAAAAAAAACAGAAAAACATGGCAAAATTGGTATTTCTACACTCAGGACAGATATTAGAAACTATATAGATGTGGTCTTTTTTACCGTTTGTAATTGTTTTTAAAAAAAATCAGGTCAAAATTGGAAAGTTTTTTTGGGGCATACTTTCATCATATTTTATATTTTTTTATAGTAAATTATATCATATGATGAAAATAATAGTATCAAAAGAAAGCCCCATCTGTCCTTTAAAAAATGATATATAATTTGTGTGGGTGTACTGAATACGAAGAAAGAAATCAAAGTTAAGCTAACGTATGACTAAAATAATGGAATTCTGGTCTTCAAGGCACATCAAATGCAGCATAGAAATTTGTCACTAAGGGGTTAAAAAATATGGCTCTCTAAATGTCCACTGTTTTCTTGTTAGGAAGCTGGAGAGAACTATTTCCTCTTAGCTGTTTTCTTTGTGATGTCAGCTAGGAGAATTTCTGTTCTGTGGGTGGAGAATTAAGATGACTTATTGAAAATACAAAAAGTTTTTACAATGGGTGTAGATTTTCATTGAACTGAAAATCTGCCAGACTACAGAGCGCTGAAACTTCTCATCTGAATTTAATTTCTACTCTATCCCTCATCCCTGTAGTACTGTAGGCACTCCTGTGTGTATAAACATCCTCTTATCAAGCATTGCACAATCTGTCTTAAAGTTTCACAACATAAGGTATTTAAAAATAAACATATAAATGGTAGATAGAAGAGGAAATAAAGTTCTTCTATTTTAGCTCTAAGTAGCTTTCTATACTTGCTCATTGAGATTACAAGAGTATACATATTTTTACATGGCATTTATTGGGTTATGTTGCCCAACAGTCGGGCCCATAAATTCACTCGAGACTGTGCAAGCAAATTGTATTATTTTCTCCTCCTCCTACAAAGTGTACGCTGCACATGAACAAATTAGTGCAGATTGTGTTTTCTTGAAGAGTGAGCTTTGTAATTGTTGTGACATTGTACCATTGTTACTGGTTACCCTAACTCTCCACTCCAAAGCCATACTATTGGCACATTAGATTTTGTACGGTGACAATATTGTGAGCAGACATGAACTGTGCCTGAAGCACACGTAAACATTTCTCCAGTTAATTCACAACGGCAGGTACATGTCTTGGCTAATGACACACAAACCCATTACACAGATTGAGGTGCGGATATCATATTCTTTGGAGGTGCCAGGGACTGGAATTATTCTCTGAAAAGCAACCCCCATCCTGCTATACACCCCCACCCAGCCATATAATTGTATTATTATTCTATCAGTATTCTATCAGTAATACTGTAAAATCAGGCACCACAATTAAGCTTGGTCCCCATCCTGTTGTGGCTGCCTGTTCTCCTGCACCTTTCACTGATTTCAAGGTAAGGGGTACTACTGTGGTTTGTTATTGCTCAGACTGTTAAGGAGACTTGTGAATGTAAATCATGGGAAGAAATAATTAATTGCTTATTTAATCTGAATGGTGGGTCACCCTTTGGGACACATGACAAATGGAATCATTACTGAAATATTAATTTTAGCAGCTTAAGCCAGCTCTATATATGTTTTGGCAAAGGTGTTTAATGAATTAGACAAAGAATGTGCAGTAATATTCCATTAACTGTGTCAAATACTAATCATATATATAGATATACAATATACATTCCGCACATTACTGTGATGTATGGCTGTGCATTAATTGTACCTTTTTTCCATTTATGCATTTTTATTTATTGCTTATTAAAAATAATTGTTAGCCTGATACTTGTGGGTGGGTCGCCTTTGTCTCCTGCCAACCAATATTTTTAGACCCGGTCCGCCACTGTGTTTACGTAAAGGTAGTCAATAGAGTTGAGCGAACCCGAACCGCAAACCGAACCCGTACCGAACATTAGGATTTTAGGACCCCGGACCCGAACACAGACATTCCACTGTATGTCCGGGTTGGAGTTCGGCGATTCATATCGCCTAAATAAATGTAAAATTACTAGTGATTGGACAGCTATTGCTGCCCAGTCACTAGTAAAATAATCCCCCCCCCCTAGTCCCCACCCATTGCCCGTGGGTGGGGACCCTAATAATGTTAGGGGGGACCTAATGTCCCCCCCGGTCCCCACCCATGAGCGACGGGTGGGGACCCTATAACAATAATGATGGGGGGGGGACCTAGTGTTCCTCCCCCGTCCCCACCCATGAGCGGCGGGTGGGGACCACAAATAAAGTGACTAGGGGTGCCCAGCCCCTAGTCACTCCCCCCCCAATAAAAAAAAATGCCTACCTAACCCTTCTCACCCTAATAATAGTGAGGGGGTGGGAAATAAACTAACCTGTAAAAAAAATAACAATTTCATACTTACCATTTGATGTCTTCTTTTTTCTTTCTTCTTTTCTTTATCCCCAAAAAAGGCCAAATAAAAAACCATAATACGCAGCGCAACTGTTAAAAAAATAAATAAAAAAATAAATACTCCACTGGTGAAAAAGAAAAATCCATCTTCGCCCATGGAGGGCCCTGTGCAGACTGAGCTCTGCAGGGCGGGGGAAGGCTTATGAAGCCTTGCCCCGCCCTGCAATTAAGTTTGAAATCCAATCCCGCCGGCAATGGGTGGGGACCTGGGGGGGACATTAGGTCCCCCCTAACATTATTAGGGTTCGGGGGCGAGTTCGAGCCTGAACCCGGACTTTTTTCCGCAGTTCGGCCGAACCCAAACATCGAGGTCTCCGCTCAACTCTAGTAGTCAATAACTTTGTTAGATGCCTTTAGAAAGGTCCACAGATACTTTTTTTAATGAGCCAGAACATGGAGGGCTATGTATGTTAGTATAGGCATTAATATTTATTTAATGCTTGTTGATCCATTTTGAGTCAAGCTGGAATTTCCCCCCCCCCCATTGAATGCAGAATTTGAAAGTGATGAAATAAGGTTTTTTGTGTGCTTTCTTTTGGATCAGCGGTAAACAAAGAATAGGGTCTTTTTCCAACCTAACCTACTATGTATTTATTTATATGTATTTATTTATGTATTAAATTATATTGTTGTATTTATATGTCATTAGTATTTTATATATTTAAATACATAAAAAATATGCGTTTACCCCAGAATGAATAAAAAGATTTTGAAGTCAAAATTTAAAAGAGGTGGATTAGGTATGCCAAATATTATTGAAACTTACGAAGTTTGTATGCTAGCACATTTGTGTATTAGTCTCAAAGAGGATTTAAAAGATGAAGCATTGGCAAGGATTGATTCGGTGGGAGCAGGGGCCTCGGACCTGCTGGGTTTTTTCTGGAATCTTGGAAATAAGTGTGGAACAGAAGTTGCTTTAATTGTGAATAATTTATATGGGTTCTGGACGAAATGGAAAGATAAACTTAATATGTCAAATAAAATAATCAATGACCTCCCTATGAAGGTTATAGCATATAATATTGAAGATTTAAATGTAAAACCTTGGATACCTAAAGGTAATTTTAGAATAAATTAATTAATCTTGGATAATGAGGTTAGCACCTTTGATAAAATCAGGGAAAAGTATGAACTACAAGGAAAATAATTGTTTACATATTTGAGGATTAAAAATGTCCTGTCTAGAAGCAGGGCGGTGGATGTATCAGAGAACCTGAGACTCTTCTCACACATAATAAAAAGCAACCAATAAAAAACTATTTTTGATATGTGCAAATCTATATGATATGCAAAAAATGCTTCTTCAATTTCCATCACTCTTTGCATGGGAAAAAGATTTGCACATCTCAATAAATAGAGAGGATTGGATTAGAGCGAATAATTCAGTTGCAGAAGCAAAACATTGTTGAAATATGATCAAAGGTCACTATAAAGTGATAAATAGATGTCATTATGTTCCAAAGAAATTAGCCAAAATGTATGTAACTATTTTACCTGCTTGCTGGAGATGTGGAGACCTTGGGGCTGATTTTGTCCACATGTTGTGGTTTTGCACTAGTGTAAATAAACTATGGTGTAAAGTCGTGACATATTGTGAAACATTTTTGGGAGTATCACTGATCTTTTCGGTTGCATCCGATAATAAAGATCTTTTGATCCACATTTTGACAGTTAAAGTTGCAATAGCAAGTGGAAACTTCCAAATGTACCAGCCTGGCTAATGATAAAACAGCAAATTATAACCCAGTGTAAAATGCAAATTGGAATTTTGAGACAAAAGAACTATTTAAATAGTAAAATAGAAAATTTGATTTCGGTATTGAGCAATTCAAAGGGATGTCATCTTGTTGCATTCAGGCACTTTATTTTTACATATATTTTTGTATTTATTTGTTTTTATTGAAAAATCTCATAAATGTAAATCTCATAAATAGATGTATGGTATGTTATTCTAGGCATGTATTACAAGAATAGGAGAAACTGACCATAATTGAATAATGATAAATATGTACATTCTTTGCTGAATGTTGAGTTATATCTGTGTATAGGTATGTTTTCTATGGTAATATGATATATGCTTGGTAATTGTATTTTGTATTGGAAACTAAAAAAGTAAAAAAAAATGTATTTATATATAATTATATTATTATGATTTAGTTCTATATATGATATAATTTTATGATGTTTTTAATTATGTTATATATAATATATAACATAAATATATGTTTACTTTCATTATTTTTATTTAAATTGTTTTTTGTATATATATATATATATTTATTTTACTAGGGTTTATTTAAGGCAAAAACAGGAGCATTTAGACTATTTCCACAATAGCCGAAATGCTTGAACTGACTCTAATTGGATGATCTTGGCGACTGCGGAATTCTCTGAAATCCTCCCATAGACTTCTATAGGAATGTTTGAGTCTACCACTTCGACTGTCTGCTGAATTAATTTGTTGGGCATAAGTGTCCCTATGCTATGGCCTATGTATATGGACCCCCATTTCCTTGGTTTTCTTTTTTCTGCTACTCCATTTACAATAGTCTGTTCCCCTGCATTTTAAACACTTCAACATAAATAAGTTATGACATATTATAAAAATCCCTACATGGTGTTGCACACTGTAATGCAGATTTCATACTTGCAATGAGCGTGAACAAAGGGATAGGCAGAAGCATGAAAGACTCAAATGGTTTAATTACAGTATGTTTCAATGAAATAGCTGTTACTATGGTTACCAGAAATAGTGGCTGATGCAGGCTCATAACAAATTAACCGGAAAGAGCTTTATATTAACAGTCACAAGTTGCAGTGTTCTAGTATTCTGCAGTCAGAAGAAAAGTAGACTCCAGATTTTCCTCTTCACCTAGTGAAATATTACCAAATTAGACAAATTAGCAAAATCACAATATGTACATGCATAACAGCATGCTAGGACTAGGTCACTGCCATCATTTAAACTATGTCATCATTAATCATTCTATGCAACATGTATTTGGTATGATTTATTCTATAAATGTCAGCAGGCAAGGTGAATTCAGTTTTACGACACCTCATCAACAGATTGTTTTAAACTCACATTCCACTCTGAGATGTACCTCACGCAGGGACTGATCATTTTAGAAACCACAGAAGGAATTTTATATAGTAATCTGATTTGAAAGCACAAATAAGACCAGTCTTTCATTTGATTGTCAAAGATATAATGGCCTAAATGTAACCCCTTAAGGGCCAGGGAGTTTATCGGCCAATGACCAGAGTGATTTTTACATTTTTGATACGTGGTTGTTGAAATGTAATTTTCCGCTCTGTCATTTAACACTCAAGTTATATGTTTTTTTTTTATTTCTTTATTACAAAAATACAAAAGACATAACAACTCATATGTTTTCCTACATAATATACATAATTTCCTCATGCTATTTCATATCTATATATTTTTACTTCTGTCCACATAGGTTTGGCTACTGATTTCCAATTCCTTGTAATTGCTAACTTTGTGGCCAGCTAAATGTCGATCATCAGTGCTATTTTGTCTTTTTTCATTATTGGCCAATTTAGATGTAGCAGAACTAAGGATGGAGATGTGAAAACCCTCTACCTGTCAGTGTTTCAATATGTCTCAGAATCTTTTCCCAAAGATCACAAATCTTTTGGCAAGACCACAACATATGTACTGGGGCCGCATTAGAACAGGCATATCTCATACACTTTGAAGTGATGGACTCATTATAGTTGTTTTTTAAAGGTCAGTTGGAGCTCTCTTTTGATACCCTATACATAAAAATGTATAATTTAGAATTAAAAATACATACAAAAGGGGAACATTTGGGAAAATCAGCCCTCCCCCATTATTTTCCCAATATTAATCACTGGAAATGTTTTGTATGTTTTTTTTCACTTGCAGGTCACTCTCTGTGCTTTACAATAAGTACGTGAAGCACAGGGAGTGAATTAGAGTCAAAGTCAATGTGTGAACACATTAACTTTGCCATCTAATTTTGCCGCAATCATAATCTCTGCGATCACATGCCTGGAAACACGCCGATCGGGTCCAGGAACTTTGCCTCGGGTGAAAGGCAGAGTCCTAGACAAGTTTCAGACCGGCTGGAGGTGGGAAACGGACTGCACCGCCAGCTTAACTGCATGACGAGTTAACTTGTCATAAGGTAGCGAAGGGGTTAATGGCCATTGTTAGTCACAAAACTGTTGTTAGTGGTAAAATAACTGGCATTCATGATGCAATACCTGCCACCAATGCTAATAACTGGTGCGGTAAAATTATTACTGCACCCGTTAACATCAGGCCTATACTTACAATGGAGGTTCAGCACCCCCATTCGGTAATTAATGCACAGTGATTCAATGCAGGCCTAGAAAAAGTATTGTGCAAAAATATAATTCATCGTCATTTATCGCCTCAAACATCCTGACCTGTTGGTCACATCTGTGGCTGGAGCTGTCGAATTGGTCCTTCAAAAATAATATTGGCACTCTTTCATGAAAAGAAAATTAAAGTCCATCTGGGACCAGGGCCAATGACAAGTCATTAGCCTCATTAACCCCTTACTGACCGAGTGCTATGCTGCATTTGATGTGCCTTGAAGACCAGAATTCCATTATTTTTGTCATACGTTTACTGAACTGTGAATTTCTTTCTTTGTGTTCAGTCCACCCACACAAATGATATATCATTTTTTAAAGGACGGATAGGGGTCATACTGTTATTTTCATCATATGATATCATTTACTATAAAAAAATATAAAATATGATGAAAGTCTGCCCCAAAAAAACTTTCCAACTTTGACCTGATTTTTTTTTTAAACAATTGCAAACGGTAAAAAAGACCCCATCTATATAGTTTCTTAATATCTGTCCTGAGTGTAGAAATACCAATGTTGCCATGTTTTTCTGTGGGTTTTTTTTATTCACGTAAAAGGGCAATAACCAATAGTAGTGTTTTTTTGTTTACTAACCATTTTCTCCAACAGTGACCTTTTTACCCTAACCCTAAATTTAACCCTAACCCTAAATCTGACCCCACTCCTTGACCTAACCCTAGTCCACATGTAACCCTAATTATAACCAGGGGCGTATCGTGCCCCTTGGTGACAGGCAGGGCCGCCCTTAAGTGTTCCGGCGCCCTGTGCGGGCTTTTCAAGTAGCGGTTTCAGAGCGGTGGAAGATAATTTTTTTTTCTCTCTTCCGTCGCTCCCCTCTGAGCATGCTCCTCCAATACAGCACGCACCCACGATCGGGTGATCGCGGTGCCCAGGGGGGCACACAAGGTGTTGCATGATGCCTCGATGTGTGTAACGCACATACGATCACATTTGCAGTGATCGTATGCGCGCGGTGGGGCGAGGGGGGGCTGAAGGCACTCTGGGAATAGCTATAGACATGTATACGTCCTCATGGTCCTAAAGAGCCATGCTTTTCAGGACGTATATATACGTCCACATGCGTTAAGGGGTTAAATAAAAATTGGGCTAACCACAGGCTAGCACAATACCTGCGGCGACATAAATGAATAGTCCTCCTGGTGCAAGTGACAACCAAAGTGCTGTATAAAAATAACCCAAGTACCTGTGTCCCCATAATTAAATTGAAAAATTAAAAAATACAATTTTTTAAAATGCCTTACATACCTTACATCTACATTCACCAGGTAGGGGGGAACGATTCAATAAAATGTAGTAGTACCACCCTTTGTTTGCCAAGAGAAGCCCCTATTCCAGTCCTACTATTTTCTGTTTTTTTAAAACGGTTCTGAAATTCAGCCAATGGTAGGCTTGGGAAAGAGAGAAGCCAACAGGATGCCTCCTTTGTTCACAAGTTGCAATCTCAGCCCTACTGGGTTGAGATTTCATTATGCATCTGTCCTGAGGATGAATATAGTATATATGGGCAGCAAGTTGGTAAATTTTTTTGGACAGCAGTATTTTTTTATTAGATTAGGTGGATTTATTTTTGGATGGCCCCTTTTCCCTGAGCCGAAGGTGAGGACTAAGTGCATTGCGGATTGTTGCTGGACATTTTTAACAGGTAGGTATTTAAAATGTTTTATTTATTAAATTTAATAGGGGGCATGTGTTTTTATTTTTTAGTAGGACGGGGCAGTCGAGTATCACCTGGTACAAGTATTGTTTGTTTTGTGGGGGCAGAGGTATATGTTAGAGGATTGGTGGTGGCTATTACACTCCTAGTCCCCTAGAATTAAATGAACAGTTTATTTGGGGGAATAACAATGTTTAATCCAAAACCCTGTTATTCCTTTACTAAAACCCTAGTGTTTTAACAGACAGTATTTTAGCAGTATGCTTTTTATATATTTTTAGTTTAACAGCACTATGGCAATTAAAGCTCTCCAATTAATATTGGATCATTTCCCCTCTTACACAGCACAGTGATTGGAGAATTAAACTCAGCTGAAAAAATCCCAAGTACAAATTAGCCTCTGTCTGCGGTTGGCCACCAGTTGTCTCTCCCCAAAAGCTAAGAGTTCAGTTAGTTCACAGACATAATGCATTACATGTTCAATTCAATTTTTTTTAGTACTAACTGATGAACAAATTTAAATATTATCAGCATAAGGTTTAGACAGCCCATTTGCCGCATCAGGGCTTCACTGATTTTGTGTATTAGTTACATTTTAGTTATTGTATTTTTTTACTATTGTGCTTTTTTACTATGGTTGTTTTGCATATTTTATTGTATTCAATAGCCCACTTATTACATGTACTTACCTTGCTGTGACGCATTCTTAGCAATATTATCCCCTTCTCCTCCTTCAAGCACTTTCACCATTTCTACCTAATCCCTACAAAATGTTTAGCTAGATTGGTTGATGACATGTGTAATCTCGTCTCAACTCCCCTCATCTCACTTCAATTAACCTGCAACTCACCTTTTAGTTAATAACCCCCTAAGACTGGCAGTGAAGGATCATAGAGAAGGGTGAAAAGAGAGGGGATTGTCAGCACCTATGAGGAGTCACACAAAATGTGAGTGCTGGAGTAAAAGAAGGAGCACAGAACACGTTGAGCTACGTTAATAGTTCCAGCACATTGCACTAGGACAAAATGTAAGTATTAGGTAAGTCATTTAAAATGGCAAACATTATACATTTAGACAAACAGTAATTACACACGAAGCGAAGACTTATAGTTAATACAGTTAATACAGACTTCAACCTCTAAAAAAGCTGGCAGTTAAAACTGTGATTATGATAAATATAACAAAGATTTTCTTTGAGTCCAAAAAAAGACATTAGGAAAGTGAAAATGCTTTTTTTTGTTATATAAACTACACATTTTAGTCCTTAGTGCTCATTTAACATTCCATTATTCCGTTTTAAAAAGCATTTTAAGGCCAAATCTCTTCCCACTAATACACGCAATGTGATATGTTTCTCACCACTAATAGAAAATACTTTTCACAAATTTTAAGGTGAAAGTACACCATCCAAGTAAAATGCAGTTTACAACTACTAAGCTTAACACTTCAACAATGCCACTCACACAGCTGGAAGTAGCTTTATTAACGTATATTTATTTATCTAAATCATCATGTGCCCTTCATTAATTTAATGCATAATCATTACATTACCCATTTTCGTATATAGTGCGAGCAATGTGTTAATTTCATCAACTGCATGTTTTTAGTGCCAAAAACTTCAACTATGACAAAAATCCATTGCAATTTTTGACAACTTACTAAAACGTGTTAAAAAACTAAAATGTTTCGGGAGGGATTATTTCTTGTACCTATTTGGACTTCTAGTTCTGGTTCCCTCAGATCTCTGCCACAGCCCAGTCCCCCAACCAGAGGCGTAACTAGAAACCACTGGGCCCCGGTGCAAAAATTGTGTTGTTTTAGCCTTCATTTACCAGTGTTATTTTGCCCATCATTTGCCAGTATTATTTTGCCCATCATTTGCCAGTGTTATTTTGCCATTAATTTTCCAGTGTTATTTTACCATTAATTTTCCAGTGTTATTTTACCATTAATTTTCCAGTACTATTTTGCCCATCATTTGCCAGTGTTATTTTGCCCATCATTTGTCAGTTTTGTTTTGCCCGTCATTTGCCAGTGTTATTTTGCCCATCATTTGCCAGTGTTATTTTGCCCATCATTTGCCAGTGTTATTTTGCCATTCATTTGCCAGTGTTATTTTACCATTCATTTGCCAGTATTATTTTGCCCATCATTTGCCAGTGAGACCGGGGATGCGGCATTCCCCCGCGGCCGTAAGGTTGTGCTGCGAGCGGGTCCATGTCCCAGATGCAACCCTGGAAGTGAAGGACCCTGGGCCTGATACCTTGTTTGATAGAGTTAGCGCAATTTCTTGCCGAGGATACTATACTCCTTCACCAGTTCCGACTCTCTGAGTCACTGAAGGCGAACTGGCCCGTACTGAGGAACCCCAGGTCACTGGAAGCTCTAGGTGGACCATTATAGGGACAAGTTTGCACCTATTCGCTACCTCCTCTGCCACCCATGCCGACTCAAACTACTGAAGAACCTATGCAAATAGGGATGGCACAGGGTCCATTATCTGATGCCGAGAAGGCCAGAAGAAGACAAGACAACCTGTGTATGTATTGCGGGAAACCCGATCACGCTGTCTCTGCATGTCCCATACTGACGTCACGAGGTAAGACACACTCCTTACCTGCTCCTCTGCTTCTGGGTGAAACTGCTCCTTACCTATCTCTCCCTGTTTCCCTACAGTGGGGTGCTAAAACCATATCCAAATCAGCGATCATTGACTCCGGAGCTAGTGACTGTTTCCTGGACATTACTGTGGCTCGGTCTTTAAGAATTCCTACACAACCCAAGATACCTCCTCTACCCATCCAACTTGTCGACGGAAGTCCCATTATCTCAGGCCCTGTTACCAAAGTAACGATACCCGTTATTCTCAGAATTGGGCCTACCCACCACGAAGTTATTCCATTCAATCTAGCATAATCTCCTTTGTTTCCTCTGGTTTCCTCTGGTCATCCGGGAATGTGTTCTTTTCCTCCACCACCTGCATACGAGAATGCCTCCAACCGGCTTGTATTTCAGCGGTACAACAAAGTGCCTCGAATTTTCAAAGAGACCTTGAGATTCCTTTTCCCTATAGACAATTCAACCAAGTATTCGATAAGAAAGAGGCAGAACATTTACCTCCCCATCGACCGTACGACTGCCCCATCAATTTCCCCCCCCCCGGAGCAGCAATTCCGTACGGTCGTATTTATCCGCTGTCTGAGCCTGAATTAAAAGCTCTAAAGGAGTACCTGGAAGAGAGTCTACAAAAGGGGTTCATCCAACCTTCCACCTCACCTGCTGGAGCAGGCATCTTTTTTTTCAGTAAGAAAGTTGGGGACCTACGACCCTGCGTAGACTATAGAGAATTAAACAACATTACAGTGAAAAACAAATACCCACTTCCACTTATACCAGAATTAATGGATCTTCTTTGTAATGCCCGGATCTTCTCCAAATTAGATCTTCTAGGGGCTTACAATTTGGTACGAATTCGCAAGGGACATGAATGGAGAACAGCCTTTCGTACCAGATATGGACATTTCGAGTATAAAGTTATGCCTTTTGGGCTCTGCATTGCCCCTGCCACTTTCCAGCATTTTTTAAACAACATATTCCGTGACATTCTTGATCTGTTTGTAGTGATCTACCTCAACGACATTTTAATCTACTCATCATCTCTGTCCGAACATAGGAAGCACGTATCCCAGGTACTCACTCGCCTCCAACAAAACCACCTATATGCAAAATTGGAGAAATGTATATTCGAAATCTACTAAAGCAGAATTTCTTGGATACATCCTCCCGCCAGGCCCCATCAAAATGGATCCACAGAAAATCACATCCATTCTTCAGTGGCCGGTTCCCACAGAAGTAAAGGCCATACAGCGCGTTGTTGGCTTTGCCAACTTTTACAGAAGATTAATACAGAACTTTTCCAAGATCGTTCAACCAACCACTTGCCTAACCAGTAAACAAACTGCTTCCCAGTGGTCTCCTCTTGCTCAGGAAGCATTCACCACCCTTAAGAGCAAATTCACCACCGCACCTGTGCTTATCATACCTGATATTAAGAAGGCCTTCTACGTCGAGGTTGAGCAATTCTCTCCCAAAGGCATGGTGATAAGGAACTTCTCCATCCTGTCTCATTTTTCTCCTGACGCCTATCTCCCGCTGAGGTCAACTACAGTGTAGGAGATAAGGAACTACTGGCTACTATTGCTTGAAGAATGGCGTCACTTATTGGAGGGGGCCTTACACACCGTAATCTCGAATACCTACAAACAGCCAAACGATTGTGTCCTCGACAAGCGAGATGGGCACTGTTCTTCATGCACTTTTCCCTCCATATCACCTACCGTTCCGGATCTAAGAACGGAAAAGCAGATGCGCTATTTCGCATGTATGAGCCTCCCACCAACACATTGTTTACAGAAGACACCATCTTATATCCAGAACACTTCCTTGCCCTTCGAACTCCTCTTCTCACTGAACTCCGAAAATACAGTCAGCAGGCGTCCCACGACTCTGTGACCGCCTCACTTCAACCTAAACGAGACCTCTTTTTTAAGGATGGTTTAATTTATGTCCCCAAACCAGCCAGACACTCTGTCCTCCAATCTTTACATGACCACCCTCTGGCCGGCCATGGTGGTTTTAAACAAACCCTCCAACTGGCCAATAGAACATTTTGGTGGCCTACTCTAAGAAAGGACGTCCTCCAGTATGTCCATTCCTGTGATGTATGTGCACGTTCGAAGAGTACCAATTCTACACCCGTTGGACTCCTACAACCTTTACCAATTCCTACTCATCCCTGGGAGGACATCACAGTTGATTTCATAGTAGATTTACCACCTTCTCAACAACATAACACCATAATGGTGGTGGTAGATAGGCTCACCAAAATGGCCCATTTCGTCCCTGCCCGCAGTCTACCTACAGCTATCAAAACCTCGAACCTATTTATCCAAAACATTTTCCGTCTCCATGGTATTTCCCGCATGATCCTTTCTGACAGAGGAGTCCAGTTTACCTCTCACTTCTGGTCTGCCCTCTGCAAAGGTCTCCAAATCAAGCTTCTCTCTTCAGCACACCACCCTCAAACCAACGGCCAAACCGAAAGAACCAACCAGACATTGGAGCAGTACCTCCGTTGTTACATTTCCCATCTACAAGATGACTGGCTTCAACTGTTACCTCTAGCTGAGTTTGCTTACAATAACCACCTCCAATGCTCCATAGGTATGTCTCCGTTTCACGCCAACTATGGCTATGATCCTGCTTTCCACCTTCAGCTACCCCGGTCCTTGAATGTGCCCTCTGTGTCCACCTGTCTGCAACTCCTTCGACAAGGTCTATTGATCCTTAAGAGGAATCTGCTCAAGGCACATCAGGATCGCAAGAGGTATGCAGATAAACGACGACAACCTCAACCTTCCTTCCAAGTAGGCGACAAGGTGTGGTTATCCTCCAAGCACATCAAGTTACCCAGTCCATCCAAAAAATTGAGTCCCAAATACGTTGGTCCGTTCCCCATCACAAAGCTCGTTGGTTCAGTTGCTGTTCGTCTTCAACTACCAGATGCTTGGCGTATCCATCCTGTTTTTCATGTGTCCCTTCTGAAAAAGTGGATCCCAGTCCCTGATCCGCAGAGAAAACAAAAGTCCTCTCCTCCTGTTCCTGTAGTCAGCTACGATGAATACGAAGTTGATAAAATTATAGACTCTCGACTACGTCGTGGCCACCTTGAGTACTTACCCTGCACAGAGGGTCCACTTCCAGGGCTGCATCTGGGACAGAGGGGTCCGCTCGCGGGTAGGCCGCAACCCCCGGTCTCAAGCTGTGGATACACTGCGTTTGTCTAGCGCGCGTGTTCCAACAACAATCAGGGGGCGTGTCTTACCTCCAGTTGGTATTGCGTCACAAGGCAGGTCCTGTAGAACCAGACAGAGGAGGAGTGGTGTGTTCTCCATGCCCTCCTCCTCCTCTGTATAGTCTATGGAGGAGGTGGAGACTTAGTGTTGGGAGGAGGGACTCAGGGAGGTCAGTTACTATTTAAACCCCCCGTTTGCTTCCCTCCTTGCTTACTTGTTGAGCTAGTTGGTGTACTTCCTCAGTCTCCTTCATCCTCGCTTATACTAATTGTTATTTACCTGGTTTGACCCTTGGCTATCCTCATCGTTGACCCTATCCTCTGTTACCCCTGGACCTTGGCCTCCTTCCTCGTTTTTGATCCATAAGCTGCCTGCCTCGACCTTTGGACTGCCTCTTGACCACTCTTTTGCCTACCTCTTTTGCCTGTCAGGGTTGCCTGCTCTATGCTCCACCAACCCTGAGTACACGACATCAGGAGATATTTCAGCTGGTCCAATGTGACAAATCAGAACTTATTTGATCAAGGAGAGGGACAAAATTAAGATCAAATCAAAAGACCCCTAAGTATTTTAACGTTGGAAACACAACTTTAACATGAAAACTTTTAGATGTCTGTTAGTTCATTCTCATGCAAGCTTAAGTTTAGTATATCACATATAGTAGTATTTATCTTAAAGTTAGAATAAGCACTATTTTCATTTATCAACCATCCCTTTCAAACATTTTAAAGGGTAAGAGACAAAAACTAAAACGTCGTCAGCACAGGATGCACATTTTTTTATACACCAGAATTTAAATTAAAACTGGTTATGTTTATATTTTGTCTTATTGCATGAAGAAATGGTTCCATTGTTATGACAAACAGTAGTGGGGATAGTGTACAGCCTTGACGTGTACCATTATTCATGTCCAATACCTCTGATAAGATTTTATTTACTTTTATTCTAGCAATTGGAGTTGAATATATTGAGTGTATCCATTTTATTTAAATTTTTGCCTACACCTATGGTTTTAAGGATTTCAAACATAAATAACCAATTCACCCGATCAAAAGCCTTTTTTGTGGTTGAAAATCTGGCTGGTTTAGAGGACAATAATATAGACCAGACTAGACAGTTGCCTAGTCGATCAACCTCCTCCTTATCAAAGGCTGATGAGTAAATCTCACTGTAGCATCTTGTTGCAGTGAGTTCCAGGGATATCCTACTGTTTTCCAGTCAGGCGGAGGAAGCGGCGGCAGCGTTCCATAATCCCAACACTGCAAACTGGATGAGTAAGAGGACACCTATCCTCAATGGGGGAATAGGCATCAGAACAGGACAATTAATATAGTTTTAAGTGGATGTTATAACCCCTTCCAAGGAGCCCAAGTGATGGAGGATTCTGGGGTATGCATGTCCTAATAACGGTTGAGATGATAATCAATATCCAGTGATGTGATGCCACCATAGAGCTGAGATCATGACATCCCTTGTTTTGTTCTCAATCAAAAGCTTATGTAAGACTTATGTACTGTAATCAGCGCTTTCAGTATAGCCAAAATCATATACTTTAAATGACAAGTTTTCCCTGAACCAAATGCTCCTGATGTGTCAGTCAGAGTGTCAGGGCCTTTACCAGGTCAGGTAGGAGTTTAAGTGCAGGGATAGTGGAGGTGTCTGGTTGCATGTTAAATATAAAGGTAGAACAGATAAAGAAACAGAGCTAGGTATTGGAATAGAGACTGAAGAAGAGACAAGAGGGAATTTAGCAAAGAACTGCAGAATAGGAAAAGGGTAGGAGTAGGAACTGCAGTAAGAACAAAGAGCTATAGTAGGGACTCAAGACAAAGCAAAGGTAGGGGTGAGGCCTTAGAAGGGTGACTAAGCAGGTACACCCTGGAGAGGGTGACTAAGCAGGAACACCCAGGAGTGGGTGACTAAGCAGGAACACCCTGGAGTGGGTGACTAAGCAGGAACACCCTGGAGTGGGTGACTAAGCAGGAACACCCTGGAGTGGGTGACTAAGCAGGAACACCCTAGAGAGGGTGAGAAAGGAGAAGGGTAGCTTAAAGGGAATAACTTAGCTGAAGAGATCTTGATGTACTCAAAGGGTCTCAGGAGATGCTGAAAATCATCTACTGAGATGGTTGAGCCACTCAGGTTTCAGATTCCCAGTTCCTGGACAAGGTCACAATACAAATGGGCTTAAAGGAGAGTATCAGGAACAGAAGCAGCAGCTCTCAGAAATCAGGCACCAACTTCAATGCAAAAGCACTGTTTGCCAGAAACTGCAGCTATTTAACCTGGGTGTGAGCAAAAGGTAACAAGCCCACCTGACACCAAACAGAGGGGAAGGAATACAAGCAAAGTAAGGTAGGGAGACCTCTAGAGGAGGCAGGAGGAATATAAGCACATAAATAATGACTTTTAAATGCATGAATCAGAAGGTCAGTGTTGAACCCTGACACAGAGATTGACTAAAATAGCTGATTTCTTCCCAAACTCAGCCATACAGAATAGCCAAAAGACATTGAATCTTCAGATTTTTTGCCATTTCTTCCAATCTGGCACAAAACTGGAGCACAATACTGAATATACCCCATAGTATTCCTTTTAATATTTTTACACTGGTATGTTTTCTGCTGTGGGTAAAAATGTTTAATTGGGTACTAACAAAACTCTTGGGTTTGCTTTCACAAGTTTCATGACTTGTAACTGCATGATTTGGACCACGTGCTTTGTTACTTTCCAGTGAAAGTTATATGGGATAATTACAGAATACCTCTAAAACAACCTTCCTTTTTAAAGAGCAGCACATCTTGCAGAACGATTTACATAAGAATGACTTTACAGGAAAATTATGTAAACACTTTCCCTCAAGCTGTAATATAAACTGTGAAGTATTTTAATTATATTGAGGGATAGGCTAAATGTTTGGAAAATAACCCAAGAAACAAAATCATTTTATTGTATCAATATTTTAACCTGAGTATGGTTTATTCCGGTAAACAAAAACCTTGGTTAATTTTTTTTTTTCAAAGGGGAGGAAGGATTCCAATTAATTTCCTTCCTAGCCACATTTCTAATATATAACTATTTATGCAGCCCTGGTCTGGAGCCAACATGTCCACCCCCAGATAGAAATATACAGAGCAAAGATGGCTCAATAATGTACTCTATTTATATTCTTTCAATAAAAAAAATTCTATTTAATTTGCCTACACTTAATGCATTTTTTAATTAAACATAAGTTATTTTTTTAATTAAACTGAATACAAAATCTTTTTACCATCCACTGCACGTTTCACTGAAAAGTTGAATAAATAAATTAGCTGTATTATTATAACAATAACAAAATAATATTCTAGCAGATTATGTATCCTTAAATTAATTTGAATAGCAACCATTTCCATAAAGAACAGAACCATTCCAACAAAAGCAGTAAATTCATTTAATTGTATCTAGTTTTGAAAATAAAAATAACATATTTTGTGACTTATTTTATAGTACATCATTAAATCATGAAAAGTCATTAATGCTGGCATCTCTATTAGGAATGATTAATTAAAGAATGCAGAAAAATAGAAATAAAGCAAGTGCATATCAATCTTCATTCTAGTGAAGTATTCATACTGTAACCTGTTTTATCTTGTTTTTTATGTTGCTACAGATTTTTTTTTCTTATAATGTTTTCTCTTTGATATTTTTTTCTATTACACAAAGGTGCTCTATGTATGATAACCTTGTCTTTAACACCATGGCAACCTCTATTCAGTCCTATGCCACAATGTAATTATTTTTCATTGTTATCAAGAAAATCTCTCACTTGCTATGTACAGTATTTGCTCGAAAATAAGACGACCCTGCTTAGAAGATGATCCCCCAAACTTTGGATATTCTTTTAGGAAAATAAGAAAAATTCTGAATATAGGACTACCCTGTAGGAAAAAAAGTTTTACTTGTAAATATTCACATGCAAACTGTTTTTTTCATATTTAATAAAAATTGTGATAGAAAAAAAATGATTATGAAGAGTAACCTAAAAAGGACATAAAACAGGAAAATAGACACCAGATATCATTAACCTCACCACAGAAACAATCATTAACAATGGTTATTATTGTTATCATTATTATTATATCAAGACAATCCAAATCAGCACTGAAAACCCTAGGTTGTAGTGTCTGAAATTTTTGCATCCAGTAGCCATCACTTTGGTAGAGACACTGGATTCTATCTCTACCACTCCAGTGACTCCCAACTAGGTTTATATCCAAACAGTTCAAAAACTGAATAACTGCTGATTAACTCTTCCCTAACAGTTAGAGTTGTGCTTTGGGTCATTGTCCTGTTGTATGAGGAAACTGGCCCCAATCAAGCACCATCCACAGGGTATGGCGTGGCATTGCAAAATGGAGTACATATTCCCTGTCGGACTGAGGCCACTCAAAGTGGCCTCAGATGACAGGTGGGATCCCGCTGCAAGTGCCTGCAGCGGGATCCGAAAACAGCTCATCGCGGGGAGCCGCGATGAGCTGTTTAACAAAGGACGTTCTATGCCGTCCTAACGACTTTAAGGCACTTAAAGTCAGGACGGCATAGAACGTCCTAACGTCACAAAGGGGTTAAGATTCCTTTTATTGTATTTAATTCTCCCACTTTACCACCACCAAAGCACACCAAAACCATCACTTCCCCATTACATTGCCTCCCCCATGCTTGACAGATGGCACCCCTCCAACATCTTTTCATTTTGTCTGCATCTCACAAATGTTTTTCTTCGTGACCCGAACACCTCAAAATTAGATTTGTCTGTTCATAACACTTCTTTCCAATCTTTCTCTTTCTAGTGTCTGTGTTGCTTTGTCCACCTTAATCTTTTTATTGTTCAGTCTTAGATATAGCTTTTTCTTTGCAACTCCACCATGAAGGCCTAAATCTAGGATTCGCCTCTTCACTGTTGACATTGAGACCAATATTTTGCTGGTACTATTTAATTAAGCTGCCATTTGAGGACATGTGAGGCACCTGTTTTTCAAATTAGACACTCTAAAGTAATTGTCTAATTCTTGCTCAGTTGTGCACGTGGCCTCCCACTCCTCTTTCTATTCTGGTTGGAGTCAGTTTATGCTGTCCTGTGAAGGAAGTTGTACCCAGTGTTGTACGACATCTTCAGTTTCTTGTAATTTCTTGGATTAGAATTCATTTCTCAGAACAAGAATAAACTGACAATTTTCATAAAAAAGGTTTTTGGCTATTCTGAGCCTGTAATCGAACCCAAAAATAGTGATACTGCAGATACTCAACTTGTGTAAAGGAGGTATATACAGTTTTATTGATTCTTTAATCAGCATAACAGCGTTCAGTTGTGCTCAATAAGCCTTTTAAAATTACAAAGGCTAACGCTTTACGTAAAATGTCACTCTGTATGTGTTATTAAAGCAGGTAAGGTTTTTCAGAGGAAATTTGTATCCTGGTGCGCTTAGCTTTTTTCGTTTGTTTGTCCATTGGACATTATAAGTCAGCCGTTTCCTAGTTACAAGTCATTTACATTAACAATGTCTACACTGTATTAGTGATGCATTTTATGCTATTTTAATGGGAAAACATTTATTTGATTTCCAAAACAAAGAAATTTATAAGTGACCCAAAACATTTAAATGGTATACATTAAAACAAGCAGCAGGTGTGCTCATGCCAGCTGGCTCCAAGAACAGGACTTTACCTAGAAACTAAACAGTCTTCAGGAAGCCTGCTCGAAGACCTTCTGAGGATCTTCAACTAGTTACTGCCATAAATATGTATTGCTATATTATATTACTATAGGCACAAATAGTGATGTATCAGCTGAACAGTGAATTGACAAGTGACTTTAAAAATCGGGGCAAGAAAGCTGAGATATAACATTTCTAAATATTTTTGAAATGCTGCTATTTTTGCAACAAATTACGAATCAATTGTCAAATAGTATATAGGTATGTTATAGTGAACATGGTAAAATATCATAAACATTTTAACACATATAAGACAGAGCAGCTTGTTTTCAAATAGAAACTGTGACTTAATTTCCACAGTTCACCAGCTAAATCCATTTATGCGTGATATGATACTTTATATAAAAGTGTGGAGCTTGAGAACATACAGCTTGATTTGATCACACTGAAGCTAGAGGCCTTAAAAAAAGTACAATGAAGCTTATGCACAGCACTAACATTACTCAGATCACAGGCTGATGGAAGTAGGTCATGGGGAAGAATACTTGAGAAAGATGAAAATGGCTTTCAATGACAAGTTGGCATTAAACCATTTTGATACGTAAGCCATGAGTAAGATGTAATTTTGCTAAAAGAGAAAGTAGCATTGAACTTACAACGTCATCATGCATTTTTTCCTAGGTTTTCCACAAAATACATATAATGTCATCAAGGCCAAAATACAATTCAGGTTATTCATTTCAATGCAGTAGACGTCTGCTGGACAAGGCATTTTGATGGAGGATGTTGCAACACTAGACACCCGGGAAGCATGTGCGTGTGTCTGCTCCCACTTATCCCACCAACCAAAAGGTATAAAACGCAGTGTGAAGGCTAACATAATAATTAAAGAAAACCACATTTTCCTGAGCAACATGTAAACTATTGAGTGCTAATCGCTAACCCTTTGGCACCCATTTGGCTGGCTCAAGGGAATTGCAGTCCACAAAAAGCTGTAGTGTCAAAAGATTAACCATATCTTCACCTAACAGTGAATAATAATATTTTTTTTCAATACGTCTCTACCGTAGTTATTGACAACCATTTGGCATCATAGGGAACTACAACACAACAACTGGGGCTTTCAGAATTGACACATCTATTTACTTAACCTCTTTCCCATTATGTTTTTATTTGTCACACCCTTCCCTGCCTGAAGACTGTCCTTCCCTCTAACTACCAATGTTAAATGTTGCTGACACCTTAGTTCTGAGCACTGGTTCACAGATTTGAGTGATGTCAAGCCCTGCGTTATGCCCCTCTTATTTAATAAAGCATGTAAGTAACTTCTCAACAAGGGACTAACAGAAAACGTGTTTTAATGCATTCTAAATCTATTATGCTAGGGTTTCTCCAACAATCATCAAGAATAGCTATTTAACACACAGTTTTAAGAAGATCACTTGACTCCGTACTGGAAGAGGGCACGTGCCTCGAGACACCTTGGAATGACTGGACATGACAGAAAATATCACCTAAAATGGAGAAACTGAACTGAAAAATATTTATTATACGAGTGGCACAAATTATAAAATATTGCCTCCTCCACATCTACCAGGTATTCTGTGGGGGCTAGTCACTAATAGGTGAGTTTTAAGTGAATTGAAGTGAGTTGAGGTGATACGAACATTTCATCTCACCGATTTAGCTATACATTGTACAGGGACAAACCTGGTAAATTTCCCCCACTAAACAAACTCACCAGGTTTGTCCCTGCACAATGCATATCTGAACTGGTAAGATTAATGTTTATCATACTTCAACTCACCTTTTTGTGAATCGCCCCCTGTATTTAGAAGGTGCTGGCTAGTTCTATTTTATAGCCATTATATTGCAAATAAATACCAGCAACATTCCAACTTATTTTATGTGTGGTGGAGCACATTGCATTAACCTCTTCACGACAATGGATGTGTCAGGCACATCCAGCCGGGAACTCCGTTCCTGACAATGTACATGCCTGACATGTCCTGCGGGGAAATGAGCGGTTTTCAACGATCGCAAAAAACGCTGATGGTGCTGATCACCGAACTCTGGTGTCTGGGGCACCCAAGATTGCGCCACGGAGCGATCGTGGGCGCCATATTGACGGAGCAGCATGCTCCGGCAATATGGCTATGCCCTCTTGTGGTCTTTCGTCGCTCTGAATATGTTGCCTGACTGTCCCTAGAGGCAATCAGCAACATTGCAATTAAAAAATAGACTCAATTTGCTTAAAACTAGCATTAGGCTTAGATTAGCTGTTAGGGTTAAAATTTAATTATGGTTAGCATAAGGGAAAGGGTTAAAATTAAATTAAAATATATTAAGGGATGGCATAAGGGTTAGAGATGGGGTTAAATTTAGGGATAGGGTTAAATTTAGTGTTGGGGTCAAAAGGTCAACAAAGGAAAAAAAACAACCTATTTAGACGTGGTCTTTTTTAATGATTGTATTTGTGCAAATTATATTTTAGGTCAGTTTTTTTTTTAATTTTTTAATCATATTTTATGATTTTTATTTTGTAGTAAATTATAACATATGATTAACATAATGGTATACAATGAAAGCACTTCTTATGATGATAAAACCAACATATAATTTGTGTGGGTACAATATGTGAGAGAGAAGAAAATTACAACTAAACACAAACACCCCAGAAATGTCAAAACAGCCAGTGTCACCAAGGGAAATTCAAGGTCAAAATGTCTTGTCACTAAGGGGTTAAGTATGATCTATTTTTTTTTTTTTTAATGAATAGTTATACATAGTTTTGCACAATTGGGCATTCAATAAAATAGTCTTTATGGCTGATTCCCAATAAGTACTAGAGGTGCCCATTTCAAAACAAGTAGACTAGGGAGAAACCTCATGATAAACCTTGCAAAAGTTTTCACTGTATGTATTGCAAATAAAGGGGAAAAAAATGATAGAACTCAAAGGAAACTTGCACTTTAAATGTAATTTATGATAATGGGATCAACTTTCTACATGTACAATGAGGTATATGGACAGCAGAGGATTTATGAAAATAATTTTTATTGTGATTAGTTGAAACATATTTAGATACAGTAAAGAAATGTAGCCCAATTTTAAAGTGAATTCATCACCTAAACATTATTTATATTGTCAATGTAGTATGTAAAAATGATCAAAAATGATCTCCACATTGAGTTAGCAGCACTGTAAGTAAATGCATAGTCATTCAGAAAATTGTGTTTTAAATGTGACTGTAGTGTATCCTGTTTATGACATCAATTGTGCAAATTAACTAGCTTTCAATTGAAAATGGGAATGGTGTAATTTGCATATAAAGCCACATGGTGTTGTCGCAAAAAAGAGACACCACAAGCTCTGACTGGCTGTGTGCATGCTGACACAGTCAGCACTGAGGCAGAGCCATGAGCTGTGTATATCTCTAATGATAAATGTTGGTTTTACTTTGGAGAAGGGGGACAGTATTTTTAAAAACTCTTACTTCCTCTAAGAAAGCAAGGGTTAAAAAAGCTTTAGCTGTCCTTTACTATAAGATACATTCTACGCTCTCTGTAAAAATAACGATCTTGAAGCCAAAATTACTACAAACTTTGTAAATAAATTGTTGTAACCAATATAGTTTACTACACACAGATATCAAATGTGTGTGCATCAATAATACAAAAGGTGAGAGTTGGTACTGTGTTAGTCGTAGAAACACAGTTGATACCTTTATTGGCTAACTGAGAAGGTTTAGAGTGCAAGCTTGCAAGACGTCTCAAGTCAGGCTTGTTATATGGGTATATAGGTATAACATGGCTGGTGAAGAGACTTGAGAGATCTTGAAAGCTTGCACTTTAAACATACTCAGTTAGCCAATAACGGTATCAACTTGACTCTACTTGTCTCCATCAGTAATACTACACTCGAATTAACAATCTCAAAATACACATAAACGGTGAGTCACTTTTGCATACTAATTTGTAAGATATGGTATATTTTTCTTACACCTACATCTTTGCAATAAAGGGTCTTCTGTTGCTTGCATATAGTTCTTCATATCTGTGTGCTTCCAAGCTGGAATCATTATTTAAAGGGACTGTGTCATCTGAACATTGTTTTACTGTGCATGTAGAGCATACAACATGGTTAAAAATGATCTATACTTTGTATTAGCAAAACTGTAAGCAAATGCCTAAATTAGGATAAACATGTGCTTTAAATGTGTCTGTGGAGTCTCCTGCTTTGACCTGTGGCACGGTATGCAAATAAACTACTTTTCAATTGGAATTGTGTAATTTGCATACAGTGCCACAGGTGATGTCAAAAGGAAGGGACTCCATGAGACATTTACTCCTATTTTAGGCATTTGCTTGAAGTTTTGCTAATACAATGTATATATAATTTTCAATCTTTTTTATGATCTACATACACAGTAATAACAATATTCAGATGATACAGTCCCTTTAAGTAATATACTTTAGAAGACTTCTCATCCTTTGGCATAAATGCAGATAAAATCAACATTGGACAACTTTACCATAATGGAAGACTAAGTATGACATGACCATATAGTGTAATTAAGTAGATATTTTTGTTTGAAATTTGTTTGTTCAGCTTAAAAAATCTGTAGTTTGTTTTGAATGGATGGGCATTGATCATTTTTTTGTGGGCTTGTTTAACTTTTTCTGCATAATTACATTACGTATCTTAGCATTTAATTTAAAGAGGGCAACCCTTGTGTTGCCCCCTTGCATTTCCTTTATGAAGGACTGTACGGTCACCTGGCGCCAAAATAGGCTCATCAACTGGTGCGGGACTCTACTGATACAGGAAAGGACATTTATTACTCATTAGACATTATTGATTGTAAAAACTATTTACTAACTGGGTTTAATCTACTGACAACATTAAGAGATTGTATTATTTAATGCAACTTGTGTGCACTGGAACTACAGCACTATGAGTCTCATTTGGCACTCCGGTTGTGGACAACTACAGTTCCCACGATGGTCAGTCAGCCAATGTTAGCACAGCTGGACTACCAATGGTTAGCCATCACTATCGAAGGAGACTCCACTCTTTGCATGACACCCTGTCCCTTACCTGCGCTCCCAGCTGCCAGTGCTGCTGTCCGCCGAGGCCAGCTGTGTGCCCGGGCAGCGCGACAGGGGCTCACTGGTACTCCTTTGCTGGTTGTCTGCGATATGCGTTGGGGTGGTAGGGTCCGATGGCAAATTCTTGGAGGCAGTGCAGCCGGAGGTCCCCTGGGCTTTCCTAATGCTGCCCCCCGTACTGCTATATCTCATGGTGCGAGGGGGCACCGCATGCCAGGCTGGGGAGGAAGTCAAGTGGCAGTCTGAGTCGCAAGGAAAGGCGGCTGTGGCACCCAGACAGGCAGAGCAGAGGGGTCAGGAGCCCCAGCTAGAGGATGCATTTCCAGAACGATAGAATGTGCATGCCCCTGTGAGCTGCTGAGGACACGATAGTCTCACTCCCCAGCCACCCTCCTCTCTGGTGACACTGTGGTGGCTTTTTCTCCTTCCCACTAAGAATTGTAACATTAAAGAACACAGAACTGGGAGAACTGTGTGGGCACCTCTGCTCTCCCTCCCTTTCTTTGCTACAACCTACCAACTGGCTCTATAGGTGGGTGCCCAGGGGGTGTTGGTTGCAGGCAGGGGTGGGGGTGTCTGCTCGATTTAAAAATGGGTCAGGCAGAAAACAACTATACCTTTAATAGCATCACTTGATGGGAATTAAATAAATAAAGCAAAGCTAGTGTAGGTGGTTTGCTGAAAGAAAGCCAGTTAGCTCTCCAGCACAAGTGCAGGAAATGTTCCACTGACCTACATATTTTTTCCAAACATACGTGACCTTTTTTCTGCTGTGTGGGAGGAGACAGGCGAAGATCCAAGGCAGAGAGACAGAGCCAGTGAAAGGAGAAGTATAACATAGAACAGGGAGGTTTCTCTAATGCTGTGAACAAATATAACAAAAGAAATCTGTATTTTTATAACCTCTTCTAAAATGCCAGCAATGTTAGCTGCATCCCATGTCCTGTAAAGACTCTATGATCAGAAGGCTCATCTGGTAAAACGCATGTAACCCACTTAGAAAATAAAAATAATAAAAAAATGCATGTCAGATCTCAGGGTGGTGTGTTTTCAACATATATTCTCTGCTGGAGTTGACAGTAATTATTCCTGTTAAGTGCTCTATGGTAGGAGCTATTTACTATGTAGAAAGACTGATCTTGGGCACAGTTTGCTTTGACAGGAGTAGCCCCCCTACCGTTGAATTATTGTTTGCTTGTATATGCTGTTCCTTTAGGACCCATCTCAGTCAGTAAATAGCTCCACCACTTGCACCTTATAAATTTTAATGCAATACTTATAATTTCTCCATAGGCATTAAAGACCAGTTGGAAGAAACCTGGAGATTAAGTGCTTTATTTGAGGCGCATTACTATTTGGAATTTTCTGAGTGCATAAGATATAATTCTATATGGTCATTGTTGAATTCACTGATATATTGCATCATGATGTGTTGTTTTTAAAGGGACAGTCACCCTTTTAACTTTGATGCAACTTGTAAGCACTAAAGGGTGGACTAGACTGTCACTTTTTTTTTCTTTTATTCTCTGTAAAATCGAAATTATACTTACCTTTGTAAGTGCACCACCAAGTGTCCGTCCTAAGTACTGCAACGGTTCGGCCGCATTTGGTTTGTGCAAGCGTAGCTGATGATTCACCCATCAACCACCACTCTGGCATGTATGTTCTCCCAGCTCCCTCACGCTTCCTCTTCTCTCCTTGTTGAGAGAGAGAGATGCTTATGTTTTAATGCTGCTGTCTCCCACCAGGGAACAGGATCTCTGTCCCCTTTACACTTTGAAGAATAGTTTATGTTATAGTCTTTTGTGACGTCACATGCATCAGGAGCGCGCCTGGTATTCACTGGGAGCAAGGGGGTGCCTGGGAGATGTCAGTGCTAGGGAGCATGCTATTCACATGAATGGAAATGTATGATTGGTTGAAGCAGAACAAAAAAAAAAGAAAAATCACCAGACTTTTGGAATGTAAAAGTGGGTGTTCCAAGTCGATCAATTTTTAAGTTTTGAAAATTATAAAATATGCATATTAAATCACTATTTCAGTACTTTAATATGCATTAAGACCCGGAAAATACTTTTTGGGCACCAGCCATTCCCTTTAAAGAGACTGTCTGGTGTCCAAAATGCATCTTCCAATTGTTAGTGCATATTAATGTGCTTTCAAAGTACTTTAAAATGCATATGTTGAATTTCTTAAAATATACTTACAGCAAGTGACATTGTGAAATTACAACAGTTTGCAAGAAACCAGGACTGCCCACACTGGCTGAGTAAAAGTCATTTGTTTTGCTGCAGGAACTAATGAGAATAATTTCATTCAAATTAATGAAATTTGCTGTCTCTAGTGATGTCATCAGACATGGCATTTTAGTCAAAAGACAATGACTAAAACTAACTAAAGATTTGCAGTCAAAATTAACACTGCTAACAAAAGGAGAATACCATGCCCTTAGACAACTACAAACAACTATAACGAATCCATCGTTATAAAACCTGCCGATAAAGGCAGTGGTATTGTAATATTGAATACAGAGTATTATTTTGCTGAAATTAATAGACAGGTTCAGGACACCTGTACTTATAAAAACCCCTCATATCAATCACCACTAAGTCTGCACAATACATTGATTTACTTTTACAGCCGTATGTAATAAATCAAAGGTCCTATCTCAGAGATACGATTGGCATCCTTATGAAATGAACGCACTTACATTGGAACAGTACATGCATAATGGTATTAGTGAAATTGAATCTCAGTACATTAATATCCAGCACTAATTTGGCATCCAAACAATCAAAGAATGTTTAATAGATAGCATCAGCTTTATCATACAGAATTTCTAACTATTTCTAGTTCAATGGTGACTTTTTCATACAAACAAAGGGTGCAGCAATGAGAACCAAATTTGCCCTGAGAGATTCCAACCTAATTATGGACCTGAAAGGGGAACCATAGAAACATAGAATGTGTCGGCAGATAAGAACCATTCGGTCCATCTAGTCTGCCCAATTTTTTTTTTTTGAGTACTTTTATTAGTCCCCCGTTCCCGGTCTTATAGCTAGGATAGCCTTGTGTCTATCCCGCGCATGCTTAAAATCCTTGACTGTGTTTACCTCTACCACTTCTGCTGGCAGGCTATTCCATACATCCACTACCCTCTCAGTAAAGTAATACTTCCTGATATTACTTTTAAATCGTTGCCCCTCTAATTTAAGACTATGTCCTCTAGTTGTGGTAGTTTTTCTTCTTTTAAATATACTCTCTTCCTTTACTGTGTTGATTCCATTTATGTATTTAAATGTTTCTATCATATCCCCCCTGTTACGTCTTTCCTCCAAGCTATACATGTTAAGATGCTTTAACCTTTCCTGGTAAGTTTTATCCTTCAACCCATGAACCAGTTTAGTAGCCCTTCTCTGAACTCTCTCCAAAGTATCAATATCCTTCTGGAGATACGGTCTCCAGTACTGCGTACAATACTCCAAGTGAGGTCTCACCAGTGCTCTGTACAATGGCATGAGCACTTCCCTCTTCCTACTGCTAATACCTCTCCCTATGCAACCAAGCATTCTGCTAGCATTTCCTGCTGCTCTATTGCATTGCCTACCTACCTTCAAGTCCTCTGAAATTATTACTCCTAAATCCCTTTCCTCAGATGTTGAGGTTAGGACTGTACCAAATAGTCTATATTCTGCTTTTGGGTTTTTACGCCCAAGGTGCATAATCTTGCACTTGTCCACATTAAATGCCAGATGCCACTGCTCTGACCATTTTTCTAGTTTAGCTAAATCATTTGCCATTTGGCTTATCCCTCCATGAATATCAACCCTGCTGCAAATCTTTGTATCATCAGCAAAAAGACATACTTTGCCAACAAGACCTTCTGCAATATCGCTAATAAAAATATTAAAGAGAATGGGTCCAAGAACAGATCCCTGAGGTACGCCACTAGTAACAAGACCTTGCATCGAATATACCCCATTGACTACAACCCTCTGTTGACTGTCACTCAGCCATTGTCTAATCCATTCAACAATATTGAAATCCAAACTCAAAGATTTCAGTTTATTGATAAGCCTTCTATGTGCGACAGTGTCAAAAGCCTTACTGAAATCTAGGTAAGCAATGTCTACTGCACCACCCTGATCTATTATTTTAGTTACCCAATCAAAAAAATCAATAAGATTAGTTTGGCATGATCTCCCTGAAGTAAACCCATGCTGTCTCTGATCTTGAAATCCAAGCGACTTTAGATGTTCAACAATCCTATTCTTTAACAAGGTTTCCATTATTTTCCCCACTACTGAAGTAACACTTACTGGTCTATAGTTGCCCGCCTCCTCCTTACTACCTTTCTTGTGAATGGGCACAACATTAGCTAATTTCCAATCTTCTGGAACTACTCCCGTTAACAATGATTGGTTAAATAAATCTGTTAACGGTTTTGCTAGTACACCACTAAGTTCTTTTAATAACTTTGGATGTATCCCATCAGGTCCCATCGACTTATTTGTCTTTACTTTAGACAGCTGAAGTAAAACCTCTTCCTCTGTAAACTTACATGCATCAAAAGACTCATTAGTCTTTTTCCCTAAATGAGGTCCCTTACCCTCATTTTCATTTGTAAAAACTGAACAAAAATATTCATTAAGGCAGTCTGCTAAGCCTTTATCCTCTTCTACATAGCATCCTTCTTTTGTTTTTAATCTAACTAATCCTTGTTTTACTTTCCTTTTCTCATTTATGTATCTAAAAAATGTTTTATCCCCCCTTTTCACTGACTGGGCTATAGTCTCTTCTGTGTGTGCTTTGGAAGCTCTTATGGCTTGCTTTGCCTCTTTCTGCCTATAGATCTTTCTATCTTCCTCACTCTGAGTATTTTTATAATTACTAAATGCTAGCTTTTTATTTTTTACTATTTTAGCCACCTCTGCAGAGTACCACAGTGGTTTCTTCAATTTTTTGCTCTTACTGACAAGCCTTATGCAATTTTCTGTTGCCTTCAGTAGTGCAACTTTTAGATAATCCCATTTCTCCTGGACTCCATTTAAATTGCCCCAGTCTGATAATGACTCCTTCACATGTAATCTAATTTTAGAAAAGTCTGTTTTTCTAAAATCTAAAACTTTTGTTTTTGTGTGGTGTGACTGCGTCACTGTTCTTATATTAAACCACACTGTCTGGTGATCACTAGATCCTAAACTTTCACCTACAGTAATATCTGATAACAAATCTCCATTTGTGAACACTAAGTCTAGTATGGCCTGCTTTCGAGTTGGCTCCTCCACTACTTGTTTTAGAGATAATCCCAGTAGGGAGTTCTGGATATGCGTACTCCTGGCGCAAGTAGCTGTTTTGTATTTCCAGTTCACATCAGGAAGATTAAAGTCACCCATGATGATCACTTCTCCCTTCATTGTCATTTTAGCTATTTCCTCAACTAGTAGATTATCTAACTCCTCTATTTGTCCGGGGGGCCTATAAATCACACCTACCCGAGTTACCATATGATTACCAAATTCTAATGTAACCCAAACTGACTCTATGTTCGCCTCACTAACTTGTATTACGTTACATTTTAAGCTATCCCTCACATACAGGGCCACCCCTCCCCCTTTTTTACCTTCTCTGTCTTTTCTATATAAAGAGTACCCTGGTATTGAAATGTCCCAGTCATGTTTTTCATTATACCATGTCTCAGTAACAGCCACTAAATCTACATTCTCAGTTGCCAATATTGTCACAAGTTCATGGATCTTATTCCCTAAACTGCGAGCATTTGTAGACATGACCCTAAGCTTATCATTTTTCAGCACACTGACTACAGGTAACTTCTGTACCTTTTTTGGGGGGCAATTGGATTGATGTTTTATCGCCATTTTGACCCCCTCTTTTAGTTTAAAAACCTCCTAGCAAAACCTCTGAACTGCTCACTGAGAACATTCGTTCCCTTTTGAGAAAGATGCAAACCATCTTTTTTGTACAGTTCCTTTCTATCCCATAGTGAACTTCCATGAGAAACAAAGCCAAATCCTTGCTCCCGACACCATTCTCCAAGCCACAAGTTGAAGTCCCTAATATGCATCCGTCTATCATTCTGAATGTTATGCACAGGCATAACTTCAGAAAAGGACAGTGTGGACACAACCTGCCGTATATCATTGGCAAGAACACGAAAAGCTTCCTTCACCTCTGAAACCTCATTGCAAGCCAAATCATTTGTCCCTAGATGAACCAGTACATCCAATTCTCCTTCCTGATTTGCTTGCTTAACAATATTAGAAATACACACAACGTGAACAGTGCGCTTCCCAAAAACACTACACACTCGTATTTACCCTATACGTGGAGGCAATCCTCTCCGTAGTATGCAAAGGGAAAAAGAATAAAAAACTATTATAGTGTAGTATATTAAAAAATATAAAGTGATATAAGTGCGTAAACATAGACACACTCACATTTTACTGAGCAGTATCATGCTCAGTCTATAGGGTGTTCAGGAGCCCCTCGTGGGGTCTTGGATAAAATAAGATTCCGAAGTAGCTCCAAATTCAGGTAGATGTGATGGAACAGGGGAGGAAGGAGATGTATTCTCAGTAAAAACACTTTTAATGATACACAAGTAAATATAAAATCTTACATAAAAACAGGCAGCATCCAGCTTATAAAGTGCAGAGAGTCCCAGTTTTTAAGGTGCAAAGTGTTCCTGTAGATTGCTCCTTCTCCATACACGACGCGTTTCTCCTTTAAAATAGGCTTTTTCAAGTGTATTCCTGTTCCTTGTCTTCTTCTTTAAATAGTCCCGTTTTTTGAATTTTCCCGCCAACTTCCGGGTGTCGCGTCACGTGACGTCACGTGATCGTCGCATCTCATGACGTCACGCGCTGTTCGCACTTCCGCGTTCCACCGCTTCTGGTGGCTTATATACAATCTCTCCAGCTGTCTCCATGCGTTGTCATGGAGACCAACCTCGGCATACAAATTTTATACATCAGGGGAGAAGGGGAGAGAAAAGGAAAACGATATTTAGGGCAGTTTTTCTGTCATATTTTGCCTCATAGTGTGACAGATTCACTTCAATCCTCCCAAAAATAGTTTAAATAATAGAGACCAGAAATGGATAGTCTCTTTTGTATAAAATACAGTAAAAAATGTCATATTCTCCATAGAAATAATTACAAATGTCATATTATCTATGGGGATAATTAGAAAGGGATTTGCCCATCATCCATTACTGTGCATCATCAAATCCATACAAAATATTATTAAAAAATAAGAACTAAAATATCACACAAATATAATTGTTATTATGTGGGCTACAGTATTCGTCTTATATCTCTGTCAGGAGGTAACTCCCTGAAAAAGGTATCGTGACGCGACACCCGGAAGTTGGCGGGATTCAAAAAACGGGACTATTTAAAGAAGAAGACAAGGAACAGGAATACACTTGAAAAAGCCTATTTTAAAGGAGAAACGCGTCGTGTATGGAGAAGGAGCAATCTACAGGAACACTTTGCACCTTAAAAACTGTGACTCTCTGCACTTTATAAGCTGGATGCTGCCTGTTTTTATGTAAGATTTTATATTTACTTGTGTATCATTAAAAGTGTTTTTACTGAGAATACATCTCCTTCCTCCCCTGTTCCATCACATCTACCTGAATTTGGAGCTACTTCGGAATCTTATTTTATCCAAGACCCCACGAGGGGCTCCCGAACACCCTATAGACTGAGCAGGATACTGCTCAGTAAAATGTGAGTGTGTCTATGTTTACGCACTTATATCACTTTATATTTTTTAATATACTACACTATAAGAGTTTTTTATTCTTTTTCCCTTTGCATACTACGGAGAGGATTGCCTCCACGTATAGGGTAAATACGAGTGTGTAGTGTTTTTGGGAAGCGCACTGTTCACGTTGTGTGTATTGTTGTAAATTTTTACCAGGAGTGAAGCACTGGTTGTGTTTCGGTGCTGCTACTCTTCTCACATAAAAGGCGCAGTGTATTCTATTTTTATTCGTCAATATTAGAAATACGCCTCCTGTCTCTGCGAGCAGTAGCTCCAGGAAGACATCTCACTAAGCCAATACTGTCCAACTCCGCACCTCTTATGATAGAATCGCCCAACAACAACTGCTTTCTATCAGGCCTCACCTTCTCCTTGCACACCGTAGCCACATAGGAGAGTGGTTCCTCAAACTCTGCGTCTGAGCCTGCCTCCACAACACCACTGCACTCTGCAAGTGCTGAAAATGAATTCTGGACAGCCACAGACTGCGGGACATGCCTTTTATCCACAACTCTAAGCCTACCAGATCCAACAGTAATCCACCTGCCATTCCTAGGAAGCCTCTGCGGCAATGGCCTCTGTGGCAGTGACTTCGCAACAGTCTCAGCCTGAGATGCAGATAAGTCAGGCAATGGTTCTGTGAGTTTAATTGACTCCCTTGTGCATGAGAAGAGTTATGCGTAAACCGGTCTACTTAGCAATTCTTGAGGACTGCTTACCTCCACTTCTTACCAAACATGTGTATAACTGTATTTTTATTTAAGCATGTCCTTAGTTCAAATATTCTACATGTTAAAACTAATGTAATATAACAATCAAGTACAAAAGATAGATATGTCCTTCAGTGGGCATCCTCAAGTACCAGGGGCATCTTAACAGGCCCTGGGCAAAGAAAGAAACTGGGGACCCTAACCACCCCATCCTCCAAAAAAACATGTGAAGAAAGGATATATAATGTATTAAATTTGTAGCATGTAAACAGTATAGCAGACAAGACACCTAGCTGATACATACATCCCTATTAAAGGTGCTGTGTGGAGTAGCACATTTTGCCCATAAGGGGTGGGATCTAAAAAGGATCTGCCCCTTTTGGCTCCACTCTATTTTAAAGAAAAATTCTCACTTTGTGTTAAAGGACAACTGTGGAAAAAAAAAATATATATATATATATATATATTCAGTACATCTGATGTTAGGATAAATTAATCAATAATGTTAAATTATATAAAAACAAACATATAATTAGAATTTTCATGTATATGCCCCCTAGGAGAGAGCGCGTATAAGCAGTCCATTAGTTTTGCAATTTGCAACGATCCCCTCAGTTTACCTATAGCAGGCAGTTCTCATCCCTTATTTTGTTGTCAATAATGTTAAATGTTATCACTAGTATATTGATGACATCTTCCTAGTTTGGAGTGTTCACTCTGAAAATCAGATTATAGTACTAACTAAATATAATTTTTAGATTTTGATATCTACATCCAGGGTAATGTCATCAAAACCTGAACATACTATAAGCCTGTTGACGTTAATGCAGGGCTTGACAAATGTAATTTAGATTTAGGAGCCAGCAAAAAAATCTAGGAGCCAGACAACTGACTGGCTGTCTCTGTGTGTGTGGTAGGTTGTCCCTCAAAATAAGTACCCAAAAATATAATTTAGGTCCTGTCAAACAAGTAAACAGTATCCAATAAAAGATATTATTATACAGGGAGTGCAGAATTATTAGGCAAATTAGTATTTTGACCACATCATCCTCTTTATGCATGTTGTCTTACTCCAAGCTGTATAGGCTCGAAAAGCCTACTACCAATTAAGCATATTAGGTGATGTGCATCTCTGTAATGAGAAGGGGTGTGGTCTAATGACATCAACACCCTATATCAGGTGTGCATAATTATTAGGCAACTTCCTTTACTTTGGCAAAATGGGTCAAAAGAAGGACTTGACAGGCTCAGAAAAGTCAAAAATAGTGAGATATCTTGCAGAGGGATGCAGCACTCTTAAAATTGCAAAGCTTCTGAAGCGTGATCATCGAAACAATCAAGCGTTTCATTCAAAATAGTCAACAGGGTCGCAAGAAGCGTGTGGAAAAACCAAGGCGCAAAATAACTGCCCATGAACTGAGAAAAGTCAAGCGTGCAGCTGCCACGATGCCACTTGCCACCAGTTTGGCCATATTTCAGAGCTGCAACATCACTGGAGTGCCCAAAAGCACAAGGTGTGCAATACTCAGAGACATGGCCAAGGTAAGAAAGGCTGAAAGACGACCACCACTGAACAAGACACACAAGCTGAAACGTCAAGACTGGGCCAAGAAATATCTCAAGACTGATTTTTCTAAGGTTTTATGGACTGATGAAATGAGAGTGAGTCTTGATGGGCCAGATGGATGGGCCCGTGGCTGGATTGGTAAAGGGCAGAGAGCTCCAGTCCGACTCAGACGCCAGCAAGGTGGAGGTGGAGTACTGGTTTGGGCTGGTATCATCAAAGATGAGCTTGTGGGGCCTTTTCGGGTTGAGGATGGAGTCAAGCTCAACTCCCAGTCCTACTGCCAGTTCCTGGAAGACACCTTCTTCAAGCAGTGGTACAGGAAGAAGTCTGCATCCTTCAAGAAAAACATGATTTTCATGCAGGACAATGCTCCATCACACGCGTCCAAGTACTCCACAGCGTGGCTGGCAGGAAAGGGTATAAAAGAAGAAAATCTAATGACATGGCCTCCTTGTTCACCTGATCTGAACCCCATTGAGAACCTGTGGTCCATCATCAAATGTGAGATTTACAAGGAGGGAAAACAGTACACCTCTCTGAACAGTGTCTGGGAGGCTGTGGTTGCTGCTGCACGCAATGTTGATGGTGAACAGATCAAAACACTGACAGAATCCATGGATGGCAGGCTTTTGAGTGTCCTTGCAAAGAAAGGTGGCTATATTGGTCACTGATTTGTTTTTGTTTTGTTTTTGAATGTCAGAAATGTATATTTGTGAATGTTGAGATGTTATATTGGTTTCACTGGTAAAAATAAATAATTGAAATGGGTATATATTTGTTTTTTGTTAAGTTGCCTAATAATTATGCACAGTAATAGTCACCTGCACACACAGATATCCCCCTAAAATAGCTAAAACTAAAAACTACTTCCAAAAATATTCAGCTTTGATATTAATGAGTTTTTTGTGTTCATTGAGAACATGGTTGTTGTTGTTCAATAATAAAATTAATCCTCAAAAATACAACTTGCCTAATAATTCTGCACTCCCTGTATACCTTCTAAGCTGCCCCTGCTGCTGACGATATGTTGACAAAATTCCAGCCAGGAGGCCTTGGGTGGGGAGGGGGGTTGGGATACTAGGGACCAACTGAAGCTGAGAAAACTGTGACAACATGTTGCTGGCTGAGGTGCTGGAGAATAGTCTGGTAGAGAGTTCGCTGGTTACAATTTCAGGGATCTAGTACAGTGCTGCTGATTGTCCAATTTCATATCTTAGACATGGTAGATATATATTTATTTTTGTTCAGGGCGCGATTCCTGGTCAAAATTATGGCTACATAGTTCTCTAGTTGAAGGCCATCTGGTCGGCAGTAGTTTATAAAGGAGGCATAAATAGCTTCACCCTAAAGGTAGCCAGTGTACTTCTTCCATGGGCTGTAGTTGGGAGCAGAGTCCTTAAATCTGGATGTTAGTTCAGCAGCAATGCAATAACATTTTACAGCTTGTGACTATGCAACAGCATAAGGACTATTCTAAAGTTGCAACTTAGTTCAGGCAGATCAATAGACAGTGACTAAATAGAGGGGCTCACCTCCCATGGTAATTCACAAAGTTGTTCATGGACATAGGAAAGTTGTGTGGGTAGACCCAGGGTAATGATGAAGGATGGTAGGGTGCCGGAGAATATTTAGCAATTTTTTTCAGCACGCATGCTGATGTTATGTGATATCTGAAATGTTTGGGACATTAGTAACATGCTTCAGTGCTCGGAGAGAATGCAGGGTCCCTCTACATGGAATAGATCCATGTAAACACAGTGAGACAAGTATCATGGAGCAATAAGCTTATAGAATGGCATCCCGTGCCACTGATAAACATTTTTTTATCAGGATGAAGGCCACTATGGGAATAATTTTTAAATTAAACATAATAATTTAGGCTTTCATATTTTTTTTTTTTTTTTTACTTGTATTATACAATTTCGTTCTGCCTCATGAATCTAGGCCACTATAACACCAATTATCACTATCTTGTGCTTGAATAATTTTCTGGTCTACACGTCAAAACTTGATTTAAACCACTTCAAAAGATTTGATTAACTAAATGATTTTTAAATGCATCCTTTAATAAACGAATAAAAAAAAGCAAAAACAAAACAACCAGATCCAGTTTTACCAACCAAAAATAGCCCCATAGCTTTTGGAAGGACAGTTTGTCTTGGTCATTAAAGAGGGTGGGAGATATTATTTTTGTTTCAATCTGGAGGGATCTAAAGTGATCACATTATATTGAATAAGAGATGATAATGTCACTTAAAAATTGTTCGTAATGCCCCAACCCTAACTAGGCTTTTAGCAACTCCACGTAAAAATACTTGAATGGAGTAGTGAATAGAATTATGACCTATTGCCCTTGAATTAAAGACTGTTATAGTATTTCAGGTCACAGCAGCCCCATGCATGGGAACCAGGGGATGGCTGACAACAATTGTCCTGGGGGAAAAAAACAATTTAGTGGCCCATGGTGCAACTTTATTAGTTCATCAGATATCATCGGAGATATACAAATAGACAGGAAAGACAGATATGCTGAAAGATAAGGTACAGAGAATAAAAGACAGACAAGACACACAAGGGCATCCAATGCAAATGCCCCCCCCCCCCTCCCCCCCGGAAATTAGACCTGCATCAAGGGAGGGAGAAGCAGTACGCTGCTTAGGTTAGGTTAAGTCGATATATAGATCATACAAAACACCTGCCAGACAGGGAATTGCAGCAAAAAAGATCTCATTTAATTTTATGCAACCCCCATGTCAGAGTGGTTTGGTTTGCTCTCTCAGGGCTGTCTTTACCACAGAAAGGGGAAACTAGCCTGAGTGGACACACTGCAGGGTCCACTGATTTTGCTATTTGAGCCCTACAGTTTCTGAATCCTTTTTTTATATTCATACTTTATATTAGTAAGTAAATATCCGTATTTGCTCGAATATAAGACGACCCTGATTATAAGGCGATCCCCCAAACTTTGGATATTCCTTTAGGAAAAAAACGAAAAGTCTTAATATAAGACTACCCTATAGGAAAAAGGTTTAACTTGTATATATTCACATGTAAATTGGTTTTTAATATTTAATAAAAATTTTGATGTTAAACAAATTTATTTCTTGTTTTTATTTCCTTTTATGTGCCAATGCTGCCTCTCTCTCCACCTCCCCCCCCCTGAGTTGTCTCTCTCTCTCCCACACCCACGTTGTCTCTCCCTCCCCCCAAACTTTTCTCTCTCTCTCCCCCAAACTTTTCTCTCTCTCCCCCTTCCTCCCCTTGTCTCTCTCCCCCTTCATCCCCTTGTCTCTCTCCCCCTCCCTTCTCTTGTCTTTCTCTCCCCTTGTCTTTCTCTCCCCCCTCCCTCCCCTTGTCTTTCTCTACCCCCCCCCTCGTCTTTCTCTCCCCCTCCCTCCCCTTGTCTTTCTCTCACTCCCTGGTGGCTAATGGGGGCAGCCGGGGGATGTCTGCACGATACGTGCAGACAGCCTCCATGCTCCCCGACACTTCCGTCCATTATGATCATCCCCTGCATCTGTTCAAAGAACATGCTCTCATACTAATAATTCTTTATAAGAACAATCTCTGGAAGAGCCACAATAAAACCATGGGCTCATTCGCTCATCAGTCAGGGCTTGTTTAATTGTAAGTAATCCCTCCCTATATGGGATGGATGTGTAAGTTGCTGCTAAATGGTTAAATAACACATCTTATATATGCACAAAATGGCACAGCTTATATATTAGTGCTAAGTCATTTATTTAAGGCAAAGTTAAAGTTGTCCTTTAAAGGTTGGAGTTATAACAAAGAGGGGAAACTAGGATATGTTTTGAGATACGTTTATGGTTGACAGGGCTGCATTGTGAAGGACATTAAAAGACAACATTACAACTGTGAATTTTAATTTTACAGCTGTGAACAGCTAGGGAATGGATGTGCACAGTGTGACAGTTAAACATCACTTTTAAAATTGTCCAGTAGATTTTTTTTTTCATATATTTGTACATGCATTTTTCTTATTAAATATTCATATATATTTCCCATGCATAAAAATACCTACAGTAGCTGCTACATTTATTGTACATATATTTTTTTGCCTTTTTAGCGCCTATGTGAAATTACTCACACACAATGGGGTCACTAAAGGTTAAGTATATGTGAGGAGGTCGACTTTCACTTTAAAAGTCGACCTTCCTTGCACTATTCACTAACTATAACTCGACCTTCCTCTCACACCACCTCCAAAGTCCATCTCGATATTCCATCTGAAACTCCCTTCAGTGAAAATAAATAATAATTGCTATTCACAAAAAAATGACTTGCCTTATATGTGTCAGGTGTCCTTCGTGTCATTTAGGGAGCACTAGAACTCGTTTTGAAAAAACGTATTATTTTAAATGTAAAAAAATGTTTATGCAACTCAGTTCATGAGGCGAGTCACAGGAGGATAGGTTGGATATCCTCTTAATTTGAACTCCCTTCACTTATTAGTAAATAACTATTTTTATTGCTTTTCACTGCCGGGAGTTTAAAAAAAAGATTTTCATTTTACGTTTTTTAAACTTTTTTTTCCAAATGAAACTGTTGTGTATTTAATCTAGGTGAGTCAATAAAAATGTGGTTACAGTATTGCATGTGGGCCAATTGGTAATGACATGATTAAACACTGAATGCATGTTAGTGAATGATATATTGAAGCAGCTGCAGAGATGTTATTTGCACAATTTCCGGGCCGCTTTATTGTGCTAGAAAGCACACCGGGAGGCCATTTAGGCACAACACGAAGCTATTGGAGTCATGCTGGGGTATCATGTGCTGTAAGTTCGCATGGTTACTCTCCTGAGGCTCTAATAACATGCATCTTGTTAACCCTCATTTGATTAAAATAACTGCTATTTTGTGCTGCTTGACCTATTTCACAGGCTGCAATATTACTAATGTCTAGTCCACAAAAAATGAATCAGTCAAACAAATATAACATGAAATGTATATAAAAAAAAAAGAATAGTGTGACGCACACATGACTACTTTAGCTTCAGATATCAGGAAAACTACTCAATAATTTTGAAAACTGTAATTGGATTGTAATTTTTACTTCAGATTGAGATATGGCATCAAATAACTGCTTTTGTCATTGCAGGAGAAACATAATGAAATGACTGAGGTTTTGTTCCCTTACATAGTTTTTTTTATGGCGATAGAGTGTATTTTTAAGCTTATTTTTAAAGGGACTCTATCACCTAATGGGAACAGGGAAAGAGATATGGGGAGGGGAAGGATAGATATGGGGAGAGTGAAAGAGATCTGGGGAGGGGAAGAGTGATAAACGATATGAGGGGGAGGAGAGATAACAGATATGGGGGGAGAGAACATATAGAGAACATATATGGGAAGGGAGAAAGAGACATACATGGAGAGAGAGGAAAGAGGTAGACCTGAGGGTAGAGAAGGGGTGCGCCACGGGGGTGAACACTTCCGGCTGGCCCTGACAGAGGTTTCACTACTGGGTATATAGCATTCTCCTCCTATTCAGCGTGCCCAGAGGAGAGCGACGGAAGAGAGAGATAAAAAAATCTCTTCTGTCGCTCTGAAACTGTTGCCTGACTGCCCCTAGAGGCAGTGAGCAATATTACAGTTAGAAAGAAAAAAATAACTAATAAATAAAATAAATAAATGGAAAAAGCTAACCCTTGATCTAATAAACCTAGATCTAGGGTTAGGGTCATAATTAGGGTTGGGGTAAATTTAGGGTTGGGGTTAAAATGTAAATGTAGAAGAACATGGTTAGAAAACTATTAGTTGAAATAAAACATAGACAAACATCGAAACATTGTTATTTCTAAACTCAGGACAAATATTAGAAATATATAGAATCTACCATTTGTAAATGTTTTAAAAAAAATCAGGTCAAAGTTAGAAAAAGTGTTTTTTATGGCATATTTCCATCATATTCTATATTTTTTTTAATAGTAAATTATATCATATGATGAAAATATTAGTATCAAATGAAAGCCCTATCCGTACTTTAAAAAATGATATATAATTTGTGTGGGTGGACTGAACACAAAGAAAGAAATTCACAGTTCAGTAAACGTATGACAAAAATAATGGAATTCTGGTCTTCAAGCTACATCAAATGCAGCAGAGCACTCTGTCACTAAGGGGTTAATGAAAATGCATTTTTCAGGTGCCTCCCAGAACAAAAAGAGTAACATTTTCAAAGTACTTCGAATGTATCATTCCTTTTACATTCATTCAACTGCTGACACTTTTTTTTAATTTTGAATTAAGTTTTTGAAATTGAATGCTGATATTTTGCATTATGTTTGTGCTATAGGACTTTTTTTTTTGCAGACACAATTCTTTTCACCTTCTTCTCAGCCATATACCAGCTGGATAACTAAGCTTCTACACATTTGCTTACCTTCGTCGCCTTGATCTCCAGTTAGTATTTGAAAAACTTGAAGAAGAGACTTCTTTTTACTTTAATAGTTGCAGTACAGAGGTTTAAGGTCTGTCAGACAAATGAGCACCTATTATGCTTGTATGTAATTTTGTGGACTGATCGCTTCAAGTGCTAGTGAACTTTAACTCACTCTCTTTATTACCTTTGTGTACTTGCTGATATCTAACCATAAAAAGTATGGTGAACAACAGGGCTGGATTAAGACATTGTATTCCCCTGGGCTACAGGTACTGCGAGGCCCCCGGTGATATGGGATTGGTATTGCTTGATAAATTTTTCCATTGCACGCACAGGACTTAATATATTATATACGCTAGGCATATCATGGCAAAATCAACAGTAATGTATAAAGTAGGTATATCATGGCAAAATCAGCAGTAACGTATAAACATGGCATAACATGGCAAAATCAGTGATAATGTATAAACTTTATTAATTCACATGTAAACAGTTTTGTCACATTTTATAACACCTATGATTAAAAAAAATGATTTTATTGTTTTTATTTCCTTTTATTTGCCAATCTGCCTCTACAACTTTCCATTCTGCCCCCAGATGTGCCAATCTGCCCCATGGACTTTCCAGTGTACCCAGTGATGTATCTTGGTTTTGTGCTGCCCTAGGCACACAAAATTTGGGAACCCCCCTACCCATGCTGCACACCCACGAAATGCCCCATCATATACCTCCATCACCCACATTACATGCCCCCATCACCCCATTACATGCCTCCATCACCCCCATTACATGCCCACATCACCCTATTGCATGCTTCCATCACCCCATTACATGACATCATCACATCACCCCATTACATGACTCCATCACCCCCATCACCCCATTATATGCATCCATCACATCACCCCCATTACCTGACCTCATCCCCCTTCACGCCAGAACTTATCCTGGTGGCTAGTGGCAGGCAGCATGGACGGATCCCCGCATGGTGAGTGCAGATAGGTCTCGTGACCAGTGCCAGAGTGCCGGGTCACGTGACCTGTCAGCACTTCCCCATCATATCGCATGGGGAGCCGAACAGGCAGCACCAAGGTTTCTATGTGCTTCCTGTTCGGCTCCCCGTGCAGCCTGCTTGCAGACAGAGATCTCCCCAGGTACCGTCTTTGCCAGCAAGCAGGGTTTTTTTCTTAAAGGGGCAGCTTTTTTTGTTGTAATTTTCATTCTTTTGTCATTTTGTGCCTCCCCCCAGAGGCATACAAGGCAAGTGCCGCCCTAGGCACTAACTACAGCACTGAGGGCACCCACAGACTTGCCAATCTGCCCCTCAGACTTTGTCAGTGCATTCTCACATTGCACACTCAGGACATATCCCATCACCCCCATTGCAAACACATGACTTACCCCAGGACATGCCACATCACCCACATTGCACACTCAGAACTTACCACAAACCTCCAGGATATGCCCCATCACCCACATTGCACATCTAGGTCTTACCTCAGCATCCCAGTAAATGCCCTATCACCCATATTGCACACCCAGGACTTACCCCTGTACATGCCTCATAACCTTCATTGCACACCCAGGTCTTGCTCCAGCACCCCGGTACATGCCTGATCACCCAATCTTAGGACTTACCACACAGATTATGCCTCATTATCCACTTGCCCCATCACTCACATGCACACCCTGGTCAGCAGCCACAGCTTCCTGGAAGGCAGCATTGAGTCTGTGTGCACAGACAAGTATCCATGCTTTCCCTGGTGCTCCCTGTGGGCTCTCATCGCAGGCAAGTCTCATGATAACCGGCAGTTCATGTGATTTCCGGTGCTCTGACATCAGTCAGAGTGCGGGGAGCGCAACAGGCAGCATGGGAACTTTTCTGTGCTCCTGCAGGCAGACTCCATGCAGCCTTTTCGCAGACAGGGAGCTGGTGAGGGGAGATCTTCTGATCTCCCCAGCCAGCGCCTCTGCTGGCAAGTTTTTTTTATTTTTAAGCAGCTGGTTTTAAAGCAGGGGCCTGGAGCTGCAGCCCTCAAGGCCCTCATTTTTCTGAGGTCCCTGGGCTTCAGCCTCTAAAGTCAATGCCTTAATCCAGCCCTGGGCACCTCTTCACTAAATGATGAAGAATATATGTGACATTAAAGACGTCTTGCTCACAATTAACATACCACAAATTACTCCAAGTAACATGGTGGTCCAGAATAAACAGACAAGGGATATTGTCAGCCTAGGAAATGCAGCTGACTGATACTGGCAGGTCACATAATGAGATGCCTAATACTGTCTTGTGGTACTTTCATGCTTGCTCATCCACAGCTACATCTTGAACACTGATGGGTTCTCTAAGGAAATGGAATGCTCGAGGCACATTTTATTCAGAACTAATCCAAAACATTTGCATGCACCTCTCATGGTTAAGAATAGCTCCCAGTGACTGCGGTGACTCCTGTCACGGTTATGCAGCATACAATAGCTAAATGAAACTTCATGCCCTTACGGGCTGTCAGACTCTGCAGAAAGGCTTATACTTTCATTTCTTTCAATTAACCTGCTTGTCATTTTCAATGTAATCGAAAGAGAACTGATTGCTGTGATATACTTGCAGGTTTTGTTTTTTTTTACCAAGTATATATGTTTACAGCACATGTTGTGAGAAAGATTCTAATGAGTTTATGTTTTTTTTAATAAAAAAAATGTAAATATTGTGATCTAATGATCAATTTCCCTGTGTGGACTCTTCTGTTCTCTGGAGCGATGTTCCAAAAACCAGTCTTCAAGACCCACCCAACAGTCCAGGATTTAGGGGGGGAAACACCTTAGACACAACTGGGTAATCTCTAAATCCTGTACTGTTGGGTGGGCCTTAAGGACGGTTTTGGGAACCACTGGTTAGTACCACTTGCCTAGATTCAATGATGGTTGTTAAGTATTTTTAAAGACTAAAGGGTCTGCACAATATAGACCGATTGTTCCATACTGGATTCGGATGAGGCATAATAGCCGAATCAAACCAATCACCGATATACGGCTACATAATATACAGGACTTTACCTTCGAATTTGTCAGTGTATATTTTATAGACCCTTAAGGAAATCGAAAAGGAATAATGTGCGATTCAGTAAAAAGAAAAATACCATAGAGAACTAAAAGCATTAGTTTGGCAGTAAGGGAATAACAGTTTTTTTTTAAAGAAAATTTTGACATGTAGTCAACCTGCGTGCGTGTCCTATATGGGATATATCTTTGAAGCCAGCTAATGTAATTTACCCCCACCAAACCATATATTTTTTAAAGGTAGACATCCATCACTCCTTGTGGCAAGGGCTCAGCAGCCACCGATACATCACTAGTAGAGTTGAAAGGACACCTGGATGTTCGGGTTCGGCAGGTTCGGCCGAACTTCGAAAAAATGTCTGGGTCCGTGCTTGAACTTGACCCCGAACTTGACCCCGAACCCCATTGAAGTCAATGGGGACATGAACTTTTGGCCACTAAAATGCCTCTAAAAAAGTCCTGGAAAGGGCTAGAGGGCTGCAAAATGAAATAAAATGTGGGTAAGAGTGTCCCCATGTATACGAATAGGTCAATTGACCTATTTGTATGAATGGGGACTCTATTTTGGTTTATAGAAAGCCAATCTGTGAAGAGGCAATCCTGTGACTGCTTGAAGAGCACAGGAAGCAGGTACTTCCTGCCTCCTGTGCTCTTGCCCTTAGAAGGGCAGTGCCATCTTGGTCACACAGTGCATTTTTTTTGTGTGAGGCAATCAGCAGCACTTACAGAAAAAATTTGCTACCTATGCTCGTTTTTGAATGCCCGCGTTTTAAAGGCACTGTGCCTTTAAAACCGCAGTCGAAATACAGACGGGCATTTTTTTCAGTATTGTACGATGCTTCCATACGGAAGCATCGTTACAATACCATTTGAGCACTGAAAGCGGAAAAACTCCGCTTTCAGTGCTCGTTTTGACACAGGATGGACTTGATTTTTTTTTTATCGGGGGCATTGAATCAGGGCCTATATATGTTACTTCTAGTTCCACTTTGTATACATCACTGAATCTTGTGTGAATATTATATTGTTTGAAGTTGTATTGGTGTTCAGAATAAATTTCTAATTTCAGTTAAAGTGACACTAATGCATATTAGTATAATTCTGGACACCTTTTTGGCTGTTCAGCTTACTAATTTATGTCTAGAGGAGGCTATTTTTGTACAGTATTTCATTGTATGTATATTATTGTATCCCAATGTACCTATTTGGTGAAAATATCACATTATCTTAGTAAACTAGAAAAATCCATACAAATGGATCCTGCAGCATGCTTTGATAAAGCTCGAACCTAGTCTATATCTTTATTCAGTGACCCACTGACCTAATTTCAATATCAGCTTTATCACTTTTGTTTTTCCAACACAAATGATACTGAACATAAAACGGGATCTTTTTTTGAATTCAATCCAAAAGTATGTAATCTACTTTAAAGTTCACATCCATCTGTAAATCTATGGATGAGTAATGTGTTGGTGGATATGGTTTGGTTGGGATAATGATGTCATTATTTTGAATGACATTAACTTTTATTTCGATAGATTTGCTCAGTGCTTGGAAGAAAACTGAGCTTACAACCTCTATTATATGAATAGAGACAAGCCAGTGTATAATTGAAAGAGCCCTGCTTGTAAAATTTCCTCTGGAAGGAGTTAGAGACAGGACAAACATAAGCTATTTAAGGAAGCAGTAAATAAATGTGCTGCCAGAGAGTATTTTGGGGAGTTGCAAACCTGTTCTAAGACGTGTTTTGAGGTACAGTTTGAAGATTGAAAGAGAGGGAGAAATTTAGAGATTCTGAGTTTCAGGTGTATGAGATATCACGATATTGAGAACATTCCCTATCACCCACATTGCACACCCAGGACATCAACTTACTCCAGTATCCAAGAACACGCTCCATCACCGACATCGCACACCCAGGACTTCCCCCAGCTCCCCAGAACTTGCCCCAGTACATAACTACAGACCCAGGACATGTCCCAGCACCTAATAGTTTTAAAACTTCCAATACCACCCAAGGACTTTCCCCAGCACATAAATGCAGCTCCCACCGTTTCCCTGGTGTCTAGTGGCAGGCAGCAGGGTTTCTGAGTGCTGCCCATGCACACAGACATCCAACCATGTGGCATCTCTCACTCTCTGCGTGGTTGGGTGGTTAATATACAGCAGGGAGGTCAATGCAGGCCGAGGTCAACACAAACAGAATACTGGATAATCAGGAGGCAGGCAAAGATCGAGGCAGGCAGAATCAGGATAGTTAGAACAAAACTGGGTCACACCGGAAAAGCAAGACAGTAAGGACAAGGCAATATAATGGTCTGGAACAGGCAGGAGTCAGGACTGGCAGCAAACAATAGAGTAGTCAAGATACAAGAAAAAGGTCAGCAACAGGAATCAAAATCAATAATAGAGTTAGTGAGGCTGAAGAGAGCACAAACACAGGCAACTAGTTGTTGGAGAACTGAGGTTTAAATAGCCCTCCAGTGAATAGGTAAACTGAAAATGGCTGGCTAATATTCTTTTTGTAGTCTCTGAAAGACTTGAATTATTATTCTGGGCTCACTCCTCCCTTGTGGCCTCCTTCCTCCATATTCCAATTTTCTATACCCAATCCCCTCACTTATAACAGATTTACTAAAACATTTCTTGTCTTTATCCGGTCCTTGCTGAGTCTCAAGTTGAATATGAAGTGCAGGATATTATTGACTCCAGAATGATTTGTGGTCATTTGGTGTCTTTGGTATGCATTTCTGACATGTACACATCCAGTGTTGTCCCAACAATTATTAAGTGCCTGACTCTTTGGTACGAAACGTGTAAGGCTGTCAATATCTGCCTTTTACTTCACAACCTCTGAATTCTTTTACCTTATGGATAAAATAAAGATTTGAATATTTTAAGAAGGCTTCTGGCAATGTGTTACCATATTTCTTCGATCTGTTTACAGCTGATTTTCCTGGATTTCTCTTCTATTCAATACAGCTCCGGATCTTCTAAATATTTGAAAGACCGCAAGTATCACATGTATTCCCCATAGTAGCACCTTCTGCTTTTTGATGTTAACCCAATAAGCCTGGTGGATTTCGGCCAGTACTCAAGGAGGGGTAATGTTAGCTCTCGGGAAATCTGTGCTCCCAACTACTTCTCCCATGCTAAAGGATCTGTGTATTAAATTGACTTTGTTCTTGTACTGTTCCTGGCACTGGCTATCAACCTGTTCTGTGTACCGTTCCTGGTTCTGGCTGACTACCTGAGTTTGTATTATGAGGATAATAGAGGTACTTTTCGGTTCAGGCATATTTTTGGTCTTATTGGTTTTGGCAGATCACGGCATGAAATCGGCTGAGCTATTCGAATTGCAGACCTATTCAGGGGACTGATTGTGGCATATTGGGCAGCTTGAAATTTGTATCCTGATATGTCCCAGATGTGCCCTGGATCAGTCCAAAATTCAGAGGCATCAATTGAAGGCCAGCACATACCGAGTAAGCCCTATAAAGATTTCTAAAAAAAAAAAAAAATGCTTGAGGAAAAAAGAAAATCAGAAAGTGTAAGTGCACATGAACAAAACATAAAAAAAGAACTTAAAATGAAAAAAAAAAAAAATGAATTCTTAAGTAAACAATTCAGTTCCCATTTATTACATTTCTTCCCATCTTTGTGGAGAGCGGCAGTAAGTGTACATTTTTAAAAAGGCTAACTTTTTGATAAAAACCCTGCATCAGTGCTTTAGAGTGAACTTATCAAAGGTTTTACTTTTTCCCTTAGTAGAAATACTTAAGAAAAATAAATGTTACACATATTTATGCATACTTCATTTTGTTTCAGAAATGTTTTTTTTTTAAATTTATTAATTCTTTATTTTCGAATTATATAAAAAAAACATACAGTATTTAGACAGCGGTTATACATTACATTTTGAGATTGATTGAAGGTAAGAAGGCTAAATGTTTTAACAATTTATCTTTTCCCCATTCCATATTTCCCTTCCTTCTATAGCTCCTTATTGTTTTTTCGGGTATCGATTCAGGATCAGTGTCATTGTACTAACATTAGAAGCCTCGGCTGTCCCTCGTCTTTCTTGAACCTGATCAATAGCACTAAAGGAACCTATCTGTCCTACCACAAGCTCTTACACATTCATATCTTCTACCCATATCATATCAGTCATACTTGCTGGCGTGAGGGACCGGTGTGTGTGTGTGTGGGGGAAGGGGGGGTCGAGGCACCAGGACGTAGGATACTTCTCCTCCAGTCCTCAATGCCCAAGGCAATCGAGATTAATTAATATCAATCCACTCTTGCTCTATGAGCCTATTCGTCCAACAAGAACCAGGAGGACCACGCTCTTTCATATTTGGCAATGTTCTTAGAAACATTCCTATAGAAATATTTCTCTGCTGCTGCCTGGGCTTCAAGTTGGCTATTGGTCTCATTCCAAGATGGTACCTCGGTTTTCCTCCAGTACCTGGAGAGGCATATCTTAGATGCAGAGAGAATGTTAATGAGCAGTATCTTATCAAACCTGTCTGTAAGTGGGAAATCAAGATGAAAAGGGAATAGCTGAGGGGTTAATTCCACAGCACATGTGTACAGAGAATTTAACACCAAGGACAGTTTTTCCTTACATGTTTTAAGGGCTTCACATTCCCACCATATGTGGAGCTGTGAACCTTGCTCTTTTAAACACCTCCAACACAAATTGCTTCTTTCTGGTGAGTATTTTGCTAACCTAGTGGGGACCAGGTACCATGTATGTGATAATTTAAAATATTGTTCCTAAATGTCAATACAGTGTGATGCCTTCCTAATATCATTCCATGCTTCACACCACTCTTTATAGGCGGTATTAAATCCCATATTGTTCTCCCATTTAGCTATCGCCATAGGTTTGCTACCCTGTACTAGGGATTCAATCAGTTTTATGGTCTTTGAGACAGCCTTCCTGCGAGGTGGATGATCCAAGAAGGCATCCCACTGTGCTTGATCATTCGGCATATGTTTTTTTAAGACATTTGTTTTATCCTTAAGTAGTAAATATTTGGCTTGAGGTCAGATTAAACCTACAAAGTACTTCTGGAAACTTCATTAGTCCTAACTCATTATAGAGATCTCCTATTGTATCATTCCCTACTAAGTGCCAACAGGACAGATTCAAATCCGGTATACATAGTGAATGATGTGGAGTGGGGCACTTTTGGATATTATATTAAATCTAAAATAAGTCTGCATAATATCTTTTATTATTTTAGATGAAATTTTCAAATTTCCAAATATCATAGGTGGTAACCAGCGAATTAAAGATAAGTCTGTTAACCAAGTGTGTGTTTTCTCAATATCTAACCAAGGGGGGTTACTTCTTCGGGTCTGTTTCCAGGCATTTATGTGTGCCAGTTGGCAGCTCTGAAAGATTTTATTTAGATCTGGATATCCCAGGCCACCTTTCTGGAGAGATTGTTTCAGACTGAGGCTTGGTATCCTAGGTTTTTTAGCTACCCATATAAATTTTGAAAATAGCAGATAGAAATCTTTAATAGTCCCAGCTGGAATTCTAAATGGGATAACTCTAAATAAATAGATCAATTTCGGGAAAATGTAGGCTTTTAAGATATTTATACGCCTAAACCAAGACAGTTCCGCCTTAGCCCATCTCTTAGTTTCTTTCTGCAGGTCTAATAACAAATTAGAGTAGTTTTCTGGAGCAATTTTATCAATTTGGGGTGTTATCCTAACACCCAAATACTCAATATCGTCTCTAATTTCTGCAGGAGATTTTGTTGAGTAGGTTTTAGGTATAGAGAGATTATCTGTGTCTTGGATAGGTTTAAGCTATAATTGGACATTACACTGTATAATTCTATAGCTTTTAGTGCGGCGGGGACCGATACTTCTGGGGAAGACAATGTTAAGAGTATGTCATCTGCAAATAATGCTATCTGTATGCCCTTAACCATGCTAAACCGCCTCAAGTGTTCCGCCATCGCTCGATTGTCAGAGCATATAAGAGGGGGGCCAATGGGCACCCCTGACTTGTTCCATTTTTAATGGAGAAAGGATCAGAAGCCAGGAAAGGACCAACTACTCTTGCTTGTGGATTTGAATAAAGAGCCATGATAAAGTCAAGGAATATACCCTTTATACCAAAGGTCTGGAGGGTCTTTGATAGGAATCTCCAATCGACCCTATCAAAGGCCTTTTCTGCATCCAAAGCCATAATAACTGATGGAGATTTTCTTTGGTGTATTACTTCCAATATTCCACAGACCCTTTGGATGTTATCCGCTCCAGATCTTTCTGGGATAAATCCAGATTGGTCTGAATGGACCAGGTCCGTAATCACACCTTTCAATCTATTAGCCAAAATCTTTGAATAGATTTTAATATCTAGACTGATAAGGGAGATTGGTCTATAGTTAGTTACCAAGGTCGCGTCCTTCCCTGGCTTCGGTATCGGAGATATGGAGGCCTCTAACATTTCATACGGGAATCCATTTGTTGGAGAGATTTTATTATATAATCTAAGCAACACTGGAGCTATTACTGGACTTAAAACTTGATAAAACCCAGTTGAAAAGCCATCCGGCCCAGGAGCTTTACCCTTTTTTAAATCTCCAATACTTTGGACGATTTCCTCTAAAGTCAGCGGGAGATTCAGAAGAGCTAGTTTTTCCTTCGAGAAACTTGTTTTAGAGAATTCAAGTAATTACTAACATCTGTTGAAGAAGAATTCAACTGTGGTTGATTATATATAGATTCATAAAATCTTCTAAATGACTCTGCTATCTGTTTAGGTGATATGCATGTTTTGTCTTTATATATTATTTTTTTAATCCTATTACCTGCATTTTGCATTTTTAGTTTCCTAGTCATCTCTTTCCCCACTCAGTTATTAGTATAGTACCATTTACACTTTAAGCGAGACAGCATAGTTTCTGTAGATTTTTTAAGTCTCTCTACTATCTGCTTCTGAATCTCCTGGACCTTCCTTGTAGTTTCTATATTTGGATTCAGTTTGTGTTCCCTTTCCTGCTGTGCTAGTAGTGCGTATAGTTCAGGTAAGTTCTTGCCGCTCTGTTTTTTAATCCATGCTCCCTTTTTAATTAAATACCCTCTCAGTACGCATTTCATTGCGCACTATAATGTGTTCTCCGAAATATCAGGTTTATCATTCTGTTCCAAGTACATCTTAGCCTGCTCTAACAAATTCTTTCTACTTTCAGGAGATTTTAGAATATTTTCGTTTAGCCTCCATTTGTTTCGTACTCTGTATGCATGATTTGTTTTAATAGTCAAGAAGATTGGAGGATGATCTGACCATGTGATGTGTCAAATGCTGGAGGACATAATCTATCCAGCATGGGACCCATTACAAAAAAATAATCTATTCTTGAATATGAGAGATGCACTTTGGAGAAAAATGAATAGTCCCTCTGATCCAAGTGTTGCACTCTCCAGACATTGTATAAATTGTGTCTATGCAGACAAGCAGAAAAAGCCTCAGCTCTAGTTCTCAAACGCGAGTATCATTTCCCTTTCCTTGGCATTTTCTTATCCAAATCAAAGTTAAGTATTGCATTAATATCTCCTCCTATTATTATCATACCTCTACCAATCCTATCTATGCTTGATATTTAGAGTTAATTAATCTCGTTGGTCCGTCTGATGGCGCGTATAGGTTCACCAGTGTATATATGGCATCATTTATTTAACAGATCAAAATTCTTCTTCTAGCCTCTTGATCCTCTTCGTGATGTAGATATTCAAATGTAATTCTGCCAGAAATGAAAATAGCTACTCCTTTTTTTTTCTGTGTGGGAAGAGAAGATGAATATAGAGTTTGGTATTTGTGATATTTCCAAAGTGGTCCTTGCTTCTGTCTCCAGTGGGTTTCCTGGACAAAGGCAATATCCACTTGTTCCTTCTCCATCATCCCATACCGAAAAGAGCGTGTGTGTGGAGAATTTAAGCCCTGGACATTGAGTGACATTCTCTTAAGGGGCATCTTGGCCCCCCCCACCCCCCCATCCGCTAGCATCAATCATACCATACATTCGTACACAAACATACATCATCTTGACCCTCTTTACTGAGTAAGGGAATAGATATCCCCACTGCGGGGGAAAGAAAGCCAATTTATCAAATCCCTGTTCCATCAGGGATATAGTGGTACAGGTGACCTCAGAGAATTCTACATTCACTATTTAATCAGAAATGTTCTGTATATAGTGGATGCAGTATTCTTACAATTACAATAAGACTACGTAAGAGAGTGGGCACATTGTGATTAGATTTACCATTATTTCGAAAAGAAAGAGGAAGAGAAGAAAGAAAAAAAAAAACACCACTCCAATATCTCCATATTGTTTGTTACTATATTACTAAATTAGTTCCTAAAGCTATCTATTAATTAGTCATACAATATTATATGTGGTTACATTGCCATTATTTCCTACCCAAGTTTCCCTTTTATACTATTTACTATTTATTAGTGAGTTTCTGTGTATCCCTCTCATTATACCCTTATTATGTTTTCCTTCCTTTTCTTTCCCCTTCCCTCCCCATCCCCCTCCCCTTTTCCCCCTTTCCCTTTAGAAAATGTTTTTTTTTAATGTTCTTCAGCAATTGCCAGATCATCTTTATTTATAAATAAATAAATAAAAAAATTAAATTCTGAGGCTACCAAATTAGAAGCTGATCTTCCATCAGATCATTTTTTGTTCCTGAAGAGAACATAGTATGTCTTTTAGAAAAGAACATTGTGTAAGGTTCTCTGTGACCTGCTGACTGCTTTGCCTTTACTTCCCTGGGGTTATAAATAAAACCCATTTACAGAACTTCATTGTTAATCAGAACATATTCAGAGTGCTGCCTAGATTAACTCATTCCTTGGTAGATGGCCTGGCAGATATTTTTGTAATGTGTATTCCTGACTATTGTGTCTTAGATGAAAAAGTGGTAGCTAGGGTAAAAAATAATAATGGGATAAATAGGTTACTATTAGTGCAACAGTATGTGGTGACATTAAAGGAGCAGACACACGTACAGTGTACTTCATCATGTAAAATTAAGGAAACAAATTGATCCTATATTTTTTTCCATTAACATTTGCTATGGCCTAAAAAACTGCAAATAATTGTTGTATTGCTGTTGCTATAGTAACTGCCCTCTCTATGTCTCCAAGCCCTGATTTTTCAAGGTAAAACTACCGGAGTAGTGTAAATTATTTTAAAGTACAAGTAAGTGCATTTTAAAAATCTGGTACACATGCACACTATACAGAAAATAAGCTATGTGGAACTGCCCTTTTAAAGTTCCAGCTGCAGGCAGTTGCTGATAAAAAGAAAAAAGGATGTGTGAGGTGGTCTTCATGTACTGTAAAAAAGTCAGTGACATAACTCAGTGGTCTAATGCACCATCTGAACACAGTGAACCAATGTGAAATATGAGAATGACAGGTGAAGCACATTTGCATCTCTGTCCATTGAATATGATACCCCAAGGACATGCAAACCACACATTACTTTCCTTTTTGTAATTTTATTTTTTATTTTAGTCTTTTTAATTATTAATAAAAAAAAAAAGTGTAAAGTATAAAGAAAATGACATAAAACCAGGGCTCCCCATTGGTTGGTTGTTTTACAGAGAGTTCACATTTGCACTTATTTACATGCCTTCTTACATTTTCCAGATTCTCAATACTTTGGATCTGAGAATTTATAGTGAAAGACCAGGCCACATTCGCACTGAATAGTTACTGCACTGCATACATCTTGGATGAAACAGAGGAAGAACCCCAGAGACTACAGCTGACCTCTCTAAAAGGTAGGATCTATGAAGCATTTCTAAAAGCTTTTTTTCTTCAGTCTACATGGAAGAGGGGGTCCCCTCCCATTACCCTGTGTAGGTCCCCATTTTTCCAGCCTGAGCAGCTCACAGTTTTTGACCATACTGTCAAAACAATCTGCTGATGTGTCTGTCTGTGAGTTTGTCTGTACTGGCTGAGTGTGTCTGGGTGGCAGACCTAACGGGTCTTTTTATCGGCACAGCTGGTAATGAAGAATTAGGAGCCGGTGTCGGTATAACTAGCATACTGGCAATGGAAGGATCAGCATTTGTTAGTAGCAGGGAAGCATATTATGTCATACTGTTGCATAGTATGACAAAATCGACCACATGGCCCCCTTGCCGCACTTCTGGCATCCTAGCGCAGTACAAGGGGGGGAAGTCTGTGTGAGCTGCATGGACTGCACATTGCCCTTTTTAAATTTCCGTGTGCCTCACTCAGAAGCACTAGGAGTGGTGTTGGTCTGTGCCTCTCCATGGGCCAGGCAGCAACAGGAATGCCCCTCTTAATAAAATAAAAGTGCACCTTTCCTAATTACAAAAACTGCTGGCTTATGTGTGTGTATGCGTGAGACAGACTGCCTCTGTGTGACGAGAGCGAGAGACTGCCTCTGTGTGTGTCTGTATGTGTAAGAGAGAGACTGGCTGTGTGTGTGTGATAGAGAGAGATTGCCTCTCTGTGTGTGAGAAAGTGAGACTGTCTCTGTGTGTGTGTATGTGAGAGAGAGAGACTGTCTCTGTGTGAGAAAGAGAGAGACTGTCTCTGTGTGTGTGTTTGAATGAGGGCTGCGGATAGACTAACAGGCAGCTGCAGGTGAGATCGGTGTCTGCCTGTCTCAGACCTGTCAGCACTTTCTAACACTTCCTGCGCATAGTGATAACTCAGAGTCTTCACTATGTTCGGCAGCATTGACATGTGCCTGTTGTCTCTCTGCAGACTGAACCTCAGCCAGTGACAACTCCCAGATATGTTAACAGGGAAGGAAGGGGGCAACGAGAAAGGCCAAAAGGGGAGAGGGGAGATATGAGAAAAAAAAAAACAGACCGAGAGGGGATATTTGGGACAGAGAGACCGACCGAGAAGGGGAAATTATGTGGGAAAGAGAGACAGACCGAGACGGGAGATGATGTAGTGAAGAGAGACAGAACAAGAGGGGAGATGATGGAGAGAGAGCGCCAAAGGGATATTGGGGGTTAAGGGGATATGTGCTTCAGGATATCCAAAATACTTTATGAGTATTGAGCTTTAGACATCAGGTACCTTTACAGAGGAGCCTGAAGCTAAATCTAGAAGGGTCAGAGATGGCACAAGGCAAATTCCTTGTTGGTATAGTATTAGTGCAGTTGCCAAATCCTTGTGGGTGCAATAAGAGTGCATTGGTAAGTCCTGTGGGTAAATTATTGGACTATTGCAATAATAATTGGCATGTCCTGCGGGTGCTGCATTGTGGTGCTGTAATGTGTGTGTATCTGATCAGCACATGGGTGCTGGGGTAAGTCCTGTGACTGCCATCTGGGTACTGGGGTAAGTCATGTGAGTGCCATCTGGGTGCTGTGGTAAATCCTGGGTGCTGGAACAAATCATGGGTGCCAACTGGGTTCTGGGGCAATTTCTGGGGGCTGGGGTAAGGTCTGTGAGGTTTTGTGACTGCAATCTGGGTGTTTGTGTAAATTCTGGGTGTTGGAGTAAATTCTGAGGGTAATTTGGGTGCAGGGGGTAAGTCCTGGGTTCAATGTATAAACACAACTGCTTATCTATATTGTTTAGAAAAGGGAAACACATGGATTTTTAAGCACATTTGAAGGGTGTATTAGTTATAGATAAGACTGATATATACCCCTGCACAGGACAATACATAGCCCCCAGTATGTACACAAGGTTACATGTATTGCCCTGTGCATGGGGTATATACCAGGGCAATGTGTGAGATATAACTTTGTGTACATGATGGGGCATATATTGCCCTGTGAAGCTGTATATATCAGTGCATGAAATATAACCTTGCGTACATGCTGGGTGTAAATAAAGACTTATCTCAGCATCCAATTTGCACTGACGTGGCGTGCCCCAGCACCCAGATTGAACTCACAGCACTTGCCCCAGCATCCAGAATTTGACCCAGCACTGATATTGCACTCACAGGACTTGCCACAGCACCCAGGAGTAAATACCCTAGCACGCAGATGGACACCCAATCAATGGTGCATTCAGGAAAGATAAAGGTGCCAGATTTGACATATTGTGCCCTGCATATTTTGCCGCCATTGGCGGATCCTGCCCTCAGCAACAAATACAGTGTCTCACACGTATAGTCAAACATATACACAGTCACATACACACACCGACACATACACACATTGACATTTGTCATAACAGAGCAACAAAATCAATAGAGCTGTCAAGAGTGAGTCCCCTGCTTTTTTTTATTGCCGGGAAGCACTGTGATATACCCATTTATTACATTCTGCCCCTCTCTCACACACCTGCACTCTGCTGCTCAATCACACACATTGCAACTCACACACACTGCCACTCACACACACACACTGCCACTCTCTTACATACACTGCCACTCTCTCATTCACACACTGCCACTCTACACACACTGCCACTCTCACACACACACTGCCACTCACTCTCAGTCCCACGTTTACATTCTGATATTCACTCACGTATGTATTTTCTCCCCCCACCCCTTTCATTTCTTTCCCTTTGTAATTTATTCCCCACCCCAGACATATCATCTATTCCTTCCCCTGTATGTATATTTTTCTCCCCCCACCCCTGTCATCTTTTACCCCCTCTATGCAGTGATGGGATTTTGCCCCTCAATATGCCATTATTTTGCCTTTTAATATGCCAGGATTTTGCCCCTCAATATGCCAGGATTTCCCCCCTCAATATGCCAGGATTTCCCCCATCAATATGCCAGGATTTCCCCCCTCAATATGCCAGGAATTTGCCCCACAATATGCCAGGATTTTCCCCCTCAATATGCCAGGATTTTCCCCCTCAATATACCAGGATTTCCCCCACAAAATGCCAGGAATTTGCCCCACAATATGCCAGGATTTCCCCCCTCAATATGCCAGGATTTCCCCCATCAATATGCCAGGATTTTCCCCACAATATGCCAGGATTTTCCCCCTCAATATGCCAGGATTTCCCCCACAACATGACAGGAATTTGCCCAACATTATGCCAGGATTTCCCCCCAGAATATGTGCAAAAAAAGTGTACAATCTGGCGCACAGTGCATAGACACTTGACAACAATCTGTATATAATAGTAGTAAAAAGTAAACAAGTGATATTTCAAGTGAAACAACCTGTGAAAATAATAATAAAGTGCTAGTGCTATCAAACACAAACAAATCTGTGCATAAAAATCATGCAATAAACAAATGAATCTGTAAAACAATACATATATGTATATACTTAGTTAGACGGAGTTGTCACCTAATTTTGCCCAGAGTCGAGAGGGTTAAAAGAATCTCAATCAAATTTAAGCAGGTAAAGAAATTCATAACGTTTTGTATTACTGTTTATTTTCCATATAAATTGTAACAATATGAGTGAACATCGTCTATGAGGAGGAGCTGCAGAGGTGTCCTGACGGGGAGACGCGAGCTGCAGAATGAGGATGTCGGCTGATGGACGCTGAACATATGACGTCACCACGCGCGACACCCGGAAGTCGCGCGTGGCTGGAGATTTAAAAGTGGAAAAGAAGATATGGAGAGAGCACACTTGAAAAAGCCCATTTCTACTGGGCGAAACGCGTTGTGGAGAGGAGAAGACTTGCTGGGATTACCTTTGGACACTGGGACTTGTTTTACTCTGCATGTACCTGCTGGATCCTGTTTATTTTAATGTAAGATCTTTTATATTTTGTCTATAATAAATTTTTACACCCTTGTTAATGGTCTCTCCTCTGCTCTCTCATCTTCTGGGATACACTTGGTCCATCTACCCTGTGTGGGCTCCCATGAGGCTTTATGTACTGAGCAGAATACTGCTCAGGGATATGTGAGTGAATTTTCACTTTTTTCACATTCCCTGTATTTGCAATAAAATACTACACTATATTATCACTATTTTGTTTCTGTTTTCCCTCCATGTACTAATCAAGCGGATTGCTGCAAAATTTAGGGTAATCCACTTTTTTGTAGTATACTAAGTGTTGGTTTAAGCGCACTTTTTCATTTTTTTTCTACGCATTAATCTCCCTAAGCTCCCGCTGTCTCCCTGATGTAGTGCATGGTACTGGTAATATTTCAGAGAATATTACCTTGGAGGTCCTTTCCTTCAACTTGTTTCCTAGTTCCCTAAAATCATTTTTAAGGACCACCCCACCTAGAATTAACTTTGTCATTAGTACCAATGTGTACTAAGACGGCTGGATCATCCCCAGCCCCTCCCAACAATCTGTTACAACATGTGGAACCTGAGCACCCATAAAGAGAAAACATACAGTTTGGCATTCGGGGTCCTGGCGAAGGGAGAGGAGAGACAGACAGGCATGGGAAAGAAAAGGAGAGACAGACATGGGTAGGAAGAGGAGAAACAGACATGGGTAGGGAGAGAAGACAGACAGACATGGGAAGGGATAGGAGAGACTGACAGACATGGGAAGGGAGAGGATAGACAGACAGACATGTGAAGGGAGAGGATAGACAGACAGACATGAGAAGGGAGAGGATAGACAGACAGACATGAGAAGGGAGAGGATAGACAGACAGACATGGGAAGGGATAGGAGAGACAGACAAACATTGGAAGGGAGAGGAGAAACAGATAGACAGACATAGGAGAGGAGAGACAGACAGACATGGGAGAGGAGAGAGAGAGAGGGACAGGCGGACACCTTTTTGTAAACATATACCCTACCATGCCACTTTTTTCTACCCTACCATGACCTCTTCTTTACAGCTCATTGTGCAAATTACCCAGACTTCACACAGGTTGTACATTTTAACTAGAGACTGCTGATCGCTACAAAGTAGGTCAAAAACTCCTTAGGGATATATTGGCTCCATGTGAATTTTCTACACTGAAGTTCAAAGAGCATCACAAACAAGATTCAAAAGGAAGCTATTGATTTATCTAAAGGATGATGTGTTCTGCATTTAAAATTCTGCTTTAGAATAAAAAATGCAGTGTATAATATTCATTATACAGAGACCTGCTGTATACCAATTTAAAAACCATATCCATTTTTGTTAAATGAGTGCTATATCAAAACAGATTAATTTATCATGAGATAATTTAGATTATTTACTATTGTTATTTTGTAATAATGTCATCTATTAATTATTGCATTGCAAGGAAAACATACTTTAATCTTTTGTCAGCCAAGGTGCAAATCTCACAACTGTCCTTCTTTGCAGTCCTGACTCGGGACTTCTCAATTGTATTGGACACGGAAGGTCATACATACTGCCTTCCATCACAACCGCACAGATGTGGTTTGCATGCGATGTGCCACTCACAGGTGGATGGAGTTAAGGTAATACTTGTTATAACTATTTTATAAACCACATGTTGCACAGCAATGTATGATGAGATAGCAGAACATGCAGAGAGATTAAACACAAGGAGTCAATAGGTCAGGGTGGGCAGGTCCACTATAGCTGACAGTCCAGAGGCATTACAAATAGACAGATGACAGTGACTTTGGGACAGAGGGTATAGGGTCTGGTAACCCAGATCGTCAACTACTTAGTATGGTGGTGAGATGGTAGTGAACCCCAACCAGGGAAATACTATGAGGACAGCAGAAGAGCTTACAACTGGCATGTTAAATTCCCAGATGAAGGTTGAACAGCCAGGACTTGGGTTTCTACTGCCATACATATGACATGCCAACAGTGGCTTGTGTAAAGATGTCTGTACTTGTCCCACTATGGAACAGACTCAATGCACGCAGTCAATGGATTACAAGATAATGGTCTTTGTGTTGGTATTACATCCCTAAACTATTTTAGTCATGCAAATACAAAAAACCTTGAATTCATTTGAAACGTGGAAGCAACTTTTTCTATAAAGAGAAAAAGAGAGAAAGAATCTGTAACACACCACAGAAAGTGTGTGGAAAAATAACTCAGAGTAGATGTACTTCAATCAATTTATTGTCTTTGTGCCTTGTCTAGCAGTTTGCTCTGATGCACAATGTTTTGTTCACTTTTTTTTTGTAAAAGACCTAGAGATACAGTGGTAGAAGCACAACTTGATGTGTGGCCTTGAAGTCAAGGAAATTAATCTTTAGAAAAGCTATTTGTATAATTGAATCATACAACACTGTGCATACTTGAAGAACACAATGCTGGTATGTAAGGAGATGTAAGTATCCTAGGATGGGTAGTCACCTCTTAGCCCGTAATGAAAGGCAGCAAGTCCCAAATAAAAGTTACTGTTCCCTCTAATCAATAATCACACTGACACAGGTCTCAGTTACAGCATAAAACTAAGAACATTTATTAAAGCACAACATGGGGAATATATACAGTCAGGCATCTCATAACGATGATAAGACAATAGAACAGTAAACGGATTAGTTTTTACAGTGGGAAACACAGTTGGGACAAAACTGGATTAATTTAACATTCAATCCAAGGCTTTTGAGCACTCCGAGGCTGCACAAAAGAAGTGAAAAAAGAGGTTGTAATCCACAGTTCTTCACATGGTATAAATGCTTTTAGAACATCCATTTATAAAAACCCTGAACCTCAGCTACTTTGAAAGAAATATCATTAGCGAGGATTTTAGAAGTATCTGTACAAGGACACCACTGTCTGTGGCAAAATCAGCGTAAGTCCAAAGAACTTCATTTAATTGCCCATCACAAAGTCCAATAAATGTCCACCATGACCAATGCTGGTACCAACCTCTGATAATGAATGGATTTTCCATTATACAAGCGCAGAAATTTTGCAGTAGACATCTCTTATATGTAACTAGCGTTTTGTGGAACATTTCTTCCAGATATTTGTCTATAAACGTCATCTCCATTATTTGATAAGCACTTGTTAATGTTTTTCTATGTAGTCATCCTCCTGATATTACTAGATGTTCACTATAGATTTTAAGAAGTGTGACAGGGTCAGTGGAGGCAGGTAAGCTGAGGGCTGGTAGATAAGCCAGCGTGTGGAAAGATGACCTTATCTCTGCTCCTAGGGTTAATACTTTTAGCATCTTCAGCTGCTGTTTAAGCAACTGAGCCTAGCCCTATTTTAGCCTGATGTGGTTTTCTCATTGTACTGCTGATCATAGACAAAGAGAGAATGCGTGGGAGTGAACCTGAGTGGTAAGGAAAACTTTGCTCTGTTTAAATCTTTGTTTTGTGACTGGGACACAAAACAGTTAGAGAGGAAACACTTTAGTTCACTTCTAGAAAGTCTCCTAAGATGGATAGGTTTTTGTTTGATTGTTTGGTTTAAGGCAAAACAAAACTGTTGCTTTTGTGAATAAATACATTAAAAAGCATTGAAGTGCCTGTGCCTGCAGTAACCCTATCACAGAAGTTATGTTTTTCCATGCTGTAAACTTTAGTTTTTAACTTTCTGACCATTGTACATTGTTAACCCTGTCTACATCAAAATTCAGACTCTTATAAACTGCTGTTGTGTTAACTTGATCTAAAGCTGAAGCTGATTTTTTTTTTTTTTATGTTTTAAAGCTTTATCTCCTCTAGAATATTAAATCTTCTAAAGCTTTGGTTTGTAAACTGCACAATTTCTAGAAGAAGGCTCCTGCTGGAGAATACTCCTGCTTATGCATCCTTCAAACATTATCTTCATAATACTAAAGAAGCAGTAGTTCCTGGCATCAGTGAATTTAAGTGCATCACACCAGTTGCAGTTGGTTGAAAAGAATGTACCACCCCGAACAATTTGGGGAACCCAGGTGACATCTAGGGGATGCCAAATACCTGCTGCAGTGGGACACCTGAGACCAGAATGGAACTAAGGTACCCGTGGGTGTGATGTTTAATATGTCTACACACTGTGGATTATCTATGAAATCTCCCCCACTGAAATGCCCCCCAACATATGACCTCTGTTCTGAATTGTAGAGATCACCCTTCGGTCAGAGATGGAGAACTGCAGATGCAAGTGCTGGCCAATCAGGGACAAGGCTACTGTGTGTGACCGTGGAAACCTACTCCCCAAGCAATGATGATAATATTACCAATGCATGCCTCAATAACCAATAAGCAAATACATTCATCTTAATGTTTTATACGCTCAAATGTTGAAAACTATTATTTGAATCTCGACAAGTTTTGTATGTTGTACTAAACCATTGCAGAATAAAAGGGACTCCATGTGGAGAGTAAAACAAATTATGAAAATGATCTAAATATTGTGTTAGCAAAATTGACAGCAAATGCATACATAAGAGACATATTTTCTGAATATGTCTGTGATGTCTCCTCTTTATCACCTGGGCTTAATATGTGTAGAAACTCAGGTGCAATGGTAAATATGCATAAGAAGCCATAAAGTGATGTCATAAGCAGAACAGATACATTTAAAACCTATTTTTCTATTATTTAATCCATTTTTTTTTTTTGCAATTCTCCTAACACAATATTTAGATCATTTTGTATCCTCTACATTCACATACATAAATAAGCAATGTTTAGGTTGATAGTGTCCCTTTAAGATAACCTGTACCAGGACATCTTTAGGAGATCCAAGAATTCCCGGTTTTCTCTGCATTCTGTTTTGTTCCTGTGAACTATGTTCCCATATTATACTTGAGATGTTTGTTGTGCTCATGTCCATGGGGCTCTCCCACTTCTGAACCCTAGGGTATTAAATCACGTCAGCAAACAGTTGCGAGTGTATAAAACATACACAAGGGCACATACATACTACTTCCAAACAGCACTAATTCATTTCTCCTGCCTGTATTTTCCATTTGCCCCACCCCATCATACAGTCATATTTGTGTTTATTCTATGCCAGTGGTGTCCAAACTTTTTTCAAAGAGGGCCAGACTTGATGAAGTGAACATGCGTGAGGGCCGACCATTTTGCCTGACAGTTAAAATTAAGTACAAATGAACTATTTTATGCAAACTTTATTGCAAACGATTTGAATGACAATTCTAAACAGTAGTAAAATCACTCTGCCTTTCATATCTGAAGGCCAGATGAAAAAAACAACAACACAAGATGCTGAAATATATGTCAGGAACACAACTAACCCTTCCCATATCTGTCTGTCTCTCCACTGCCATCCCATATCTGTCTGTCTCTCCTCTGCAATCCCATGTTTGTCTGTCTCTCCTCTGCCATCCCATATTTGTCTGTCTCTCCTCTGCCATCCCATATTTGTCTGTCTCTCCTCTGCGAACCCATGTCTGTCTGTCTCTCCTCTACCATTCCATTTATGTCTCTCTCTTCTCCCTTCCCATGCATGGTTCTCTCGGCCAATTTGCCCAATAATATGCCAGTGTTATATGCCATTTAATATGCCCCAGCCAATTTGCCCAATAATATTCCAGTGTTATTTGCCATTTAATATGCCCCTACCAATTTTCCCAGTAATATGCCAGTGTTATTTGCCATTTAATATGTCCCTGCCAATTTTCCCAATAATATGCCAATGTTATTTGCCATTTAATATGCCCCTGCCAATTTTCCCACTAATATGCCAGTGTTTTTTGCCATTTAATTTGCCCCTGCCAATATTCCCAATAATATGCCAATGTTATTTGCCATTTAATATGCCCCTGCCAATTTTCCCAGTAATATGCCAGTGTTATTTGCTATTTAATATGCCCCTGCCAATTTGCCCAGTAATATGCCAGTGTTATTTGCCATTTTATATGCCCCAGCCAATTTGCCCAGTAATATACCAGTTATTTGCCATTTAATATCCCCTGCCAATTTGCCCAGTAATATACCAGTTATTTGCCATTTAATATCCCCTGCCAATTTGCCCAGTAATATGCCAGTTATTTGCCATTTAATATCCCCTGCCAATTTGCCCAGTAGTATGCCAGTTATTTGCCATTTTATATGCCCCAGCTAATTTGCTCAGTAATATGCCAGTTATTTGCCATTTTATATGCCCCTGCCAATTTGCCCAGTAATATGCCAGTTATTTGCCATTTTATATGCCCCAGCCAATTTTCCCAGTAATATACCAGTGTTAGTTGCCATTAATATTCCCCAGCTAATTTTCCCAATAATATGTCAGTGTTACCTTATCATTAATAAGCCCCTGCCTCTTTCCCCAGTACTTTCCACCAATCTCCCCAGTCCCCAGCACTTACCTTTCCCTGGTGGCTAGTGGCAGGCAGCATGGTCTTCTCCATGCTGCCTGTTCGTCTCACAGGTGGTTGTGCCGATAGGTCACGTGACCCGGCGCGCGTATGACGTCAGCGCGCCGGTCACGTGACCTGTCGGCACTTCCGTGTCGGCACACTGCACGGGGAGCCGAACAGGCAGCACGGAGGTTTCTCCGTGCTGCCTGTTCGGCTCCCCGTGCAGCCTGGCAGGCAGAGCGATGGTGGGGGGGGATCTTCCGATCCCTTCTCACCTCCGTCTCTGCCTGCAAGCTTTTTTTTTTTTCAGAGAGAGACATTGATCAGCCGTGTCTCTGGGGCCGTATGGAAGTAAAGGACGGGCCGCAACTGGCCCGCGGGCCGGACTTTGGACATGACTGTTCTATGCAGTCTCCCTTTCCGCACAGAACAGTGCCTTGGAACATAACAGACTCAAGCCATGATCTAGTTTGGAAGCAAATACGTACCCACAATGCTCCACAGATGGTACTATTTAGAGAAAATATTTCCCAGACTGGATTCTACTCTTACATTACTTAAATCCATCACTACACTTTGTTTTCCTCCCAGTGCAGCTCATGTGTTTCATGCAGACTGATACACAGGCAGGGCCACTGCAAGGATTTTTGCCACCCTAGACGAACCCTAATTTTGCCGCCCCTTGGCTCCACCCCATTGTCTCTCTCCTACCCTGCCTACTTATAACAGCCAAACAACAGTACAACAATCACGCAATCATAAATACAATCACACGGTCGCCTGCACACACACGCACATACAGTCACACACAGAAAATGTGACACACACAGAGACAGTCATATATACAGAGACAGCGCTGCTCGAATCCCTCAAGCACAGTGATCATTCAGAGCATTGTGTATTTATAATGCTCTTAATGATCAGTGTTTGCAGGGAGAGCGAGTAGCACTGTCTGAGCTCTGTGTGCGTTTAACACACAGAGCTAATACTGCCCGCTGCTCCTCAGAAAAAAAAAAGCTCTGCTATAGAAGGAGGGGGCGGACTTTCGCCTCATCCCTGGTACGCTCCGCCTCCCTTCCTCAGTGCCGCATCGTAGGAGTGCGCGGGTGCCCCTTGCAAAAGTCCGCCCCAGGCCGGCGCCTACTTCACCTATAGGAAGCGCCGGCCATGTACTCATGACTAAAGACTAAAGTCCAATCATTTGCTCTGTTAACAACAGAGAAAGTGTTAACAACTGTGGCCTTTGAAAGTGAAAAGTGGTGCAGCCCCAACCCATTGAGATAAAATATAGAGTAGCCCAGAGGCAATTACCTTCCAGCCCCCCTTGCCTGCTCTCCCCTGACTGCTTGCAACATCTGCATGGTGGCAAATGTAAAGTTATTGAATAGGTTCTAAAAAAGCAACAGTAAAAGAATGCACTCACCAAGAGCAATAAACATTGCCTACTACCTACCTACCTAGTACATTTGAAAAACTCATTAATGTCGCTCAGGTAACTCAAAATAAATAATTATACTTGTAAAATGAGACAGGATTACTAAAATGTTAACTTACTCAGAATAAGAGGTTGGGGGTTGAAACCTATTATACCAATGCTATAACATATGTATATGTAGTGTATATTCTAGAGGTCTCTTTTAGCATGCTTGTTTAAAGGGTGCCTTCAAGCTAATCCCCCCCCCCCCCCCCGCGCCACACACTTTTGTTTATTAGTTGTGCTCTAAGCAGCTATCCCTTTCAACCACACTTTATGAATTGTTCCTTTATGCTTGCCATTAACCTGGATAGATGTTGCCTTACCTTCTCTTACTTCTATTTCTTTGAATATTTATTTATATATATATATATATATATATACATATAAAATATTTTTTTATTTTTTGAAAGACTCATAATATCTACGTGATTACCTGCAGAAAGTTACATTCATATTTGTGTTCAGAGGGACATTGTTTAATTACTCAAGGTAGTTCTCATGGTAATCCGTTCCAACAATCCAACTGGTGCAAAACACATTCATTTGGTACACTTTCTCTAAAAATGTAGCTTCCTCAGCCAAATGGTAAGAACAGGCTACAAACCTGATATGTTTGAGTAAATGAAACATATTTACAATACTGTTAGAATTATTTACCTTTAATGTACATGAAAAAGGTAGGTCATTTTCAAAAGTTAACAAAAATATTTCAATCCCGAAAGCTGTGTCTCAGTAAATGTATTTATATGACCCATTCATGCGATCATTTTTCTTGCCAAATCTATATTAAAATACACATGACATCTTTACTAAAAATAGTTCTCTTTGTAATAACTCTGCAGAGTGAGAGGGACACTGGATTGGAGGTGACTAAATTCTAAATGCTGCTATATAGTGCTACCTATTGTTTGTTTTGCTGCACTACAAACGAATGTGGAATCAGTCATCTCTCTTAGTTTGATACATACTATAAACCTACCACTTTTATAGTGTCATCTGGGAGCCTAAAAATCTAGAACTGTCCCTGAGCTCAGCATATATATTATTCCTCATTATGATGTCTGATACTGATAGTAATACAATTGCAGATTCAGATTCATGCGTTATATTGACTTCTATCCTGATGCAATATGGCTTGTATAGCTCCATGCATAATTATTGCCATCAGTAATTTTAGGGTCCAGTATAAATGTCACAGTGTCCATTATGATGTGTCAAGTAATAACGCATATAGGTTCATAATGAAATAGTACAGGTTTATGCTTAGATATTGGTTGTTTTCTTATTTATATATAAATCTTTCAAATATTTTTTGGAAAACAATACAGAAGAGAATATACTTATGCCAAAAAAGAAAACGGGGGAATATAATGAATAAATATCATCCAATAATATATTTTAAGTGTATATTAAAGCAATACTATAATAGTAATATATAACAGTGGTAAAATGAAAATGTCATGTGTCTGGTGCAGGTCAAGTGAAAAACTTGTAGGCCATAAACGGCCCCTGGCGCCTGCTTCCCAGAGTGTCCATTCATGTTTCAGTAAGTCTACAGCAGCAGAAGGTGTCCTAAAGGCCAACGCGCACCACTTGGCTTCAAAAACATTGTGCAATAGATGTAATAGTATCAGACTTCCAATACAAAGGGACTGAAGTTGCTGTAACCAAGAGATGAGTCAAAATAATTTCTGTAGACTTGGACAAATTGTCCCAGATTTTTTTCTTCAGGAGACATAATTCTGGTGTAATAGTATGAACCTGATCTGTAATGGTGTGTATAGAGTATGAATGTTGTTCCAGTAAGTGTTCAAGTTAGGACAGGACCAAAAGATGCAGAATAGTGTACCCAGGGCCGGTGCTAGAATTTTTGTCACCCTAGGCGAAGATGGACTTTGCTGCCCCCTCCATACCATTTCAGTGGTGGTATAGTAAAGCAATGCACAGATATGGTACAGTATAAGTCCCATTAGTATTCAGTTTGTCATACAGGACAGCTCTAATCAATGTATAGTTAGCCAGACAGATAATTATACTTTAAGTGGTACAGCATAGCTCCCATCACACTAGTTAGGCATATCCAGTCTGAATAAACTTTGCTGTCCCAATTCAATATAAAAATATTAAATATGCCACATACAGAAGTCCATTAATTATGCCACCTACAGCAGCCGGCTAAAATCATTCAACCACTCTTTCCCCAGACTTGCCAACAGGACTTACCCCAAACGCTGATTGCTTGAGTGTCTTTCTCTGTCCATGCTCATGACTTTCTCTGCCCCCCTCAAACTCCCAATGTCTTTCTCTGTTCACTCAGAACAGAACACTGTGGGGTGTTTTGATTTTTGTGTAATACTATTTGTTCAGTACCTGGCCAGGTGAACTGCAAGCAGTGGGTAAGAACATATTTTGGATGTTTTTCTTCCCATTCACTTTTGCTGTATACCGTATATCATTTTTTGTATCTTTTGCTTTTTATGTAATTATATATACTATTGTGTTTTATGTCCCTGTGATTGGTCCCAATATATACCTTTCATTGACAAGGACTTTTTATATGCCAATATTATTATTATTCTCTTGTTTTTTTATTGTCTGTGTATCATTATTTTTTCTGTAATAAATTTATACTTTTATAATATATAATCGGCTTTTTGGAGTTTATTTTAGCGCTGTCTTCTCTTTTTTAACATTATATCACTCATGTATTTCTGTCCTGTGCTTTTCCCTGACCCGTTCCCCATTTTTTTTCTCTATCCCCAATGTCCTTCCCTCTTCTTCCCATCTTTTTCTCTGTCCCCCCATGCTTTTCGTTCTAGATAAATGTTGTTTAAAGAGCCTGAGGCGAGTCAGGTACCATCTGTAGAGAAGTTTATAATGAGATTCAATAGTAGTCCATGCCACTCCTCGCCACTATAGACGAACCAAGTTCCCCAGCAACATAGCACATGGAGTGCGTTTCCGACCAGGATCGGAGAGATAAATCTTTTCTAGAGTAGACATGTCAATTTTGAGCTCCTCCAGGATCCCATCAGAAACATTAAAATGTTCACTAATTAAATCAACCATCTGTCTATGTAAATGGGCCAAATTTGGCCTGTAACTGGTCAATAGATAATAAAGAATAAGACAGAAATAAATTATTAATACATATGACAGAATAGGAAAGCCAATATTGCACGTCTAGATCATGTAATGCAGGTTGCAATACCGACAAGGGGTTAGCTCTGAACCAGGTAGTAGAAGGGTGTCTCTTTTTATATAACACATCCGACGCCGTAATGGTGGCTATGGTAGTTGGAAACATGTTCGCCACCTGTGGTCTTTGATGAGAGTAGGTCAAAATTTTGTAGCCTCCCTCTCGTGCCTCAGGGGATGACCATGCTCCAAGTTGAATTTAAGTGCCATGGCCGCAATAGTTGCAGAATAATAATGGCTAATGTTTGGCAAACCCATTCCTCCACTAGTCCTGAGCTTTTGTAAAATGGCCAGTTTAATCCTCCTCGGTTTCTTATTCCATTTGAAAGTCAGTAAGGCAGAATTAATTTTCCGAAAAAAAGGAGGAAGGAATGGTTGAGGGAATCGCTCTGAAAAAATTTAACATTTTGGGAAGGAGAGTCATCTGACCTAATTCCTAACCGGGAAATTTCAAGACTACACCACCTCTCAATATCGTCCCTAAGAGCCGGCCAGATTCTAGCTAGGTTATATGTATGAATCTTTGACAGGTTCTTGCACAGATCAATGCCCAAAATCGGAAATATAGGAATCTCTCCAGTCAAAGTTAAAAGTAGCTTTTAAAGTATCCAATTCATGCCATGGGACACAAAATCCGAGTGCTTGGGTTTCAGTAGTGTTCAATTTATAATAAGAGATTTCGCAGCATTCTTGCAGGATAGACAATAATGGCATAATCGAAGGATTTTTAAGAGATAACAATGCCATCAGCAAAGAAACCTAATTTATGTTCCTTTTATATATAAACCTATCTAAAAAAAATGTTTATTGTTGTTTTATTTGATGTTATAAATAAAAAAGAAATTAAATGCTTTCAAGACCAAGTTGATAGGTCCATTCCTCAGGCACCTAGCAACTTGGTCTTGAAAGCTTGAAATCAAACTCTCAGTTAGCCAATAATGGTATCATTTTAACCCTACTTGTTTCCTGTTTTTCCACGGCTAAAACCCTCAAGATCAGCACATTGATTCTGTTGGCAGTAAAATTTGATGTGGTGGAAACTGACCTATTTTGCAAGAGGATAGGGGACCTGAAATCCCTTGAATATAATAGAAAACATAACTAAAATGCATTGTGCGAAGTGCAGACTTAAAGGTGGGCATCCACTGTTCACACAATCCACCCCAGCCCACTTTACAAATAGATTTAAATTATGGTCAGAAAGGCTCAACCAACCTCCATTTAACAGACACTTGATTGTGCATTGTGGTTGGTAAGAAATCAGCAAGTCATTAATCAACACAATGACTTTATCACACCTATCAATAGAACAAAAGTATACTTAAATTGCTCTCACCAGGCGTTTTAACAGGTTGGTCCCGTTTCATGATTTTCTTTTAGAAGATTAAAATCCCACTCATCCATTCCTGCTGCCAAAACTTTGATTGCCTAACAGAGAGTCCTTGTAACATAATGTTCTATAAATAATGTTTTCTGAAACCCCAGTGAAATTGGGTCTGGCAGGTGGCATCATTCATTCGTACACCATGACAAATGTGAACTATATATGGACAGTGCTTGGAACTCTCAGTTCTTTCTCCAAGAAACTCATTACAGGCACAGTAAAGGTTAATGAACAGATGGGGAGCACATGCTACACTATAGATGGAGATTCATTTAGGAACTGTTCTACGATGATAGGCTCTCTTTCACTTTCCGCCAGCCCAAATTCAGTAAATATATGTGTTCCATTCATAACATTTTCCACTGAAAAGTTTGTTCATATTAAAATCACTGCAAAACGGCTGTGTAGCAGAACTGGATCAGGTAAGGAACAATGAAGCAATCCGAGGTTGTGTATGTTCACAAACACGTGCCTTCATAACACCTTCGCGACAATGGACGGGTCAGGCACGTCCTGCGGTGAATCAAGCGGTTTTCACGACGATTGCGAAAACCGCTTTACCGGTGCTGGTCTATTGCCTCGATGTCGAGGCAATAGCCAGCACCAAAATTTCCAATCTGGAGCACCCACGATCTCCCACGGAGCGATCGAGGGAGCCATATTGACAGAGCAGCAAAAGATTTAATTAGCTTAAAACTAGTATTATGTTAATTACCCTATAGGGTTAAAATTAAATAATTTTTAGCATAAGGGATAGGGTTCAAAATTAAATTAAAATATATTAAGGGAAGAGTTGGGGGTTAAATTTAGGATTCTGGTTGGGGTCAAAAGTTCAGTATAGGAAAAAAAACACTATTTTTGGTTTTTGCCCCATAACTCCCAAAAAAATACCGAAAAATATGGAAACATGCATATTTCTGAACTCGGGAGAACATTTAGAAACTATTTAGACAGGGGTCTTTTTTAATGATTGTATTTGTGTAAATTATATTTTAGGTCAAAGTTAGAAAAAGTCATATTTTATGATTTTTTTTTTGTAGTAAATTATAAGAAATGATGAAAATAATGATATCTAATGAAAGCCCTTCTTATGACGATAAAAACATATAATTTGTGTGGGTACAGTATGTGAGAGAGAATAAAATTACAGCTAAACACAAACACCCCAGAAATGTCAAAACAGGCATTGTCACCAAGGGAGTCCATTTCAAATACTTTAATTAGTACAATGTAGTTCTAAACATAATAACATTAAAAACTATAGTGTTCCTATTATTATTTGTTTGCCTTTTTCTATTGAATATCCTAATTTTATTTCTATTCATGTATTTATTTTTATTATGTCTTATAATTCTTGTTTGCAATGCCTTACATATGTATTTTCAAAATGTTTAAAAAAACATTATAATTAAAAAAAAAAAAACAATAACACACACTATAGTGTTGCCTTTTAAATAGAACCAACTTAAGTGTGCCTGAGTTTATAATTTGAGTTTACTTAACACATTTAACTAAACTATTCTGCTGTTAAGGCACCCATTCTTAGAGATCTCTGAAATTTAAAAAAAAATGCCTATTAACTTCTATTTGTACACAGGATGTGTATTGAAAAAGTTGTGATGCTCTCTCTCTGGATATATGCATATATAAAAAAACAAAAAAAAACAAAAAAAAAAAAACAAGTGTGCCACTCGCAGGTTGGGTGATTTGTAATTAGAATTTACGCTAACATTAAAAGAAATGGGTCACCCATTTCCAAATTATTTTGAACTGTAATACAGTTTAACTGAACCAATTAGTGCAGTTCAATTTTTGTGAATAGGCCAAAATATGTGCAACAGAGCTTGCACATGAATTCTCTACCATAAAAAAAACATTTCCATATACTGAGATCTATTCTTCAAAAGTGTTGCGCAAAACATGTATAAGTGAACAATATCAATTATATAATGTGAAAATAATAAGATATATACTTATATATATATACCTAAATGACAAGGAGGCTCATAAGCAAAAAATATACATAAAAAAAGAGAGAAAAGAGAAAAATAATCCAATTGTGTAGTATGCAAAAACAAATATATATATATATATATATATATATATATATATGTGTGTGTGTGACCCCCAATGGAACCAAACTCACGTGGTCCAGAGCCCAAACAACTGGCTCTGAATATAGTAGGCGAGAGGACTGCACGTCCTATCATCCACACTGGCAGAAAGTGATGGTACTGGGATGGATGTCAAGTTTCACTCAGATGGTAAAATCAAAGTGGGTCTTAATTTGTAGGGAAATTCTCTCAGGAAAAATCAAAAGTTGGACCAAACATAGTGAAGTATATAATAACAATATGTTTTATTGGCCCCCTGTATTTGTGAGGCTTACATAGAAACAATAAAATGTATGCAGAGAATCACCAATCCTTTTCGTGGGGTAGTGTCTTCATACAACGGAAAAACGGAGCTTCCACACGGATGGTGCACCAAACAGGCAGAGAGACAGAAAACAGCAGCTGTGAAGATCGAAATCTCGTGTGACGTCACAACTGCGACGCGTTTCACCTTAGTCGGCTTCCTCAAGGCAGTGACGTCTACACGAGATGTTAACGCCTTTATACAGTTCCCGCACGTCGTTACCGTGGTAACATAAACAAACGATCACGTGGATCTTGACGGAGTTTAAGGGGGTGGTTTCAAATGCATAGTTCTGTTCAGATGTTAATTAGCAGAGAAGGGATTGTGTGCAAAATATGCATCAAGATATTTTCAGCAGAATTAAAAACGAATATGAATATAGAGGAGTTTATGTACCTATATCTTCTTTTACTCCTCTATATTCATATTCGTTTTTAATTCACAGCTGCTGTTTTCTGTCTCTCTGCCTGTTTGGTGCACCATCCGTGTGGAAGCTCCGTTTTTCCGTTGTATGAAGACACTATATATATATATATATATATATATATATATAAAATTTGTTTTTGCATACTACACAATTGGATTATTTTTCTCTTTTTTTTTTTATGTATATTTTTTGCTTATGAGCCTCCTTGTCATTTAGGATAAGTATATATCTTATTAATTATATAATTTATATTGTTCACTTGTACATTTGCGCAACACTTTATTATTCTTTGCATTTCACTTGTTGTGTTGTTTTTGGGGCCGCTACACTAGTGTTTGCTGCATTTGTTCACTTTTTAGATTTATATAGCGCCAATCATTATTTTCACTATTGAGATCTATTCTTGGTGCTACAGGCTTGTATGCTCACTTCTGCAAAAACCACTGAACCAAGCCCAATAAATTATCAAGTTATAACTACAAAAATTTGTATCGCAAATCCCAACTTTTATTTATTGGTAAATAATGGCTTCCACATCTTGCCATAAAGTAGCAAATCAATCGCCTACAAAGTTGAGCGTTCATAAAAAAGTATAACTTGGATTTTACACGCATCAATATTGGTGAGGTGTTTTTAGTACACCTCTGTATATTAAGTATGTGAATGCAAAACTACAGGGAGACAGAACTAAAGTAAATGAGGTTTATTAAAGCTTTCACCCTGTTCAAGATGTACAGGGGGAAAAAAAAAAATTAATAAATAACATGAAAAAGAGCAGTTACTCTATTCTGATTTGTTTAAAGGCTTGTACAGCCCAACACCCCCACAACTCTACTAATGAAATTCATTGTTATATATACACAGCATAGAGATCTACAAATGGCTTTACTATGTATATAGAACATACATATAGAGAATTACAGGTTACGGTAAAATAAGAACTTTCAATTGTTTTATGTATGTAGGAGAATGACAATTAGAAAACGGTTGCTTGATCTATAATAATAATAAAGGCAACACATGAACACTAATTGCGAATGGTTTGATATAAAAAGCTAAATCACATAAGAGCAGACTTTGATTTCATAATTACAATAAAAATACATTTTAAATTAATTTTACTTAGAGTAGAAATCCTGTTGCTGCACCTTAGTGTGTCTGAAGAAGCAAGAATAGAACCAAGGAAATGGCTTCACTTCCCAATACTTTCCATAAGCACAGTGATGCACGATAGCCAAAATCCTGGAATCCAACAATTAAGGATCAATGCAGTTCAGAGATTAGTCAAATTGCATAGGAAAAACTACACAAAAATCAATCATCGTCTGAATCACTGTCTCTCTTTGTGGGCATAGAGGTGCGGATGGAGGTCATGAGCTGGTCTTGTATTTGCGGACGTGGGTTCTCATCTAAGTCAGTTTTGATGGCACCAGATTCAGAAAGTTTCCACTCCAATTCTGCATGGGAAGAGAAAAGGACTTCAGTAAAATGGCTACAATGTAATGCTTTCTGTTCCTCTTTTGAAACCCCACTAAAACCACAGACGATTGACCAAATCGATTGCAACAGACGACAATGAATGAAAAGGGGAAAATAGATCAAAATAATTTCTGATGTTCAGATATAGACAGAACTGACATAGGCAGTTTTATTTTACACTTAAACTCTCCAAAGTAAGTAATATTTGGGAAATTTTAAACCAACCAACCAACAATTGGTGACATTTTTCCATTTGAGATTAATTTACAGAAATACTCTTTGCCAAAGTACTTAATTTGTTAGTCAGTCAACCCCCCCCCCCCCCCCCATGTAAAAAAAAACGTATGGTTTACGCTTACCATCTCTGGTTAGATTCATGCCACCAAACACAAGAGGTCCGATAAACTGAGCGCGAATGTTTCCATCACGGTATACAAAGATGGTGGGGAGGTTTTTATCAGGATAGTTGGGAATGCATGTAGTTGAAATGGATTTTAAGAATTTCACATCTTTGAATTTTCTTGCCAGCATAGCCAAGTGCTGATTGATCAAAGAACACAGTGGGATTCTACAAACCAAAAAGTGAATAAAAAAAAATTAAAAAAACACAAAACACAAAAATGGATTAGTTTTACATAAGAAACCCACATTCTCAGTTTGTACTACAGGGAGTGCAGAATTATTAGGCAAGTTGTATTTTTGAGGATTAATTTTATTATTGAACAACAACCATGTTCTCAATGAACCCAAAAAAAACTCATTAATATCAAAGCTGAATATTTTTGGAAGTAGTTTTTAGTTTTAGCTATTTTAGGGGGATATCTGTGTGTGCAGGTGACTATTACTGTGCATAATTATTAGGCAACTTAACAAAAAACAAATATATACCCATTTCAATTATTTATTTTTACCAGTGAAACCAATATAACATCTCAACATTCACAAATATACATTTCTGACATTCAAAAACAAATCAGTGACCAATATAGCCACCTTTCTTTGCAAGGACACTCAAAAGCCTGCCATCCATGGATTCTGTCAGTGTTTTGATCTGTTCACCATCAACATTGAGTGCAGCAACAACCACAGCCTCCCAGACACTGTTCAGAGAGGTGTACTGTTTTCCCTCCTTGTAAATCTCACATTTGATGATGGACCACAGGTTCTCAATGGGGTTCAGATCAGGTGAACAAGGAGGCCATGTCATTAGATTTTCTTCTTTTATACCCTTTCTTGCCAGCCACGCTGTGGAGTACTTGGACGCGTGTGATGGAGCATTGTCCTGCATGAAAATCATGTTTATCTTGAAGGATGCAGACTTCTTCCTGTACCACTGCTTGAAGAAGGTGTCTTCCAGGAACTGGCAGTAGGACTGGGAGTTGAGCTTGACTCCATCCTCAACCCGAAAAGGCCCCACAAGCTCATCTTTGATCAGGGCTTGACAAATTTTTTTTGATTTTAGGAGCCAGACATTTTTTTTAGGAGCCAGACAATCACGCAAACATAAACACAATTCATAAACACACACGCCTACTTCACATATATACTTTACATATACACAAACACCTCACACACACATATATACACACAAACACCTCACACACACATATATACACACAAACACCTCACACACACATATATACACACAAACACCTCACACACACATATATACACACAAACACCTCACACACACACATATATACACACAAACACCTCACACACACATATATACACACAAACACCTCACACACACATATATACACAAACACCTCACACACACACATATACAAACACCTCACACACACATATATACACAAACACCTCACACACACACATACAAACACCTCACACACACACATATACACACAAACACCTCACACACACACATATATACACACAAACACCTCACACACACATATATACACAAACACCTCACACACACATATATACAAACACCTCACACACACACATATATACACAAACACCTCACACACACATATATACAAACACCTCACACACACATATATACAAACACACATACTTTACATATACACATATATATACAAACAGCTCACACACCCATATATACAAACCCCTCACACACACCTACTTTACAATACATACAAACACACACCCACCTCACACAGTCTTTTCTTGGGGGTTTCTTCTTGATGTGTCCCCCCTCCCAGCTGCTTTACCTCACTGCAGGGGAGGGGGACATTCACGCTGCAGCTTAACTCCGTTGGTCGGCGTGCTGAGTGCCAGGATGTCACGTGACGACACCCGGCACTCAGACACGCGTTGCGCGAGGGGGCGGAGCTTGCAGTCTGTGCCATCGGCCATCGGCAAAGACTTTACCCCCTCGCGCTGCGGAAAAATCGGATGGCTGCGGCAAGGGGGCCATGAGGCTGACAGCACCCAGGCGCCAGGTCTAATTTCCTGGTCGCCATGGCGACCTGGCGCCTGGGGTTTGTCGAGCCCTGTCTTTGATGATACCAGCCCAAACCAGTACTCCACCTCCACCTTGCTGGCGTCTGAGTCGGACTGGAGCTCTCTGCCCTTTACCAATCCAGCCACGGGCCCATCCATCTGGCCCATCAAGACTCACTCTCATTTCATCAGTCCATAAAACCTTAGAAAAATCAGTCTTGAGATATTTCTTGGCCCAGTCTTTACGTTTCAGCTTGTGTGTCTTGTTCAGTGGTGGTCGTCTTTCAGCCTTTCTTACCTTGGCCATGTCTCTGAGTATTGCACACCTTGTGCTTTTGGGCACTCCAGTGATGTTGCAGCTCTGAAATATGGCCAAACTGGTGGCAAGTGGCATTGTGGCAGCTGCACGCTTGACTTTTCTCAGTTCATGGGCAGTTATTTTGCGCCTTGGTTTTTCCACACGCTTCTTGCGACCCTGTTGACTATTTTGAATGAAACGCTTGATTGTTCGATGATCATGCTTCAGAAGCTTTGCAATTTTAAGAGTGCTGCATCCCTCTGCAAGATATCTCACTATTTTTGACTTTTCTGAGCCTGTCAAGTCCTTCTTTTGACCCATTTTGCCAAAGGAAAGGAAGTTGCCTAATAATTATGCACACCTGATATAGGGTGTTGATGTCATTAGACCACACCCCTTCTCATTACAGAGATGAACATCACCTAATATGCTAAATTGGTAGTAGGCTTTCGAGCCTATACAGCTTGGAGTAAGACAACATGCATAAAGAGGATGATGTGGTCAAAATACTCATTTGCCTAATAATTCTGCACTCCCTGTAGACGAATAACAGTTCTCAGATTTTGCCACTTGATTCAAAAACTAGGTTTTACATGGTATATTTTCTCAGTTTGAATTAGTAGCTATTGCATTTTTAAGTGACTGCTACTGTAGTGTTGCCATGTCACCTGGAGAGCATCAAACCTTGAATAAAAAGGTTTTACATTTGCAATAAAACAGTTTTACCATGTAGTAAAAAAAAATAATAATAGCAAACAAGTATTGTAGGGTCTCTCTCTCACTGCTTACTAAACACTGCTAAACTACAGATTCTAAACATAGTGGGGCTTCACAATTAAAGGTGAAACATGTCTAATATCTTAAGAGTAAGGAGTATGTGAGAGACTGTATGTAAAAAGCAATATGTTCAGTAGCATCAGTGTAATTGCAGACTACAAGAGAGATGTACAAAGTAACCTATAAAACCCCTAGTACATTATACATCATATAACTGGCATTTTAACTGGGAGAATGTATTCATCTTATTAACCATCTTTAGAATCCAGTTTAACTACTATAATAAAAATCAAAAACACAAGAGACTAACAAACTATGTGGTGAATATCTGACATCGCATGATCTATGTAAGGATAATGTTCTAATATAATTCATTTATTGATTTCATTATTGAATTCATTATTCATTATTGAATTCAGAACTATGTATAAATATATAACAAATACAAACTGGCAGACCAGTAGTAATTGATGGTAAAAATATCAATGCAAACTGATAGAAACAGGAACATTAGTTATGGCTTACCCTTGCTTATAAAGATGCAAAATCACCCACAGCTCTTTGCCAGCTTTTGTCACTTCTTGGACGTAATCCTGTCCGGAAATTTCTACAACCTCCCCAAATTTATTCTTTATCTGCGAAGCTTGCCATTGAGCCAATCGTTGTTGCCTGAACAACAAAAAAAAAAAAAAAATATATATATATATATATATATCTCCAAAGAAAAGCTCAACGTTTAACGCAATAAAAATAAATCGAAGAGCATTGCTCTGGTCATATCACTCAGTTATAGTTCACCACTATACTGCAGTACAGACCTGTATAATTCTATGGCTCGCTCATCTTCATCATTCAGATCATCCTCGTTCTCTTCTAGCTCCTCAAGGGTCATGTCTTCATAAGTCTTAACTGAGATACAAGATAAAAAGGAGACTGGTAAACCAGCACATTTGAGATTTCCAGCTCGTAGTTCATTCAAGTTAAGGAAAGTGCAGTGTCCTAGGTCTCATCAGGCCAGAAAACTCCTTAAGCTGCTTCGTTACATATAGTACTTTCCAAATGGCCTGTTCTATAGAAGAGCTAGCAGAACAGGAACGCCTTAAAGATTGTGATGCAACAATTAAATGATCAAAGAGGGACTACAGCTTGGTTAAAAACAAAAAGCACAGAATTTATTGGAAATAGTCACACACAAACACATCTCTCAGGCTTCAATTGCTGTGCTGGAACACACCACCACATGATATTGTCCAGCAATTATTAGAAACCAATTTCCAAAGCTAACTCTGAAACTGCATCAATCATACAAGTAACAGAAAGCATTAAATCAGGGCTCGACAAACCCCAGGCGCCAGGTCGCCATGGCGACCAGGAAATTAGACCTGGCGCCTGGGTGCTGTCAGCCTCCTGGTCCCCTTGCCGCTGCCATCCGATTTTTCCGCAGCGCGAGGGGGTAAAGTCTGTGCCGATGGCCGATGGCACAGACTGCAAGCTCCGCCCCCTCGCACAACGCGTGTCTGAGTGCCGGGTGTCGTCACGTGACATCCTGGCACTCAGCACGCCGACCAACGGAGTTAAGCTGCAGCGTGAATGTCCCCCTCCCCTGCAGTGAGGTAAAGCAGCTGGGAGGGGGACACATCAAGAAGAAACCCCAAGAAAAGACTGTGTGAGGTGGGTGTGTGTTTGTATGTATTGTAAAGTAGGTGTGTGTGAGGGGTTTGTATATATGTGTGTGTGAGGTGTTTGTGTATATATGTGTGTGTGAGGTGTTTGTGTATATATGTGTGTGTGAGGGGTTTGTATATATGGGTGTGTGAGGTGTTTATATATATGGGTGTGTGAGGTGTTTGTATATATGTGTGTGTGAGGTGTTTGTGTATATATGTGTGTGTGAGGTGTTTGTATATATGTGTGTGTGAGGTGTTTGTATATATGTGTATATGTAAAGTATGTGTGTTTGTATATATGTGTGTGTGAGGTGTTTGTATATATGTGTGTGTGAGGTGTTTGTATATATGTGTGTGTGAGGTGTTTGTATATATGTGTATATGTAAAGTATGTGTGTTTGTATATATGTGTGTGTGAGGTGTTTGTATATATGTGTGTGTGAGGTGTTTGTATATATGTGTGTGTGAGGTGTTTGTATATATGTGTGTGTGAGGTGTTTGTATATATGTGTGTGTGAGGTGTTTGTATATATGGGTGTGTGAGTTGTTTGTATATATGTGTGTGTGAGGTGTTTGTATATATGTGTGTGTGAGGTGTTTGTATATATGTGTGTGTGAGGTGTTTGTATATATGGGTGTGTGAGTTGTTTGTATATATGTGTGTGTGAGGTGTTTGTATATATGTGTGTGTGAGGTGTTTGTGAATATATGTGTGTGTGAGGTGTTTGTGTATATATGTGTGTGTGAGGTGTTTGTGTATATATGTGTGTGTGAGGTGTTTGTATATATGTGTATATGTAAAGTATGTGTGTTTGTATATATGTGAAGTAGGCGTGTGTGTTTATGAATTGTGTTTATGTTTGCGTGATTGTCTGGCTCCTAAAAAAAATGTCTGGCTCCTAAAATCAAAATAAATTTGTCAAGCCCTGCATTAAATTGATGCCATGTACTTATGCACAATAGTGTCACACTAACCAACTGACTGCTGCTGCAAGATCTCTGCCTCTTCCTCCTCTTCATCCTTTGGACTTTCCTTAGGGGGAAGGATGCCCTTTTTACGTAAAATATCATTCCACTCTGTGTCTGCATTTGGGTCCTACAGTAAAAAGAACAAAAAATAAACAAAACAAAGCATAATCAAGTGGTTTAACAAGTATACAAAACCACAAAGTACACTCTCCAGTGCTGGACAAGGAGCAGTCAGCACAGAATAAGTTGAGAATAATATGAGATTACACTCTACAGAAACAAGCAGATCCCACTTGCTATTGGATCAGAAGTATAACAATATCCTCCCGACCAATGGTATACCTAAAATTATTAATCAGGCTTGAGTGGCTATTAACAGGTATCATTTCATGTGAAAAATGAGTACTGGCTACAGTGTCTAGGACAGTTCTTCATGGTGAGTTCACTGCACCAGTGCTCTGGGGCAGGCATATGAGCGAGTGTCCCAGAGCACAAAATAATTATTTTTTTGCTGGTGGTTGAAATTTGTTATGCACTGCTATTGTTATTGAACACAGTACAGTTTTAAAGCAACATCTACTTTAATCCGGCTTCTGAAGTAGCTCAGTTGTTTCTTCGTCTTTGTGAAAGTATTGTCTTGTTTGAGATTAGTGAACCAGTTGATGGAACAACTGGTACTAGGCAGGGGGTAACTGGGCTGACCCTTTTCATGGAAGTCTACCACGTTTAAAACAAGTTATTTCTGAGAGAGAGAAAAACAACTACATCTCACATTTGGGACAGCACAGACACACAAAACAAAGCATACACACACACACACACACACACACACACACAATCTCTAAATCTCTGCATTTGCTTGCAGTTCTTCAACGACAATAAGTTCTCAACTCCTCAATCACTCTGCTGGTGTTTCACATAAGTAAATTGTTTAGAGAGTGTATATATCTAATGCTTTGGTTTTCATATTTATGTACATTTATTGCCAGCAGTTCTGGTAGGCCTTACTGGGCATAAATTCCACATGCTGGAAGGGAGGGAGCAGAAGAAAGGCTCTGTTCATCCATATAATGTGGTCTATTTAGTAAAATTTGAAAATAGCTTGAAGAGGTGGACTTTCACACCAACTCAAAATCAATCTCCTTGAGGTATTCACTAAAAAAACCAAACAAATTTTTTGCCAACTTTGGCATCTGAGTTGACCCCAGCTTGACACCCGTAGCCAAACTTAACCTCCCATCTCGCCATGAAGATCCATAGAAAGCATTAAAAATTGGTAGTCATGAAGTAAAAAAGAAGCTAGAGAAGTTGAGTTTGAAGAAAGAAAAAAAAACACACACACACACACACACACACACACACACTCAACTTGCCTACTTTAATGCTGGAGAGTCCCAAAATTTCCTAAGAAAAAAGGACTCCCTAGGGAGGTAAGCCGGCTCCACTTATGGTAAATAGATTCTTCTCGTGGTTAAAGACACTGGACTGAGTGTGCTTCACGTATCTGTTGAAGCTTGGTAATCAGGAATTGTACAAGAATAATGATCACTCCTCTGTCGGTGAAAAGTCAAATAATTTAATGAAGAATTGTATCCGATAAAAAAGGGAATAGGAACACAGCAACAGGTGAGATGAGAAAAGAACTTGCCTAATGCGTTTTGCGTGATAATGCACTTAATCATATGATTAAACCTATGATTAAGCGCGTTATCACGTGAAACAAGCAAGATGAGTTCTCTTTTCTCATCTCACCTGTTGCTGTGTTCCTATTCCCTTTTTATCTGATCCACTTCATCATTAAATTATCTGACTTTTCACCAATGGAGTGCTCATTATTTTTGTACAATTCCATCATTTCCTAAGTCAAACTCGACCTCCAAACTTGGGTGCTGAATTTGACTTAGAAGAAAAACCTGTTTCATTTTGCCCTCCATGGGCTGTAATGGGTGGCGAATTGATAAAAGCTATTTTTGAGACTAAGTCAAATTCAACGTCTGATCTTGGAGGTTGAGTTTGACTTAGTATACCGCTGTTGGGGTCTCACTGCACAAAAAAAGGTAAGCGAATGCCATTTTGTAAGGTAGAGATGAGGTATTGGAGAGTGGGGTGAGTCTGTTATTGCTAATCTGATCTCCAAACTCAGACTTTAGTGAACAGACTCCATTCACTCTGGGAAATTGTTTAATTTGCTACAGGGACCTATAGAGACCTGAAAAATGAATTGATGTGCTCATGGGATAAGGTACACCAAATCAATGAAAATGGCCACCGTTTAAGAGAATATTTCAAGTAGATTTTTGTGTGCTACTTAAACCTATACCAAATAGGACACTATCAAGCTACTGTGCCTTACAATTAGTAACAAGGATATCCAGTTTGAGTCTGGACTACACTGCCCAGGAAAAGAATAAAGGCAATACTGGACATCTGCACCCCCAAAAATATAACCCTGTTACCCTAAAAGTACTCACGCTACTCCAAACCTGAACCCTCAAACTAACCGAAATCCTAATACTAACCTGCATTGATAAGTGCCTGACAGATGCATTGAAGCGGCCGTGAAGAACTGCCCCAGTGCACTCTCTAATATCCCAAGTCATGTATCTAATGCATACTTTTGTAATAGAAGCTCAGAGTACAGTTATTGCAGTGTTGCATGATACGAACATATACATTTTGAGCCATGAAATCATGTTATATGTCAATCATAAAAACCCATTATAACAGCAGTACCGATTAAGTAATTTCAGTAATGCTGTAAAATATCTATAGGATATACATACAGTACCATCACATGTGCAGTATATTACTCTACTATATAAATATCCATGTTTAGAATGCTTATCAACAAATATTTCAGTTATGCAATGCCAATATACAGTTGCCATATGAACAATGTATCTTACCAGTATTATATCAAGCAACATGATGTTTCATAATGCTGCTATATAATATCAGAGCAGTACTGAATATCATCAGTATGCACAATCCCCGCACATACTGATGATCTGAATAATCATCATCAGTATGTGCAGGGATCGCCACTCTGTGAGGACTGAGGTCTGAGTGAGTATGTAAAATACTGCCCATGCAGTCTAAAGCAATTAAATATGGGGTGAGGCGGGGTGGAAAGTCAGCTGGTGCGGACATCACCTCGCACCCCCACATTAGCCGGGGCAGTCTGCTGCACCCCCACTATTAATACACCACTGGGCTGATCCCCTATATTAAGAGTTAAATAAGGGCAAACAAATTTGGCCCATAAATTAGTACAATACAATCATCAGCAGAGACACTATAGGATCGGGTGCTCTTACCTGCATGGTGCTGGGTCACAGTCAGCCAAATGAGGGTGTTTCCTGTACAAATGCAGAATAAAGCTGGATAAATCAGCAAACCCTCAACCACCAGCGCAATATAATGACAACACCGACGTGTATTACTTACCCACTAGTGATTAGAAGCTCCTACAGCAAAGCACGAGTGAGCTGGAGCACAAGGCACGGGAAGTTATTCTGGGTGACACCTAGTTCTTCCTGCAGCCTGGGATGTCCTTATAAGGAAGTGCATTGCAGGGTCTGTGACTCGCACCGCTGGGAAGTATGGGTGTTATCGCTTTGTATGAGAGAAATGGGACAAGCAACAACAAAAGCATGCATGCAGCTGGAGGGCCACGTTATGGATCTGTGGGGACAACTGATTTAAAGGGACTACGTTACCTACACATTGTATATGAATGTACATTTTAAAAAAAGACGTTTCTGTTCAATTGAAACAATGTTATACGTTGTCTAAATTTGCTGTAGTTCAGTCTTCCATTGTGAATCATCATGGTAAATGCAGGCCACAACACCCTAGAAGATTGGAGATAAAATAAGCAAGCTTTTAACCCCTTATTGTTAGCTTTTTGCACTCACTCACTGCTGGTGTACATAACTTCCCAGTATGCTCAGCCTGTCTTTTCCTATTTTCTGGTACTTTTTCATAATCCCAATGTTGCATTTTCCATTATGCTGAGCCAGTCCTTTCCTTAGAGCATTTTGTCTACCTTTTCACAATGTTGTTCTGTTGTGTACTGCACTTCACATTTTGCTCAGCCAACCTTTTAATTTCTTCGGCACCATTTTCCATTATGCTCAGCAGGGCCAGTGCAAGGATTTTCGTCTACACAGGCGAAGGTGCACTTTGGTGCCCCTGACCCCCCACGCCTCCCACACCACCAACCCTCCATACATTTTATATATATAAAAGTATAATGTATCGTGTGGAAAATAAATCTAAATATTCAACTCCCACGCTCTAAATTTGTCACACATTGACACCCTAACACACATTGAAACCCTTAAACACGAAGACACCCTTGCAGTGACACACACTGACACACTTACCACTTACACACACCCTTACACAGACAGTGACACAAAGGCTTACACAGACACAGTGATACACTTACAAACACACCCTTACACAGAAAGTGACACACTTAAAAACACACCCTTACCACTTACACAAACAGTGACACCAATACACACATAACCTGAGACACACTTACCACTTACACTTGTTTCCTTTTTTTTTTTTTTTTAACCCCCAAAAAAACACTGTTGATGTTTGTTCTCCTCCCTGCACTTTTACCTTCTTTTGCATGGAGAAGGATTGTTCACATGACATCCGGCACTCCGACAGTGTCACAGCGCGAGGGGGCGGAGCATGCACCCCTCGCGCTGCTCTCACTCCCCGAGCGGCAGGTGTGATTAAAGTGCAACGATTTCACTCAAATAATGCTGCCTGGTGAAATTGCCACATTGTAGGGCCGGCTATGGGACAACCGGTGCCAGAGCCGGCATAGAGCGGTGCACTCAGGGCTGCCTCAAGGAATTTCAGGGCCCCTTACTGAACAAATATTCTGCCCCCCCACCCACTACAATATCTCCCACTCGCCCCACCTACCCTTACAAGCAGGTTATCCTGGTCTAGTGTAATATGGAGGGTGGTTGGGAGCAGTTGGTCGCTATGCCAGTAATATTTTGCCACTCAATATGCCAGTACTATTTTGCCACTCAATAAGTCAGTATTTTGCCCCTCAGTATGCCAGTATTTAGCCATTTAATATGCCAGTATTTTGCCCCTCAGTATGCAATTCCTTTGCCATTTAATATTCCAGTATTTTGCCCTCAATATGCCATTCTTTTGCCATTTAATATGCCAGTATTTTTCCCCTCAACATGCCATTCTGTTGCCATTAAATGTGACAGTATTTTGCCCCTCAATATGCCAGTATTTAGCCACTCAATATGCCATTCTTTTCCCCCTCAATATGCCATTCTTGTGCCATTTAATATGCCAATATTTTCCCCCTCAATATGCCATTTAATATGCCATTATTTTCCCCCTCAATGTGCCATTCTTTTGCCATTTAATATGCCAGTATTTTCCCCTAAATATGCCATTTAATATGCCGAAATTTTGCCCCTCAATATGCCATTCTTTTGCCATTTAATATGCCAATATTTTGCCCCTCAATATGCCATTTAATATGTCATGATTTTGCCCCTCAATATGCCAGAATTTTGCCACCTTCCTCCCCCCTTCCCCAGTACTTACCTCCTTGCTGCTCTGTCTCCTGGTGCTCTGCAGGTCCATGGCTGTGAGGTTGTGCGCTCCACCCCAGCAGAACGCTTCCCTCACAGCAGCGGACCGGCTAAACCCCATGGCGGGTCTGGGTGCGTGGGCGATCTCCCGCCCCCCCCCCCCTTGTGGCGCCCTAAGACTCTACCTCTTATGGTAGCGCCGGCCTTGATGCCGGCCCTGATGCTCAGTCAAGTGAAAAAGATACAGGCTGGGTTGAGATTTGGCGAAGATAGTAGCAAATGAATATGAGACGGACTCCAGGAGGTGCTGTGTGTATACGTTTATATTTCAATGAAAACGGCTATCAGCAAAGTGAAAACATCAGGTGTGTCTGTGAGTTGAGCCTACGTGTTTTGTGCCTGCGTACTGGCACTTCTTCTGATGCTCAGCCATTTTTTTTTACCTGGGCCATTTTGTCTACCTTTTGACAAACCTATACCCTAGCTCAATGGGCACCACTTTTCAATTCTAAAAGCCGTAGTGCCTAGGAGTCCAATAGCTCACCAGTTAACTGCTTCTGACTTGAATGCTACTATCTGCTTCTCTACATAGCGCGCATGTGCCTGAATATCGAGAGAACAAGATGATAAAAGAAGAAAAACTACCACAACTAGAGGATATAGTCTAAAATTAGAGGGGCAACGATTTAAAAGTAATATCAGGAAGTATTACTTTACTGAGAGGGTAGTGGATGTATGGAATAGACTTCAATCGGAAGTGGTAGAGGTAAACAGTCAAGGATTTTAAGCATGCGTGGGATAGGCACAAGGCTATCCTAGCTTTAGGATAGGGAACTGGGGAATAATAAAAGTATTTAGAAAATTGGGCAGACAAGATGGACCGAATGGTTCTTATCTGCCGACACATTCTATGTTTCACACTGAAATAATGCAGCGCTGTTCTTTGACCCTCCAGAAGTTGGACAGAGCAGACAAGTGATCAGGGGTAAACCTGGCTGTGTGTGTGAGTATATATGTGTGTATACATGAACTGTGTGCGAGTATATATATGTGTGTGTGTGAATATATATTTATGTGTGTGTAAATGAACTATGTGTGTGTGAGTATATGTGTGTTGGCACTTTGACATCTGCAACTTGGTTTCATGCCGAAAATTGGGCACTCGGCCCCAAAAACGTTCGCCATCACAGCCCTGGGCCCTAGTATGTTGTAGCTGTCCCAGTGGTGTATCTTGATTTTGTGCTGCCCTAGGCAGACAAAATCCGGGCACCCCCCTACCCAAGCTGTACACCCACGTTACGCACCTAAGACATGCCCCATCATTCAGACTCACATCAAGCTCATACTCCCATCACACACACACTCCCATCACACTCAGTCACACACTCCGACTCCCATCACACTCCGTCACACACACTGTCTCCCATCACACACACTCTGACTCCCATCACACTCAGTCACACACACTGTCACCCATCACACACACACTCTGACTCCCATCACACTCAGTCACACACACTGTCTCCCATCACACACACTCTTACTCCCATCACACTCAGTCACACACTCCTACTCCCATCACACTCAGTCACCCACACTGTCTCCCTTCACACACACTCTGACTCCCATCACACTCAGTCACACACACTGTCTCCCATCACACACACTGTCTCCCATCACACACACACTGTCTCCCATCACACTCAGCCACACACACTGTCTCCCATCACACACACACTGTCTCCCATCACACTCAGCCACACACACTGTCTCCCATCACACACACTCTGACTCCCATCACACTCAGCCACACACACTGTCTCCCATCACACACACACTCTGACTCCCATCACACTCAGCCACACACACTGTCTCCCATCACACACACTCTGACTCCCATCACACTCAGTCTCTCACACACACACACTCTCCCATCAGCACTTACCTTTCCCTGGCAGGCAGGCAGCATGGTCCCTCCATGCTGCCTGTTCGGCCTCCCGGCGATTGTGCCGACAGGCCACGTGACCGGGCGCGCGTATGACGTCAGCGCGCCCGTCACGTGACTGTCGGCACTTCCGTGTCGGCACACTGCACGGGGAGCCGAACAGGCAGCACGGAGGTTTCTCCATGCTGCCTGTTCGGCTCCCCGTGCAGCCTGGCAGGCAGAGCGATGGTGAGGGGGGATCTTCCAATCCCCTCTCACCTTCGTCTCTGCCTGCAAGCGCGGTCTATTTTTTTTTTTAAAGGGCCGCGTTTTTTTTTTTTTTTACATTTTTTTTTTTTTTCACATTTTTTTTCTTTTCAGTGCTGGGGGGCGCTGCCGCCCCCAAAAATTTGCCGCCCTAGGCATCCGCCTAGGATGCCTCGCGGTGAATACAGCACTGAGCTGTCCTGCACATCTATCTGTGTGTGTCTGTCCTGCCTTATATATCTGTCCTGTCTGTCTATCTCTGATTCTGTCATTTAAAATAATTTTTGCACTAAACACATAACTCACACACCTGTAGTTGATGTAACACGTGTATTAGTTGTGTGAGGGTAGCTACGACTGTACAGATAGGGAATGTCGCACTTGGCTGTACATGTTAAAATTGTTGCCACACATGGCTGTAGCTGTTCAGAGCATGTTAGCTGTAGAGAGGGTGGGCAAGAAGCACATTGCAGGTAGGGTTGCCACCTTTTCTTAAAAAAAATATCGGCCTTTGTACTGTCTCCATAGACTTAACATTGGCCTGATGCCAATTTGTTACCGGCCTGCCAGTAAAATACCGGCCAGGTGGCAACCCTAATTGCAAGAATTACAATGTATAAATGCATGCTGCAAGTAACTAGGTGCAGTGGGAGTTGCATTTCAAAGCTGCAGTATATATGAATATCTTTGTAGTAGTATATGTATATTTGTAGATCTATGTTAACATATGTACATAAAGAATTCAGTATAAGACTACACCAGGGAATGGTATAAGGAAAGAGGACAGGTCAAGTGCTACTGACAGTCAAACTGACAGTGCTACCATGCATGTGCAGTGGCGTCAGTGGCGTAGCGTGGGTTGTCAGCACCCGGGGCAAGGCAAGTAATTTGCGCCCCCTAACCCGTGGATTTTAGCACTCGAGTCTCTTCTACTAGATTAGTTAAAGAAACCCTTACCCCCCAAGCACATGTATTGTTTGTTATGAAAATACTTATGTAATTAAAGTAAAATGCATCTAAATACAAGTTTATTTTCCAACACTTTATTGAGTGCGAACATGCATTACACACATTCTCCACATTTTCAGCAGGTCTATGAATACAAATATACACATGTAGTAACCTAGCATGGGCCATGCTATTATATGTCGTCTCACAACCATCGTAAACGACAAACAATATCAAGAACAAAAACTAAACATCAAAATGGAACCATACCCTGGAGATGATCCAAGACTGGGCTAGATGGAGCCAACTTCCTCAATCATGTACCTCTAATGTTACCCCCCCCCCCCCCCCCCCACACACACACACACACATATGCCATAATTGTTGTGCCATTCAGATGCCAGTAATATTGTAACTTTCGGATGCCAGTAATATTGTGCCAGTCAGAGCCCAGTAATATTGTGCCAGTCAGAGCCTAGTAATATTGTGCCAGTCAGATGCCTGCAATATTGTGCCAGTCAGATGCCTGCAATATTGTGCCAGTCAGAGCCCAGTAATAATGTGCCAGTCAGATACCAGTAATATTGTGCCAGTCAGATACCAATAATATTGTGCCAGTCAGATACCAGGAATATTGTGCCTGTCAGAGCCCAGGAATATTGTGCCTGTCAGAGCCCAGGAATATGGTGCCTGTCAGATGCCTGTAATATTATGCCAGTCAGATGCCTGTAATAGTGTGCAGTCAGAGGCCAGGAATATTGTGCCAGTCAGATGCCTGTAATATTGTGCCAGTCAGATGCCTGTAATATTATGCCAGTCAGATGCCTGTAATATTATGCCAGTCAGATGCTTGTAATAGTGTGCCAGTCAGAGGCCAGGAATATTGTGCCAGTCAGAGGCCTGTAATATTGTGCCAATCAGATGCCTGTAATATTATGCCAGTCAGATGCCTGTAATATTGTGCCAGTCAGAGCCCAGTAATATAGTGCCAGCCAGATGCCTGTAATATTATGCCAGCCAGATGCCCAGTAATATAGTGCCAGTCAGATGCCCAGTATTATTGTGCCAGTCAGATGCCCAGTATTATTGTGCCAGCCAGATGCCCAGTAATATAGTGCCAGTCAGATGCCCAGTATTATTGTGCCAGTCAGATGCCCAGTATTATTGTGCCAGCCAGATGCCCAGTAATATAGTGCCAGTCAGATGCCCAGTAATATAGTGCCAATCAGATGCCAAGTAATATAGTGCCAATCAGATGCCAAGTAATATAGTGCCATTCAGATACCCAGTAATATAGTGCCAATAAGATACCCAGTAATATTGTGCCAATCAGATGCCCAGTAATATAGTGCCAGTCAGATACCAGGAATATTGTGCCAGCCAGCCCCCCCCCCCCCCCGTACTTACATGAAGCGGCTCCGTGTCCCCCGCCGGATGTCTCCTCCGTGCAGTCTTCCCTCTTGCACGGAGGAGGGAAGCAGACACCGGATGTGACGCGACGTCACATCCGGCGTCAGTTTTTTTTTTTTTTTTTCGGCCGTCGCATCCATCGGATGCGGCTTGCCGGAAAAAAGCGTTCACAAGCGCAATGCGCTGTGAACGCGGCAGCAGGGGCTGGGGGCCCACGGGACAGCTGCCTTGGGGCCCCCCAGGAGTAAATGGGCCCAGGGCAGCTGCCCCGTTTGCCCCGCGTTAAAGACGGCCCTGGCGGCCACGCGGCCGCATAGGGCTAGTGCGCCCCCCCAGATATTGCGCCCGGTGCGGCCGGCCCCCCCTGCACCCCCCACGCTACGCCACTGAGTGGCGTGTCACTCAGTCTGATGTCACTACAGTGCAGGATTGGAGAATTAGAGTCTGGGTAGTAATAAGAATTACTACAAACCTGTTTAACCCCTTAGTGACATGACTTTTTTGGCTTGTCCGACACTTGGTGACATGGGCTGTTTTAACATTTCTGAGGTGTTTGTGTTTTGCTGTAACTTATTTCTGTCTCATTTAGTGTACCCGCACAAACTATATATCGTTTTTATCGTTAAGAAGGGTTTTCTTTTGATACCATTATTTTGATAATAGCATATAATTTGATGTACAAAAAAATAATAAAATCTGGCAAAAAAAATTTTTTTATGACTTTTATTTGAAAAATCGTATACTCATGTACAAGAGACAACAAAAAACACTGCTAAATAGTTTCTAATATATGTCCTGAGTTCAGAAATAGCCCATGTTTTATGTTTTTGTGCTTTTTTATTCATGTTACAGGGCCAGAACTATAAGTAGTGCAAAGCTATTTTAAAATCCTTTTTTTCAAAATTAGCAATAGTGACATTGTAACACTGATTTCTGTACTAAATCCATGAATGATCCCCGACATGTACATATTTTTGAAAACTAGACCACTCAGGGCATTTAACTTGGGGTATTTTGACACATTTTATGTAGCCATTTTACCACCAATCTTTGCCAAAGTTTGCAGCAAAAAATCTTTTTTTTACATTTTTCACATAAATTGCAATTTAGGTAAACATTACCTTAAAATGTGAAGGGGTATTTCCAAATAACACCTCAATATGTGTTCAGCAACATCTCCTGAGTACAGGCATACCACCCATGCATAGGTTTATTGGTTTGTTTTGGGGCTAAAAGGCCACATTTGGGGGGTGCGCATTTTGGTTTTCCAACTTGGAATTCTGACATGCAGAAAACTTGCGCCCATGTCCCATTTGGGACATTTTTGAAGCCAGAAAGTGTATTCTACCCCATATTTTTTAAAACTAGATACCCTAGGGTATTTCAAATGGTAGTATTTTAACACTTTCCATGCACTAATTATACTACCAGCCTATGTCAAATTTTAGGTTAGTAATTTTTTAATGTTTTGTTTCCACATACATTGTACTTCGAGCATGAATTCACAGATCCTGTTATGTGTCAGTGCTAAACAACACCCCAATATGTGTTCAGCAACATCTCCAGAGTACAGGGATACCACCCATGCATGGGTTTGTTGTGTTGTTTGGGGGCTAAAAGGCCACGTTTAAGGGGGGGTGCATTTCCAACTTGGAATTTTGACATGTAGTCAGCCTGCGCCCATGTTCCATTTGGGACACTTTTGAAGTCTGTCAAAGTATTTTACCCCATCAAACCATATATTTTGGAAAACTAGACATCCTAGGGTATTTCAAATTGTGGTATTTTAACACTTTCCAAGTGCTAATTCTACCACCAACCTATGTCAAAGGGTTGGGATGTCATTTTTTCCCCACACACATTGTAGTTCAGGCAGGAATTTTCAGATTCTGGTATTTGCCACTGCCAACCAACACCTCAATATGTGTTCAACAACATCTCCTGAGTACAGGGATACCACCCATGTATAGGTTGGTTAGGTTATTTGGGGGTTAAAAGGCCACATTTGAGAGGTGCGCTTTTTGGTTTTTCAACTTGGAATTCTGACATACAGAAAACCTGCGCCCATGTTCCATTTGGGACATTTGTGAAGCCAGAATGTGTATTTTACCCCACAAAACCATACATTTTAGCAAACTAGACACCCTAGGGTATTTCAAATGATAGTATTTTTTATTTTTTTATTTTTTTTTATTTTATTTTTTTTGACACTCAGACTTCAGAGGGGACAAGAGGTATTCACTTCATAATCCTGCTCTCTTATGGTGTTTAACCTTGTGCACCTCATATATTTTGTGTCATCCTTGTGTCCATTTTTAATTTTCACTTATTTCTTGACAATATCTTACTCTTTATTTATAACTAATCTAAAATGATTTAATATTTAACCTTTTCCTTCTTTTCCCCCTTACTTCCATTTTCTGCTGTCTTTAACAAATTGGAGGTCGGATACTTATTTTCCCTCTCTTTAGTTCTGAGTGACAATTTTGGGAATAACATAGACTGCACTGATTCTTTTTCCATTTAATACGTAAACTTAAATATGTGCTTAATTATCTGGTCTTCACACCTCTCTGTTCTCTTCACCTTAACACCTTTGTCTTCAGGGCTAGGATCGGATTCAGGGTGTGCTTATCTATTCTTAGTTAATTGATTCCTACCAGACGGTAAGATCAGGCTAGTCTACAGACAAGACATGACGTGACGAACAAGACTTACAAGACATTTAACTCAACCAATATGCGTGCTGTACTTTTAGTTTAATTGTTTTTCCTCCTGTTTTCCCCTTTATCTTTACACTTTTCTTCATTCCATTCTTCCCTTTGCTTCTCTTCGCCTGACCTCTTTTTAATGCATTGTTTCCCCTATGATCTTTAACCATTTATTCCACATTTGGTATTTTCTGATGTTAATACAGAACTGGGAGGTTATCCCTCTTTCCATTTTGATTTGAAATATTAGTTGATTAACTACATCGGTCCAGGCAATGGAATCTGTGGATTTCCACTTTCTAGCCACCACCAGCTTTGTGGCGGCCAAGATATGGTGTAGTATGATCTTTTTTTCTGTTCCCAGTTGGGGGAAACTAAGATGTAATAAAGCCACTGCCGCTGTTTTAGGTATATCTTCCTCTAGGAACAAATTGATCTTTTGGAAAACCTCATTCCAGGTCCCAGCTAGTCGTGGACACTGCCACCATATATGTATTAGGGATCCAATGTATGTTCCACATCTCCAGCATTTATTGGATACGTTTTGGTACATTTTAGATAGAGATTCTGGTGTTCTGTACCATATATTGTGGAGTTTAAAACAGCATTCTATGATGTTCAGACAGTGAATGTGTTTATTTATCGCATCTCCTGACTCAGCCCATTGTTTTAAGGTGACATTTATTTGCAGCTCTTTGTTCCTTTTTTGTATGGATGGCGGTACGAATACTTCTTTAATGTCTTTTAAGAACTTCAGACACTCTGAAGTTATGTTGTTTGGGTTCTCTCTCTCTATGAGATTTATGAGTTTCTGGCTTTTGCCTGAGGAGACTCTAGGATTCACATGTTTTACTGTGAAGCTTTTTAGTCTCATATAGGTAAATTGTTCTTTTATGTCCAAGTTAAGTCTCTCTTGCAGGTGGTCAAAGGAATCTATTACATTATTCGTTAGCAGGTCTGAGATCTTTTGGTTGTCTCTGTTTGACCAGGGCTTTATATTCAGGTTTTCCACTAATGCTGGGAGTATGTGGATAGGGAGTTCGGCAGGGATTTTATTACTTAATTCTGAACGTTTTCTAATTTTTTGCCATTGTTTTATAAGATGTTTTAATATCACACTGTCTATTGGTGTTTGTTTCTCCTTTTTATTCGGTTCAAGCTGCCAGAACTGTGGCAGAATCCCTCCTTTCTCTTTAACTGTTTCTAGTTCTAGTTCATACCAACTTTCTTCTGTGTTCTGCCCATTTATTGTGGTCAAGATGTGTTGTAGGGTTATCGCCTGGTATTGCTCGTGGACATCTGGGAGCCCCATGCCTCCTTCTTTTTTGCTTAGAAACATTAATTTAGAATTTAATCGTGCCCTCTTTTCTGCCCAGATAAATTTAGAGAAGAAAGATTGTATCATTTTTATCCAGTCATATGGGAGCTCCAATGGTATCATCCTTAAAATGTACATTAATTTGGGCATGATATAAGCCCTTACTGTGTTGATTTTCCCGCTCCATGATATCTCCATGCTTTTCCATTTTTTCAGTTTGATGTTTGTCTCCCGGATAAAGGGCATTATATTTTTCTCCATCATATCTGCTGGGTTGGGAGTAATGGAGATACCTAAATATTTAAAAGATGATTTTGTCCAATTAAAGTTGTATTCGTTTTTAAGGCGGTCTATGACACACATTGATGTGTTTGTTATTAAGGCTGTAGTTTTGTCATAGTTCATTTTATAGTTGGAGAAATCGCTATATGTTTTTATTGTATGCATTAGTTCTTTTAGCGATGATGCAGGGTCTTTTATTACTATCAGGATATCATCTGCGTATAGCATTATTTTTAATGTTCCTTTGTACGTATGATCAGGGCCGGCCTTAAGTGTCCCAGCGCCCTGTGCGGGCTTCCCCCTTGGCGCCCCCCCCCATATGTATGTGTCCCTTCCCTCTTCCTTGCCACGTCTGTCTCGCTCTAACTCCCCCATACCTGTTTTCTCTCTCTCCCTCTCCCCCCTCCCCTGTTCTGTCTTTCCCCCCCAGACCCCCGTGTTCTGTCTCTCTCCCCCCTCCCCCTGTTCTGTCTCTCCTCCCCCTGTTCTGTCCCCCCCCGTTGTCTCTCCCCCCCAGACACCGTGTTCTGTCTCTCCCCCCCCAGACACCCGTGTTCTGTCTCTCTCTCTCCCCCTCCTCCTGTTCTGTCTCTCTCTCCCCCTGTTCTGTCTCTCTCTCTCCCCCTCCTCCTGTTCCGTCTCTCTCCCCCTGTTCTGTCTCTCTCTCTCTCTCCCCCTCCCCTTGTTCTGTCTGACTCTCTCTCCTTGTTCTGTCTCTCTCTCTCCCCCTCCCCCTGTTCTGTCTGTCTCTCTCTCCCCCTCCCCCTGTTCTGTCTGTCTGTCTCTCTCCCCCTGTTCTGTCTGTCTCTCTCTCCCACTCCCCCTGTTCTGTCTGTCTCTCTCTCCCCCTCCCCCTGTTCTGTCTGTCTCTCTCTCCCCTGTTCTGTCTCTCACTCCCCCCCCCCTTGCCTGCAAATGTTGATCAGGGAAGGGGGCGGAGCTAACCGGCTGAGCGGTGTAGCTCCGCCCCCACCCTGTGAAGCAGAGCAGCGTCTGCTTCACGGGGAGCTGTGGGCAGCAAAAGAAAGTGCTGCTCGGCTCCCCATGCTTAATGCAGGCTCCCCATGCTTAATGCAGGCATGGGGAGCCGAGCAGCACTTTCTTTTGCTGCCTGCAGCTCCCCGTGAAGCAGGAGCTTCTCTGCTTCACAGGGTGGGGGCGGAGCTAACCGGCTGAGCGGTGTAGCTCCGCCCCCTCCCCGACACAGCAGAGCATGCCGAGCAGAGGGCTGGTGAGGGGGGATCTTTTGATCTTCCCCAGCCAGTGCCTCTACCGGCTTTTTTTTTTTTAAACTTTTTTTTTTTTTTTTAAGCTGGCGGGCGGCGCCCCCTGGTGTGTTGCGCCCTGTGCGCTCGCACAGGTCGCACACCCCTAAGGCCGGCCCTGCGTATGATAGTATTTTAACACTTTCCATGCACTAATTCTACCACCAGCCTTTGTCAAATTTTAGGTTAGTAATTTTTTAATGTTTTGTTTCCACATACATTGTACTTCGAGCATGAATTCACAGATCCTGTTATGTGTCAGTGCAAAACAACACCCCAATATGTGTTCAGCAACATCTCCAGAGTACAGGGATACCATCCATGCATAGGTTTGTTGGGTTGTTTGGGGGCTAAAAGGCCACGTTTAAGGGGGGGTGCATTTCCAACTTGGAATTTTGACATGTAGTCAGCCTGCGCCCATGTTCCATTTGGGACACTTTTGAAGTCTGTCAAAGTATTTTACCCCATCAAACCATATATTTTGGAAAACTAGACATCCTAGGGTATTTAAAATTGTGGTATTTTAACACTTTCCAAGTGCTAATTCTACCACCAACCTATGTCAAAGGGTTGGGATGTCATTTTTTCCCTACACACATTGTAGTTCAGGCAGGAATTTTCAGATTCTGGTATTTGCCACTGCCAACCAACACCTCAATATGTGTTCAACAACATCTCCTGAGTACAGGGATACCCCCCATGCATAGGTTTGTTGGTTTGTTTTGGGGCTAAAAGGCCACATTTAGGGTGGGGCGCAATTCCAACCTGGAATTTTGACATGTAGTCAGCCTGCGCCCATGTTACATTTAGAACATTTTTGAAGCCGTCCAATGAATTTTACCCCATCAAACCATATATTTTTGGAAAATAGACATCCTAAGGTATTTCAAATGGTGGTATTTTAATACTGTATATGTACTAATTCTACCACCAGCCTTTGTAAAAGTTTGTGGTAGTACTTTTTTGGGAGTTTTTTTTCCACATGCATTGTACTTCAGGCATGAATTCACAGATTCTGGTATATGTCACTGCCAAACAACCCACCAACCCAATATGTGTTCAGCAACATCTCCCGAGTACAGGGATAGCACCCATGCATATTTTTGTTGGTTTGTTTTTTGGCTAGAAGGCAACATTTGTGAGATGCGCATCTCAAAATTCCAACTTGGAGATGTAGTCAACCTGCGTCCGTGTCCTATATGGGAAATATCTTTGAAGCCAGCCAATGTAATTTACCCCCACCAAACCATATAATTTTTAACGGTAGACACCCATCACTCCTTGTGGCAAGGGCTCAGCAGCCAAAGCTGACCAGGGTCAAAATCGAACCCTGAGTCCGCGGCCTCAGAATCAGTGCGTAAGCAGTGATCTCGAGCAAAGAAGGGGTTAATAGCTCTTAGAAGAGCCTATCTAGTACTGTAATACATTACAGTACAAAGTAATTAATCCATAAAACAGTGCAGACAGCAAAACATACTGTTGCTGTGCAAGATTACTGCTTATACAGTGATGAATGGCAGGGAAGGGGTTAATACACAGTGAAAGACTTTCATAAAACCTGCCAATTTTATAAAATGTTATTTTATATCACTAATACTGATCTGTCTCTTTCCGTCACAAAAATGTAAGTGAGGAGAGGGAGGCAGATCAATATTTGTGAATATTGATCAGACCAATTTTAATCTGACCAGGGCGAATGGTGAACTTAATTGAGAAATCACCAAACCGCCTTTGCCACTTTTTCGCTGTTACTGATCGCTATGCGCTCAGACAGCTTAAAAAAAAAATTCTCAAATACTTTTACTTTACATGTAATCCCCTAGCGGGTATGTGTAAAAAAAAAAAAATATGCAGACAGATAAAAATTGCTTTGGCGTCAATATCATCGCGTAAGCAGTGATCGACAGCAAAGAAGGGCTTAATAACTCTTAGAAGAGCCTTTGTAGTACTGTAATAAATGACAGTACAAAAAAAATTAACCCCTAAAAAATGCACAAACAGCAAAAATAAATGCGCTGATGTGCACGATCACTGCTTACGCAAGATCAGTGGCAGGGAAGGGGATAAACGCAGGGAATTGCTTTAATACTTTTTTTTATTATTGTTTTATTATTTGTGTGTTGTGTATTTATTGTTTTGTGTACTTTAACTTACTTTTCTTACTTTGATCTGTCTCTCTCCCTCACTAACAAAAATGTGAGGAGAGGGAGGCAGATCATAACTGGTCAGATCAATATAGGGTTAATATTGATCTGACCAGTCAGTGGGGATCCTCAGCAGAGCATCCCCACTACTTGTCAGTGTGCCTGGCAGTCACTTATTGCCTCTGTGAAGAGGCAATTGTGTGACAGCCAGAGAGCACAGGAAGCAGGTACTTCCTGCCTCCTGTGCTCTTGCCCTTAGAAGGGCAGCGCCATCTTGGTCACTCAGTGACCAAGATCGTGCATTTTTTTTTTGTATTCCTGATTGCCTCGACTTGCGTGCAGAAACACTTCCTGCACGTGTGTTAAAGGCGCTGTGCCTTTAAAACCGGCATTTCAATCGCTCTCCGGAGTGATCGAAAATGCCGACGGGCATTTTTTTTAGTATTGTACGATGCTTCCACACGGAAGCATCGTTACAATACCATTAGAGCACTGAAAGCGGAAAAACTCTGCTTTCAGTGCTCGTTTTGACACAGGACGGACTGGTTCCGTCCTGTGTCACTAACGCCTCGGCACACAGGACGGACCTAGTCCGTCCTGTGTCGCCAAGGGGTTAAATATCGCAAACCTCACAACTATCAGGCTTTATATGTCGAGGACACCTGAGAATGCATACTATGCATGACAATGTATGACAATCTGCAATGTCATACTGCACATGCACTGTAGCACTCACACTGAACCTCCCAAGTTCTGTCCCCAGCGTCCTGTTTGGTGGGGGTAGAAGTTGGGAGGTATAATATCATGTATGTTTATTGTTAATACTTGCCTTTGAAACTTACATGTTGCATAACGAGCCCGGGATAGCACGCCCACAGTTATACAGAAGTGCTGGGCCACTGTATTTATTTGTTGGGCAATGTGACACAATGGCTATGTGACCCATGGCATGTGCTTTGGGGGCAATATGGTACTGTTGAAAGTGATTACTGTGGCAGCAGTCTAATTGGAAACATGGAATTGAGCTTTTCAACAGCATGTGGTTTGGTTGCCATAGAAAACAAGTTTGGATAAAAGTGCCATCTTTTTGAGGCGGGAGGAGTTAGCAATATATCAACTCAAACCAGGGTGTGCCCAAACAAAAAGGTCCTGCACCCATGCGTCAGTGACTCTAGTCTCAGCCCTGTGTGGTCCCATTGTAACATGGGAAAGAATGATGGGCAGCATTGTGAATGGTAATACCTGGGTCTAATTTCCTGGTCACCATTGCGACCTGGCGCCTGTGATTTGTTGAGCCCTGATGTAGGTAATTCTCAAGATAGGTAGATCTTTTAACAAATCAAGAGTTAAGGCCAAAGTAGCTGAGTTGGAAAAATTCTCCCATTCAGTTGCACTTGAGTATGTTTCCAACTTTAACCCAACTTTTGAAATTCCCTGCAATTCTCTCTTTATTGTGTAGACCCTAATGTCTTTTATATTTATTGATTTGAGTTCTAGGAGGAATGACAGATGGAGAATGAAATAAGAAATTGTTATCATTAAAAAAAATGGATTAACCTTATTAAAATCAAATTAATTTTAGTCCCAGGGTAGTAATACAACATACAGGTATCTATTCAATTAACTGAGTTGCATTGAATCCTATAGACTGCGAGTTAAAAACCAGTATTAATGTTTGTACATTTATTTATTTCTAACATATTTTCTTTGATGTTTTGACATGACATTTGTTCCATGATATGGATTATGTGATATTTTACATTTTCCCAAAACTCCATAAAATGGCTCCAGCTGGACCTCACTAATGGACTGAGTGCTCTTATACCCATACCAAATCTTCCCACCACCTTAACAACTGTAAATTCCCTTGCTAGCTGTTCAGATTATTTGGTAAAACCAACATTTATACAAGCACCATATCCAAATTTTTATCCTTTTTTGTAAACATGGCAAAACAAACTTGGTTTATCTATTTTAATTTTAAAAGTACATTTTTGAGACAAAACATCACAAAGCAATAATTTTCAATGAAGGTTGTTCACAATTGTAATTCCCTTATACTGTAAATATAAAATTTCCAAATTATAATAAGGTTGTTTCTCTTGTTAAGGTGAGCATTGGCACTGATAAAACATGTTGATAAGCATTGCTTTTATTGTTGAATAAAGGGTCTGTGTTGTAATGTCTCATTCAGTCCATGCAGCAAATCATCTGTGAATTCTGTCAAAGGAAAAAAAAAATAGTTATTTGAAGCTGTCGTGTATACTTATTACATGTATAGAATAAATATTTTTTTATACATACACAGTGGGGTCTATTAACTAAAATTCAAATTAGTCTCAAGGTGGTCGAATTTAAAAATGTAATTTGACCTCCCATTTGAGACCACCGTGAGCTATTCACTAAAACAAATCCAGCAATAATGCCCCCGGTTCCTCAATAATGAATGAGGCTTGGAGTGGCAGAGTGCCCTTACCGCCCTCCGCTACCCAAAATACCCCCGCCCCTCTAGCTCATAAATGGAGCTGCCCAGGAGACCTAAGCCCGCTCTATTAGCCATGGGGCCTCTGTCAGTCAATTATAGACCTTCCTGGTTCCAGGAATCAGGAAGACCTATGAGTGTCTGAAATTGTCAGCCAATCAAATGCCTCTTTAGACATTTGAAATCCCAGCCCTACGGGACTGAGATTTTATTATGTGTCCATCCGTTTTATTTTTAAGATTTTCCCTACCTGGGTAACTAAGAGGAGGGGGTACCATGACTAATAGGAGGGCAAGGGCCACGTGGGCAGCCCCAAGCCCAATTTATCTCAGGAGGTGCTGGGTGCCCTTTGGGCAGCCACTTGCTCTATTAATAACAAGGGGGAGCAGCTCTTGTCCAGCTTAGGGCCCCATAAATTTAGCAAGGGATCAATCCACGGTTTAGGAGGTGGGTCTAGGGCATCATAAATAGCCCCCCGGTCTTTGTATTAAAGGGGAGGTGGGGACACCTCGCCCAGTCCCATGCCCAATATTTGAGAGGGTGGCAGGGGCATTATACGCAGTCCCCAGACCCTATATTAATGGGGGCCAGGGGCATCTTGCCCAGCCCCTGGCACAGTTTGTTTAAGGGAGGAATTTCAACAGGACCCGGTATTTAAAGAGTGGTACAATAACTGTGATAATTACTGCATAGTTTATTTAAATTAGTCTGAAAACCAGTTTCATTTAATCTCCCACTGAAATAAATCGAGGCGAGTTTATCCTCACTCCCCTCCATTTTGCATGCCTTCCCCACTACTAGTTGAACTACCAGAAATGCTTATGAATCATCTCAAACACTAAACTTGGACTTTAGTGAATAGACCCAATATATATTACATACATACAATACATAATATAGTAGATATTATATTATTACAGCTTTTATCTTTTGCCCATCTTCATCAAGGAGGCATACAGCTCTAAATATATCACTGAAGAATGTACTGGCACTACCTATGTAGTCTAGTCACTAAACAAGAACAGACACTTGAAATGCAATAATCTATCTATTTTCTGTCTTGCCTATCTTTCCACATCAGCTATTTGTGCCTGATTTACTTGTTGGATTGCTTGCAGTTTACTTTTAGTGCATAGTTCCTATAAATAAGTTACCGTATTTGCTCGATTATAAGACGACCCTGATTATAAGAACACCTCCCAAACTTTGGATATTCCTTTAGGAAAAAAACTAAAAGCCTGAATATAAGACTACCCTATAGGAAAAAAGTTAAATTTGTATATATTCACATGTAAATTGCTTTTTTAATAAAAAAAATTATATCAAAAAATGCATTTCTTGTTTTTATTTCCTTTTTGAGTGCCAATGCTGCCTCTCTATTTCCTTTGCCCCCAGCTTTGTCTCTCTCCCCCTCCCTTTGACTCCCCCCCTTGTTTCTCTCTGCCCCTCTCCTCTTGGATACAGGAAAGGTTAATGTAAGTACAACATCCATACATCTCTGCTAATGTACCTTTCTTGACTTATTAATGTTCATCTATGGAAACTTTCCTTCCGTTTCTAGGCTGTTGAGAAAATAGAAATAAAAATGTAATTAATCGTTAATTAAAAACTAGCAAAGGGTAAAACAAAGAAATTATCGTTACCATCAATATGCTGACAAAATAAAATATTTTTTTACACTGATAACGTTTAATGATATCACCATAAGTATTGTATTATTCATGCTGAGCTACTCAAATATGGCTCAACCCTGTGCCTACTTTAATCTGGAAACCTTGTTTAAATTTAAGTTTTGCTTGATACCAGGGGTGAAACTATTTTGGTACAGGGAGTGCAGTGCACCAGGGCCTGTAGGTTGAGAGATGCCAGCAGCAAAGAAGAAAAGATATGGGAAGCTTGTACAAGGAAGGGATGATTTCTATGGTAATGACCCCCTGTGGTCCTCATGCAAATTGACAGTGAACATCACATCTGACACATGCTGCCACTTAAGAACATGATAGAGAATAACAATAAAGACCTAAGTCTGATGCATCCAAGATCTCTGTGACACCACTAGTCAGCTGAGCATCATGGGAAGTATAGCTCACACAGCTACAATACCGAAGCAGTTAAGAGTTTTTGTACTATAATGACATTAGCTTTTATGTACTACATGCTTATCTTGTAACCTAAGAGCGATGATACACATGGTAAATCTTGTTTACGATTTAAAAATATGGATGCCAAGTATGGATTATTTGTCACTTTCGCAAACTTCCTGTTTCTTTAATTTGCTGTTTTCTCTTTGCTTGGTTTCCCTTCTCTGCCTCTCTGTCCCTCTAATAATTTCCCAGAACACACCTGGATAATACATGTTGTCTTTTTTCCCTTTATCCAAATGTTCTCTTAGCAAAACCTCAAATTCAACTTTTTATCCCCAATTTCCTTGAACTAATGAACTCCAACTTTAGCAAGTACCTCCTAACAGACCAAAACCTAAACACATAGCAACCTACAATGTGTTCACAGATAAGAACCATTCAGCCCATGTGGTCTGCCCAATTTCTACCTAACTAAAAAAAACAAATCTAAATAATTTTATTAGTGTCTGGTCTTTTCTATATCTAGGACAGCCTTATGCCTAATCCATGCAGGCTTAAACTCATTCACTGCATCAACCTCTACCACTTCTGCTGGAAGGCTATTGCATTTATCTACTACTCTCTCAATAAAGTAATACTGCCTGATATTACTTTTAGATTTTGGACACTATGTCCTCTGGTTGTGGTAGTTTCATTTTCTTTTAAATATACTCTCCCCATTTACAATCTCCGTTTTTATAGTTCCAATTTTGAATTTCCCGCTTGTAGCATCGCATCACGTGACGTCACACATGGTCGCGCCATGTGACGTCACACGCTAGTTGCGTCTGTAGTACTTCCGCATCTATCAGACTCTCACTGAGTACACCTTCCTCCATCTCAGTCCGGAAGTCTGGAGGCGCAAGATGGAGGAAGGTGTACTCAGTGAGAGTCTGATAGATGCGGAAGTACTACAGACGCGACTAGCGTGTGACGTCACGTGGCGCGACCATGTGTGACGTCACGTGATGCGATGCTACAAGCGGGAAATTCAAAATTGGAACTATAAAAACGGAGATTTAAGGACAGGAGACACACTTGAAAAAGCCTGAATAAGGAGAAACGCGTTGTGTGTGGGAGAGGAGCAGTCTGATAGAACTTTATGCACCTTACAAGTTTGGAACTGCATGCACCTTGAAGCTGCTTGCTGTTTGCTTTTATGTAAGATTTTATATTTTTGTATTCTGCACAATTAAAGGAAGTTTTATTGAAGATTTGTCCCCTTCCTTCACTGTCCTATTTTTTATGTCCTCTGGGAATATCTGGGAACATCTGAGAATTCAAGGATACCCATGAAACTGAGCAGGGTACTGCTCATGAAGATGTGAGTGAAACCCTCATATTCATTTTATTGGTTCACCAATTTGTTTAAACATACTACACTATATTATTAATTTTTGTTTTTTCTTCCCCTTCCGCAATACGGAGAATATTGCCTCCAAAAAGGGTAAATAACAGTGTGTAGTGTTTTGGGAAGCGCACAAATTCACTTGTTTGTTTTGTGTCTATTATATGTACCAGGAGTGAAGCACTGGTTGTGTTTTTGTGCCGCTACTCCTTTCACAGTCAAGGCGCAGTGTACTCTATTTTGTTTATTGTCTCCTCATTTACTGTGTTGATTTCCTTTATATATTTTAATGTTTTGATGATACTCCCTCTGATTATTTTTTATTCCAAGTGATATCTACACTCAGTAAGCACCAACCTCTCTTTCACTTTACAGAGTATGGTTTTCCATCAATTCTTCCTAATTACCAATTGATCATTTCCCTCATATCTTAAAGGCAACCTGTCAACCTTAATACTGCTTACACTGTGAATGTATATAATCAAAAAGATGAAAGATTATCTGTAAATTACGTTAGCAGAATTCCATGCAAAGGACGCAAACATTTTCGCAGAAAATATGTTTTTAATGTTGTGGTATGTCATGATATCGGATGTGGGTTTCAATGGGAAATGTGTAATTTGCATATCAATTGACAAAGTGATGGCACAAGCAGGAGGCACCACAGACACATTTAAAACACATATTTATCTTATTTTATGCATTTTTCATCATTCTGTACATTCACTGGAAAAATAGTGTTTAGGTTGACAGAGTCACTTTAATTATTTTAAACTTTGTTAGTTCCTGTTATTAATTATTTTTAAACTGCACAAAAACACTGGAGTTCTTGATGATTATTAAGTATATGTTAGAATACATGACAATTATTGACCAGTAAGCAGTAGCTATCAAATTATTGCATAGTGCAATATTTGTCATTTAATGTTGAGCCTATGAATAAGCGTGTGTTCACAGTGGTGTATCTTGATTTTGTGCTGCCCTAGGCAGACAAAATCCGGGCACCCCCCTACCCAAGCTGTACACCCACGTTACACACCTAAGACATGCCCCATCATTCAGACTCACATAAAGCTCATACTCCCATCACACACACACTCCCATCACACTCAGTCACACACTCCTACTCCCATCACACTCAGTCACACACTCCTACTCCCATCACACACACTCTGACTCCCCTCACACTCAGTCACACACACTGTCTCCCATCACACACACTCCGACTCCCATCACACTCAGTCACACACAGTCTCCCATCACACACACTCCGACTCCCATCACACTCAGTCACACACACTGTCTCCCATCGCACACAATCTGACTCCCATCACACTCAGTCACACACACAGTCTCCTATCACACACACTCTGACTCCCATCACACTCACTCCTACTCCCATCACACACTCTGACTCCCCTCACACTCAGTCACACACACTGTCTCCCATCACACACACTCCGACTCCCATCACACTCAGTCACACACAGTCTCCCATCACACACACTCCGACTCCCATCACACTCAGTCACACACACGGTCTCCCATCACACACACTCCGACTCCCATCACACTCAGTCACACACTCTGACTCCCATCACACTCAATCACACACACTGTCTCCCATCACACTCAGTCACACACACTGTCTCCCATCACACACACACTGTCTCCCATCACACTCAGTCACACACACTGTCTCCCATCACACACACTCTGACTCCCATCACACTCAGTCACACACACTGTCTCCCATCACACTCAGTCTCACACACACACACACACACACATCTCCCATCAGCACTTACCTTTCCCTGGTGGCAGGCAGCATGGTCCCTCCATGCTGCCTGTTCGGCTTCCCGGCGATTGTGCCGACAGGTCACGTGACCGGGCGCGCGTATGACGTCAGTGCGCCCGTCACGTGACTGTCGGCACTTCCGTGTCGGCACACTGCACGGGGAGCCGAACAGGCAACACGGAGGTTTCTCTGTGCTGCCTGTTCGGCTCCACGTGCAGCCTGGCAGGCAGAGCGATGGTGAGGGGGGATCTTCCGATCCCCTCTCACCTCCGTCTCTGCCTGCAAGCGCGGTCTATTTTTTTTTTAAAGGGCCGGGTTTTTTTTTTTTTACATTTTTTTTTTTTTACTTTTTTTTTTTCTTTCAGTGCTGGGGGGCGCTGCCGCCCCCCAAAATTTGCCGCCCTAGGCATCCGCCTAGGATGCCTCGCGGTAAATACAGCACTGTGTGTTCATGCGAAACGCGTAAGGCATATCGCTTTCCCCTTTTTTGTCTTGTATGCATATTTGTCCCTGTGGTCTCTTATTGGATCCTTTTTTATTAATACATTTTGGAGTCACATTTTTCACCCAAGTTGGAGTGCATACGTCTTTAGTTCGCTTTTTCTTTTCTCAGACAGTGCTGAATCTGCAGATGGAGCACCCATAACTTGGTGATACTACACATGGGAGATGCCTTCATAGCCACCGGGGGAGCCGGCTTGCCCTCCTTTTTTGACTCTTATTATTAAATCATTCTAGTGACTACTTGGTAACCTTGCTAGGTTATTAAAATATGTGCTTTATTCAAGAAAGAGAGAATTGCAGGGAACTAAGACGGGAATTTCCTAAATTCCCTAAATAGGCAATGCCAACAGACAGGGGGATTTCCCAAAAAAATATTGATAGCTTGGTCTCCCTTCCCTCCCTCCAACTTCTTTTTCTTAACCTCCGGGATTATACTTAAATTGGAATTACGAATCCAGATCCAAATACCTGACTACAAGAGGACAGCCACTAAAAGAGATTTAGGTGGCAATTGAGGCTTCCAGTTTGTTCAACCAGTTGCCATATATAGCGCATTTATAACTGGAGAGCTCACTGGACCAACTCAACTCTCTCTCCATATATAATTTGTGTTTAAATTGGTTTATCAGAAGTCTCTTACAGTACGGAAGACTGGATTTCCAATTGCGGGCAATGATAATTTTTTGCGGCCACCAAACAGTGGATCAAAGATGGGAATTTCAAACATAGAAGCCTAGAGTTGGAAAAATTCTTCAATGCATCTGGATGGGAGAATTTTTCCTACTCGGCTACTCTGGCCTTAAGTTTGAAATTCCCATCTCAATTCCCTGCAGTTCTCTCTTTATTGAGTAGACACTATACTTTCACATTAAGATCATGTCAATTGGTACAAGGTTTTCAATGGATCTGTACTTATTATGTGTGTTATAAACATGTCTTACCCTAAAAAGAAAAAATGGTCTTCCCATGGAACCAGAGCTATCCTGAAAAAAAGAACATCATGCTTTACTTGATATATTTAATGCTAAAGGTAATAATTAAATATTGTGAATATTGTTAACTGATAAAACATTTGATCATATTTGCAATATTATAGAAACTAAAAGTAAATGTTAAAAAAGTACTGCATTTGCAATCTTGCATTTGAATTATTCCTACTGTGTTTAACACTGGTAAGATGAATATATGATCTCAAACCAATATCTACCCCAGGCTTTGGGAGGGGAGGGGGGGGGGGGGGGATCAGTGATATTATTAATTAATGATTACTAATCATGATGTCAGACCAATAAGAATTTTATTGGAATAGGGTTTCAGTTAAACATGGCTTTTTATTTAAGAGCAAAAGCCTACATTTATGAATATATTCTGGTTCTCTGTGACTAGGTGCAGTAGATGATTGTTGAACCCAAGAGTTCATATACTTGGGGTTTTGCACAACGTCTTCTATAAACAGGCGTTTAAAATTCTGTTCTTAATAGAAACTGCATTTTCTTTGGTCTATTTTGTAAAATCTCACTTTGGTCTAATCCCACTTTGTTCCCAGGTATATTAATTATATAAAATGGGGCATATTAAACAAGGAAAAATCAATAGAGGACAGGTAACAGGAGAATCAATAAAGAAAGGAGGAGTACTGACATCCACTTCAATTCGAATATCTTCAGTGATCCAAATGGCCCCTTAATTCAATGAAGTGATTCAGAATCAGCACGAAATAGGCTATTCAGCTGACCAAAATTGTAGCCTCTGTCCTCCCCATAGAGTTTTATGGGGAGGATAGAGACTCATTTTGCAATGACTTTGGCTATTGGGGAAATAATCGAAGTCCTCCCAAAATCAGAGAAAAAATAATTAAATAGAAATTGACCCCATTGGGTCAGGGACTGGCCAATTGTTCTTGGCCACGTAAATAATAAAAATTATCCACCCATGTGGCCAGCGGACTGCCGCCCCCATACATTTAAATAAGTGACTCCCATGGGGCCAGTGGCAGCCTGCTGGCCATATCAATATAAAATAATGCCCCCAGGGGGCCAGTAATGGTAGGGCTGGGGTGATGTAGGATTCTGAATGAGTAATTGAATTGGCCAATCAGATGTCTCCTCTTTTTCAAAATGAAATTCCTGCCGTACCAGGTTGAGTTCATTCTGCATCTGTCCTCTGCTGAGCATGGATGCTTAGAAATAGGGTTGTGTCCTTTTTTTTTGTCAGAGACCAGTGGACTGCCATTTATTTAAATTTATGAGGCCACCCCTCGGGCCCCATGTGGTCAAGTCTATGGGGGTCTAATTGTTTTATTTATGAAGGGGAGGTTATTTTTTTGTGTGTAACTTATATTTCCAATTTGACAGCTAATATTTGGCGAATTGAAATTTCCCAAATTCAGCTATTTTAGCCTAATTTGGGGTAATTAAATTATTCACTCATATAAAGCATGTATTGAATAAACATACCTTTTTTGTAAACTCTTCAGTGGTAATCTGTGATTCCTGTAATGTGGCATATATTTATATTAATAACATTTTAAATCCAATTCACATTGTATAACCATTTCTTAAAATTACAAGTATTTTTGACACAGTAATTTTAGTTGGACTTAGTAAATTACACTTTTTTTTACATTTTGTTTACTTTTTGCTAATATCTTCTCACTTCACACAGTACTTCTTAACAACAGCCTGTTTTAGCTGAAAGCTTGGCAATACTAAGAGTGCAATTAAGTATCAGCTGTAACGGCTTGCAGAGTGCTGGACTTATTGTTTATTTAGACAGTACTTTAATTATATTTTGCAGTGTATAGATTTCATGAATCACCCAAGTATCGCTTTATACCAAGTGAGCTGTTTCAGATCCACTCACTGTATGCCTTCCTGTGTAGCTGATAATATTATAGTAAAGCCAATGCAGTAAAAATGTATGTATCAGACCTCCTTCAAAGTCCATTCACTACATAAAATGTGTTTGATGTAACAAAAAACAACAATAAAAAGTTAATTGCTTTATGAATTATGAATAGTCAATAAATAGAATATATCCCGTCCGAAATTCCTGTAAGAGTGTTTGACAAACATTTTGGAGAGTTCAGGAGCCAGACAGACCAGTTTAGGAGCCAGTCTAGTTATTTTTAATAGGGAAAAATGTCCTTCCAAAGAATTTGATGTAAAACCAACAAAAAATGTAGGGTCCAGTATTTCTGGTTGCAGGAGCCATGGCTGCCTGGCACTGGAGATTTCTCGAGGCCTGGCCATTAGCTCTTATTCTGCTTCTGAAGAAAACATTACAAATGCATTTTTATAAAGGTGATTTCATTACCCCATTGGATCTTTATTTTGCCTTTTTTTAATTAAGCAGTGGTATTAATATGCAAAACTTTTAGTACTTACTCCAGTTTTAAGAGCAGGGTCTTGTGCCCTGGAGTAGTGAAATAAAAACTGTAGAGAAATAATAATGTTGTTATAGGTTTAACATTAAATATATAAAACCGCTAAATGAGTTATGTTGGTACTTACTCTTTTGTATACTTCCTGGTTATTTCCCTGCTGAAAATATTTGTGCACATGGGTTAAAGTGAAAGTATGTATTAAAATGATGACAAGAATCAAATATAAAATCAGATAAGTCATGACAAATTGTCCTTACCTCATTAACTTTCATTCTATTATAGATAGAACTACAAAGGTCCATAACAAAACTGGAAATCTGAAAGAAAAGTGTTATTAGTGTAATAATATTCATATATGTTGCATATAATTTATGCTAACCAAAAATTCACTGGTTTGCATAATTAAATACCCAGGTCCCCCAGGAAAAGTCAATAAGTCCACCTTAAGAACTACATGGGCATAAGATACTAATATGGGCATAGGATTTTGAAAAAAACACTGCTATTGGAGATAGAATAAATCATAATTAAAAGTGAGCGGAGACAGAGGCCACTATCTTTGGGTTTCTTTAGGCAGAAGATATGCACTTGTTTCTGGCTACAAAAAGCCATTGCATCATTTTTTTAATGTATAAGATTTGTTCTTGTTCTCTCCAACAACAAGTTATCTAAGACAATTGTTTAAATAGGATTTCAACAAAAAAAAAAAGATTTATACAGGACCAAGGAAACTGCAAAACCGCCTGTCGCTGCCAGTGTGGTGTGTAATAGGAATCTTGTTAGCATTTGCCATTAATTCTATTTTTGTCTGTAACAAAGTTCTCCTTCATTTTTATGAAGTTCTAGAACCAGGTTCCTAGCAGAGAAAATGTCTGCCTATTCTAATTTCGGACTGGCTGAGAGAAGCCATTGCTTATTTGCTAACATATGATAGAAACACCATAACTAAGTTCATGATTCACAAATTCTCAGTTTACTGAAGGCATTGATGTCCATGATTATATCACTCCCTACGCCAACTAATGTATATGACTTTTTTGGAAATATATGCTAGTATCTTCATAATGAGATGTCAGATGACACATCAAACACAAAATAACCGAAACCTAATCTGTGTAGACTTTGCAACAAATTCTGTTATAAGTCATTGTCGATGGATCTCAACGGTTTCTGTAAAACAGAATGTTAACATTTTCCACACTCTTCCGTTGACAACATCTTCATTTATTCCATTTACTATAAGTATTCTGATGATTACCACAAACTCAAATTTCAGTCCATAATTAGATATCAGCACTCAACTCTTTCCTAATTTAACAACTTTAGTGCAGGTTTTTGTTTTACATTAGTATTATGTTCAGATAATGATTTTGGCTGCACTTTCTAGATTTGTCCACACAGACTTTATTGTAAAAAGTGTTTTTTTTCTATACCAGCCAACTTTCCAGTTGCTGCTAAAAGTTAAGTAGTGTTACAATGTGAATTAATCAGGCAACTAGAGTAGGTGGACAGATCTATAAACCATAGAGTGTTATGCAACAGCCATCAAGCAACAGAAAAGAATGAAACAAATATATGAATTACTTCGATAGAAGCTGACAAGTCACTCCAACATTTCATCAACCACTAGATTAGAAATTGTGAGCATGGCTCTCTCTACCTCAAGGATTGGTTTGTCTCTGTAAGTCTAACTGAGTTTGTAACACCATTTTAGATTCTGTACCAATGTTGATGACACTATATAAATACATGTTAAAGTGGCACTATATAATCTTTTCAAATATTTTTCTTTTGACATAAGAAAAAGTTAAAAACTACAGGTGCCACTGGTTGTCAGTGTTCCTACCTGTATTCCACGCTCATGTATAGAATAATTAGGGTTCTATGGTTATATTCCACATTCCTAATCTAGTGGCCACTCTGCCTTCTTTTCAGCACACTTGATCCAGGCCTTTGCAGTGATATAAAGTTAAAGCCTTTGAATTTGTATCTCCAGCAGGCTCCAGTCTATTGAACCACATCTAGGAGCTGTGATCAGTAACCTGGGGACTGCAGTAGCATTGCTATCAAGAGTCCTGTATATCCATCTAAATCCCTGTAAGATGGTAGAGCCCAGTTCCATTGGGCATTCATCCAAAGCCCTGACCAGTGGCTTCCAGCTAAACTCCAATTCCATCCGGGTAACCATCCAGTGCCCTGTCTGAGGACATCTAGCCAGAGCCCAGTTCCATCTGGTCATCCATCCAGTGCCCTGTCCTAGGGATTGTAACCAGTGCCTTGTCTAGAGATTCCTTTTTCTTCGTGTAGAGGAGACCTGCCAGGCTATTTGGATCTGGACTGCCATTATGGGTGGGACCAGTCCGATATGCTAATGGGGAGGTTTCCTCTGTAATGGTGCAGGTGGGCAAAAAACGGTGATGCCTCTCTCGAGTAGATTACATCCTATAGGGCCGGCTATTTCAGCTTTTGCCCGTTCTCACTGAGAGGGATCCCCCATCTTCGTTTTTGTCTCAAATTAATTGTTAAAAGGAAAAAAAATTAAAATTTACTTAACAATAATAAGGACTAAAATTAAGCTCTAAAAAAATAACACACTGTATTTAAAACTTGTTGACCAGTGATTTGATTTTAACCTCTACTGTGCATATTTTATTGCTTTTCTATATTGGGGGGTTGATTGTATGATGTCACAAACAGGTGTGTGGGCGTAAGGCGTATCACACTGGGGGTTGCTGTATTGTTTGACCTTCTGCAGTGAAATAAATGAAAACTCTTTTGGATTATACAATTGCCTAATATTATTGAACACAAGGTTGGCTGTATTCCAAGGTATTCTTTTACTGTAAGTTAGTTTTCTATCCTATCTTGATCAGGGAGATAGAATTCCATTGTTTTTTTTTTTTTTTAAATATTTGCCTGTATTGCCAGATTATATGGACACCATTGTAATATCCATGAGAAACACTCCAGGATATCATTGCTTCCCATCCATTAACTATTTTCTGTGAACATGCTAGACATTTTTTGTATTTAATGTGTAGTAAGTACAACATTCTGGAACTTCTTTTTACTTCAATCTACAGAACTGGTAGTCACTATCAGATCTGTAGATTGAAATAAAAAGAAGTTCCTGTCAGATAGTGGAGAATAGTAAGAATACAAATGAAAACAATGTATGTCAGTATAAGAGCAATAGAAGCTGTTTGGGAAATGCACTCGGGATTTGATAACTGCTTCCTGGAATGCTGCACTCATAAGAGATATAGCCAATTTATCCACCGTTAATAGGCCTAGCCTAGCAGTGATTGTCACTTTACAAGTACCAAAAAATATCCATGCAGGTTGCGGATTCTTATTTGACGAGACATCTCAAAATACCATCACACTTGCACATTTCTGCAACAGACATTTTTAGAACTAAAAACCCCCAGCAGAGCCCAGAAAATGTATACATATTTCATCATCAACAAATAATTCACACTGATATCACTGTTGCTTCTAATGTTCATCCATCATTAAATAGTTTTAGAAGTGTTTGTTCATAATAAATTCACTAACTGAACTGGGTCCATAGCAAGAATAAAGGGATATGTGTCTATTAAGGGGACTGTATCACCTAAACATTGTTTTTACTGGGCATCTAGAGCATAAAAAATGATTGAAAAATTATCTATACATTGTACTAGCAAATGCCTAAATTAGGAGAAAAATGTGTTTTAAATGTGTCTGTGGAGTCTCCTGCTTATGACATCACCAGTGGTACAGTATGCACATGAACAGCTTTTCAATGGGAAATTGTTATTTGCATACCATGCCACAGGTGATGTCATAAACAGGAGACTCCACAGACACAGTTAAAACACATTTTTCACCTTATTTAGGCATTTGCTTGCAATTTTGCTTATACAATATATAGATAGTTTTCAATAATTATGTATGCTCTACATGCACAGTAAAAACAATGTTCAGGTGATACAGTCACTTTAACGGCAATAAGCATTATTTATTTTTGTAATTGATGTAATTACCATAGACCATGCCACAGTAATGACATTCATTTAATCTGACACATTAGTTCCTATCCAACATATTATTATTTAATTCTGAGTACACATGTTGATGATTACAGTAAACAAAAAATGATCCATAGTAAATGTACTATTTAAGTCCGATGTGACATTATATGATTCTGTTAGAGCACGTGCAATTATTTCCTGGATGCCATCATTTATTAATTGTAGTCATTATTATCTTAGTACATTTAACACAGTTCAATTTTAATTTAATTTAATTTATTGTTCAATTCCAATGAAATAATGTCTGTTTGTATCATTATTGCACTTGCATTCACTCTCATCTGCATCATATACGTTATGATGCGAGTATCACCATTAATCAAAGCAGTAGATTGTCTGTCGATAATTATAGAATAAAGTAATGGGTTTTACCTGTGGCTGATCTGGTAATGCTATCCACTGGCTGAAGCAGAATGCTAATCTCTTGAAATAAAAGAAAGAAATTGTTAACCTAGGTCCATTTGATAGGTTAACATGCCATAAAATAGAGATCTACCCTTTAAGGATAATTCTACAGGGTAGCACTGTAGAATAACCATTGCCCCTTAAGGAGGCCATCTGGTCATCATACCTTAGCAGGACTGTCCTGGAATACATTCTACTGACTATGATTACCATATTTGCTTGAATATAAGGCAAGGTTTTTTCAGACCGAATGCTCTCAAAAACATCTCTAGTCTTTTATTCAAGATCCTCTTATAATCAAACCTCATATTGAGGTATATCTACAACACTAGGATCAAATTCCCCCGCAGAGCTGCAGGGGATCTGGTTCCTCCTCGCAAGCAGCCAGTGGATGTCTGCGCAATGACGTGACCCCTCTGGCATTCCATCACAGGAACCCCTGCAGACGTGTTGGGCAGCACTGGAGGATGTCTGCATGCATCCCACAGACATCCACCAGATGCCCCTACTAGACACCAGGGAGTCTAGGAGAGCAAGTCTGGGGGGAGGAGTGGGGATGCATTGCCTGGGGGTAGATGACTGTCTGGGGGAGATGGATGCATTGGCTGGGGGGCAGGTGGCTGTCTAGGGGGTGGAGGATGTATATCTGGGGGGATACATTAGATAAGTCTGGGGGCTGATTGCTGTGGGGGGATGCATTGGCTAGGTCTGGGGGAGCAGATGGCTTACTGTGTGTGGGGGTGTATTGGCTAAGTCTGATGGGCAGATGGCTGTGTGTGGGGATGCATTGGCTAAGTCTGGGGGCAGGTGGCTAACTAGATGTGCGGGAGGTGCATTAGCTGAGTCTGGGGGCAGATAGTTATGTTTGTAGGGGGATGACTAAGTCTGGAAATTAAAACAATAAATGCCTTTTTCCTCAGTCATAATGTTTATTAAATATCAAAAACATGTAAATTAATATTTACAAGTAAAACTTTTTTCCTATTGGGTAGTCTTATGTTCAGGCATTCCCCCCCCCCCCCCCCCCCTAAATAAATATCCAAAGTTCTGTTGGTTGTCTTATAATCAGGGACATCTTGGTATTCAAGCAAATACAGTATTTAAATGTGCAGTGTCACCAACCCTGTTTTTTTTATATATTTTTTGTAATACTTGTTTCTAATACAAATTAAATACAATTTTATTTCCTTTAAAACAATTCTCATGTAGTTTAATGTTGAAAATAAGTTCACAGTGACCTCTAAGTTCAATTACATTACATGGTGCAGCACTTACCTAAAACTATTTTGCAGACACTGCTCCTTTAAAGAGTTTGTTCACTAAACCAGATACATTTTCAGCTCTTACACTATCTCAACACTATCTTAACAAACAAACACCAGTGACCATGGAATAGAATCACACAATTAAGTCCTACTGAATTGGATGTGGTTAGGGTATCACAGTTTAATTAGTGGTCTCTGTGGTGTGTGCATGATTCATTCTGGGTTGCTACTGGGTCAAATAACAAACATCCATAATCTGAAGGGCTAAGACCCCGGTATAGTTAATTTACCTAGAACACAAATCCATGTGTAACCTAGTACTTAGCTGTTGTAATGTGTCTATAATACAACTATATTTTCATTTGTATATATAATAATATATATTATATGTAATATAATGTTTAATAACATTTCCGAGGGCCCTATAAAATCTGCCATATAAAACCTCACACGTAACCCGACCAAGAATTTTCATTACTGTCTGTTATTGATTACATGTATAATTTATTCCGACACCACACCAGCATAGCCAGTTTAAGTGAAAATCAATTAGCATTAATCAAAAATAATGTTTTGTTAACATAGTTAGTGTCCATTAGAAAGGATTTGTGGAATTCCCATTGTCATGGACAGTAAAGAATGGGCCATTAGTGCTATCTGATCTTTTGTTCTAAATACAAGAAAATGCATTTTTACCTCACTTTCAGGAATGTCCAAACTGTCCATATATTTTGGCAGTGCTTGTGGGAAACCTTTAATGATAAATCAAAGAAGAAACCATTGTCTTGTAGTTAAAGAAAATGGAGTTGTGTAATAGATGGCAAAAAATGATTACATTAAACATGCCTGCCACATTTATAATAATACATGGAATGTTCATTAAATTAAGTTTTGACTGGGACAAGTTGCTCAACTTATTTACAGCCTTGAAAAGTTAAAGGTTTAAAAATACAATACCAGTTTTCATTCTCCAACCTGTCTCTGCTTATGGTAAATAGCTAATTAAAGCACGATGATAAGAAAGTAATTTTAATGGGTTTATGGACATTTATAAACAAAAAAAAATGCAATCTAACAAAATTATCTTTCTTACACCCATCATCTGAGCACCCTGACTTTAATATGATCTTAAATGTGCATTATTTATTAATGATTCCAAGTAGGAAGAATGAAACCCCCCCAGAGTACTCTATCTGCTTCCTTTCCTCAAAAAAAACTACACCCCCAATTATCTAATCTATAATGCTCTATCATTTCCTTGTTTTACACCCAAACATTTGAATTACATTTGTCAATGTTAATTCTTTGAATACCACATTCATGAGAATATGTACATTTAAATGCTAGAGCAAACAGAGGATTAAATATGGCATTATCAAATCGAGCTGTTCTACAGAAAATACAAATATATGTATTACATTTAAAATATAGTATTAACATGATCTGTGCATCTGCCAGTGCCAGAGTGGCATTAGGATTCCGAATGTAAATCTAGATGACACCCTTCAATCAATTGCATCTGAATCTATTTCAAACTGATATTCAATGGAACGAATATGGAATTTGCAACACAAAAGCTATATGGAAATCGCTTGCAGTACCGCAAACCTAAACAGACCGTGATTGAAGAATGTCAGGGGTATATAAACGTGGTGGTTACAGATAACACTCTAATATCTAGGACCCTGCCTACTGTCTTCAAGACTCTCACATCATCTGAAGCTTGATCATCATATGTTCAAGTATCACAGAAATGAATAATTAAATCTGCACGTTTAGTAGCCCCTGGACTTCGAAGCAAGTAACTCAGAGGAACATTGCAGGGCTTGTACATAACTTTTCAAATTACCTTTTACTCTGTGGTTAGCAATTCACTTTTGTAACCTAAGTAGACGATGAGTCAATAGTCAATATACGCTGTTACCCAAGGCCTGGTGTTAAACTCTTCACTCTTAAAACAGCTGAGATTAACTGAAATTGATTTTTTTTTTTTATATATTACCTGCTAAAGAATACCTTTTACACGGTATTGTTATGGACGATTATTTGCAGGAAATTAAACTAATAAACACATAAATTAATTCTGTGTTAGAAAATATTAATGTAAAACGCACTACTTACAGATTTCAGCACCTTGGCTAGCTCTAAAAATACTTACACCATCTAGAACAACAGAATAACTGGTACCATTACCTGTGGGGCCATTGTAAAGCGGTAACTAGAGATAATATTACATCATTGGGGTCTATAAACCAATTTTGAAAGAAGACACATAACTTAGTCAGGCATAAAAAGTATCACTTACCCGAGGAGAGATGCAGTGTACTCAGGCAGCAGATAGCAAACATCAGTGGCAGAGAAGGATTGTGTTGTACTGGCCTCATCTTCATCTTGTGACTCTTTCTATCTGTGAGGGACAAGGTTCTGTTGTGATTCCAAGACCTGAGCATCTTGACGGAGACTCCCGAAGGTTGGGTCTGTGAATCTGTATCTGGCTCATCAACAGTGTAAATCTATCTCTTTAAATGTATCAGTGTATCCCATAGGAGTGCAAGCAATCAGCACCTGGCAGGATCCTACTTTCTCTTCTAGAGTCGTGCTGTGCTTTTATTTATGAGACATTGCCCCCCCAAATCAATGTTGCCTGATTAGCTAAGGGTTGAGTAAGTATGGAAGAATAGAGGATCTATATTACTGCACAATAGGGATTCTTCTAACTAACATTGACTTTGTAGTGGAAAGGAAATGCTGCGCAAGAAGACTATATGATTTCACCATAAAAGCCATAGGACATGTAATAGCTTTTTCATCCCCCAGAGAGTTAATTAACAATTACTGTTTTATGATATTTGCAAATCCCTCTTCTCAAAGATGTTGCTCAAAATTGGGTTAAAGAGAAGGTAGCCACCACGGACCATATTATTTATTGTGGTCATTGCCTTGCTTGTTATTTTGATTAACAGTGTTGTTTTCTAGATTTTTTTTTCATGTCTGCTTTAGGCTAGCCTGTGATTTTATTGTGATATAGCATCATATCTGCCTCTAATAGTAAATCATGTACCCTGCTATACAAAAATGATTTAATTTTATTATAAATTCTCTGAAATACATATTTCAGTAGGTGGGAAAACAATGCACCATTTATTTATTCCATTTTTATATATTTTTTATAAATTGTTATTTCTCCATTGATTTCCACATCTTCTGTTAAATACTGAATACTAAATACTTACAATAATATTTTATATCACAAACAATGATACTCTGTGGCTGTCTGCATTTTTCTGTAAGCATTGTTTAGACCAATAACATAGGAGCTAATATATAAATGTTTTATTATGTATGGCTATTACATAGGCCTAAGCACTTTAGTTATAAGAATGGTGTGACTTTACTACCCTTGCATTAGAAGAATATTTGGTGTTATACAAATGTGTTTCAGTAATGAACTCTGGACTGTCAGTGGTGAATAGCAACTCGGCCGCTGACAGTTCAGCGCTGAACTGGCAGTGCTTACAAACATACACCCCCCTAATAAATCAACCCCTCCTAAAAGTGACCCGAACCACCACACTAACCCCCCAAACCCAAACACTACTACTAACACTCCCGAACCGCAATACTAACACTGCATAAATCAGATACATTGGAAACCTTGCACCAATTGACATGATCTTAAAGGGACATTCTAGTACTCAAACTCATTTTGGTGCAAGATGAAGATCATTGCTTGTACAAGCTTTTATCCCTGTGTGATTTGATGCAGGCATTCTCTATAAATCACATTTTTAATATTTGACGCAAGCCCTCCCCCGTGATTACTCTTTATGTTCACTGCAGGTGCAGCAGCACTGATTATATAAACACTGAGCATATAAAGTTTTGTTTCGTTTAGTCACTTCCTGTGCTCATCAAATTGAATACATTGTGTGACCTTGCTCTTGTACACAGAAGGATCTCTTACAAGTGCAACACATTGCCTGATAACATCACTAGAGAGACAGGAAATTCCATTAATTTGAATTAAATTATTCTCATTGGTATGGGCAGTCCTGGTTTCTTGCAAACTGCTCTAACTTCACTATTTCATCTAGTTGTAAGTATTTTATATTTTTAGCAATGCAAAATGTAAAACACATTTTAAAGTACATTGAATGAGCATTTCTATGCATTAATATTTGGAATATGCATTTTGGGCACAGTCCCATTAATAGACTGTTAGGATGAATCTTGCAACACATCTTCTTATCCGCAACTGTTTCGTTATTAACAAAAACCTTACCTGTGGTAATGAATCAAATAATGAACATCCTTAATGTACCCAAGTACAATTTGTACCAAAATTACAAATGGTAATGAATAAAAATGGAACAAGAGACTTTAAGTGGACATAAAACATTTTTTCACTAGTGCGCAAATATAGTGGGGGTCTCTCTCATGCTAGCAGAGAGAGACCTCCAATTCCAACAGACCCCAAACAGACATGAATGGTGAGCCATTGTCCTGACTGGCTGTGCGCGCACTGACACAGTCGACACCCATCAGCATCTAAGTTGGCACAGTCAGAGTTGAAAGTAAACCCACATGTATCTAAAAAAAAGACTGCATTTTTTACTCTGGCTTCTTCTTATTTAGTGTCTGAATCATTGTGTCTAAGATGAGTTATTTGTATGATAATTTATTATTTCAAATAGGAGGTATGGGTTTGTAACAAATTCAATTGAAATGTTTTATCTATTAATTTATTTTACATTCTTTATTTTAGCTGTGTAGACAACCAGGTGCTATAATGTGAAACCCAGACATTTAGGGATAGGTAGAAAGAAAACCAGACAGGCAGGCAGAGAGACAGATAGATAGGTGAGTTGTATTATATCCTCTCACACATTGTTTAAAACTTCCTAATAAAGTTTTAAGAGTGTTAATTAGATTTCAACAATTGATGTCAAATAATTCTAGGGATACGAAGCATACAGAGGGAGGAATGGGATTATTGACATTCCGTTAGTCATCAATGCCTTCATAATTATTTCCACAAATGTTTTATAAATGTGGTGCTTTAGGTCTCAGTAAGATCCCAAGGGGATATTTGAAACTGAGGCATGAGAAAGGGTTAGTGTCAGTAATTACTCCACAGATAAGCTGAGAGAAAATTCTGTGATAGACTGCAGAAAACAACAATTTATCAAGTAACAGCAAACACAAAGTTCTGTTGTATATTGGACGTGGGCTGATTAACCTATTTATATATATATAACCTTACACAATCTCTCGACCAAAAATCTATCTTCAACTAGTTATCTTCTATGAGAATTGCTAATCTAATTTGATTGAGACATTGTACACTAATGAATGATACTAATGACAATTTAAAAATTGTGATAGAACCTTAATAATGGATGAGGTTTAAAACCACCATTAAACCTTTCAGTCTGCCCTCTGTGCTTTCTTGTAAAGTATATATAGGATTATGTGTATTTTTACAGTGTGTATGTATAAGCACCAATATTGCAATTCATTTAGGGCAATATGTATTTATGTACACAGTATACAAATACACACACAACTATATAGAGATTTTGGATGGATGGATAAATAAAAGATATGTAAGAGGCACAAAGGAACATGTGGAAAATCCTGAAAAAAAAATAAAAGGTACAAGTGCTTAAAGAAACGGCTATGACACGTGTTTGCTTTTTTATTAAAGTAAGTATCTAAACATTGAACTGCCGTGAACTTACGAAGTAAACTGAAAAAATCAGGCATTAATAGCCGAGTTGGAAAAAAAATGTCTCTCTTTCCAACGCCATTATTAATGCGTACTTGTCTCTATTTCTTTTGTTTGGCAAACAGGTCCTACTCCAGAGATGGTGATTTGAACTTGGAGATTTTTGAGTTTAAGTTCAATTCGACCTTCCAAGTCAACTGCTTTTTAATTGTAGTGAATACCCATTTTCCCATAATTTTCAACCTCCCATTTCAACCACTTTTTTTTTAAGCAGTTGATAAATCAGTGTCTAAGTCACCAGAAACACAATTGTCTCAAACAAGTTCATTTGTGGTTATTTTGATCTTATTGAAGGGCCATTGCTGTGTTAAAGTGCAACTGTTGAAATTGGTTATTTGGTTTTATGTTGATGGGTAATTACTAGTGTTGAGCGAACCCGAAACGCACTGTTCGGGTTCGTACCGAACATTACGGTTTTTAGACCCCAGACCCGAACACGGACATTCCACTGTATGTTTGTGTTGGAGTTCGGCAATTACATTGTATGTAATGCTATTGGCTTTCTATAAACCGAAATAGAGTCCCCATTCATAAGAATTTCTTATGAATGGGGACTCTATTTCGGTTTATAGAAAGCCAATAGCATTACATGTATTCCATAAGCCGAAAGTCTATAAACCGAACGACATTCAGTTTATAGACTTTCGGTTTATAGAATAGCAATAGCATTACATGTAGTCTATAAACCGAAAGTCTATAAACCGAATGTCGTTCAGTTTATAGACTTTCGGCTTATGGAATACATGTAATGCTATTGGCTTTAAAGTCTATAAACCAAAATAGAGTCCCCATTCATAAGAAATTCTTATGGTTTGAATGGGGACACTCACCCACATTTTACTTCATTTTGCAGCCCTCTAGCGCTTTCCAGGACTTTTTTAGAGGCATTTTAGTGGCCAAAAGTTTGTGTCCCTATTGACTTCAATGGGGTTCGGGTTCGGGGTCAAGTTTGGGGTCAAGTTCGACCCCGAACCCGGACTTTTTTCCGAAGTTCGGCCGAACCCGAACATTCAGGTGTCTGCTCAACTCTAGTAATTACCAAGGATTTTGTGGTGTGGTAGGCTATGAAGGATTAGATATTTAGTATACTAGCACTTTTCTGCTTGAGCATCTTTAGGCTAGGTTGCATGTTTTATTGCAAAGTTTGTTTTATTTAATTGTCCTATATATTTGCCTTTCATGGTAAACTCAATTAAGACTGTTTTGGGGAGATTAGATGAAAGACATTCAAATTACATTTGCCTCTAGGAGTACACCTTAATGAACAAACCCCTATATGTAAGACAAACTAAACTGAGGATGGAAAGTGCCTTCTTGGGAGCATCTCATACATAGAGTTGCCACCTGGCCGGTATTTTACCGGAAGGCCGGTAAAAAATTGGCTTGACCAATATGTTAAGTCTATAGAGGAAGTAGCATGGTCGGTATTTTTTTGAAGAAAGGTGGCAACCCTACTCATACATATATAGTGTTATCTTTGACAACATCTAGTAATCAGTATGACAGGTTTTACTTCACCTTAGCTGCATGTTAAATTGGTTTTCAAATCCACTGTAGCTTCGAATAAAATATTAGATCAGAAACCACAGTCATAAAAATACAAGAAAATATTTAATCTCAAGACACTAGAAGGCTTGACATTTTCTATATAATACAAAAATTGTATTATATTTATCTTTTTTAATATTTGATGTTCTTTTCTTGGTAATGTCAATGCTTTTCTTGGGGTAATTCACATCATGAATCTGGAACAATTAAAGGAATACTAAACTTTAACAAGAGTTAAAAAATGAGTGTCCGTCCTCCAGAGTAAATCCAAAATGTATCTTTAAAGAGACACTAGGGTTCATTCTCAACTGAGGCAAGTCAGAGTGAGGGCTTGCCACTCATTAATGCAAGTCTGTTGGGTCCAATGGATTTTCCCTGCTAGTGCAGAGAGACACCATTGTTTTTACATGTGATCAACAGAGGGGACATTATTAACTAACAGGGAGAGACAGTGCTGGCAGTGCTGGCAGTGAGAGTGTCATCTATTAGACCGGCCTGCCTGCTTCTCTACCTGGTCAGAAGATAAGCTGGCATGCACCATTAAAAGTACATACCAGTTTATACTCAAACTAGGCCACTAAACATTTAATTAAGCACAAGAGAAAAATAGATATTAAATGGAAATCTTTAGGGGCATATTGAATAAACCACACAACACAGAAAACTAGTAATAATACTACATAAGCAGAAATAATTTTCATAAAAAAATCCCCAGTAGTACATGTTTTGTTGTGTGTTTACAATAATTATGACAAAAAAGTTATGGAGCTAGGAAGGATGAACTAGTATATAATTTGATCTTTAAAGGGCAATTAAGCTATTTTTAACCCTTGCTTCCTTGAAGGGTTCCGTGAAGTAAGCAAGGATTGAAAATTGTGTTATAAAACATGCTGTGCTGGTCCAGAGTAAACCCAACATGTATCTAAATAGCTACACACCAGGTATTCTTTCTGCTGTGTCTCACGCCTGAGACACAACAGGCCTGGAGACTGGCATGCACTGATAGTATCAGCATGCGCACAGTCAATCAGATCGGGGCTCGACTCACTAGTCTGATCAGGCACTGCAGAGTGAGGGGTTTGTCTCTGCTGGTGCAGAGAGAGATCCTTGTTTTTGTATGAGATCAGCAGAAGGGCCCCCCTACTGATCCCGTGCAAAAACTAGGGTCTCTCTCTGCTCTAGCAGAGACTGGGCTGCCTGTTTTCCATGGAAGCAAAAAATACAGTTTAGTGTCCCTTTAAGTATATCCATATTCCTCATACCTGACATATAAGTGAGTATGTTATCTTTATCCACAAGAAATTATCTTCCCTCCTGTCGGGTTTCATTCCCTCGGAGTCACTGCAAAGAACATTTCCAATGAATTTGCCAGCACCAAGCCAATTTGTTAAAGATTTAATTTGGCCTTACAAATGAAATGCCTGCTAGGATACTTGATTTGTGCAGTTAACTATCAAGAGATGTCCTTTTTAACCAATGGTTAAGACTCATGCAGGACCAAACAGTTTTGTATGACATAACATAAACTTATAAATAATTGGGCTGTAATCAATGAGGCATGAAGATCACTGGCTATATAAAATTAGATGGTAGTTCATTATCTGCTTGTAGGTTGTGGAATATTAATTGATTTTTTTGGTAAATTTAGTGTTATGAATATTAAAGAGCTATATATTACGAATCCTTATTTTGTGACCCAGATAAGTTATGCTGTGTTACTTGAAACCAAGTGAGCTAATTTAATCAACTATTTAACTTTTTCTATGTGAAAAGTATTATAGGTGACATTAGTTAGCCATTTACATGCTGTTGATATTGGAAAATATGGTGTAATCAGGTTTCCCTTGTAATCAAATGATAACATGGATTTAACCCCCAAATTATTAATAAACAACAACAATAAAAAGTATTTTTAGAAGAATTAGTTAATGTACAGAAAACCAATAACGTATCCAGAAGAATACACAGAATCCTTAGACTCTCAATAAACTTCTATTATGAAACACATCCAGCAAGCGCTTGTTATTTTGCTTTCCATACTGTTTGCTTTTAATCAAGAGTCTAAGGATTATTTATTCTGGTGTGTTCTCCTATGATTGATTATTGTGACATTGTGAGGCTGTTGTCCGTCTCTTATTGAGGCGCTTGGAGAAAAGACGATGGTGGTAAAGTGCAACCTGGAGCTGCTTTTTCATTTCTTTATGCAAATAAGGTAAACCTATACAAACATATTTTAAGTTAAGCTAGTTGTATTAAAGATGAAACACCAACTGAAATTAAAAGGATAAAACTGTACACCAAAATAAGAGCCTATGAGAAACTATCCCCACTGGCAGGGGTGTTGCTAGAGTCCAGATGAGCTCTGTCACACACACTCTCTCTCTCACACATACACACACACTCCGTTTCTCTCACACATAGTCTCTCTCACACACTGCATCTCTCACACACACTACATCTCTCTCTCTCTCACACACACACACACACACACTGCGTCTCTCTCACACACACTCTCTCTCTCTTTCTCTCTCTCTCACACACACACTGTCTCTCTCTCTCTCACACACACTCTGTCACTCTCTCTATCACACACCATCTCCCTCTCTCACACACACCGTCTCTCTCTCTCTCTCTCACACACTCCGTCTCTCTCTCTCACACACTCCATCTCTCTCTCACACACACCATCTCTTTCTCTCTTTCGCACACACAACATCTCTCTTTCTTACAGACACCCTGACACACAAAGATAGATACATTGACACACACAGTCACACACATACACTTACGCAAACACCCTGACACACACACCTACACACATTGAGACACCCACACACAGTCACACTTACACGCAGACACTTACACATATATCTTCTGCCGGATGTCATCTGACATTCAGCACGCAACCTTTCTCAGAGCACGAGGGGGTGAAGCTTGCACCCATCGCGCTGTGCTCAGTATGGCCAGGAGGTGCGGTCACCACAGGCACTCGCCCCAGAGTCTCCATTCAGGGCTATGCACCGGGGATTCAGGGCTATAGCCCCTGTAGCCCACCCCTAGCGACGCCACAGCCCACTGCCAGGTGTTTATCCAGCAACTCCTATTTTCTAGAGCAGTGGTTTTCAACCTGTTTAACCTCTGGACCCACGGTTACCCTTGATCATTAAGTCACGACCCAAAAATAATATAATTTCCAAAACATAATTTATTCCACCAATCAATTTGTACAGTATGCCACAATGTATATATGCACTGTTCAAAACATGAAACAAACAAAAAAGCAGGGCTTCTTCATAAATTTAAAAGTGCAATAATCTCAGTGCAAGTGTAAATGAAAGTGCTATTGAGCTAAAAACCCAATAAAATAAAAACATTAAAACATCAGACAAATTAGAATAATTGGAAAGCTAGGAACACTTTTTTCTACTAAGTGTCCCAAACTCTGGGGTCATAGTAGATAAAGCCACTCTCACAAATATAGGTACATTAAACACTTTCTGCCGTGCATCTGCTGCATCAAGTCCAAACTTCACTTGACCCGTCTCAGTCAGATTTTTAAATTGTACCCCAAAGTAAACAGTGAAGCCTTGGCTGTTTCCTAATTCTGCAGGGGTTACTGGAAGACATATTAGCGACGCTATCCAAAAAAAACCATAAACTTGAGACTTTTTTGCTCTGAATTTGATACGAATCTCGATAGTAATGGCATAAGAACTAAAACCTATGTAAGTATCCGGACGTGTTTAGACACGGAAGGATACAAAGTTTCATCATTTGTAACATGTAACATAAGAATATCTCTGCCTTTAGGCTTTGTAGTCAGTGTTCCGTTAAAATATGTATTACAACACACACTCATGTAAATATTGTATATACATGTTTTTATTGTTTATTAGATGTCATTGTTCATTTAGATACATTTTAATTTGCACATATTTTGTCGGTAGCTTTTTCGGAAGTTCCGACACTCCAAATCGTGCCTGAAAGGGGTTAATTGAATATCCATATTTTGCTCAATTGAACTATAGGCGTCCTTTAAATTGCAATATAAAAGGGAGTAACACCCCCATCCCTATTATGCACCTTGATGAAGCCACCTGTGGCGAAACGCGTAGTGTTATTTTGTGAGCTTCATTCACGGAGATCTCATAACGTGGGAAGTTATACTTACGGATACTTTTCGACTTCACTTTGATACACACTGTGGACTCGTTTGAAAAAAACAGTTCAAGCAGTTACCGAATGGAGATGTGATAATCAACAGGACCATCATTTCGGCTGAACAATCCCTTCCTGCAACAAAGTTTAAAGTCCAGGAACTGGTTGATTGCTGTTGTTTCTTTTGAGTAGGGCGCTCTGACGCCCAAAGCTTCCATGGGGTGTCCTTTCATTAGGTCCCACCGTCATTCCCCGTAAGCCCTTCTCACAAAGATTGCTTTTATTACATTATTTATATTTTATGTTGTTTTCGTTTGTAAGTCTTGTCTGTCCTAAGTTTGTTTCGTAGATAATATCTGTATTTTCTCCGTTTATATGCAGATATTTTTAGCTGCATTTGCCATATGTTTTTTTAATGATACCGGTATTTTAATCATTTTTTAATTAGCTGAATTAAATATTTACATTAATTTGTGATATATTGTAACCCGTTGTGCTACAATATAGCACAACGTTGCTTGATCTGATGTAATCAGCGCTTTTTGAGTAACCAAAATCCTATGTTTTGCATGGCGAAGTTTCCATGATCCGTGTCGGAGGTGTTGAACAGTGGTCTCGAGACTGGTGCATGTGGGTGGGGCAGAGGAGGGGGATGGCAAGATGGATGCCAGCAGCCTCCATTTTGCGTCAGTTTTTGGACGTCCTTCTGTGTGTTCGAGTCTTGTTCTGTGTCCCTGAGGCTGGGGGGGGGCTAGCTCCTAGCTCTGTTGTCTAGTGTCACCGGAACAGATGAGGTGGGCATTGTTAGTTGTTTATGACTCTCATTGTATTTCTGAAGACACAGCTGTGTCTATATACATACAAGAGGTGAAGGCGGGCTTCTCTTCGGCTTGCTAGCCCACCCAAACTGACAGACACAGACACACTGAGATTACTTGGATTTTAGATGTGAAGAATCTAATAAGGGTTATTATAAATACACCTAGTTGATTCAAATCACCCATTAAAATATTTAATGATATCACACCTTTACTAATAAATATTTAAAGTATAATTAATCCTACATATTAATTAGAATATTGTTTTTATTGTTTTATTAGTGTGATATACATTTTATTATAACATTTATTTAATGTGCAATGATAAGAATAAGAATTGGCTAGAAGTTACAGAAACAGGGTGTGAATCTGAGATGCTTGATAAGTTGAGACTGGAGGTGTAGAGAAAAAGACCTGAGATCCCTGAAAAGACCTGGGGGGACTGATTTTGGGAGAGCTGCCACAAGTGGGGTGAGAGATGGGAATGTTTTAGAAACGGGCTGAGTCTCTCTCCTTCTGGGGAGAACTCAGGAATATGATGCTTTTAATAGCACATGTTCACTATAACAATAGACATCTCCATACCCATAGTATTGAGCTAAGTCCCAGGAATAACTCCCATCACTCAATTCTTCAATTGAAGGAGTCCCAACTGCAAACCAACCTCTGCCGGTAATGTATAAATGTGGTAATTTGTTTCTAGCATAATCTCATTTTTTATGGATGTCATTGGCATATATATTTGGGTAAATTAAACTTAAATCCCACCATTTCTGGGATCTTTATGTTTTAGCCTGGTGTTTATCTGTCATCCTTTCTGCAGAAGGAAGCCAGAGGAATATCCTATAGATATTACCAAGAACCATAAGTTCTTATAGTCTAGCTATTTACCCAAATATGTAATATCTAATCCCCAGAGATTATCTAAGATTCTCATTCTTAAAGTCTAAACTATAATACATACATTATCATTTACCGAGCAGATTAAGAAATAGCCACCTTGAGTGGTTATATGATTTAGTAATATTACCTTACCTAAGCTGAGTATATGTTGGTAATTTGTAGGTAATTATGGCGTACTATCATTAACCATTTTAAATACTAATCATTGTAGGTTGTATCTAAATAAAATGCATGGCCATCTTACGGTCAGAAACGTACTGCATAATAAAGTATTCTACATGCATGTTGATATAGGTACAGAGCTGCATAATTAATGTTTTGTCCTACTTACTTATGTTATAAGTCATACATGTGAATTATGATTAACATCTATTGATATTGTATTTTGTTGTTATGCTATTTTGCTTACCGTTTGATCTTTATTCTATATTCAATAAATTCATTATTATTTTATTAATAATTGTTGCATTGTATTTACTTTTGTAAAAACGTCATCCAAACTCTCACATACATAACGAATTCTTGATATGGGTATTTTTAGTCGGACCCATATATATGAATCATCAATTTTCATATTTTTTATGATTCATAATTAATAACTCATATTAATATTTTTTTTTTATTAATAATCCGACTGCTACTGTTTTGGGCTGCCGAAGGCCAAAACAGACAATTTTGGCCCAAATCCTAACATACTGAGTAGCCGATCTGTTTTTGCCAATCGCGCTCCATATAGGACCAAATAGCACTATATTGAGTAGATCTTATAATGTTTATTTAGCTATTATTTAGATCACCTCATTTGCATATCCATTGTTTTGACTCCCAGATGCAATACTGATTATCTGCCTTGCTTAATAGCATTTGGTTGCAAGTCAGTGTCAAGCACACACAAAAAAATAAATCAAATTTACATAAAGGCTAAAATTACTTTCTTGAACAGGATTTTCACTTTTAGAAGAAAAGGTTTTTTTTTTCAACTTCACATATGAAAATGTTACTGCTAGGTAAAGGAAGTCTTTTTGAACATATCTAGGATACAGATCATTATTTTTCCCTCCTATCCTTTTTTTGTGTGTGCTACCTGTAAATTTGATTTTCTCACCATTTATCACCTTTATGTCTATATCCGAGTCTAACAAAAGTGAACTGAATTGTGTAACATCACGCAAAAATCTAAGCGTTGTGTTAAATAAACCAAGATCCAGTGCACAGGTGTAATGTTTGAATCTTCTGTTGGTATTAGTTCAGAAAATACAATCATTCTTGTTTTCCATAGGTGTAAGAGATGAATAGACATAAGGATTTAAAATAAAATGTTTTATTAATTCACAGAAATCATATCTACTTTCCACTTATAATAAGTCAAGCAGATCAGGTTACCGAAAGTAGTTTTTCAAATAATAAAAACAATCACAAAATAGAGACATTTAAATCAAAAGTCACCAAATTGGTTACATCTGAAAAGGAGAAGGAAAAAAGCAACAGATTAAGATATCAATATATTAACTCAAATATAAGGCAAGATATTTTCAGTGCAAAAGCTCTGAAAAAAGATACCTTGCCTTACATACAAAAGATAATAACAACATCAAAATCAACATCCAAAACACATCCTGATATATGTGAAAAATCCTACAACAACTAAGACCCTATTTCTGAGTCCTAAAAACATATTGGGACTGTGCCTCTTCTTATAACCAAAATAATTTTCAGAAACATCATATTTTATGCGAGACCACCATATACTGGAACGATTCCTCGTAGCCGTCATACCCGTTTTGGGTACATCTGAGGAAAGGGATTTAGGAGTAATAATTTCAGAGGACTTGAAGGTAGGTAGGCAATGCAATAGAGCAGCAGGAAATGCTAGCAGAATGCTTGGTTGTATAGGGAGAGGTATACGCAGTAGGAAGAGGGAATGCTCATGCCATTGTACAGAGCACTGGTGAGACCTCACTTGGAGTATTGTACGCAGTACTGGAGACCGTATCTCCAGGAGGATATTGATACTTTGGAGAGAGTTCAGAGAAGGGCTACTAAACTGGTTCATGGGTTTAAGAATAAAACTTACCAGGAAAGGTTAAAGCATCTTAACATGTATATCTTGGAGGAAAGACGTAACAGGGAGGATATGATAGAAACATTTAAACACATAAAGGGAATCAGCACAGTAAAGGAAGAGAGTATATTTATAAGAAGAGAAACTACCACAACTAGAGGACATAGTCTAACATTAGAGGGGCAATGATTTAAAAGTAATATCAGGAAGTATTACTTTACTGAGAAGGTACTGCATGTATGGAATAGCCTTCCAGCAGAAGTGCTAGAGGTAAACACAGTCAAGGATTTTAACCCCTTTGCGACAATGGACGTGTCAGGCACATTCTGCGGTGAATCAAGTGGTTTTCATGATCAACAATCGCGAAAACCGCTTTGACTATCCTGCTTGACTGCCCCTAGAGGCAGCAAACAACATAGCAATGTAAAAAAAATTAAAAAAAAATGTAATTAGCTATAGTGAGATTAGCCTATAGGGTTAAAATTAAATAATTTTTAGCATAAGGGATAGCGTTAAAATTAAATTAAAATATATTAAGGTATAGCATAAGGGTTAGAGGTGGGGTTAAATTTAGTGTTAGGGTTAAATTTTGGGTTCGGGTTGGGGTCAAAAGGTCAATATAGGAAAAAAACAAAAAACACTATTTTTGGTTTTTGCCCCATAACTCGCAAAAAAATACCAAAAAATATGGAAACATGCATATTTCTGAACTCGGGACAACATTTAGAAACTATTTAGACGGGACCTAAATTATATTTTAGGTCAAAGTGAGAAAAAGTGGTTTTTTTTTTTTACATTTTTCATCATATTTTATGATTTTTTTTGTAGTAAATTATAAGATATGATGAACATAATGGTATCTAATGAAAGCCCTTCTTATGATTTTAAAAACAACATATAATTTGTGTGGGTACAGTATGTGAGAAAGAAGAAAATGACAGCTAAATACAAACACCCCAGAAGTGTCAAAACAGCCATTGTCACCAAGGGAAAGTCAAGGTAAAAATGTCTTGTCACTAAGGGGTTAAGCATGTGTGGGATAGGCACAAAGCTATTCTAACTATAAGATAGGGAACTGGGGACTAATAAAAGTATTTAGAAAATTGGGCAGACTAGATGGACCAAATGGTTCTTATCTGCCAACCCATTCTATGTTTCTAAATTGGTTCTAGTTACAAAACAGATATTTGTCATGTGAGAAAGGAAAAAAAAATTCTAGCGTTCAGTCCCCACAAAGCAGCAACCACCTGCGTGATTCTCTGTATACACACATGAAAAAGGTACAAAATAAATTGCGCACCAACCATTCCATTATTTTGGTCTAAGTGACCACCACCAAAGTAATAAGCAAAAAGTGATTGTCTGATATGTTGGTTGATTGAGAAACTGATGTGTCTCACAGCATAATATATGGGGAAAAAAAGAGACAAAATACATAGTACAGTACAGCTAAACAGCAGATAAGGTGCAAAAAAGATTGCAATTGCACAAACTAAGCAGACTGTAGGGATCATCAAGTAAATGGCTGTATAGGTTCCCTGCTCCCTCCTCAGTAGTATCTTATATCCCCTGCACTGCAGAATCAGTTTAAATATCTTCTTTCCCGGCGTTTGTAGAATGTCAAATGTTTGCTGACTTTATTAATTGCCCAAAATGTTATACCTTTTGTGATCTTATTGTGTTTTTCTAAGAAATGTTTGGAAAGTGAATGTTGGGAATTTAATATATGTAAACAATCAAGTTCTAATTATTTTTCATTTCCAGGTGGCAGAATAAGGAAAAAGACAGAAAAGGGAGGGAAAAAGAGGAAGTGATGGAATATAGGGCTACCCAATAAAGTGAGAATTGCAGGGAACTGAGACATTAATTTCAAACTTAAGGCCAAAGGAGCTGAGATGGAATAATTCTACCATTCTGCTGCAGTGGAGAACTTGGCTACATTGGCCTAACGTTCTCATCTCAATTCCCTGCAATTCTCTCTTTATTGCTTTCACTAAATCCATTGAGACATTTCTCCTATCATATCCCTTTTCCATAAATCTGTCCTGAATTTCTTTTTATTTTGAATTTCAAATTCAATAGTGCGGTTATTTCTTATTCTCAAATATTGTCCTTTTGGGATATTTTTTTGATGCACACAGGTGTATCAAAGCTTTTTGTCTGGAGATAAGTATTTTGGTGTACCTCTTTAAAAAGGGTTTTTTAATGAAGAAGTCATTAGTATTCTCTGTAGTTTCAGATCCAAAAACTGAATTCCATTCTTACCATATTCGTACATAAATTTTAACCCAAATTTGTTTTTATTTAACTCATCCAAAAAAAAAATCTTTAAAGATGTAAGGTCACCCTTCCAAATGATGAACAGGTCTTCAATGTAGTGTTTGAAAAGGAACAGGTGTCCCCTATTGCAATGGGGACCCGCCATTGCTTCTTTCCAGCTTCCCAAAAACAAATTTGGAAAACTGAGAGCGAAACGGGTCCCCATCACGGTTCATTACTACATACAGAATGTTTTGGTTTGTATATATTTGTTTATATTACTTTATTGTATTCTGTGTAAGAGTTGTGTACGCATATCTATGCGCATTAGTTATTGTCACAGTACCTGTCATGACAGCCTGCCTCACTGGCCATTTGGAAACCTAAACATAGAAGGTGGATTGGGACATTTTCACCATGAATAAAAATGCACCTCCCCAAACTCTGCCCCGAGACACAATGTTGGTTGGTATGTGACAATATATAGGACTTTGAGAGTCTGATTCAAATGATAGAACAGCTTCAGTAGTCTAATACAACTGATAGAACTGCTTTGGTAATCTGCTTTAACTGATAGAACTGCTTTGGTAATCTGCTTTAACTGATAGAACTGCTTTGATAGTCTGATTCAATCGATAACTCTGCTGTTCAACAAAACCAGCATTTGAACACAGGTCAGCCAAACCTATTGCGCACTGCGCGAACATTTTTTACGCTCTTATATATGTATTCACGGGCGGGTACTGGGCAGGCTGTCGGGTCCGTCTCTAGGCTCCTCCCCCTATAAAGTCACCCGTCATGCGACGCGGCGCCACGATGATTACACACAGATCTGAGTCCTCCCGCTTGGAGGACTCATGATTGGCGAAGAAAGCTGTTTTGGAGATCTCATTCATAGCAACGCATTCTCCTGATGGCCTGTGTTTTTCACGGAAGCTGCTGTGTTTCTCAGGTTCTCATTATGCTCAGCCAGCCTGCTTGCTCTTTGAGAATCTTCGGATTCAAAGTCCTCAGCAGCTGGCATACTAAACGTTAAAAAACGCATGGCTCCCGTTATAGCTATGGGTGCTTGTCACATTTTGTTTCACTTCACACATTAGTATGTTTTGCTGCTAGGTTATGAGGTGGGGTATCCGTTATTAGGCTCATGCACTTTATATAACATTACCCAGCCCATATGAGCGTGATTGTGTTTTAGTGCAGATTTGTATTGTTACTAGATCGTGTTGATAAACATCCACGCCTGGGTGATTTTTATTCACTTCAGTCAGTGTGAGAACTTGATTCATTAACCAGCTTTGCCTACTGAACAATAAGAAGGGTGTGTAACGGGTTACCTTGGCAATTCTGTGCATTCTTCTATGGCTCTAAAGGAACGCATAACACCCAGATCTTAATGCAACTGGAGCTCCAATAACAATTGTTAAATCTCAACCCGTTTGCTTCCTTAAGGAATTACAAGGTATGATCTCACTCTCCCGATTTTAAAATATATATCATGTGGCTGTTAAACTTTAAACTACCGGTAGTTATGTTTACATGGATTTCTGCATTCTGAATCTGCATCTGCTTAAATTATCTGAAGCAACTGCTGTGTTTAAAGTCAAATCTATTTACAGTTCTGTTAAAAAAAAAAAAAAAAAAAAAAGAATCTAAATAACTTGCTAAATAGATGAAAGAATGTGTTCAAAATCTAAGCACTGTATATGTGTCTCTACTACATGAAATTATTCAGGCACAGTATTTTCATTATTCATAGGGTTACTACTGAAAGTTGGCAACAAAAAGTTATGTTTAACTGAACGTTTGCATCAAGTGTAGGCATTTTAAATGGAAATTCTTTAATTAAAGATTACACATAAGGTTCCTTACTGAGTCTGCTTTGATTGTGTAACTGTATCTGGGAGCAGGCATGTTGAGTCAGATATTCCTATACAGGCACAGATTTTTTTTTTTTTTCAATGAGCTTTTTTTTTTTTTATTATTATTATTGTATTCTTTCATTAAATAATTTCTACTTAATATGTGCCCTTTTTTTTCTTCAGGGTTTCTTAACCCTTTTAGGACCAGGGATTTTCCTGGCCAAGGACCAGAGCGATTTTTCATATTTGGTTGTTTCCTCTCTGGCATTTAATGCACCATTCAAGCTATATGTTGTTTTTTAAAGGACAGTTAGAGCTTTCTTTTGAAGCCGTATACATAAATCTATAATTTAGTATTAAAAAATACATATAGAAGGGGAAAAGATTTTGGAAAAAATGTTTTTACCCAGCTAGTACAACACTAACCCACTTATCCCAACTATTAAAAAATAAAAGTATAAGTTCCCAAACCCCCCAACAAACCTCCCCCCCCCCCAATCAAACTCTGACCAGTGTGATGTCAGAGCCATAAGAATCACAGAATGGGCATGCAGGGGTTAACTATAATTAAAATAATATATTACAATACAATTTATTTATTAAAAAACCTTAAAAATTACAAAAATAAAAAAAGTTTGTAAAAATAAAAAACAAACAAACAAAATGAGGACTATAAAGTAGGAAGTAAACTGATCACAGTAACAAACTGATCAGCAAGGAAAGGGTTAACTACTGTTTTTTTTTTTTTTTTTTTTTAAACACTTCTACACTTGGCGAATGTGAATTAGAGGCAAAGTCAGTGTGTGAACACGTTGACTTTGCCATCTAATTTGCATGTTATCGATCGGTCTAGGAACTTTGCCTTGGGATCGAGGCAGAGTCCTGGACCTGTTTCAGACCGGCTGGCTTAACTACATGACGAGTTAACTCATCATAAGGTCGCTAACGCTGGGGCTAACACTCGCAAAGGGGTTGAGCATCAGAAGTCTTTATATTCCAACCTAAACAATAATGCTGGTACACATATCTGAGTGTGTTTTTGGAGTTGGATCAATGATTAGTTACTTCGCTGCCCAGTGTTTCAGATACGCAATTCTTTGCATTCTTCTCGGGCACTAAAGGACACCCAGATCTTAATGCAACTGGAGCTCCAATAACAACTGTTAAATCTCAACATGTTTGCTTCCTTAAGTAATCACGTTAAAAAAAAATCTTCCAGACCTCCACCCGGAACTGCATGTCCCAGGTGTGGGATGTTAGGAATCACACATCCCTGGCATGACACTCGACACACAGACACTAAAGCGGGGTGCGCATGGGGACGTAACTTGAAGTCTGTGCAACCCGCTCAGACTTTGCCTCTTTGCACTACGCTTGAAACTGACTTCAGCGGCAAGGGAGCTTTAAGACCGGCGAAGTGCGTTGTTTGGCAATAGATATCTGGATCTACAGGCTCTGGGTTCCCAGTGGACTTTTTATATTGTGAACAATATGGCTTTTAAGCAGCATTAATTCTGTAAATTGCTGCTTTAGCAGACCTACATGTATTGTCCTTGGATGCTGAACTTTGTATTCTCCTCTTTAACAGACATTAAAACATCTGATTTGAAGATACGTCTTCCATTTATTGAGGCTTATCATATTCTCATTTTTTGTGAGTGTATCACTCATCTTTAATGATCATTGATGTGGTTATAATACACACTTCTCTATTTACACTATTTTATCATTGTCTCCACATGTTACCATGCGCTGCCCGATTTATTTATTTAATTTATTTTCTGGACGATTTGAGCACTTGAGGAGTGCTGGCTATTAGCTGTGTCTAACGTGTATAAAAATTGTTGTGTGGCAGATTTGCACTTTTTGGGCCAGAACAGTCTATGTTGGGTAGTCTGTCTATGTTAGAATGTCATACAAACCAGAATTTGTCCCAGCTATTAGTTTGACACAATTAGTTTAGTAGCTTGCTAACCATGTTTTCTTTCTTTCCTCCTTAGTGATATATGGATTCCGACTAGCCAGCATGATAAGGTCCATGCACCTTCAAGGTGATCCACTGGACAAGCTCACCACCTTTTCTACTTGGTTTGTGCTGTTTAATAGTCTAAATCATCATTTTCCTTACATGCAATGCGGTCTAGTGCCAGAGCATCCTAGTTTTATCTTAAGTGGGTCACATGGTCAGAAATGCATATGTGGAGTGAGCAACATAAAAAAAATACTGTTATGGGGAAAAATTACTTACTGTGCATAGATAGATATTTGCATGCAGCTTATTTAAGCTATGTTTGTATAACTGCTAAATAACCAAAGAAAACTACACATTAATAAAATGTGTAAATATGGGTTGCTAAGTCAGATGGGCTACAATTTGCTGTCAAAAGGGTCGCATGTTGTATGCTTTAATTCAAATTTCAATAACATAATTAAAAACACTAATTTAAAGAACATAACATTTCCCATCAGTTCTCTCTTGTAGTTGATTGTGTACTTCATATATTTTATTTCTTGCTTTTGATAAATGTAACTAGTGATGCCACACGATGACTTCATTGTTTAACTTATAATTCAAAAGGAGCTTTGAATTAGGCAAATAACAATGAAAATGTGTGGCCCACTATATATTTGGCACATCAAAGTCGCCCCTCCACAAAAAAGAAAACCCCAAAACTAGTTACTTACTGTAAAAAGCTGCAGTGTAATAATGCACATAAGCACAGCAAGAAATATAAAAGTTTATGGTGTAGTATACACAGCAAGACAATGGGATACTGGTACTCACAAGACAGATTCCAAATTAATGTGGAACAACATGCAACCTAAAACTGAGCATGATGCCGCAGGTAAAGTGGGTGAAAATAAAAAAAGTACCGTTTTATTGAGGCTGAAATTCAAACCGCAAGTCATAAACAAATCAAGCCAGATGGGATATCCACTGGTATAAAGTCCTCGAATACAGTCTGAATACTCAGATGGTCAGACACCGGTCATGGGAGAATATTACTATCACTTTAATTTTCAGGAAGCTAAAGAGCCTGGCCAGCATTAAAGTCAGATGGGCTGCAGAGGCTCCAGTAATCCAAAACCACAACCAATGCGTTTTGGCCTACATTGCTTCCTCAGGGCTGGTCTCCCGAGCAGTGTGTGTGTATGTATGTGTATATATACCGTATTTATCGGCATATAACACGCACCTCATTTTAAGAAGGAAATTTCAGGGGAAAAAAATTACATTTCAAAAAAAGAACTTTGAAGCCCAATATGCCATTTTAATATGCCAGGATATTGCCCCCAATATGCCATTTAATATGCAGGATATTGCCCCCAATATGCCATTTTAATATGCCAGGATATTGCCCCCAATATGCCATTTACTATGCAGGATATTGCCCCCAATATGCCATTTTAATATGCCAGGATATTGGCCCCAATATGCCATTTTAATATGCCAGGATATTGTCCCCAATATGCCATTTTATTATGCCAGGATATTGCCCCAAATATGCCATTTAATATGCAGGATATTGCCCCCAATATGCCATTTTAATAAGCCAGGATATTGCCCCCAAAATGCCATTTATTATGCAGGATATTGCCCCCAATATGCCATTTAATATGCCAGGATATTGCCCCCAATATGCCATTTAATATGCCATGATATTGCCCCCAATATGCCAGGATATTGCCCCTTAGTATGCTCGTTATGCCACCCTCCTCCCCCCCTTCCCCAGACCCCAGTACTTACCTCGTTCCTGCTCTGTCCCCCGATGCTCTGAAGCTGCGTGGCTGTGAGGGAAGCGTTGTGAGCTTTCCTCCAGCCGCGCGGAACAATAAAGTTTGTTTAAAAAAAAAACACACTTTATTGACCGCGCGGCTGGAGGGGAGCTCACAACGCTTCCCTCACAGCCACGCAGCTTCAGAGCACCGGGGGACAGAGCAGGAACGAGGTAAGTTTTAGATTTTTTTTTTTTCGGCGTATAACACGCACACATAATTTTCCCTCTATTTTCAGGGAGAAAAAGTCCGTGTTATACGCCGATAAATACGGTATATACACACACATACACATATATGTCCCTTTCTTCCAAGATGATTGAAAAAAACACGATTCCCATAATTTTCATATTAGCAACACCACATCGCAGGACAGTGTGGTCACATTTAAATTAGACGCAAGACGGCCCATGTATTCAAGTATGTGGACTTTATGGGCTAGTGGTCTTGCTAATGTATTGGAACCCACAACCACAGGTTGTATAATTACCCAATATAATACCAGAGCCCAAGAAATTTGCAAAGTATATGATTCTGCATCTTCTTCACTCTCTGAAGCAACGAAATTATAACTATGGATTGTTGGGATGGAAGTGAATGATTTGTACAAAAGACATTCAAATTTTAGGCGAATGCTATATACAATAGTTTGTAATGCTTTACTAATTGGTGTTCTCCTTTTTGTTTTGCAGAAAGTGGTAGATGTATTGTTACTGTTTGACATCATGCACCATCGCTGGCTCCTGCTTGTCGCATCCTTTTGGGTTCTTTTCATGTTGATGGTAGCCAGCAAGTTTATCACCATAACAATGAAAGATCCCGAAGGTAATTAAAAGTAATGTTTCTGTAACTAGCTGCTTCTCTTCTTCATTTTTCTTTTTTACTTTTAGTTAGCAAGGCCACTTAACTATTGTTCTGTAGATTGTTGAGTCCGAGTGCAAACCAGACTGCGCAGCCTTTCAGAGATCAATACTATATTTATACACGTGTGCCTCCTATGTAAAAAACAGAGAAAATGGGTTTCAAATATGTTTGTAAAATTGTAGTACTTACATGTTACACCTAATCAGCATTGCTATCCTTTAGGTTAGAGACACCAGGCAATGAGATCTGTAGAAATAGAAAATAATTAACTAATAAATAGATAAAACCCCAGCTAACTTCCTCATTTGATACCAAATCTTTGTGGTATTTAGAGAAATCCAAGTCCATAAATAGTTTTTACCTGTATCACTTGCTAAAAACAGAATTGATGATAGATCAAACAAGTCAAGTCATTATATATCATTGTATAGCACAATGCTCTTTATGAATGCTACAATGTAATTAGTTAATTAGTTATTTTAATCAAACCTACATTGTGTTTATTGGTTATATTTAAATGTTATTGTTTTACTTTAGGTTATGGAGTTAAGCAAGGATCATTGACCGTTTTACCTGAAGTAGAGAAAATAACCGTGACCGAGGCCAAGAAGTTGCAGATTGAAACACAGGTATGTTGTGTTTAAATGTAATGTCTGTCAGAAATGTGGAACTACCCAGATAGTTAGCCTCTTGCTTCTAGCGGATGTCAATCGACTCCTCTGATTAAATGAGCTATGGAAGCAATCAATGATCGCTTCCACTGCTTAGCCGGTGTTGCTGTAATGCCTCAAAGTCGAGACATACATCAACACTCAAATCAGCAATGTGCTCGCTCCCTTGTCTATTGTAAGCAACATATACAAAGGCAAGTGCTTTGGAGGTAATCATTGATTGCCTCCATCGCTCTGGAGATGCTGCAGTCGGCAACAGTACAGTAAAAAAAAAATTTTTTTGATGGGGTTAAAAAATCACTAAAGCTAATCTTGAGAAAAAAAAAATGTTAGGAAAAAGTAACGCACTTCTTGCAGCTATTGCTTTATAGTGTATAGAAAACAGCAGACAAATATTACATTAAATTACCATTTGTATAATAATATGAACATATGGGATATTTCTAAACTCAGGACTAATATTAGAATCTATTTAGCAGATTTTATTAGTGATTGATGTTTAATAAAATGAAAAGTTCGAAAAAGTGTTATTTTTTTTAATAATTAGTATTTGTTTTATTAAAATTTTATATGATCAGTACATGCTGCTCTGTCTGTTCTCCAGCACCTTTGTCAACTGGTCGAAATGTTGCTTGCTTTGTGGAATAAACAGTGTCTTCTTTATTTGCATTTATAATAGATGTGGCTTTTATATCAAATAGGACAAGTAGAACAAATTTTTAGAGTAATAATATGAAAAGCTAGTCAACCCAGCTGAGATTAAAAGAAAAAGGCATTCTACTTGTTACTTAGTGGTGTTTGGCAAAGCAGGAAACAAAAATAAATTCTGGACAAAATGAGCCGGTGAGGATAAATACATGTCCCATGCTTCCTTTCTGGTCCAAGTGAATAAAAAAAAAAGACATTTTCCTTAACAAATATTTTCACATTTCTGTGTTTTTCTCTTCACATCAAACGTTATTTGAAGTGTTACCATCTATTTAGGAGAAACTCTGGTTTGCCACATCTCCAATGCGAAGTTTATATTCAACATATGAACTGTAAAACATACCAGAAACTAATAAAATAACCAAAACTAAACTCATTGTTTGCAAGTTGATATATGCATTAGATAAACATTTAATGTTACATTGCGTGATTGCTTACCTTGCACATCTGGCTTTCTGTGGGTCTCGCTTTTGTGAAAGTACAAAACATGTTGAACATGGTGTTAAGGGGCCAGTCCAGCCACCACATGTGCTTCAGCTAATACTCTTGTGTGATTATTATTATTATTGAAAGCAAGACTGGTATTGGCTAACTGTCATTTGAGGCAAAGGCTCTCTTCTTGTAAGATGAATTTTTTTTTATTTTTTTTTTGCTATGAAGATATTCTGCATTGGTAGTGTTTATTTTTGTAACCTTTTTTGTCTAAGATGGGTGGAGAGAGTGCTATTGAAATTTCTTCAGTTGTTAGGAAACGTCCTCTAGCTGATTGGGTGGGATGGTTTCAAAAGAAATATCTATAGAATTTAAAGGCAGTTTCATTTGATACAGTTATTCATTTTTTTTTATAGTAAATTAACAACCGTTAAAACATCCATTGTTATGAACATTATAACATTTAAAAAACAGTCCTGTCACTTAGGGGTTACAAGTAAATATGTGTGCAGGCTCATGTATCCATTTACAGTAACCTGTAAACCTTCAAGAAAATGGATTTTGCTTCCTAGTATTTGTGCAAACAGCATGAGGAGTTAAAAAAACATGTGGAATCAATAAGAGGTTACTAACTGCAACAAATCTTTAGAGGCTTAGCAATATGTTCAGCTTGCATGCATGATAGTGGCTTTTTTCCTCAGATAAGCAGTTTCCTAATCTGATCACATCTCCTGCCAGATGTTTGGACTCTAAAAAAACACATGATTGTAAATATTTACACATTCAAAAAAATATTCCAGATTTCATCTGTTTGTGTGGGGTTTTTTTGCCGGCAGTGCCTGTATTCTATCCTCGTGGGGTGGCAGAGCAGTATAATTGATTTAACTACTATAATCTGTATGGGTTGCTCTTTTTTTAATTTTTTATTTCCACATAGCATATGTGGCGACAAGCATCTGAAATACAATGCAAAACAGTAAATAGTGATATGTCTGCATAAGGTAAAACAGAGGCAGGAATTCACATTTTCCATTTTTCAGGTCGTACATTAATATATTTCTGTGATACAATAGATGAGCAAATGCAGGAAACAAATGTAAGATTAATTTATGCACCTCTTTATGAAATAAAACAAAAATAAAATAAAAACACATTAAAAACCTCTTACATAGCTAAACATGCTTTTGCTGTTCTTTTTTTTCATTTTCCCCTTTCACACCTCCCCCTGTGTTCTTTTTTTATTGTTTATTTTGTCCAATTCACTTGACATATTCCCACTCCCTCCCCTAATAAAAACATACATATTATATAAACGTCTTGTGACTACCTATACTTTAATGTGGAAGATGTATTGTGAGTTTGTTTAAGATTAAGCGTGAGCAATGCCAACCAGTTGATTTAAATGTATATGTGGGTTACTCTTATGAATAGAAATGGAGAATTTGAACTTCAGTTATGAAAACAAACTAATGTAAACAGAAAGAAGCACATAACAACAATATCTGGACAGTAAATAATGATCTAAAGTTTGAGTTGCTTTTTACATTTCAAAGAAAGAAAGGTACACCTTTTATTAACCCCTTAGTAACAAGACCTTTTGACCTTTCCCTTGGTGACAAGGGCTGTTTTGACATTTCTGGGGTGTTTGTGTTTAGCTGTAATTTTCTTCTTTCTCACGTACTGTACCCACACAAATTATATATTGTTTTTATCGTCATAAGAAGGGCTTTCATTAGATACCATTATGTTCATCACATCTTATAATTTACTACAAAAAAATCATAAAATATGATAAAAAAAAGTAAATAAACACTTTCTAACTTTGACCTAAAAAATGATTTACACAAATACAATCATTAATAAAGACCACGTCTAAATGTTGAAATATGCTTGTTTCCATTTTTTTCTGCAGTTTTTTGCAAGTTATAGGGCAAAAACCAAAAATAGTGTTTTCTTTCCCTACAGTGACATTTTGACACCAACCAAAACCCTAAATTTAACCCTAACCCTAAATTTAACCCTAAATTTAATGTTAATATATTCTAATTTTAATTTAATTTTAACCCTATCCCTTATGCTAACCCTAATTTAATTGTAACCATCGCAACTATTCTAACCCTCACCCTAGATCTTAGCTAATCAAGTCTTTTTTTTCTTTTTCATTGCTAACAGTCAAGCAACAGATTGAGAGCGTCAGAAGGGAATTTCACTTCCGAAGCTCTATCCACAAGAGGGCACAGCCATCATTCTGCTCCTGCAATATGGCGCCCACGATCGCTACGTGGAGCGATCATGGGTGGCCCAGAGCTGAAATTTAGGTGCTGCATATTGGCTCAATATCGAGGCAGTAGAGCAGCACCGTCAGAAAGGTTTTAGCGATTGTTGATCGCGAAAACTGCTCGTTCCACTGCAGAACGTGTCAGGCATGTCCGTCGTCGGCAACAGAGACAGCAGTAAGAAATACCTGTGAGGAGAGAGGAAGGGGTGACCCCACAAGACCCTTAATGCAGGATCTAAATGGAGGGAGAGAGCGTCAAGCTACCCTGGCCAGTAACTGCAGTGATGCACCACGTGCCTACAGCTCTCCTTCCCTGTGCCAGTCTAGGAAGTATATAGTTTATCAGCATCTCTGCATGTGTGAGTGAGTGTATCAGGATGCGTGAACGTCCATTAGCATGCATATGTGGGTTTCAGCATCTGTTTTTATGAATGTGGCCCTCAGAATCTGTGTTGAAAAACGTTAGTGTGTGTATCCGCATATGAGTGTGTACGTGTGTACATCTAACAACATTATACCTCCCAACTTCTGCTGTCAAGATGAGTGTGCATGCGCACTAGCTCTGTCACTTGACCTCCCAAGCTTTGACCTCTGGTGGCACTCAGCACTTCTGCACATGCACAAAATGCTGCACATGCGCAGTATGCATTCTCCGGTGTCCCAAATCCCACTTTCCCGCCAAAGTCTACCACTGTCGTGAAAAGCGGGACAGAGTCTCCAAATAAGGACCTGTGTGCAGTGGTGCATCTTTGGCAAGCCAAACAAGGCACTTGCCACTTTCCAGGGCTGCAAAGAATGCTGTCCCCACCCCCCTCTACACACATTCAGCTTCTCTACCCCTGTGCATGTTCACACGCTTTTGCTGCCCTCTCAGTCATCTTGCGGCGTGCCAGAAGAACAAGGGTGAAATCTTCGCCCCCCTCACTCTAACTGGCGTCTACTTTCAAGTTGGATCGTCGAAAAGAACTCTGCAGCAGTGGGGGGGGGGGGGGGGGGGGTGGGTGGTTTGAACAAGTGTGTGATGGAGTGTGAGCAAGTGACTGGGTGTGATGTGAGTCTGTGTGTTAAGCAGTGTATCCACAAATATGGCACTGATAAGCTATGCGGGGAAAAATATGTCACTGGGAAGCTGTTGGGCACAATGATGGCCCTTACAAGCTGTTTGGGGACAGTGATAGTCCTGAAGATGCTGTGTGGTAAATTAGATGGGACTTAAGTAGATGTTCTACGACAGAGAGGGCACTTTTTAATGTAAACTTTTTTTTTCTTAAAACATTGTCTGGGTAGGAGGGATGCCAAACATAGATTCTGCCCTGGGTGCAAAATACTCTAGTTATGCTCCTGCTCCCGTGACATTTTTCTAATGGGTAGCACCGGCAGTCAGAGCTGGTGAGTTGGTCGTAAACAGGAAGGTTGGGACACATTTAGATTATGGGGTGGGTAAGTTTCTCCACACAAAAGTTATATATTTTTTGGCATAAGCAGGGTTTTCTGTAGATACCGTAATATTGATCCTATAATATAATTTACTAAAATAAATATATATATGATGAAAACCCTAAAAAATGGACTTGCTAAATAAATTCTAATATTTGTCCTGACTTTAGAAATATCCAATGTTTAGGGCAATAATTGGAAGTAATGCATATTTTTTTTCCCTACAGTGACCTTTTAACCCCAACACTACCCCTAACCCTAGATCTAAAGCAGGGGTGGGGAACTCCCTTTTCTACCGAGGGCCATTGGGATATTTATTGCATACGTTTGTTGGGTTGTTTGGGGCCTAAAAGACCACGTTTGGGAGGTGCAGTTTTTTATTTTGCAACTTAGAATTTTGACATGCAGACAACCTGCACCCATGTCCCATTTGGACATTTTTTAAGCCAGCCAGTCTATTTTACCCCATCAAACCATATATTTTTTAAAAGTAGACACCCTAGGCTATTTCAAATGGTGGTATTTTAACACTTTCCATGGGCTAATTCTACCACTGGTCTTTTTTCACATACATTGTACTTCAGACATGAATTCACAGATTTTGCTATGTGTCACACCACACCACAATATGTGTTCAGCAACATCTCTTGAGTACAGGGATACCACCCATGCAAAGGTTTGTCAGCTTGTTTGGGTGTTAAAAGGCCACATCTGAGAGGAGCGCTTGATTTTCCAACTTGGAATTTTGACATGTAGAGAAAGGAAGGGGTTAATAGCTCTTATAAGAGCCTTTGTAGTACCGTACAAAAAAATTAACCCCTAAAAATGCACAGACAAGATCAGTGGCAGGGCAGGGGTTAATACACTGGGTACACTATACACCGGATATTGCTTTTATACAAGCCCTTGGGTCTCACAATTTTGTAACATTTAATTTAATTTATTACAATTACCAATATTTATTAATATTGATCTGACCAGGCGAATGGTGATGCTCATCTGAGCAATCACCAAACCACCTTTGCCACTGATTGGCTATACATGCGCTCAGACAGTGTCAATTTTTTTTTTACATTAAACGTATCCCCCTACAGGTATAATTAACCCTTAGCTGGTGTAACATTTAAAAAAAAAATGCTTCTGTGGCGCGAATGCTGCATTTGCACCAATTTGCTGCTTACGTAGTGATCTACAGCAAGCAAGGGGTTAATAGCTCTTAAAGAGCCTTTTTTATACTGTAATAAATGACAGTAAAAAAAATTAACCCCTAAAAAATGCAAAGATGGCATAAAATGTGCTGCTGTGGAAGATCACTGTGTACACAGCGATCACTGGCTGGGAAGGGGTTAAACACTGCGAATGGATTTTCTAAAAGTTGGTTATCAATTTTAAATATTTTTGAATTTATTACATTAAAAAAATTACATTATCTGATCTGTCTATCTCCCTCACTAAAACTATAGTGAGGAGAGGGAGGCAGATCAACACTTGTAAAAAGGCAATATTATTAAATATTGCCTTTGACTGTATGATTTTTCAAGCGGTCTGTAGGGCCTAAATTTCATTGTAGTGTGGCTGTGTTAGTATTGTTGGATGTTCTGTCTGATTGTATGTAACTGGAAGGATCTAGGATCGACCTACGAGTTTTGACTATAAAGGTTAGACATTTTGCATTAGAAGTCATCACTTCCTGTAAAGCAGTACTCCTCAACAGTTCTAACCCACTGCACACCAAAGCTCTTTTCACAATTCTGTGGCACACCACAAGCAAAAATTATGACGACAGCTATTATTAATTATTACATTTAATTGGGGGGTCAACAAAATTTAAATCATTTTATGAAACCCCGTGTTAAAATAACATTGATGAATAAAAACAGTATATTTTCATGGCTCAGTTAGAAAGCAGTAGTACATGCCAAAAAGCGGTGTGTCCCCACCCCCTGCCAGTCACAGGCAGTGGTAAGGTATTGCTTGTTTTAAAAAAATGTTTTCCTTGTTTTCATTTCCTTCATCTGCCCCCTTCCCTCCATTTCTCCTGCCCTCCTTTCATTTTTGCCCCTGCACCCGCATTGCACTAGCAGGGCATATTCCTGCACGCAGGATTTGCCCCAGCAGTCAGATTGCACACCCAGGACTAGTTTCTGCACCCAGGGTTTAGCCTCGCACCCAGGACTTGCCTCAGGACCCAGATTGAACCAAGGATTTGCCCCAGCAGCCAGATTGCAGTCACATGGCTTGCCCTGCACCTATATGACAATTACAGGACTTGCCCTTGCTCCCAGTAGGTCACGATACTCTGGTGTGCAGCAAGTGTGAGAGGCAGCCTCAGAGGATGTCTGTGTGCCTGGGCAGCTCACAGACATCGGCTCCCTCTACTCTTGTACAAAGAGCGCCGTTGAGGGGAGATCTTTTGCTCTCCCTAACTGGCCCTGCTAGCCATGGCACACCAGCTTTGTTTCCTGGTGCATTTCTATAAAGTCTCAATCTCTCAATCCAAAGGATAAAGAAATTGTTCTGTTTTAATTTTGCGTTGTGATGAACCAGCTTTAGTTCTCTTTAAATTACCATGTTTATTTTTGGACTATAAAGTGTCTCGGCCACATAAGAAGCCAATACAAATAATAACATTTTTGTTGGGTCGTTCTGAAGAGCTGAGTGAATTCAAGCAGAGAACTGTGATAGGATGCCATCTTTGCATTACGTCAGTTAGTGAAATGTTAATCCTGCTAGATATTCCACAGTCAACTGTAAGTGGTATTATTGGAAAGTGGAAGTATTTATGAACAGCAGTAACTAAGCCAAGACGCAGAAAGACCATGTGAATTCACAGTGCTGAGGTGCATAGTCCCTCTGCTGATTCCATAGCTGAAGAGTTCCAACCTTCAACTGGCATTAATATCAGCACAAAAACTGTGTGGCTAGAGCTTCATGGAATGGGTTTCCATGGCCGAGCAGCTTGCAAGCCTCACATCAGTACAATGCCAAGCATCGGATTGAGTGGTGTAATGCACGTCGCCACTACACTCTAGAGCAGTGGAAATGAGTTCTGTGGAGGATGGCGCTGTATTTCAAGGATTGGGCTAGGCCCCTTAATTCCACTGTATGGAATTCTTAATACTTCAGCATACCAGGACATTTAGGAAACTTCTATGCTTCCAACTTTGTGGGAACCGTTAGGGGAAGGACCTTTTCTATTTTTGAATGTTGTGCACTGTCTTCCAGTGCACAAAGCAAGGTGAATATACTTTTTTTTTTTTTTATACCTCTGGCGGTAAAAACAATATATCTAAAAGGATATCACAAACAAACTTACAAATATACAACTGTTAAAAAAAACCGTGTCGCTTTTCAAACAAAAAATCCATATAGTATCACACACTCACAGGGCTTGGCATAATCATTCAGTCGATTATATTCCATAGTACTCATAGGTAATATCCAGTATGATCAACTTTTCGGTTCACAACGTGAACCTTTATCAAGACAACCATATACGCATACAAATACAATATAAATAGAAAAAGTGCATAGAAACAATTACTCACCCTCCCTCTGTGTCCACTCCCCCTCTATGACCGTCTCGATCGGTAAGGCACAGTGCGGAAGAGAGAGAATGAGTATGCGCGACAAGGTGACACATATTGGGAACCCGTCACCACGGACACATACAAACAAAAAAAGAAAAACCGCATGAGCAGGAAATATCGCTCAGGAGAAAGAAGAATAGTTGTAAGGAACATGCAGCCCAATGTTATATAAAAAAATGCCACAGACAACTATGAATCCTTCAATCCCTAAAAAGAATGGGCTGGACCCATACCACTAGTATCATTATGGGGGGCAATCAAGAAAAAGCATAATGCCTAAACATTAGTGCCCTTTGTCAAGCAGCGACCCTGTCTCTTGGACTGTGTGTGTGTGTGTGTGTGTGTGTGTGTGTGTGTGTGTGTGTGTGTGTGTGTATATATATATATATATATATATATATATATACACACACACAAAGTTTAGACATTTTTAATCAGCTGTAAACTGCTGATGGTTAATGGAATATCTACATATCCATACATAGATCCTTTATCAGCAAACATTAGTCTTCCAATGACATATTGTGTTCGCTAATTCAAGTTTGTCAATTTAAAAGTCAAGTCTTAACTGTATTTCCTATTCATTTTGCAACTCATTTGATTTAGGTTTTCATGTAAAACAAGGACATTGCCGAGTGACACCAAACTTTTGAACACGCACACATATATAGAAAACCATGCTCTATATGGATGATTGTTTTACAATTTTGCAAACCTACTCTTTTTCAGTTTTAACATTTATGAATATTTTGTTTTTAATTTCTTGTAGACAACTGCAAAACCTATGAAAGGTATATCACTCACAAACCGTATCCACAAGGAGAGAATCGAACTTCTAAGAAATATGTGCCAAAATGAAGCCCTTGGTAACCTGTCGCATACTACAATCTCCAAGTTTGTGTTGGACCGGATTTTTGTTTCTGATAAGCACAAGATCCTGTTTTGTCAAACTCCCAAAGTTGGGAATACTCAATGGAAAAAAGTACTCATTGTGTTAAACGGTAAATGCATGTCTCTTTATATATTAGTGTATATGTGTGTGTTTACTTAAAACCGGCCTGTCACTTGAAAATTCATTTAGTTTTCAGAGGCTTTCATGGGTTAAAACCCCCCCCAGAACCAGTGGTTTCTGAGCAGAGCACTCCCATCATTCCACTGTGCAAAAGGGGTGAAATTATGTAAAATCCTCACTATGCCCATAGTCCGTGCACGCAGCTCCTGCTGCATGTATTCTGTTCGTTCATATTAAATTTTGGTGAGCCCACAACAGGCTACTACATTGGGAGATCCCCTGTACGGATCAAGTATTTTCAAGAACTTCACATTTAGGTGTGTGTTCAAATTAGACTGGTCTATTTTTTCTTACACACTGGGTTGCAACGTTTTGAATATTTTGGCCTTTTCCATTTTTTTTAAGCCTAATTGTGACCTACTTTGCAGATTTTTTTTTTTTTTATATAAATTTTTGTTGTTTTATTTTTTTATTTTCATTAAAACCTACTGGATAATATTTCACTGGATAAAAGTATTTTTTAGCATTTAACTTTCTTTATCTGTCGCTAATTTCTGTTTATTATACACATTTTCTGTGCTGCTATATGTAGAAGGAACATTGGGACATCAAGTCACACTACAATAGGATAAAGTCATTTGAGATTGCCTGTTCATGTATTTGTATATTGAAGTGATGGTCAACATTAGAGTTATATCAGACAAAACCTTCTCATTTAATTTTTTGGTTGATCAAAATACAGCTATTTAATGCCCGATTATAAGAGTTATTGCAATTGCCTTCTTCAACACATTGAGGCACATTTTGAATTCTGCTTGGGGAAACTGCAGTGAATTCTGATTCTGGTGCAGAACCTAACCATTAGTTTAGTATACAGAACTTGTGTAATTATAACAAATATATTTCCCTCAGTAGATAAGTCATGCAGAAAACCTGGGATGTGTTACCTTATATGGTTTTTATCATAGCCAAAGCTCAGGTTATTTATGCATTGTTGTTATAGGTGTATTTCCATCAATAGACGTAATTCCAGAAAACGTGGTCCACGACCCTGAGAGGAATGGACTCCCAAGGCTCTCTTCATTCAGTATACCAGATATACAGGAACGGTATGATCCTATTAAAACAACTTTCACATAGGCATTCCTCCCATCTGTCCCTCTTTGTGCAGGACAGTCCTGGATTTAAGGCTCTGCTGTCCAGCATTGTGTGCATGTGCAGTAGCGATGTCAGTTTGTGGTAGCACCGTGACTTGACCTCTCAAGTTCCGACCACCCTGCTTTCCGATTGGTTGGGGGCAGAAGTTGGGAGGTATGAATGGGATCACTTCAATGTTTTGGTAAAATCATTTTCCTGAAAAATCGAAGAAGCTTAATAATGTGTTCAAATGATAATTATATTTCCATACTGTATAAATACCATATTGTGCGTGTGTGTGCGTGCAGATGTGTGTATGTGTTTGTATTTTGCATCAGACTTTCTGAGAGTGTTGTGGTCCTGTTGTAAATTTAAATATGTAAAAATCTGTTATTCCTGCTTATTGTGCTCTGATGCTATTTGTTCTGTTTTAACTCCTCAGACTTGCTTCATATTTTAAGTTTCTAATTGTACGAGATCCATTTGAACGGCTCATTTCTGCCTTCAAGGACAAATTTGTCCATAACCCTCGTTTCGAACCCTGGTATAAGCATGATATTGCTCCAGTTATAATCCGCAAGTACAGGAAGGATCGGAGGGAATCCATAGGAGGCTTACAGTTTAAAGACTTTGTGAGATACCTGGGGGACCCAAACCACAGATTTCTTGATCTTCAATTTGGTGAACATATAATTCATTGGGTGACCTATGTAGAACTTTGTGCACCCTGTGAAATTAATTACAATGTAATAGGACACCACGAAACCCTTGAAAATGATGCTCCATACATTCTACAACAAGCCGGTATTGACCGGTTAGTGTCGTACCCAACAATCCCTCCAGGCATCACAAACTATAACAAATCCAAAGTGGAACATTATTTCTCTAAAGTAGCAAAGAGAGACATTAAGCGACTTTATGCAAGATTTAAAGGGGACTTCAAACTTTTTGGATATGAAGAGCCAACGTTTTTATTTTAGTGGTAACTTAAACTACACTGGATTTTGACAAAAGTTTCACTGTGGGATTTAATCAGAACAACATGACTCTTAAGTTCCTTTCTAATCTCTTGCGCCTGAACAAATTGAGTTTAGAAGGTTCAATTTGGGTTGTCTTATTGATTTTATGACTACAGGATTTGCACATGACCATCTGCCTGACATTCTACTGCATTATGTGATACAATTGGGCATCTATTAACCTCATGAAGTGAGACTGGGGAAAAGTTAAATCTAATGTGAATAAAAGTGTTTTGTTTCCATCTTACAACAAAAAACATCTTACTTTATACATTGACAAGGTATGTTTGAAATGAAGCAGTATGCCCTGAAAAAGTCAACACTGGAGTTCCAAAAGCAATAAATGCTACATACCTGCTATAGTTGTTTAATACGTTGGGATGATGGAAAATAATAGCTGCAAAGATTATTTTTCATACCTTTATTTTGTGTTACTAAGAAGTAAATCTTTTCATTTGATTAGGTTTATCGTGTTAGGTCAGAGGAGGATGTTCAGTTTCTGAAAATACGTGTTCAATTTTCGTTTTGGAATTGGCAAACTTGAAATTCTCTAACCGACTCTGCGACATAATGACCTTAGTAGTACCCAACAGCCAGCTTTAATGTTGGTTGTCATCTCCGACTATACAGGTAGCTTTACAAACTGGTATTACAGTTGACATGTAACCCAACAAATTTAGCTATGTATATCCTATAATTTGTACATCAAGATTATGAACCCAGTTTATTTATTTATTTATTAATTTGCAATTTTCTCTTTTAAAGAATAAATCTAGTGGAATAAAAGATGTAGTTTAGCTTACTTCTTTTTTGTGTTATTTTAGAAAACTCTTATTGTTGATATGTAACTTATGTTTTAAATAATGAAAAAAAAAAAAAGAAAAATTAAAAAATATATATAATTTTTTTAAGTGCCATCTAATTTGATTCTACTTGAACTATTGTTTATGGCCAAAAGTGGTATTAAAGATATTTGTTGTGTGCTTTATTTTTTTCCTTTGATTAATGAAGCAAAAGTTAAAACATTAACTCCATCGATGGTTCTATATTGATTACAAAACAAGGGTCTCTCACAGGGATATCAGTGAGTGACAGTCAATGACCTGATCAAGCTGTATTATTCAAAATTTTGCCATTCAGGGCACAAAATGGCATGTATATGGAAATTGCAGGACGCAATGCTGGCACAGTCTCCGGATATTGTAAATAATGATGGGTGCTCCAACTTTGAGAGGGAGAATCCATACTCTCTACTCACAAAGCAGATACAAAAATAAATATAGCTGGCACTCAATAAACAGACAAAAAAATTATAGAGTCCTTTAAAACACTAGCTTTATTTAAGATCCTTGACCCAAACATTAAAATCAAATGGAGGAAAAACGAACTCAGAGTAGTGCTCCTCAGAAGATAGTGACACAATGCGGGCAAACGCTTGACATCTTTCAAAGCAAAACTTGCTTCCTCAAAAGTTGTCTGAAATTCATGTAATGAGATTATTTCTATGCTACTGCTCCAGATTGCCTTCATATACAGAGATTATACCTATGCTTCTGCTCCAGATTGCATTCATATACAAACATTATACCTATTCTGCTGCTCCAGATTGCCTTTTATATACAGAGCCACTCACACACACGTTCTACCACTCACACTTACAATCTGCCACTCACGCACACTCACACTGCCACACACTCATACTCTGCCACTCACACTGCCACACTCTGCCACTCATACACTTACAATATGCTACTCGCACACATTCCCTCTGCCACTCATACACTCTGCCACTCACAATTACAATCTGGCACACACACACACACACACACACACACACACACTATCACTCACACACACTTACAATATGCTACTCACACACATTCCCTCTGCCACTCAATTACACTTACAATCTGGCACTCTCACACACTCTCTCTGCTAGTGACACTACTGGTGTTTATATGAAGTTTCTAATTTTTCACGTTTGTTTCTTAGGGTATTGGTCAAAATTTTTTGATTTTGCTTACAACAAGTACAGATGAAAGCTTAAGGTTTTTGAGCTTTAGGTTGGACTTCAATGAACATTACAAAGCAAGAGAGCCAAGACTACGTGTGTCACTTGGCACCAGGGCTTGACGCAGCTTACATTTATGAGGAAACTGACACTCCATTTATAAGTACCACAAGCAAACCAAATAGTGTGCAGTGCTTCGCTTATATTATTTATGCAGCCTGCAAGTCTTTAGCATTTCAGTGTGTGGTCGTGCCCAACGGAGGGTGAAGAATAATATAAAATAGGTATTTTTATATGTTGTGGTCCATTTATGAAGAAACATAGTTTATCTGTTTACACTGTAAATTTCAGTAATGTATATTTTTATGAGAGACACCTTTTCTGTTTGTTGTTTAGTCTTTGTTTAGGAAGAACAAATCTGCGTATCCATTCTTCATGTGTTCATTTATACTTACGCCTTGTTTTAAATGACTAAAGTATTTTCAAATCTCCATTTTTAAATGTTGTTTGTTTCACCAAGTCAGACTTCATAACACCATTGCAAAGAAATATTTCAATATTACATTGACAGAGCAAATAAATTCCATTTAATCGGCTACCTTCCATTGATCTGTTTTTTTTTTTTTCATATTTACTTTTGTAGCGTCCTTTACTAATTTGATTACAAATATATAAAAACAAATTGTCTGAAGTGTCTTCTGAGGTTTGTGCAAAATAAACCTGTTGTAGTGGGAGAGAGACAAGACTTTGTTAATGAAGTCTATGTGTTGGCTATTTTTTCATTGAAAGTATTTATATATTGATAAGCAGAGAGGGCATGGTCAGGTTTGTTTAAGGTGTTTTTTCTTTTTCTTTGTAATGTATTCTTCTCACATTATTCAATACTGCAGTCATTATGTTTACCACACCATGAAGATCCACTTAATAAATACATATTTAAAAAAATAAGAAATTCTTATGAATGGGGACTCTAGTTCGGTTTATAGAAAGCCAATAGTATTACATGTATTCCATAAGCTGAAAGTCTATAAACCGAACGACATTCGGTTTATAGACTTTCGGTTTATAGAATACATGTAATGCTATTGGCTATTCTATAAACCGAAATAGAGTCCCCATTCATATTAATAGGTGAATTGACCTATTCGTATGAATGGGGACTCTATTTCGGTTTATAGAATAGCAATAGCATTACATGTATTCTATAAATCGAAAGTCTATAAACCGAATGTCTTTCGGTTTATAGACTTTCGGTTTATGGAATACATGTAATGCTATTGCTATTCTATAAACCGAATGACTTCAACCCGAACATACAGTGAAATGTTCGGGGTACGGACACCGTAATGTTCGGTTCGAACCCGAACAGTGCGGTTCGGGTTCGCTCAATGTCGGATTATTAATAACCATAAAAATATGAATATGAGTTACTAATTATGAATCATACAAAAATATGAAAATTGATGATTCATATATATGGGTCTGACTAAAAATACCCATATCAAGAATTCGTTATGTATGTTAGAGTTTGGATGACGTTTTTACAAAAGTAAATACAATGCAACAATTATTAAAAAAATAATAATGAATTTATTGAATATAGAATAAAGATCAACCGGTAAGCAAAATAGCATAACAACAAAATACAATATCAATAGATGTTAATCATAATTCACATGTATGACTTATAACAAAAGTAAGTAGGACAAAACATTAATTATGCAGCTCTGTACCTATATCAACATGCATGTAGAATAATTTACTATGCAGTACGTTTCTGACCGTAAGATGGCCATGCATTTTATTTAGATACAACCTACAATGATTAGTATGTAAAATGGTTAATGATGGTAATTTGTAGGTAATTATGGTGTACTAACATATACTCTGCTTAGGTAAGGTAATATTACTAAATCACATAACTACTCAAGGTGGCTATTTCTTAATCTGCTCGGCAAGTGATAATGTATGTATTCTAGCTTAGACTTTAAGAATGAGAATCTTAGATAATCTCTGGAGATTAGATATTACATATTTGGGTAAATAGCTAGACTATAAGAACTTATGGTTCTTTGTAATATCTCTAGGATATTCCTCTGGCTTCCTTCTGCAGAAAGGATGACAGTTAAACACCAGGCTAAAACATATAGATCCCAGAAATTGTGGGATTTAAGTTAAATTTACCCAAATATATATGCTAATGACATCCATAAAAATTAGATTATGCTAGAAACAAATTACCACATTTATACATTACCGGCAGAGGTTGTTTTGCAGTTGAGACTCCTTCCATTGAAGAATTGAGTGATGGGAGTTACTCCTGGGACTTAGCTCAATACTATGTGTATGGAGATTTCTAATGTTATAGTGAACATGTGCTATTAAAAGCCTCATATTCCTGAGTTCTCCCCAAAAGGAGAGAGACTCAGCCCGTTTCTAAAACATTCCCATCTCTCACCCCACTAGTGGCAGCTCTCCCCAAATCAGTCTCCCCAGGTCTTTTCAGGTATCTCAGCTCTCCTCTCTACACCTCCAGTATCAACTTATCAACCAAACCTTATCTCAGATTCACACCCTGTTTCTGTAACTTCTAGCCAATTGAATGGATGGGTGTGTTTAATTTAAATGAGATGATGTCATGATTTATAGCTATACCTGGATTGTGAGTATAATGTGAGAAAATATATATGTTGCAATATATAGAAGTGTTAATACAATTTCAAATTATAGTAAATATTTATCATTCTTATTCTTATCATTGCACATTAAATAAAAATGTATAATAAAATATATACCACACTAATAAAACAATAAAAACAATATTCTAATTAATATGTAGGATTAATTATACTTTACATTTTTATTAGTGAAGGTGTGATATAATTATATATTTTATTGGGTCATTTGAATCAACTAGGTGTATTTATAATAACCCTTATTAGAATCCTAATGAAATCAAAAATCCCAATAATCTCAGTGTGTCTGTGTCTGTCAGTTTCTGCCAGTTTGGGTGGGCTAGCAAGTTGCAGAGAAGCCCCCCTTCTCCTCTAGTATGTATATAAACACAGCTGTGTCTTCAGAAATACAATGAGAGTCATAAACCACAAACAATGCCCACCTTATCTGTTCCGGTGATACTAGATAAAAGAGTTAGGAATGTGGAGGACTTTCTTTTAGCTTCAGGGACACAGAATAAGATTTGAACACACAGAAGGATGTCCAAAAACTGACACAAGATGGAGGCTGCTGGCATCCATCTTGTTATCCTTTGCTTCTGCTTTATTCATTTGAACCAGTCTCAAGATTACTGTTCAATACCTCTGACATTAACACTAATAATAAACTGAAAGTCGGGACAGACACACAAACTACCGTATTTGCTCGATTATAAGACAAGGTTTTTTTCAGAGCAAATGCTCTGAAAAATCCCCCTCGTCTTATAATCGAGGTCTCTAATAATCTGACCTCAAATTGAGGTCAGATTATAAGACATGGATCCAGGTCCCCAGCAGAGCTGCAGGGGACCTGGATCCCCCTCTCTAGCAGCAGGGGATGTCTGCGCAACGAGCGCAGACTCCCCTGCTTCCGCCCGGCACGACCGCCGGGGCTTCTGTGAAGAAGCCGGGTACTTCCGCTTTCGTCACAGAAGTCCCGGCGAGCGTGCCGGGCGGCAGCAGGGGAGGTCTGCGCTCATCGCGCAGACTTCCTCTGCTGCCCCATTAGCCACCAGGGTAAATCGGGCAGCTGGGGGTTGTCTGCACGATACGTGCAGACATCCTCCATGCTGCCCGACACGGCAGACTATTATGACGGACAGCTGTGGAGGATGTCTGCAAGTATTGTGCAGACATCCCCCGGCTGCCCCCACTAGCCACCAGGGATTGAAGTACAGGTAAGGGGGGGGGGGGGGGGGACAGAGAGACAGGGGGAGGGAGGGACGGGGGCAGAGAGACAGGGGGAGGGGGGCAGAGAGACAGGGGGGACAGAGCAGGAAGGGGGGGAGAGACAGAGGAAGGGGGGCAGAGAGAAACATGTGGGGGGAAGAGACAGGTGAGGGGGGAGTGGGGAGTGAGACAAAGCTGGGGGCAAGGGAAAGAGAGAGGCAGAATTGGCACATAAAAAGAAATAAACACAAGAAATGCATTTTTTTTAATATAATATTTTATTAAAAAAGCAATTTACATGTGAATATATACAAGTTTACCTTTTTTCCTATAGGGTAGTCTTATATTCAGGCTTTTAGTATTTTTCCTAAAGAAATATCCAAAGTTTGGGGGGTCGTCTTATAATCAGGGTCGTCTTATAATCGAGCAAATACGGTACTTAAATGGTCAAAAATACTTTTATTCAATAATGTTTTATCCTACAAGGCTACCAAGATAAAAAAAAAATCTGTCTGTTTCTTTGGATAATCGAAAAAAAAATTGAAAAATATTCTATTTAATGCACCATATGCAGCTTCACATTTAAGTGTGTTTACTGTGTTATAATTTTTCCATTCAGGTGCCACATTTTGCAATACAGTAATTGTTTTGACCTTTTCCATTTCTTAAAAGCCTAATTGTGAATGACTGTGTCTACCTTACATCTTTTTTTTTTTTTTTATCCCTGAAGCATTAATAGATAACATTACATGGAGATGTGACTCTACAATAGAAGTCACACTATAATACTATAAAGTCATATGAGGTTGTCTGTTAATTTTATTGTATATTGTATATTGAGGTGATGGTCGACATTAGAGTTATAGAATAATATCAGACAAAATTTGTTCTTGATTCATTATTAGGTTGATCAAAATACAGATTTTTAATGCCTGATTAAAAGGATTATTGCACTTGCCTTTTTCAACACACTGAGGCACATTTTGAATTTAATCTGTTTGTCAGTTGCAAACAACAAACTAGAAACTTATTTTGCTTGATCAAACTTCATAATGCATTCTAATTCTGGTCAAGATCCATTATTATATATTACACAAGTTATGTATACTAAAACACTGTTAATAAATACCAATAGATAATGGTCATTCAGAAAACCTGAGATGTGTTACCTTATATGGTTTTTATTGTAGCCAAAGTTTATGTTATTTATGCATTCTTTTTGCAGGTGTATTTTCATCAATAGACAAAATTCCAGAAAACTTGGTCCACAACCATAAAAAGAATGGACTCTCAAGGATCTCTTCATTCGGTGTACCAGATATACATGAACAGTATGACCCTTTATAACAACTTTAACATGGGATCACTTTAATGTTTTGGTATAATCCTCTTCACGAAAAATCCAAGAAGCTTAATCTTTGCGCAAATGCAAATATTGCATTTTGCTAAAATATTGAAGATCCCTGTATAAATAACCATATTGTTTGTGCTTGCAGATGTGTCTATATATGTGTATGTATACACATTTTGCATCAGACTTTCCGAGAGTGTTGTGGTCCCGTTGTAAATTTAAATACCGGTATGTAAAAATCTGTTATTCCTGCTTATTGTGCTCTGATGCTATTTGTTCTGTTTTAACTCCTCAGACTTGCTTCATATTTTAAGTTTCTAATCGTACGAGATCCATTTGAACGGCTCATTTCTGCCTTCAAGGACAAATTTGTCCATAACCCTCGTTTCGAACCCTGGTATAAGCATGATATTGCTCCAGTTATAATCCGCAAGTACAGGAAGGATCGGAGGGAATCCATAGGAGGCTTACAGTTTAAAGACTTTGTGAGATACCTGGGGGACCCAAACCACAGATTTCTTGATCTTCAATTTGGTGAACATATAATTCATTGGGTGACCTATGTAGAACTTTGTGCACCCTGTGAAATTAATTACAATGTAATAGGACACCACGAAACCCTTGAAAATGATGCTCCATACATTCTACAACAAGCCGGTATTGACCGGTTAGTGTCGTACCCAACAATCCCTCCAGGCATCACAAACTATAACAAATCCAAAGTGGAACATTATTTCTCTAAAGTAGCAAAGAGAGACATTAAGCGACTTTATGCAAGATTTAAAGGGGACTTCAAACTTTTTGGATATGAAGAGCCAACGTTTTTATTTTAGTGGTAACTTAACCTACACTGGATTTTGACAACAGTTTTACAGCGGGATTGGTGCCTGAACACGTAAGGCTGGCTCTGGGGCTACGATTGTAACTTTACACCGAAACCTGGCAAATCTAATGACAGATGTTCAAACTTGCTCTGCACGAGAATCTTGTCTGAGAGAATATCACGAGTCCTACACACTAAATAGCTGCTTATTACATAGTTGTTTATTGCATAGTAGTTTAGGTTAAAAAGAGACTTGCGTCCATCAAGTTCAACCTTTTTCCTATCCCATGTTTACCGCTGTTGATCCAAAAGAAGGCAAATAAAAACCTATCCAGCAATTACGAATTATGCTTTCATTGGGGGGGAAAATCCTTCATGACTCCAAATGGCAATCAGATTTCTCCTTGTGTCAACAAGTCAACTAAATAAATATTAATGCCTATAACATGCATACTCCTCTATGTTCCGGATCATTAAAAAAGTATACAAATTCCTGGAACCTCTAATAACACCTTTACTACTAAAATGTTTTAACGACATTCAGAAGGGATCCTCGTTCCTACCTGAAATGCTTCAGACTTTAATAATCCCAATACCTAAGCCAGATAAGGATCTGAATATTGTTCATATTTTTTTTATCTATCTCTCTTTTCAATAGGGATATTAAATTATTTTTGAAGATCTTGGCAGACAGATTAAAGGTGGTGATACCCTCATTGATCCATGTGGACCAAGCTGGTTGTATAAGGGAAAGATCAGGAAGTGATAATGTTAGAAAATTGCTTCATATGGTATACGAGATTAACAAGAGACATGTACCTGCACTTTTTATGGCTCTTGACATGGAGAAGTCCTTCGACAGGTTTAATTGAATTATCTATCGGGGGCCTTGTCAGCTTATGGGTTATACTGATCTTTTTTGAGCTCTATATTGAGCCTCTATTCATCCCCCTCTGCCAGCGAAATGGGGAAGGGCTATGGATCTGAATGGTTCACGATTAATTATGGAACCAGACAGGGCTGTCCTCTGGCTCCTTTGAGATATATTTTGACAATAGAACCACTTGCGTGTCCATCAGACAACCAGAGGAAATCTGTGGAATTCTGCTGGCTAAACAAGAATTTATGCTTACATTATATGCCAACAATGTAATTCTAACATTGACTAATCCTCTGAGCTCTATGACCGCAGCCTTTAAAAAGATAGAATAATTCAATAGATTCTCTCATTATAGGTTAAACATAAAGAAGACCCATACTCTTTTTTACCAAGGTAGACCAGGATCAACTGTTACTCTTTAGAGCAAAGTACGACTTTGATTGGTCTAAAAGAGAGTTATGCTACCTTGGAATGAAATTGAGCTTTGCATGGAACAGGATAGTTGAATCTAATTACAGTAAACTATATCAGGACATAAAAAAACACTATTGATGGAGAAACAAATGTATATCATTTCTGGGAAAAGATAACTTTATACGCTCTTATTTAATGCCTAAAATTGAATATGTAACGAGAATGCTTCTGCTACGGGTTTCTCGAATTTTAATGAAGGAATTTCAAGAAATTTATGTGGAGTTCTAAAAAAATAAAAAAATAAATATGACATATAGTCTAAGGCAGGGGTCCTCAAACTACGGCCCGCGGGCCACATGCGGCCCGCCGAGGACATTTATACGGCCCGCGGGGGGTGCTACTTTTTTTTTTTCTGGCAGCCGCAGCGGATGTGGCTGCAGGAAGAAGAAGAAAAAAAAAATCACAGCGACCGGATGTGACGTTACGTCACATCCGGATCCGGTGACTGCGTTTCCCTCCTCCTTGCAGGAGGGAACACTGCGCAAGACGTCCGGCCAGGGACACAGCAGCTGGAGGTAAGTGATGGGGAAGGGGGGGGGGGGAGGAGGGTGGTATAACGAGCACTGGAATGGCACACTATTCTTGGGCATCTGACTGGCACAATATTCCTGGGCTCTCACTGGCATAATATTCCTGGGCATCTGACTGGCATAATATTCCTGGGCATCTGACTGGCATAATATTCCTGGGCTCTGACTGGCATAATATTCCTGGGCATCTGACTGGCATAATATTCCTGGGCTCTGACTGGCATAATATTCCTGGGCATCTGACTGGCATAATATTCCTGGGCATCTGACTGGCATAATATTTTGGCATAATATTCCTGGGCTCTGACTGGCACAATATTCCTGGGCTCTGACGGGCATAAAATTCCTGGGCATCTGACTGGCATAATAATCCTGGGCATCTGACTGGCACAATATTCCTGGGCTCTGACTGGCACAATAATCCTGGGCTCAGACTGGCATAATATTACTGGGCTCTGACTGGCATAATATTCCTGGGCATCTGACTGGCATAATATTACTGGGCTCTGACTGGCACACTATTCCCATTGAAATACTGGTAAGTTTGTTGATTTAACTTTACTTCATTTTAAATATTGTATTTGTTCCCGTTTTGTTTCTTCACTTCAAAATAAGATATATGCAGTGTGCATAGGAATTTGTTCATAGTTTTGGTTTTTACTATAGTCCGGCCCTCCAACGGTCTGAGGGACAGTGAACTGGCCCCCTGTTTAAAAAGTTTGAGGACCCCTGGTCTAAGGGATCGGGTATGTCCTTTCCAGATATATATGCCACCTACCAATCTGTTATAATATCACATATGATGTCTTGGAAATTTGTAAACAAAGAGTCCCCTTTATATCTTCCGCTTAACCCCTTCATGACCAGACTGTTTTCAGAATGTTGTGCGTTAATGACCAGGGCTATTTTAACACTTCTGATGTGTTTGCGTTTAGCTGTAATTTTCCCATCTCTTATTTACTGTAACCAGACAAATTATATACTGTTTTTTTCAGGACAAAAAGGGCTTTCTTTTGATGCCATTATTTTGATCATATCCTTTAATTTATTATAAAAAATATAATAAAATATGGTGAAAAAAAAAACAACACTTTTCCTGACTTTTATTCGTAAAATCTTTTACTAATCTACAAGAGCAAATGAAAAAACCTGCTAAATAGATTCTAATATTGGTCCTGAGTTTAGAAATACCTAATGTTTACATGTTTTTTTTTCTTTTTTTGCATGTTAAAATGTTAATAAATATAAGAAGCACATAGCTGTTTCAAAAACTTCAAAATTAGCGTTTGTGACATTATAACACTGATTTCTGTCATGAATCCCTGAAAAAAAACCCATATGTACACATTTTTTTAAAGTAGACATCTGAGGGTATTTAATTTGGGGTATTTTGACTCTTTTCATGCAGTAATTTTACCACCAATTTATGCCAAAATTTGCAAAGATAAAACATTTTTGGTGATTTCTTTTGACACCAATTGTAATTCAGGTATGTATTTACTGAGAATTTACAGGGGTACTGCCAAACACCACCAATATGTGTTCAGCCATATCTCCCGAGTACATTGATACCACCCATGCATAGGTATGTTGGGTATTTTGGGGCTAAAAGGGCACATTTGGGAGGTACACATTTCAGTAATCCAGCTTGGAATTTTGACATACAGACAACCTGCACCCATGGGCTACTTGGGACATTTTTGAAGCTGCTCAATGTAATTTACCCCATCAAACCATATATTTTTGAAAAGTAGACAACTCAGGGTATTTCAAATGGTGGTATTTTAACACTTTTCATGTACTAAATCTACCACCAGACATTGTCAAACTTTGGGGTAGAATTTTTTTTGTGTGTTTTTTCCACACATGTTATAGTTAAGGCATGAATTCACAGATCCTGTTATGTGTTACTGCCAAAAAACACCTCAACATGTGTTCAGCAACATCTCCTGAGTACATTGATACCCCCCATGCATAGGTTTGTCAGGTTGTTTAGGGGCTAAAAGGCCACATTCGGGAGGTGTGCTTTTCAGTATTTCAGCTTGGAATTTTGACATGCAGATAACGTGCATCCATGTACTACTTTGGACATTTTTGAAGCCGCCCAATGTAATATACCCCATCAAACCATATATTTTTGAAAAGTAGACAACTCAGGGTATTTCAAATGGTGGTATTTTAACACTTTTCATGTACTAATTCTACCACCAGACATTGTCAAACTTTGGGGTAGAATTTTGTTGTGTGTTTTTTTCCACACATAATATAGTTTTTGCATGAATTCACAGATCCTGTTATGTGTTACTGCCACAAAACACCTCAACATGTGTTCAGCAACATCTCCTGAGTACATTGATACCCCCCATGCATAGGTTTGTCAGGTTGTTTAGGGGCTAAAAGGCCACATTCGGGAGGTGTGCTTATCAGTATTTCAGCTTGGAATTTTGACATGCAGATAACGTGCACCCATGTACTACTTTGGACATTTTTGAAGCTGCCCAATGCAATATACCCCATCAAACCATATATTTTTGAAAAGTAGACAACTCAGGGTATTTCAAATGGTGGTATTTTAACACTTTTCATATACTATTTCTACCACCAGACATTGTCAAACTTTGGGGTAGAATTTTTTTGTGTGTTTTTTCCACACATATTATAGTTTACGCATGAATTCACAGATCCTGTTATGTGCTACTGCCAAAAAACACCTCAACATGTGTTCAGCAACATCTCCTGAGTACAGTGATACCCCCCATGCATAGGTTTGTTAGGTTGTTTATAGGCTAAAAGGCCACATTTGGGAGGTGTGCTTTTCAGCTTGAAATTTTGACATGCAGATAATGTGCACCCATGTCCTACTTTGGACATTTTTGAAGCCGCCCAATGCAATATACCCCATCAAACCAAAAAGTTTTGAAAAGTAGACAACCCAGGGTATTTCAAATGGTGGTATTTTAACACTTTCCATGGACTAATTCTACCAGCAGACATTGTCAACTTTTTTGTGTTTTTTCCACACACCTTGTACTTCAGGCATGAAGTCACAGATCCTGTTATGTGTCACTAACAAAAAACACCTCAACGTGTGTTCAGTAACATCTCCTGAGTACATTGATACCACCCATGCATAGGTTTGTTGGGTTGTTTGGGGGATAGATCATATTTGTGATAAAAAAAATCTAAATATTACAAATTTGGGAACAATTGTATATTTGCATTTTAAAATTGGGTTTCTGAGTGGTAGTTTTTAAAACATGTGCCAATACACAGGCCGGGTTCTGAAGGGCAGTCGGGACAGTAAAAGGGAGTGTCTGTTCTTTTTCCTTTACTGTAACACACACGGCAGCGTTTCTGGGGATTTGCTTTTTTTTTCGTTGGTGGTTTTTTAAATATAAAGTGTGAAACCCCAGTTCTTGACTCAGCTGTTGGGTTATCAAGTAATTCTGAAATCAGCTTCAGCTGAAATTCAAGAAACGTGTGTTTTTCAAGAGTCATCTTTTTCAAAATTAAAAATGCATTATGTGTTGCCACCTGCATAAGATAAATTGCCACCTTTTTGTACCAGGCAGTGGTCTTTCTTAAAATAAGATATGGCTCTATGAGTTGATCGGCCAAATCTACACCCCCCATGTGTCTGTTGTAGGCCCTAATACAAACAGGCTTGGACTCGGCTCTGCCTCGGACAGTGACAGTAGACACTGACTCGTCGTGTATGGTTGTAAGCATATAAACGTCTTTCCTGTCCTTAAATTTTAACGCTAACAACTCAACTCCTTTTTTTAGTTTGGCCTTTACCAGAGATGTTGGATACTCTTTGCGATTACTTCGCACAGTGCCGCAGGCCACTGTCTCAAATAGGTACAACATCTGAAACAAGGGGACGCTGGTATAAAAATTATCAAGATAAAGGTGATAACCCTTATTGAACAAGGGGAGCATTAAATCCCACACAATTTTCGAACTTGTCCCCAGAATGTCAGGGCAGCCAGGGGGGTCCAGGTGAGAATCCTTTCCCTCATAGATTCTAAAAGAGTAGGTATAACCACTCTGGCCAAAGTATATACAACTTTATCCCATATCGGGCACGCTTTGAGGGAAGGTATTGCTTAAATCGTAAGTGGCCTTTGTACTTCATAAGGGACTCATCCACTGAAATATGTTGTTTGGGGGTGTAGACCTCGGCAAAGGTCTTTTGCAGATGGACTATGAGGGGGCGAATTTTATAAAGTCTGTCATAGTCGGGGTGATTCATAGTAGGACAGAGGCGGTTATCACTGAAGTGAAGAAAACGCAGCAGCAACTCGTATCTTTTTCTTGACATAGTTTGAGAATATATTGGGGTACATATAATAGGGTTAGTGCTCCAGTATGAGCGGACTGTTGGCTTTTTTATAATCCCCATGAGCATTGTAAGTGCCCAGAATTTTTTAATCTCTGGGACATCTGTGGGGTACCAGTTATGTTCCCTAACTATACGCCTATGTGGATTGTCATGAATAAATTGGGAGGCATACAAATTTGTCTGGGAAACAATTTCCTCCCAAAGTGTATCCCCTAAAAATAAACCCATATACTGTATATGGGAAAAATTAGTAACATCCACATGAATGCCTGCATTGGCACTAAAATGGGGTATGTTGGGCTTCTCAAACTGTGGAGGTACCCACTCTTCCACATTAGTGGTAGCACGGCATCTTTTAGCCACCGGCTCACAAACAAGTGACACCTCACTAGAATCATCAGTAAACTGACCTGCATCAAAATCTGATGCTGTGTCCGTGGCATCAGAATCAGATGCCAAGAAGGCATATGCCTCCTTTAAATTAAACTTGCGCTGCATAACTCAGCAACACACTAGCTACCTATCTAACTAACCTAACGACAAAATTACTAACACACAATGTTTTCTTATAACTAACTGACTTATCTACCTACGTAACTGACTTATCTACCTACGTAACTAACTGGCTTATCTACCTACGTAACTAACTGACTTATCTATCTACGTCAGTGTTTCCCAACCCAGTCCTCAAGGCACACCTACCAGTCCAGGATTTAGGGATTACCCAGTTGTGTCTAAGGTGTTTTTTTTCTTCTTTGTAAAAACACCTTAGACACACCCAGTAATTACTAAGTAATTACTAAAGGATCAACAGACAAAAGTAAAACAATTTTTTTTTTTTTTATAACCTACAACTAAACTGACTAAAAATTACTAAAACTGACTAAAATTAATAAATTTATTTTTTGTTTAAAAAAATTAACCCCTGAGGGAAAAAAGAAAATATACATGCAGTAAAAATGCACTGCAGTAAAAGTATTTGGCAGGGAAGGGGTTAAAATAAATTTTATTAAGCTAACAAACAATCTGGAACACTATGGAACATTGGGTGATACAATTTATCAATGATCTCTGTCTCTCTCCCTCACAAAACGCATCTGAGGAGAAAGACAGAGAACACTGAGTCATAGGCAGTGTTTGAAAACACCGCCTTGACTTTAGCCAATCAGAAGCGATCTTGTGACGCTTCTGATTTGCTATTGGCTGTTACTACTCTGCCTCGATGTGAGACAGAGAGTAGCAGCCTAAAAGCAGTGAGATCGCGCTGCGATCTCTTACGCTGCTTGTTTTAAATCATGACGGTCCTGGACCGTCATCGGTCACTAAGTGTGGTTTTACCGATGACGGTCCAGGACCGTCATTGGTCGCGAAGGGGTTAAACCGTAAACCTCCCCAGTCTCCAATGCCTTTTCTCTATAGTTCGGTTCGTTCAGCCTCTTTCTGTTTAATCCAATCCTTAAGGGGGTCGGTGTAGTGCTAAATCAGCTTATGGAATATAAGACAACACTACTAGGTGTCTTAATCAAAGATATACTTTATTGCACAGAAGTGTAGAATTTTACAATGCATATGTGATAGAGGTTTAACAGGATACATCAATACATCACCAGATCTGTTGCTCCTCTTTGGATGGGGAATCCCTGAGAGCTTCAGCCCGAGTATACAGAGAAATATGGAAATTTTCCAGAGTGTACAAATGAGACATCTGCCCTTGGATTGAAGATTCCAAAGTTGGAAAGTCCCTGTCTATTTATATAGTTGTTCGAGAGCAAATAGCACGCATCTTCAATGATATTGCACATACATATAATATTGCAGGAACTCCCAGCGCGTGATTCTGTTGTTGGTTAAACAGTGAATATTGCACAATCATGACACACTGGTTTGCTGCCTAGAACATAGGCGTTGCCTAGAACATTCTACTTACCACGGATATTGTGCAACCAGAGAGACTCCGCGTCAGCAATAACACCCATTTTGTGTTATTCCAGTGATTGTTTTAGTCCACCATTATCACTCACACGGTCCAGCAGCGTCACATTCGTATCACAATCCGCCATCACAAAATGTATTGGTTGATTCTTCTATATTACTCAGAAGATTTTTGGAAAGCCCCACATGTATTTGATATTTTTTCCCCATAGTATACGAAGTTCCAGATGGAATGATCTTCTCCAACTCCTAGTGGCATAAGAGAGATCAGGAAATATTTGAATTCCACGAAATCTATCATTACTTGATCTTATCTTTGGAGTATATCTCCGGAATATTTCTAAATACTAATCACACACTACCAGCACACCTTGTCTTTCACATAGTCACCAGTGTACACATATGTGCTATAATTACAACTAATCACTTTGACCTTTGTTGCAATTGGTGAACATTTTGTATTTAAATGAAGTTTGTCCATTTGGTGTGAAGCCTATGAATAAGCGTGTTATCACGCGAAACACGTCAGACGGATGTCTCTCACCGGGTGCTCTGTCTTACGTGTCTACGTTTATGTTATATTTAAAACATTTTTCTATTTTTCACCATATTTACTTGGATTGCATGCGTTTTTTTCTTTGTTTTCTGCTTACATTATACAGTGCTGTGGTCACTGCACTAACGAAGCACCCAGTATTTTGTGACTATATGATGATTTGAACGAGAGGAGTTCACCTACACAGCGGTGGAGCCGGCTCCATGTGTGCTCTTTTTCTATTTTATGAAAGGAAAAGAGACCAATAGGAGGAAAGGAGGGATCTAAGGGAAGGTGGCCAAAAGGTTATGTTAACGTTAATGACCATTGGGGTGAATTAAATGAATGGTAGTTGAAAGAAGCTAAGGGAATTGCGCAATACTATAATGAAAGGGGTATTGCCCACTCTGACAGGGGATGTATAGAATTAAATAATTCTCTGCAATTCCCTGTCTGACAAGAGTTTTTTTTATGATCTCTATGTCTAATTAACCAAACCTAAGCAGCCTACTGCTTCTCCCTCTGTTGCTGCAGGTCTAATTTCCATGAGGGGGCGGGGGTCATGTGCCCCCTATTCCCCCCCCCCCCCCCCCCCGTGGACTCCCATAATTGTGGGTTTAAAAATCCTTTAATGTTCTCTAAAAGTACAGCTGCCCTTGTATAGTAAAAATGAACCAGACTAGATGGGCAGAATGATTCTTATCTGCCGAAATATTGTATGTTTCTGTGTTAAGTGCTCATCTATACCTAATAGATGTAGACTTATACTAAAACAAGTCAAATGACTAAAATATGACTGAACTAAAATGGCATTTTAGCCAAAATACTATGACTAAAATTAAATCAGTTTGATGTCAAAATTAACACTTTTGAAAACTCACCTACCAAAATACTACTTTGTGTAACTCTTGTTTAGTTGGTAATTGTGATTAAGTTGCTTCTAAGTAACTTTTTTTAATTTTGAAGTCTACCCTCACAATCAATCCTGTACCCGATCTTGTCACATATGCTTAAGAAAACTATTGTTTGTGTCCATTCATTTCACAGCTAGGAAGCCTCAAACACTTACTTCATGTGAAAAAATACTTTACCCTTATCGCAACGTTGATATGTAACGTTGATTGTAGCCATATTATGTTAGATATCTCATATAGGCTGTGCTCGGTCAGGCTAAAGATCTGTTGTGCCATCTAGTGGCAATTAGTAATAATTGCTGTATAAACTGCTGGTTCTGAAAATATATATTTAAACCATGCATATAAAAGACATTAAGACTGGATACAAAAATGTTTTTATGTGCTGTTTTTATCTTAAAATCCTATGTAGTTATTAAAGTATGATTCACCAGCTAAATTTGGGGAGCATATGCTTTGCAGTGAAAATGTAATGCAATACAACTTTTGCTTCTTATGCATGCATTGAAACGTAAAACATCACTGAATGGTTATGGTTTTTATTGTCCCTTTAAATCAGGTAACAATTTTATATTTTTATAATTATTAATTATACATCCTGATGTAACGGGTTTTTGCGCAGGCCCGCCTTTACCCCTGTATTCCTTTTCCCCAGTTACCTTCTTGCACTCTGCAGGGCGATCCTGAGTCTCTGCTACCTGGGAGTTGGGGTACATGATGGTGGCAGTGGCTCCACCCAGTGGGGCATCCAGAGTATGGATGTGGGGTCCCACTGGGAACATATCTACACAAGTAATAAAAATGACACAGAGCTAACTTAAATATAACTTTGTATTGCACAGTAAAAGCACTATGCAAATAAATAACAGAGAACTAAACATAACACAGTAAAATATTTAGAAGTGCAATGACCCATTTAAAGCAACCACAATAAATACTGCAGCCCACTCCAGGCTCCACCCCACAAGCAGTCTGGTACCGTTAGTTGGTGCACATAGTTGGGGCCCATAAATATTGTAATCCACAATATGGCTGAAGTTAAAATGAAACTGGCAGAAAAATAGAAGACCAAGGACTTTTAGCTGTGTGCTGACTTTCAGGGTGCCCTGTGTGAGACAGGGGGAGACAGTTTCAGCTTACCCCTGTACCACAGGCTGCAATCACATCACTTCACCTGCTATCTCCTCACTGTGAAGCAGGCTTTGCCATACACAGCTCTGTATGCAGGTCTGCTGACATCCACTTGCAGGAATATTCCTCCAGGATGCTTCAGAAATCCTTCTGGGCATTAGATCAGTTCCTAGAGCCCAACAACTGCTTAACAGTGTCTTTCTCCTTCTCTCTCCAGCTCTGAACTAACTTGTTTGAGTCAGGGTCTTTATTTTTAGTCTTGTTCTCTAAAGCTCGCCATCTGTTGGGCACCACACAAAACTGCATGGTAGTCAGTGAAACAGCAGAAATAATTGTAATCCCAGAGGGGTTACACTTACATTTTGAGCTAACTGTAAATACGAGTTAAGATGAAAATTTAAATATGATAGATTTATACTATGAGGGTTATGAAAAGCCCAGCGATAACAGTGTTTGACGGGAGTTCTGTAACACTCATCAGGTGCTGAAAAGCACATAATAATTAAAACATAGTCAGAGCGCCAGAGCAACCAAGAAATTTAGGATCAACACACACAGCACAGACTAACCAACATTTGTCAGGAGTCTGTGTTATGCATAGTCTTCTCACAGAGCATGGCTCCATGGCTTCAGAGAGACAGCCTGATGATCGTCATTGAGAGATCATCATGCACCACACAGTCAATAAGTGGGGAGGTGACGATCATCTCTGCCACTGATCTGGAGGTGTGTTTCATTTCATAGACACCAAACAGTGCTGCCAGGTTGTGGAGAACCATCTGTGTGATGTGACAGAATTCATTTAATGCCACTTTTAAAAGGTGTAATAATAAAGATTTACAGTATTTCTTTTGCATGGGTATAGAACAGTAAAAACATGGACCTCGGGGGTCCAAGGGGAGGGGGGGGATTCAGTGGCGTAGCGTGGGGGGTGCAGGGGGGGCCGGCCGCACCGGGCGCAATATCTGGGGGGGCGCACTAGCCCTATGCGGCCGCCAGGGCCGTCTTTAACGCGGGGCAAACGGGGCAGCTGCCCTGGGCCCATTTACTCCTGGGGGGCCCCAAGGCAGCTGTCCCGTGGGCCCCCAGCCCCTGCTGCCGCGTTCACAGCGCATTGCGCTTGTGAACGCTTTTTTCCGGCAAGCCGCATCCGATGGATGCGACGGCCGGAAAAAAAAAAAAAAAAAACTGCCGCCGGATGTGACGTCGCGTCACATCCGGTTTCTGTTTCCCTCCTCCGTGCAAGAGGGAAGACTGCACGGAGGAGACATCCGGCGGGGGACACGGAGCAGCTTCATGTAAGTACGGGGGGGGGGGGGCTGGCTGGCACAATATTCCTGGTATCTGACTGGCACTATATTACTGGGTATCTGAATGGCACAATATTACTGGGCATCTGATTGGCACTATATTACTGGGTATCTGATTGGCACTATATTACTGGGCATCTGATTGGCACTATATTACTGGGTATCTGATTGGCACTATATTACTGGGCATCTGATTGGCACTATATTACTGGGTATCTGATTGGCACTATATTACTGGGCATCTGATTGGCACTATATTACTGGGTATCTGACTGGCATAATATTACTTGGCATCTGACTGGCACTATATTACTGGGCATCTGATTGGCACTATATTACTGGGTGATTGGCACTATATTACTTGGCATCTGATTGGCACTATATTACTGGGCATCTGATTGGCACTATATTACTGGGTATCTGGCACTATATTACTTGGCATCTGATTGGCACTATATTACTGGGCATCTGACTGGCACTATATTACTGGGCTTCTGGCTGGCACAATAATACTGGGCATCTGACTGGCACAATAATACTGGGCATCTGACTGGCACTATATTACTGGGCATCTGACTGGCACTATATTACTGGGCATCTGGCTGGCACAATAATACTGGGCATCTGACTGGCACTATATTACTGGGCATCTGGCTGGCACAATAATACTGGGCATCTGGCTGGCATAATATTACAGGCATCTGGCTGGCACTATATTACTGGGCTCTGACTGGCACAATATTACAGGCATCTGACTGGCATAATATTACAGGCATCTGACTGGCACAATATTACAGGCATCTGACTGGCACAATATTACAGGCCTCTGACTGGCACAATATTCCTGGCCTCTGACTGGCACACTATTACAAGCATCTGACTGGCATAATATTACAGGCATCTGACTGGCACAATATTACAGGCATCTGACTGGCATAATATTACAGGCATCTGACAGGCACCATATTCCTGGGCTCTGACAGGCACAATATTCCTGGGCTCTGACAGGCACAATATTCCTGGTATCTGATTGGCACAATATTATTGGTATCTGACTGGCACAATATTACTGGGCTCTGACTGGCACAATATTGCAGGCATCTGACTGGCACAATATTGCAGGCATCTGACTGGCACAATATTACTACGCTCTGACTGGCACAATATTACTGGGCTCTGACTGGCACAATATTACTGGCATCCGAAAGTTACAATATTACTGGCATCTGAATGGCACAACAATTATGGCATATGTGTGTGTGTGTGTGGGGGGGGGGGGGGTGTAACAGAGGTACAGGATTGAGGAAGTTGGCTCCATCTAGCCCAGTCTTGGATCATCTCCAGGGTATGGTTCCATTTTGATGTTTAGTTTTTGTTCTTGATATTTTTTGTCGTTTACGATGGTTGTGAGACGACATATAATAGCATGGCCCATGCTAGGTTACTACATGTGTATATTTGTATTCATAGACCTGCTGAAAATGTGGAGAATGTGTGTAATGCATGTTCGCACTCAATAAAGTGTTGGAAAATAAACTTGTATTTAGATGCATTTTACTTTAATTACATAAGTATTTTCATAACAAACAATACATGTGCTTGGGGGGTAAGGGTTTCTTTAACTAATCTAGTAGAAGAGACTCGAGTGCTAAAATCCACGGGTTAGGGGGCGCAAATTACTTGCCTTGCCCCGGGTGCTGACAACCCACGCTACGCCACTGGGGGGATTAATGCACTATTGGACAGAACGGAAATTTTCTGGATCTTTAAAATGGGCACCAGTGTACCTTTGGGTTAGAATAAAGAATGGGAGCTTAATTGCAATATAGAATAGGTGTAACATCAACTGAATGCAAATGCCTGTTCATTTGTTCGACTCTTTTTCCAGTACTCCCGTAACCCCTATAAGGTTAAGTGTGTTGCACATTGCACACTGCTGAAACTCATTTATCTATTTATTTACTCCAATGTTGTCACCATTATTATCGTTCTATTTGTCTAACTTATGCATATATGCTGCTGAACATTTTGTCTGTATATTTGTTTTTATATGCATTTTCTTATTGTTATGTACATATTGTAGTTTATGTGTGTATGTGTGCTTTTTTGTCAATTTTTTTACATCTTTATACATCTCATACATATATCTTTGCATTGTATCGCTTATACTGCCTTTGATTTATTATGAAGAGGTTTATTCATTTATACACTTTGTGTAGTTTTAGTGTGTTTGGAAAGCCTCTGGGGATCCAGTCAGTGATGTTTGGAGGCTTTCCAAAAACCCCTTTTTAAGCAGACATTGTGCCTGTGGATAATGTCTATTATTAAGCCTCACGGCGAAACGCGTTAGACTGTTTTCCTCCTATGCTTTTACTTACGTCTGGATTAAAATTTACATTTTATACTCTGCTGGAATCCACAGTTGTATTTTACGGGAAGTTAAAGAGGTGCGCTACTTTTGCTTGCTACACTTTATTTTCTATCGGATTCTTGCAACGGAGGACGCCGCTGTAGCTGCGCGTTACTTGGCTCAGGTGTGTTTATCTTACGTGGTGTTCGAATTGGGAACACGGATTATCTTTATCGAACAGTGCTGCCAGGTTGTAGAGAATAGACATGTGCATTTGTTTTCGGTTGAATGCATTTCGTCCGAAAATAGCATTTTCGTCCATTCGTCCGAAAAACGAATAACGAAAATGCTAAGCTAACGAAAGCCGAATGAACGAATGGTTAATAAACGAAAATCATTCGTTCATTCGTCCATTCGTAGTACTATTGCATTCTATAAGCCGAAATAGAGTCGGTTTATAGAATACAATAGCATAGTACACTTACATTCCATAAACCGAACGACTTTCGGTTTATGGAATGCATGTAAGTCTATTGGCATTCTATAAACCGAAAGTTCCGTTTATAGAATAGCAATAGGATTACATGTATTACATAAGCCGACAGCCTATAGTCTCCATTCATAAATTTATTTCTCTCTGTCTCCGTGTAGTGAAATGCCGACAGCCTATAAACCGAACGTTCGGTTTATAGGCTGTCGGCTAATGTAAGTACACGGAGACAAAGTCTCCATTCATAATGAATGGAGACTCTGTCTCCGTGTAGTGAAATGCCGACAGCCTATAAACCGAACGTTCTGTTTATAGGCTGCCGGCTAATGTAAGTACACGTAGACAAAGTCTCCATTCATAATGAATGGAGACTCTTTCTCCGTGTAGTTAAATGCTGACAACCTATAAACCGAACGTTCGGTTTATATGCTGTCGGCTAATGTAATACATGTAATCCTATTGCTATTCTATAAACCGAACGTTCGGTTTATAGAATAGCAATAGGATTACATGTATTCCATAAGCCGAAAGTCTATAAACCGAACGTTCGGTTTATAGACTTTCGGCTTATAGAAAACATGTAGTACTATTGCCTTTCTATGAACCGAACGAGAGCCCCATTCATAAGAATTTCTTATGAATGGGGCTCTCATTCGGTTTATAGAAAGCCAATAGTATTACACGTATTCTATAAAACGAACGAATACAACTAAACGAAACTATAATAATGAACGAATTTCGTCCGAAACGAATGCAGTAATGAACGAAATTCGTTTTAGACTAAATAAATAACATTTTTGTCCGAATGGACGAAAACGAAACGAAAATGTTAGTTTTGCACATGTCTAGTAGAGAACCATCTCTGTCATGTGACAGAATGGAAATCACTTAGATATTACTTGAGCTCAGGGCTTGGTGCTGGCTTGGGACATTTCAGATAATTCTACTTGCACACTAACATTCTACTGTGAAATTAAGTACAAACATACATCAATTATACTTATTTATTTTAAATATTTGTGTTGACCTCAGACATATGCAGCTATTTTTACTTTTAAAGTGTGTTACATTGAGATTTTTCTATCCACAATGTAAAATAACTTGAAATAGAGCAAATCTGAGAAGAGCTTCTAAAAGTGGAGGAATTAGCAGGAACATTTAATTAGTTTCTGTGGTGACTGTTCCACTTTTAGAACTTTGATCCATAGTTGTACCATATGTAAATAACCCCACCCATTTTCTTTAGTCATTTGTATCCTGTTTAGATTAGCATGTCGCTGTTCACTTTACATACACTTTTGCTTGTTTTAAAAGGCAGGCTTCGGTTGATCTAACAACTTGATTTATTGTGCGTATTACTCATTTAGACAAGTGCAACACTTTAAAGGGTTTTTGAAGGAGGCTTAATTAGTAAATATCACGTCAGTAATTAATTGTTATTTAAGCATAGAGGCTGTTGCAGCTAGTACCAAAGGTGAGATTTCTATTATTATTATTAGCTGCAATAAACATATTTTACCACTTGAGGTCACCACTATCTTGTAAATGGAATGCATTTCTAGTATTGGGAGTAGCCATTCTTTTTATTATCTGTCCTGGATTCAGAGCATTAGCCATGGGTACCTGCTGGATTTTTTTCCCCCGGGTGGGCTAAATAATCCTTTACCCCCCCCCCATATAAGAAATGTAAAAGGAATATGTTCCCCAAAGTGTTTCCAGTGCCATCCTTTTGTCTAGTCTTTGCGGCAGAATATTCAGACATCAGAGCCTGCAAGCTACACGTCTCACCTTCCTTTAACATCTCAGAGGAAGTACTATATAAATACACAAAATATAAATACACAAAAGTCTCTCTCTGCTGGATTCCTACTCGGTGTTAGCAGGAAAGTACAAACGATTAAGGCATAAGAGTATGTGCTGAGATATTGCCATTACCGCCTCACGTACAAAGCTCCTGCACTGGAGACCCAACAGCAGGACTGCCCGTGTGAATGGCATCTGTACCTTTGCACCAAACCCCAGGCTGTACAAGTGGTCTTACACCTAGCTCTTATAGGGAACTGGGCAATTTGATTTCACAGAGGCAAAAATCCTTTGACCCCTTAAAAAAATTATGGAAAGGGTTCCCCACGTTAAATTAAAACAGCATCCCAGTGGCTTCTCTGTCACTAATCAGCGTGCCAGCTTACCTAGAACACTTGTTCAGCATCTTGAGGCATGTGACGTCAGCGCCTCCCACAATACTTATTGAGCGAGCGGGCTCAATTCTTTTTCAGGTTGCGTTGGGGCAGTGAGACGTCTGAGGGGTCATTAAAGCAGGTGGATGGGGGCAGCTTTTTATGCTGCCCCCCTGTAATGTGCCACCCTAGGCCTAGTTGGCCAATGCCAAGATACAGCACTTAGTATAACTCCCATGATTCTTTAATGATCCAATCATCATCATACAAACAATGGTACAATGTAGTTTATATTTAGCCATATAAAGACTGGGCATTATTGGAACTGAGGTTCACAGTTAATTTGTTCAGCTACTAATTATCATTTTTCTCATGAAACTCAGTTGCACCCTCTCAGTTGAGTGCATCTGAGGCCAGTGCCTTACTCGCTTCACCCTCGTTACTGTTCTGCCTAGAATATATAGTTTCTATAAGCATAACAGAATAAAACAGCAATGCGGACACACTACCCTCAGATACACTGGTACAGTCTTATCAGACTCAAGGCTTTTGGGTGCCTATTTGTATATTATAGCCAGTTCATGCTCAGAGGGAACTATTTATTAGAGGTGAGTTGAACATTTATTTTCACTGACTCGCCAGGTTCCTTCCTGCACAATCTATAGTTAAGTCCAGGCAGTAAGTTGTAAAGTATAGATAAGTCTGCAGTAGTGTTGAGCAAACCCGAACCGCACTGTTCGGGTTCGTACCGAACTTTACGGTTTTTGGACCCCGGACCCGAACACGGACATTTCACTGTATGTCCGTGTTGGAGTTCGGGGTTCGGCGATTACATTGTATGTAATGCTATTGGCTTTCTATAAACCGAAATATAGTCCCCATTCATAAGAAATTCTTATGAATGGTGACTCTATTTCGGTTTATAGAAAGCCAATAGTATTACATGTATTCCTTAAGCCGAAAGTCTAAACCGAACGACATTCGGTTTATAGACTTTCGGTTTATATAATAGCAATAGCATTACATGTATTCTATAAACCAAAAGTCTATAAACCGAATGTCGTTCGGTTTATAGACTTTCGGCTTATGGAATACATGTAATACTATTGGCTTTCAATAAACCGAACTAGAGTCCCCATTCATAAGAATAGGTGAATTGACCTATTCTTATGAATGGGGACTCTATTTCGGTTTATAGAAAGCCAATAGCATTACATGGCTATTGGCTTTCTATAAACTGAAATAGAGTCCCCATTCATAAGAATAGGTCAATTGACCTATTCGTATGAATGGGAACACTCACCCACATTTTACTTCATTTTGCAGCCCTCTAGCCCTTTCCAGGACTTTTTTAGAGGCATTTTAGTGGCCAAAAGTTCGGATCCCCATTGACTTCAATGGGGTTCGGGATCAAGTTCGACCCCGAACCCGGACTTTTTTCCGAAGTTCGGCCGAACCCGAACATCCAGGTGTCCGCTCAACTCTTGTCTGCAGTCTTCAGTTCAGTTCTTGTAACCTCAAGTGTGCGTATTTGATAAAAGCCCTATTAGATGGAATGGTTGAAACTATTAATCAGCTACCTGCAGGGCCGGACTGGGAGAAAAATTCGGCCCGGGCATTTTTTTATCACAGCGGCCCACTAAGAAGGGGGCGGGGCAGAGGAGGTGTGTTTTGTCATCAGTAATGACAAACGCTCCCTCTCAAAGTGAGCATGTTGGTTCAATGCTCTTCCAGGGCAGACCATGCGCAGAGCTCTGTTGAAGAGCTCTAGCATGAGAAAAAAGCCCTGTATTTGTTCTGCACAGTTCTGCAACTTGTCTCTGGTGTCTCCATAAATGGATACCAGGAGACAAAAATGCCAGGAAAGAGTATTGAGCATGTGTTTGGAGCCTGCTTGTGGGATTGCGTGTGTGTAGAGTGAGCTGATTGTGGTGTGGTATTGTGTAATAAGGTCGGTTTTAGTTGTGTTGTGTTTGTGGTGTAATGTGATGCATATGTGGCTAGGGGCTGTAGAGAATGTGTGTTTAGGGGATATAGCGGTGTGTGAGGGGGCGGTGTGTGAGAGGGGCGTGTGTGAGAGGGGCGTGTGTGAGAGTGATGTGTGTGAGAGTGATGTGTGTGAGTGCGTGAGTGCTGTGTATAATGTGTGTGAGAGTGCTGTGTATGATGTGTGTGAGAGTGCTGTGTGTGAGAGTGTAAGAGTGCTGTCTATGATGTGTGTGAGAGCGCTGTGTGTGAGAGTGCTATGTGTGTGTGATGGGTGTGAGAGTGCTGTGTGTGATGGGTATGAGAGTGCTGTGTGTGATGGGTGTGAGAATGCTGTGTGTGATGGGTGTGAGAGTGCTGGGTGTGAGAATGCTGTGTGTGATGGGTGTGAGAGTGCTGTGTGTGAGAATTCTGTGTGTGATGGGTGTGAGAGTGCTGTGTGTGAGAATGCTGTGTGTGATGGGTGTGAGTGCTGTGTGTGAGAGTGCTGGGTGTGAGAGTGCTGTGTGTGTGAGTGCTGTGTGTGTGAGAGTGCTGTGTGTGATGGGTGTGAGAGTGCTGTGTGTGATGGGTGTGAGAGTGCTGTATAAATGTTAGAATGGATTGTGTGTGTGTGTGTAGAGGGGGGGGGGGGTAAATAAACAAATAAAATAACAGGCATTATGTCCGGGGGGGACGGGGGACGTGGACATAATGCCTGTTATTTTATGTGTTTATTTCCCCCCACCCCCTACACACACACAATCCATTCTAACATTTATACAGCACTCACACACCCATCACACACAGCACTCTCACACACAGCACTCTCATACACACAGCACTCTTACACCCATCACACACAGCATTCTCACACACAGCACTCTCACACCCATCACACACAGCATTCTCACACACAGCATTCTCACACCCATCACACACAGCACTCTCACACCCATCACTCTAACACCCATCACACACAGCACTCTCACACCCATCACTCTAACACCCATCACACCCATCACTCTCACACCCATCACACACAGCACTCTCACACCCATCACTCTAACACCCATCACACACAGCACTCTCACACCCATCACTCTAACACCCATCACACACAGCACTCTCACACCCATCACTCTAACACCCATCACACACAGCACTCTCACACCCATCACACACAGCACTCTCACACCCATCACTCTAACACCCATCACACACAGCACTCTCACACCCATCACTCTAACACCCATCACACCCATCACTCTCACACCCATCACACACAGCACTCTCACACCCTCACTCTCACACCCATCACTCCCTTCTTACCTTAAGCCTGGGAGGGGGGGACCGGCACTCTGGTACCTGGGAGGCGGGGTGGCGGTGTTCCCTGGTGGTCCTAGTGGTGAGTGAACTCTAGCCTGCGGGCTAGAGTTCACTCTCGCGAGATCCGGTCGTTGCCATGGCAATGCTCCGGATCTCGCGAGAGGAACCCAGTGGAGCTGCAGGCTCTCTCCCTCCCTCTCTCCCCGCCGACAGCATGTGGGCCGGTGAGGGAGATCTTTGATGTCCTCACCGGCCCTTGATGGAAAACAGCTCGGATAGTGCCGGCCCTGCATAGACCGGCAGGGGAGATCCTGGGACCCAGAGGCCACTGCTGGGACCTCCCCTGCCGGCCTCGGCCCATGGCCACCGTGGCCTACCGCCATTTGCCCGGTATGCCCGATGGCCATTCCGGGCCTGGCTACCTGTCTCAGTACACCTGGCAAGGAACTGCCAACAGGAGTGTGTCCGGTTCTTACATATTGAGATTTTTAGAAATGATACTGAGTTGTGCTACTCTTTCTTTCGTAACTCAAAAATAATCTTCTCTGTCATAAACTCACTGTAAAAACAAATATATTGGTGGCCTAAGTAGTTGTAACATTGTTTAATTTGACAGAGGAGAGAACCTACACATATTCCGTATGAATTTAATGAGTTTGTGCAAACAATGGAAACAGTCTAATAGTCAGACAGTGGGTCAGACTGATAGAGATATCTTGGTAAGGAAACTGCTTATAACAACATTTATTTGATTATGATTGATTTTTATTTCATCAGTTATAGCAAACAACCACTGTGATTATATGCCACACCTCTACTTATTATTATGGAAAAAAGGGATTTCAGACCCCTTGATTTATTGCATAATAATAAGGGGTATCATAAAGTGTTTGCGACTATTTTTGCTGCCCACTCTGATTCTTGATCCCCTACCATTGACCCTACCATATACTTCCCTCTTCCCTCCAATATCACAGTCCATCTTCTCTTGCATGCCAAAAAATATCATGGATACCTGCCAGAATTACTGATATTCACCTTGGATGAGTTTTGAAAGTAATCACTGCGAACATGATTTCCCCGGAAGTAGGAAAAATAGTAACAGAGAAGAGATGCCAGGTGTCAGTAAGAAAACATTAATTTTATTATTGTTCTTTTTTTAAACTGTACTTTTGTAAATAAACCTATGTTTCTATGAAAATGGATGTTTTTGGTTTATTGCGACCCAAATAAACTTAAACCTTGTTTATTTGGCCCGTGTTAGCCTTTGCGTTTGACATGTTTGATTAAAAATGTCTACACAAAAATAAACACAAATCATTTTTCTTGCCTACAGTTGTCCTTTAAATGTGTATCCATACAATGAGAAATACATGTGTGAGAAAGGCGCAGAAGGAGAACAACTATAGCTGCAAATAGATTTTCCTGTGATCTCATGAATAAAGAATATTTTCCCATAATTACACCTCAATTATATGTGTAACAGTTAATTAGAGGCTGTTGTGTAAGAAATGTGACTGAGGAGAAATTTTGCTCCAATTTTAGCTCCTTGGTCTCAACACTCTAGCTAAAGTGTCTCTGCTCGTGTAATTTCAGTACAAGATAAAATCACAGATAATATAATGTAATTATATTTAGAAACCAACCAAATAAATATTTTCATTGCTATTACTTTAGCAGGGGTGAATGATGTCAAACTGCATCTAAAGCATATTAAAATTTAATTAAATGTATTGCTGACAACTATTAAACTTATTATATCGCTTATTCTGTTCTTATTACATGCAGCTAGTAATTAGTATACTTTTAATATGAGAGCCATGTTTCATATGTAATGCAATCAAGAGAATGAAGTTGGGGACCGGGTGGCTGATGATATTGTTTGGGTGCATAGGGAGGCTGGTGATAATGTTGGGGGAACAAGGTGACTGAAGATGATGTTGGGGACAAAGGAGCTGCTGATGATGATGTTTGACCAACATCGAGCTGATGATGATGTTGGGTGAACAGAGGGACCGATGATGATGTTGTTGGGACAACAGTGGGCTGATAATGATGCTGTTGGAGGACAAGGAGGCTGCTGCTGCTGATGTTGTGGGGTGCAGGGGATGATGATGGCAGAATCCTGGACCCAGGTGTCAGTGACCCTAGGCTCGGTCCTATGATTGGGTCTTCTACTAATGATTACCTGGAGCAATTACTAAAAATTAAGAATAATTGTTTAGAATAGATCTGTTCCGTTTTGAGTATTTTTTCATAATCATTTCTCCTCATTACTTTATTCCTCCATTTTAGCTGAAACTGATTTACTCCAGATGAAGGAATGCGAGAAATGGAGGTAAGTACCGGATACGTGAGTGAATAATAAAGTAGTATTTGGAAAATCTCTGGTGAGATAAAAAAAATATATCTAAAGTTAGTATACCTTTAGTATAAAAAGTTAAATAATATACACTGAAACTGAAGATACAGTTAATTTGACAATAAATTAAATATAAAAAAAATCTACTTTATTGTCTCCACAGAACAATCTTGAATTGGCCCAATTTGTTCATTTAATCAAGAAAACACCGTTGATGTGATAAATGTGGCTGTCTTTAATATTTCAATTTATTTTTATTGGAAATATTTATACTGTTTTCATTTTAGTTGATGTGATTCTTGGAATCAAAGAGGGATATGTCAGAACGCATTTTCCCAGTGTATTACTGGTTCATGAAAGAAAGAGCGCAGAACGCTGTAAGGCAGACTATTTTTTCAGTGTTCAATGTATAAAAGTAACGTCAACTTTTAAGTTCAACTCCTGCTTGTTCACCCGTAATAGCAGAAGCTGACAAGATAAAGTAAAGAAAGATAAATAGTTTTCTCTTATTACATTGTTTGTTTCACTGGGGTTTCTGAAAGCAGAGGAGCTTGGAGTGCAGTTCTTGGAGATCAATAAATTATTATACCATTTACTGTCTGCGACAGAGAGTCTAGCATGAAACACTATGTGTTAGAACATGTGGGAATATTGTTCTCATTTATCTGAACATATCACATTTGTGCTCCTCAAATTGTGTTTCAATCAATTGTGCTGCAATGGCAAAAAATGAAAATGTACGAATGCGTATCTTGAAAGAGGTGGTCATTGCTTAACTGAGTTGCGAATTTTATTATACAGAAGATTCTGAGCTAATAGCAATATTATGAATTATAGTAAATTAGGTTATAATGATTGTGATATACGGTATATGTAAACTGAATAGGATTTAAGTGTGTTACCTTTCAATATCTACAGTCAGTCTCTACTAGATGGTGATGTCATTGTGTCCTATGGTATCTATAAGATCTCATAAGATAGTATGGTCCTACTACTTCCTGACATATTCATGATGGGAATTCTCATGGCTTCCTCAGGGAAATATTACATTCTTCATAAAGGCACAATTAACACTAGCAGCAAGTATTAATATACTCAGTACAATGTAATAGATCCTTTCAGATTCTCTTTAAAGGTGGAGGGCTGAGTATTTATCAATTACTATGTCTTAATAAAAATGTCAGTAGACTCCATGGCTAAAAGTATGGTGAAGTATCTCTAATGGTGAAGTAGCATAATGCATGGATTCAGTTATTTTCATCCAATTTCCATAGACAAATATTAGCTTTAGTATGGCTATATTGAACAGCCACCTTTCCAACAAGTTTGTTGATCAATTTTCTTCCATGCTGGAGCTACCATGGAGCAATGTAAGGACTGTTATTGTGGAAACAGTTAGGAGCAGCAGCAGCTCAAAATCAAAGTATTAGGCCACAAAAGCTTTCATGTGCTGAAAGAGGTTTGAGTTCCGAACTGAGTTTGCGTGCTCCATCAGGAGAAAAACATTAAGAGCTTCACAAGTGAAAGGACAACATGAACAATGCCAAGCATTAGCTGGAGTGGTGTAAAACTTGGAGGAGTGGAAATGTATTATATTTAATTGTTACAGTTGGACAGGTCAAGACTAAACGAAGCACCCTTGTATATATGAACAAAAGCATTTGAAGCATTCAGAAATAATAGAAGCATAGATTATGAAGGTAGATAATTGCCCATTTTTAAACCTAACACTTACTTTTTAAAATATTATCTTATTTTATATATTTGCTCGAATATAAGACAAGGTTTTTTTCAGAGCAAATGCTCTGAAAAAGACCCCTTGTCTTCTATTCGAGGTCGTCTTATAATCTGACCTCAAATTGAGGTCAGATTATAAAACTGGGATCCAGGTCCCCAGCAGAGCTGCAGGGGACCTGGATCCCCCTCGCTAACAGCTGGTGGATGTCTACGCAATGCAAGACAAAAATTGGGTCATATGCATTTTATCTTCGGTAAAAATGTTGGCAATATTACACTGGGTAATATAATACCTTCATATTTAAATCTATATGTGCGTGCAGAACTTGGGAAATTCCATGAGAGCCAGGGAGGGAGCCTTAGCTCCTAAAATCTTTACTAACGTTTTACAAATAACTCTTACAGTACTTTTTTCTAGCTCCAAAAATCTACAGATATCTACAAGCGTAGACTGTGTGTGTGTATCTGTGTATACCGTATTTGCTCGAATATAAGGCAAGGTTTTTTTCAGAGCAAATGCTCGAGGTCGAGGTCGTTTTATAATCTGAACTGGATCCCCCTCGCTAATGGGCCGACTGTCCGTCATAATAGACAGAAGTGTCGGGCAGCATGGAGGATGTTTGCACGTATCGTGCAGACATCCCCCGGCTGCCCCCACTAGCCACCAGGGAGGCTACGTTGGGGAGAGAGAAGGGAGACAAACAACATTGGGGGGAGGGTGGGGGACATAGACATACACAATGGGGGGGGGGGGACACAGACAACATTGGGGAGGGTGGGGGAGAGAGACAGACAACTTGGGGGAGGGTGGGGGAGAGACAGACAATATTGGGGGGAGGGTGGGGGAGAGAGACAGACAACTTGGGAGGAGGGTGGGGGGGAGAGACAGACAATGCTGGGGGGAGGGAGGGATGGAGAGACAGACAACATTGGGGGGAGGGTGGGGGAGAGAGACAGACACCGTTGGGGGGAGCATTGGGTAAGTCTGGGGGGTGGGGGCAGCATTGGCACATAAAAGGTAAATAAAAACAAGAAATGCATTTTTTTTATATTATAAGTTTTTATTAAATATGAAAAAGCAATTTACATGTGAATATATACAAGTTAAACTTTTTTCCTATAGGGTAGTCTTATATTCAGGCTTTTAGTTATTTTCCTAAAGGAATATCCATAGTTTGGGGGTTATCTTTTAATCAGGGTCGTCTTATATTCGAGCAAATACGGTATTTACCAACACTTCTAGTGGCTGAGATCAATCCACAGAGTTCAGGTTCTATTTGTGGTACTGTAAACATAGCCTTTGATCCTTTTAAGTCAATAAAATGAGTACCATTAAGTTGGATGTTACCTGGCTGTTTGGCAATAGCAAACAAAAGAATATCTCAGTGTATCTTTCCTGATAATTTATTGTATTAATATTATTTTAGATTTTGAACTTCACTGTTTTGCTTTGGTAAGTATTTGAGGTTTAAAGTTTGAATTCATTACATTAAATTAAAGTTAATAATTTCATAAGTGAAAATCAAAGTTAAATAAACGCCATCATAAAAATAAAATGCTTTGTGCATTAAAATGGGGTTCAGTGTTTTGTTCCATAAAGTTATTTTGGCTTTCTACTTTTTATATTATTCTGTATTTTTTCCATGTAACATGTCTGACCCCTTTGGTTAAATATAATAATTAATTAATTAACTACAGATTGCTGATCTTATTGCAAAGCTTCTTGGATTCTGTACCTCCATGATGACATATCTTAGTAAGCTCATGCATTTTGTTGGTTTAAATTCTCTATTATACTCATCTGAATTACATTTTCACCAAACATTAAAAAGCAAAATCTCTTTTGCTTCTTTAATTGAAACAAAGTTATTTTGCAAATGTGCTAAAACTTGTAAGAAACTGCATGTACTTTTAAGAGCTACACCCTTTCTCACACCGGCATTGTCAGATCAGACATTTTTACCTGACTGTGTGCAAGATTCTTATGTGTCCTCAGGGAAAAGTACGAAGGGATCCTTTAAGAACCACCCTAGTTAAATGATGTCCCTGGAGATGTTTGAATTCTGCATACTGTGTCAAGTAAAACATGACTAATCAGGAGTCTACATATATTTTATTTTACTGTTACTGCCTATCTCTATGGCAAAGTCATGTCTGTGAACCACTATCTTCTCGACTTAGTGGCTCTGCCAGCTCAACACCACATATCATGGATAACCCAAATCTGACCTTGGCACCAGAACATGAAAAAAACTACATTGCTGTGAAGCCAACCTCCTTATGTTTATAATACTATTTAAATTCTTAGTCATTCCATACAGCATTAACTCACCTCCTTTCACCCTCTTTTGCTCTTCTGTATCCCTTAAAAACAAAATTACAAAACTATACTTGTTAAGACAAAATATATAAAAATGGCATATCTGTATATTGCTTTTATAAAATGATGGCTTATAGTTGTACAAATAACTTTAAAATAAGAAAGAGTAAATTTATTTGCATATGGTGACTCACGATGAGCTCATATTAGCATTTCATCATTCTATACCAGTAACACTGTTCAAGGATCAGCTGTTCTTTAAAGGGTTTCAGTGCTAATGGGGTGAGAAGTGAATAGAAATCAAATCAAAGGTAATCAGTTCATTCAATAAGGCAAACAACTGTAATCAAATTTAACAATGACTTGTTATAGGAGAAACTAGGGTATAAACCTACATTTACGCTATATTGGAAGTCTTGCAATGTTTAGGTAAGTATATGGAATTCTGTAATATCAAACATGACATTAATTCCTTGCAGAGCGACGTGTCTTGATTTGTATCCTGTGTAGTTTTGCAGGTAGTACTTTTAATATCTTTTCTCACTTGTCAGCTCAGAATTAAACTTGAGTCCTCACTTCCATCTGTTTTCCTGTTTAATTATTAATCAGGCAGTGGAGCTGTGTGAATGCGGTTATTACAAGAATCTGTCACATCTATTGTTGAGTGACTAAGACAGGAGCAGTCCTTTTATCTTTGTTCTTTATTCAGTTCAGAAGGCAAATCTCTATTCAATGTTCTATTTTTAAACTGATCATACATAATACTTTCTTCATTTCATCAGCACTCCTTTATATAGTGTCAGTATGAAAGTGACTTTCAAAAATTAGAAGGTTTATTGGTTTTTTTGTGTGTGTGTTTCAGATCTACTGCAGAAAGATAACAAGCCTGCCAGTGTTATAGTTCATTCAATATAAGTGCCATTGTTCTTGAGCAAAGAAAAGATATGCTATCACTGCTGCTGAAAATTTACAGATTGATTATTTCTACGGCAAACACCCCCTGTGTAATACCGTAGTTGATTTGTCTTTTCTTTAAATAATATATGTTCTTTAAAAGACAGTCCACGGTTAAAGATGTATGAATGCATGATAAACCATCCTTTTTTGTAATGAAATATACATCATTATCTAAGGCTTATCCATATCAGTCCATTTGTCCATGTCATTCTTTTCCAGATATTTTGCAGAGTAGTATGCTCCCTAGCTTCCTCTACTGAACCAATTAAGTGAGTTTTCTTTTTTTGTGTGTGGTTAACAAACCAAGGCTGTTTTTATTAAACACCTCACGATAAATCCTAAACACATTTAAATTGTTGATTGAAGCAATAAAAACACAGCTAACCACTACTGATAAGTTTATAAATTTAGTAGAGATGGAGGCAGCTAGCTATCCTCCCCAATCAGTATCAAAAGGACCACCATTTTGTACAATAGCCAGTTTCAAAAGATGGACAAATAAAAATGATAAAACAAAATCTGATCTCCATCTCTGAAGGAATTACAGTGGATGCAACAGCATAAACACATTGTATCAGGACAGATTATTTAGTAATGAACATGTAGGTGCTTGTCAATGATCTTGATAACTCATTCGACAGGCAACTCAGTAGGGAGAGAAGCGCTGCTTTTCCAATTTCACTTTAGAGTACAACTGGGCTGCAGAGGCAGGAACAGCAGGAGAGGATGAAGTAGAGGAGGAAGCGGTGGACACGACATTTAGAGACAGGAGCGGGACGGGTTTCATGTCAAGCAGATTGGAGACACAGGGGGCAGTTGAGGGATTGTTAGGTGTTTCTGAGGAGGAGGAGGAGGAGGAGGAGGAGGAGGAGGAAGAGGAAGTGGAGACTGAGGTGGGTTCACCACCTCCCGCTGTGGTCAGTTAAGTGACTTTAAGGAACTATGGGAACTTATAATGTTACACATTGCTTCCTATTGCTACCATTTTGTCCTTATTATAGGCCACACTCGATTTTAGGCTGCACCCCTAATATAAGGATTTAAATTAGAGGGAAAAACTGCAGCCTATAATCGGGACAATTATTGGGGTGAGTTGGGGTCCTGGGGGTTGCATTGGAAAATGGACCATGCTACCATGGGTGCTCGGAGTGCTCTGCTTAATCAGATCAGTCTGTCTGTGCAAATGGACAAAGAAGAGCACTTGGGATTCATAATTTCTCCCCACTCACTCCTTAATGACTAAACCCTGATTAAGAGTTTAAACTCAGATTCCTGAACTTTAGAACGTAATATAGCACAAAGAGTGAGGCCCCAAACTGGGAAAGTGCAGACCCTAAACCCCATTCTTAATAGAGTTTAGCAATCTCAACTCAGTCTTCTTAGGGTGAATCTCCAGAGGATTGGCACAAATTAGCTGCATTCAGCAGGATCTATGGCTTTTGGATCTTCAGCAAACACAGACTTTAAGTCTCTTTATTTATTTTGACTAGAAGAACTAGAACTTGGAAGGGAGACCAATCATTTTATAATGTCTCTCCAATTGCCACCAAAAGGTGCAAAGCCACATGAAAAAGGAGCGAGTTGAAATCAGGATCAGTCAAAATGTCCCCACAAGAATCTGCATACTGAACTCAATGGACATTACACTAATGTATGAAAAATCAGGCACTGTTTGGTGGAGGTCCTTCTCCTGCACTGCAAAGTGTCGGAAGTTCTAAAAAGGCGGAATGGCTGTTATACATAACAACCGGCGACACTTTCTAGTGCAGGAGTTTTTATACATGACTCCCTATGTATGAGAATATCAGATCAAGCTGTTTTAAAAAGTCAAAAAAAAATTTCAGCAGTATATTCTGATACATAAAACTGTTCTTCACAGTAGATGAGCGGCATTAGAATTATCTTCAACAAAATTAAAGAGAACCTTCACATGAAGATTATTGATGGCATTTCTGAGCCCTTAGTCATGCCCTGGGAATTGATCTTGGTTATTAACTGCTTGATTACTAATTAACATATAAACACTGCATACACAAGGGTGACACATGGCATGTAATTAAATGAGCAGACTGTCTAATGGGAAATAGCTTTGTGTTTTGGGATTTTTTTTAATGCAAATATGATTTAGTAAATGAACAAGGTGCTTGAAATCACTGTGGGAGATATACCATTTAGGCCTTATATTATTTTGTTTCTGCTTTAGCCATACTATGTTTCTGGTTTCCATTGTCATCTGTGTACTGAAAGTAAAGGTAGCTAGCATTATTTGAACGTTTCATAACTTTACCATTAAGTGCTGCTGCCATCTTTCTTTTGGATAGATTGGACCAGAAGAGTAAAAGGTACATATTAGATGAAACTTTTAATGTGAATTGTTTTTTTAACATTTAATCCTTGTTTAAAAGTGGTGATTCAAACTCTGGATTTGAACTAATAAACAATAGGATTGCTCTATATGCACTGATACCAGTACAGAACTAATTATAAATATGTCTAGGAGTACAATTTTAAAAGTGATGATTATGGGTGAACAAAGGTCAAGCACTGCAGATTTAAACTGTTAAATGTTCAACAAGACATACATGAAAGATGTGAAAGGTTCAATGCAGCAGATTTATATCTATTTTCATTACTGCCTTATTGTGTATTCAACCCTTAGAGAATGACCTCTAAAATGCTACATAGGTATTGAAAAATGGGTTTGACCCCCATGCATTCTTCATTTTATTCCATAACACAAAGGTTCATTTGCTGTGAACCTATTCCTATGGGAATATAAATATTTTATATGTTGTTATTATTTGTTTTTTGAAGCTACTGCAGTAAATTTAAACCTAGTTAATAAATGCCGTACAGTCCTACAGTGATTCTGCAGTTACTATTGCAACATTTAGAGTTTTAAATATTAATTCATGTCCTTGCAAAAGGTTGTTTTGTGTGCTCCACTTGCTAGTGAAATCCAACATCAATTTCAGGAGCTAAAAATACAGAGCTTGTCCTGAAGTGTCTGACACGTGTTTTCTCTTTACCTTGCAGATGAATAGGTCAGGAGCAGTGGCGTACCTACCACTGGTGCAGGGGTCGCAGCTGCGACCAGGCCCGTCACTCCAGGGGCCCGGCCGCCCTGCGACCCCTGCACAAAAAATAATAAAAAATAAAAAAATGTGCGGGCAAACGCGGCTGCTGCCCAGGGCCCATTCATTCTTGGGGCCCAAGGCAGCTGGCCCGTGGGCCCCCACTACCCATGTGACTGTCTCACACGGAGACAGTCACTCTCGGGCAGCAGCCGTGAGATCCGCATCCATTGGAAACGTCACCTGCGTGCGTGCAGGAAACATTTCTACAGAGACGGCCGAGCAGTCAGGGGGGAGGGGGGGCAAATGGGCACTTAACACTGGCAAATGGGCACAACACACTGGCAAATGGGCACAACACACTGGCAAATTGGCACAACTGGCAAATGGGCACAACTGGAAAATGAGCACATAACACTGGCAAATGGGCACAACTGGCAAATGAGCACAACACACTGGCAAATGGGCACAACTGGCAAATGGGCACATAACACTGGCAAATTGGCACAAATGGCAAATGGGCACTTAACACTGGCAAATGGGCATAACTGGCAATGGGCAAATAACACTGGCAAATGGGCACATAGGCAAATAACTGGCAAATGGGCACACAACTGGCAAATGGGCAAATAACACTGGCCAATGGGCAAATAACACGGGCAAATGGGAACATAACAGGCAAATAACTGGCAAATTGGCACATAACTGGCAAATGGGCACACAACTGGCAAATGGGCAAATAACACTGGCCAATGGGCAAGTAACACTGGTAAATGGGCACATAACAGGCAAATAACTGGCAAATTGGCACATAACTGGCAAATGGGCAAATAACACTGGCAAATGGGCACATAACTGGCAAATGGGCAAATAACACTGGCAAATAGGCACAACTGGCAAATGGGCACATAACACTGGCAAATGGGCACAACTGGCAAATGGGCACTTAACACTGGCAATTGGGCATAACTGGCAAATGGGCACAACTGGCAAATGGGCACATAACACTGACAAATGGGCACATAACACTGACAAATGGGCACATAACAGGCAAATGGGCAAATAACACTGGCCAATGGGCAAATAACACTGTCAAATGGGCACATAACAGGCAAATAACTGGCAAATTGGCACATTACTGGCAAATGGGCACATAACACTGGCAAAGGGGCACATAACAGGCAAATAACTGGCAAATGGGCACACAACTGGCAAATGGGCAAATAACACTGGCAAAGGGGCACATAACAGGCAAATAACTGGCAAATGGGCACACAACTGGCAAATGGGCAAATAACACTGGCAAATGGGCACATAACTGGCAAATGGGCAAATAACACTGGCAAATGGGCAAATAACTCTGGCAAATGGGCACATAACACTGGCAAATGGGCACATAACTGGCAAATAACTGGCAAATGGACAAATAACACTGGCAAATGGGCAAATAACACTGGCCAATGGGCAAATAACGCTGGCAAATGGGCACATAACTGGCATATGAGCAAAATAACACTGGAAAATGGGCACATAACTGGCAAATGGACACATAACTGGCAAATGGGCAAATAACGCTGGCAAATGGGCACTAACAGGCAAATAACTGGCAAATGGGCACAAAACTGGCAAATGGGCAAATAACACTGGTCAATGGGCAAATAACACTGGCAAGTGGGCAAATAACTGGCAAATGGGCAAATAACACTGGCAAATGGGCAAATAGCACTGGCAATGGGCACATAACTGGCATATGAGCAAAATAACACTGGAAAATGGGCACATAACTGGCAAATGGGCACATAACTGGCAAATGGGCACACAACTGGCAAATGGGCAAATAACACTGGCCAATGGGCAAGTAACACTGGCAAATGGGCACATAACAGGCAAATAACTGGCAAATTGGCACATAACTGGCAAATGGGCAAATAACACTGGCAAATGGGCACATAACTGGCAAATGGACAAATAACACTGGCAAATGGGCAAATAACACTGGCAAATAGGCACAACTGGCAAATGGGCACATAACACTGGCAAATGGGCACTTAACACTGGCAATTGGGCATAACTGGCAAATGGGCACAACTGGCAAATGGGCACATAACACTGACAAATGGGCACATAACACTGACAAATGGGCACATAACAGGCAAATAACTGGCAAATGGGCACACAACTGGCAAATGGGCAAATAACACTGGCCAATGGGCAAATAACACTGGCAAATGGGCACATAACAGGCAAATAACTGGCAAATTGGCACATAACTGGCAAATGGGCACATAACACTGGCAAAGGGGCACATAACAGGCAAATAACTGGCAAATGGGCAAATAACACTGGCAAATGGGCAAATAACACTGGAAAATGGGCACATAACTGGCAAATAACTGGCAAATGGACAAATAACACTGGCATATGAGCAAAATAACACTGGAAAATGGGCACATAACTGGCAAATGGACAAATAACTGGCAAATGGGCACATAACAGGCAAATAACTGGCAAATGGGCACAAAACTGGCAAATGGGCAAATAACACTGGCCAATGGGCAAATAACACTGGCAAGTGGGCAAATAACGCTGGCAAATGGGCACATAACAGGCAAATAACTGGCAAATGGGTACAAAACTGGCAAATGGGCAAATAACACTGGCCAATGGGCAAATAACACTGGCAAGTGGGCAAATAACACTGGCAAATGAGCACATAACAGGCAAATAACTGGCAAATGGGCAAATAACACTGGCAAATGGGCAAATAGCACTGGCAATGGGCACATAACTGGCATATGAGCAAAATAACACTGGAAATGGGCACATAACTGGCAAATGGGCACATAACTGGCAAATGGGCAAATAACACTGGCAAATTGGCACATAACACTGGCAAATAACTGGCAAATGGGAAAATAACTGGCAATTGGGCAAAATAACACTGGCATTGTTATTTTGACCCTGAGTTATTTATTTGTAATCTGACCATATGTCCTTCTCATTGTACCAAGCATCTCTTATAACTATTAAACACAGCCACGCAATTTGTTGACTTTTAAAACGTGGAAATTCCCGAGGGTGAATATATAAAATGTGAAAAGTACTCAATTACTCAGGTCAAATCTTATTTTGCTTTTATGTTGTTTCCTGGCACTCTTAGCCTCCTCTGCAGTCACTAATCATATAATGTCATGTTAAAAGTTTATCCCACCTACATAGATCAGCATCTCCATTGGTAGTGGATTCTATAACTTCACTGGCCTAACTACAAATAACCTCCAAGCGAACTCACATAATCCTCTGACAGTTTAGAGCTTGGTCATTGCAGATGTAAGTCAAAAAAACTGTTAGAGAGCCACAGTATGGTAGATCTTCCAGTTTCCTCTCTTCATTTAATGTTAACCTTGGTACAGTTCGTATTGTGTTGCTTTAGTACAACATTTATGTACACTGAAGAATCAACCTCATACTTAGCAGTAAATTAACAGGCAGTTTTGAACTATGCCCGTAATGCCCTGTATCAGTAATTAATTGGTTCACATTGGGGTTTAGGGGCACTATGCCCACAAAGCCCTGTTTCAATAAAATATTAGCCACCCCCTGCTATCCAATACATGCCAGGGACTGGTCAAATGCCCCTGGCAGGATAAATAAACCTCTGTACCCAATGTGCCAGGGTCATGCCATATACCCATGGCAGGTGTTGTTTTCAAACCGGCATTGCCCACCAAAGTCAGCCAATCCTAGGGTTCTTGGTTCTGGCGAGGCAGGCTAGATAGAAGTAGGTGCACCGTTTATACCGGGTTATTTTTCTTTTTGCGTGTCCTTTTATCTGGGCCAGCAAGTGAGGATTGGACGCCGCTGAAACATGGTTACCAGTAATATTTTATTTTAAAGGACACCCTTTGTATGCCAGGAGGTGGCAGTTATTTCCCTGCCCACCCTCATTATACTCAAAGGATGGGTATTTTTACAGTATGGGGGCACCATGCCCTCAAAGCCCCATAGGGGCCAATTAAATGTTGAAACAGGACTTTGGGGGGCTTTCTGACAGATGTGTGATGGTAAGGCCCCATTCTGATAAGATGAAAAGCAGAGCTGGGAGGCAGAGATAAGATTAAACATGTGTGTCTGCAATATTCATGTTGGTTTTACTTAGGACAGTAAGCAAAAGTAAAAATAAAACCTTTTGTACCATTTTAATATTCCATGCTGCATGGAACTAAATGAAAAAGGAAAGTTCAGTGCAGAATGCTGACTCATGAAGCATATTAACTGTTTAAGAAGCCCTGTGATTTCACAAATCCATTTGTTACTTGACAGCATTTATCACAGATGAAAAATATCCCTTCTTAAAAAATATGTAAGGCCTGGAAAAATGTACCATTTGCGTGCTCCTGAAATGGACTCAAGTATCAAATAATAAAACCCATTTTACATGCGCCAGTTTCAAACATGCAAAGGGTATTTGTGGATGGCAAGAAAAAATAGGCTCAGTGGGCACACACTGTCACAAAATCGGTCCAGGTGGCATGGGACCTGATTGCCCGAGTTCAGGAGTTATGGTACAGGATTTGGAGACACAGGGCCTGGTGCAGGGCAACCACACTCACCCAGAAACTTGAAGCCCCAGGTTGGTGTGGCCACATACCAGCACCCTGTGGAAGCAGCTGGTGCATTCGGTATAACCAAGACTGAAACTGAACGTACTCTGCAGACATCCTTGAACAGGAATGGAACACAACAACTTTGTGGAGGAGTAGGACAAAAGCAAATATAAGCAGTGCAGAGGAGAAACCAAAGGATACATAATACAGGGCACAGGTCTAAAGACTAAAATATAAATACAGTGCACAGACAGACAGGGAACAGACAAAGGGCATAGCAACAGAACCCAAAGGCATACACTGGCACATGTGTAAACAGAGAAAAACAAAGGACAGGGCTAAAGCAAAACCATTTTCCATGAGAAAAAAAATGTCAGATAGTTAAATCCCAATAGGCATTAGTAAACAAATCACAAATTTGAGCAAAAGGGGAACCAAGCCGAGTTCCATTCAGGGTCCAATAATGTCAGGCATATTCCAACAAAATAACTTCCACAACTTAAAAACTAAAACACAGTAGTGGGGGCTATTTGCTAAAAGGTGAGTTGAAGTGAGATGAACATTTCATCCCACAAGTTTAGCTATAAATTGTGCAGGGACAAAAGTTATGAATTTTCTAAGCAGGGGACCCTCACCTGGTTTGCACCTGAACAATGTATAGCTAAATTGGTGAGATGAAATGTTCATCTCACCTCAACTCACTCTAACTCACCTTTTAGTGGATAGCGACCAATGATTATAAAACTTAGATCGCTAAGACTGTTAGTTAGCAGCAGTAAATGTATCTCCAAATGTGAGTATGGGTTTACGCAAAGCCTGATTTATGCTGTAGAGATGGAATGAGTTTTCTGAGCTCCAATGAGATCCTCTAAAACAAGAGGGAGAAGGTAGAAATCAGAGGTATCTAATGAGTAAGCTGTATATTTGCTTCTGGAAGGTGTCTCCATGGAAACCAACGATATTCATGAGCCAGCCTTTACCTCTAGCTGCTTGAATCATCCTCTTGTTCTAAAAGACATGCTCCAGTGCTGAAATCCATTCCAGAAATGTTACAGGAGACTGCTGCCTCCAATGCATACAGATACGAATTTTAGCTGGTCCTTTTATAGTGAAGGATTTCTTGTAGGATGTTGGAGGTATAGTCATGTGGTGCAATAATATCATAGCAGAAATAGGTTACTTCGCCTGAGCTGAAATATCTTTATTTGTTTTAATACTTTAAAAATGTTAATTAAGAAGTAAGCAACATGCAGAATTAAAACTTCATTCATAGACTAATTTGAGGACATGACCACCAAATGTGTACGTAGTCTCCCCTGCTTTGGAGATATCTCCAGCAAGTATCTAGTAGGATATATCTTGTGTAGTTCATGTGGTACTCTGTGCCATCTGGTAAGAAGCTTGTAATTTTCTTCTTTTTGCACTTTTTAATTACTTCTTAATAACAAATTACCTTTCTCTGTGTCAATATTGGGATGCTGGGGCAGAGCAGCGAAACCCTCACCTAGTTGGAGAAGAGGACCCAGAGTGATGCACTTCCCCATCATCTCACACATAGTGGGGACAGGTCTGGTGCTGCGGTGTTGGAAGAGGTTTGTGCGCATGTGCGAACTTCCAGGATTAGGAGGTATGCGCCCCTGAAGCTTGATGCACTTGCACGCACTTCTGGGATTAGCATGTGTGCGTCCCCGGGGCTTGATGCACGCACTTCTGGAATTAGCATGTGTGTGTCCCCAAGGCTTGATGCACATGCGCACATCTCTTAAAGTGATACCTGTGCACGGACCCTAAAGCCCTACTGATCGAAGGGGAGGAGGCTGTCCTTGGATCCTTATGATGCTTAAGGGTAACTGACTGCTCCACCACCAGGTCCTAAGACAGCCCCTTTCAGCCTATATAAATCCCTGAGACATATTCCATTGTGCTAAGTTGTTCCTGTGCCCGTGAGAGAGTGGTTATTCTATTCTCTTTCCTTCTGCCAGAGCTATTTTGCTAATTTTCTCGTTGGTCATTGTCATGCCAAAGCATGAGTTGGCATTGATATAATGTGTTATGTTTGTTATAATAGAGTGTATTGTAGGCTTTGATCCACCACCAGGCCTAAGCCATAAAGTGTAACTAGCTGATAGCCATCACCAGAGCTGGACTTCGTGAGCTGGGGTCGTAAAATGTAGTGGAGCATGTACTCTGACATTGGGTGAATCAGAGGACAACCAGAAAATATGAAATATGGGGAACACGTGTATATATTGTGTGAGGGTCCAGTATATATATATATATATTCAGATTGTCAAGGTGGTATTCTTTAATTTGGTACCAAACATGGTCAGCGGAATGTGTTACTGTCACGAGAACCAAGAATGAGTACTTTCCAAACAGTTAAAACATCCATGTTTGGTGTCTAAATACTCCTAAAAATATAAGGAATGTGATCCTTACTAAATTATGGTGTTATACAGTGCATGACATGTATTGGTAAGCTTATTGTGTTTGTAGGTAACAATCCACACTAGTGCCCTGGACAGGTATGATGGAGTGGGCCATAAACTGTCAGGCCGAGCCCCTCTGATCCACCCAGGGGGGCTGGTCTCTTAGAAAATCACCAGGGATCTATATAATCAGAATGTTTGATTGTACAAAGGGAGATTTCTTTTTTAACAACTGTATGGAGAACTTTACCATCTGAATCTCCCACAAGGATTATATATATTGGTAATTATATGTAAGGATTTCTTGTGTTTTCTCCTATTTTATTTTATGGACTGTTTTGCACTTGTACTTTGTATTTCTGTATTTTTGTACAAGCACTGTGAAGCCTTTTTTCGGATTAAATGTTTACTTAATCAGCTCTTGTCTTTGTTCTCTAATATGAACTCACACTTCTGAGGATAGCTCAGGTAGAACACGTTACCAGAGGGTTAATTATATATGTGTCTGATCATTAAAGTAAGGTTGTGATACTATATTGTACTGTGTTTGGGGTAACCGAAGACGCCCGGATATAAAGTCTTGGTGGTGGCAGCAAATTGTGTACTAGGGCAATAGTGTAGGAGGTATTGCAGGGGTTAATTTAGTGGTTGCTGGGACTAGCAACAGGTAACCAGGGATCTGGTGTCATTAACCCTTTCACTCCCACACTCTTTCCACTGTCTCAGCCGGGCCAATAGCCCGTGTTCGTGACAAACTGGTTGGCAGCGTCGGGATATATTTAGAGATTTTTAGTGCTTGCTGGATTTTACCTGTAAAGGTCTTAGCACTAAAAGAAATTGCATATATTTTTTGTGTAATTTCCAAAGACCGAGCTCAGTGCTGATTTTAAAGACATACAAAGTGCAAAACAGTTCTCCCCTTCCCATCTCTTGTTTTTCTTTCTCTATCCCATTTGTGATATGGAGGCCTATCGCAAACAACCCAAAGAGGCCCTGGAATTGATGTGCCAAGCAAGGGATTTACCAACTTTTGGCAAAAACAAGGAACAACTTATTGCTGACCTTGTGGAGGCTGACAGCCATGTTTTCCCGCCAGAGACTAACACTGAAAGGGTTACTGAGCTCCCTACTTCCGCAGGAGCTCTACTTACTGGAATGCCTAGTGGTTGTACCCCTCAAAGTGTTATGGACATTTGCTCAACGGATTTATTCCGACAACTGATGGCTTCAAATCCTCAGGAGGCCCTGCAAGTGATGATCCAACAGCAGACGGCTGCACAAGAAAGATTGGCAGCTAGAGAAGCTGCAGAAAGAGAATCTGCAGAAAGGTTGGCAGAAAGAGAATCTGCAGAAAGGTTGGCAGAAAGAGAATCTGCAGAAAGGTTGGCAGAAAGAGAATCTGCAGAAAGGTTGGCAGAAAGAGAAAGAGAATCTGCAGAAAGGATGGCAGAAAGAGAAAGAGAATCTGCAGAAAGAGAGGCGCAAAGGAGACATGAGCTGGAAATGGCCAAGCTGCAGTCCATTGTTCAGTCCTCAGTGAGCAGCAATGCATCAGATTCCAGCATACGTAGGCTCCGCAAGGATGATTTTCCCTCCCTGGAAGAGGGGACTGATTTGGATGTATTCCTACAAAGTTTTGAAAAGGTATGCAGGCAGCACCAACTACCTTCAGACCAGTGGGGGAGATATTTAACTCCACAACTGAAAGGAAAAGCCTTGGATGTGTTTGTGTCCCTTCCCCCAGAGACTGATAATGATTATGAGGCAATCAAATCGGCCTTGCAAAAAACTTTTAACCTTACTCCTGAGGCTTACAGGAAAAAGTTTAGGAGCATGCAGCAGAGTGTGTCATCCAGCTGCATTCTATATGTTTCCCAATTGGAAACCACGTACAAGCAATGGGTTACTGGAGTACAAGCTACTACCTATGAAGCTGTTAATGACTTAATGGTCCTGGAGCAGTTCTTACAGACACGGAGTCCTAATATACGAGAGTGGATTTTAGAACGAAAGCCGAAAAATGCTAAGGATGCTGCCGAACTTGCAGACGACTATGCTGACATCCATGCACCCGCATCCAGGCGTGGAGCTGCGCCGACTGGCACATCAACCTGGACAGGGGGTTCAGTACCGACCACCAGATCTGCAGTGAGAACACCACTGGCTGCCAATGTAGCAGGGGCTATGTCGAGTGAGTCACAGGCCCGCCGTTGTTTTAGATGCAACCAGATTGGGCATCTGAGCATGACTTGCCCTACTAGGAGTGCACCCCTACCTGCTTGTGGAGGTGGGAGCACCCTGGGAGGGGCACCATCAGTTTTGCTTGTGGATGGATCTGTGGAAAAACAAGAGGATAACCTGCAGAGTGTGACTGTGGGTGACCGGGTGACCCTGGGACTGAGAGATTCTGGAGCTTCATTCACCTTGGTGCGCCCTGAAGTAGTTAATATTGAGGACATAATCCCTGGGAGAACTATGTCCATCAAAGGAATTGGAGGTGTGCGCCCTGCTGTGCCCCTGGCACGTGTGTACCTTGATTGGGGTGCAGGAAAAGGTTTGCGGGAGGTGGGGGTTTCTGAGGATATCCCTGTTAATGTTCTGTTGGGGAATGATTTGGGCCGGATGCTCTGTCACTACGCTCCAGAGGACACTGTTTGCGAGCTGGAAGGGCTGACCGACAGTCCTGCTCCAACTGAGGTACTGTGTGAAACTTTTGGGGACATTGGGGAATGTGATCACTGGGAGGGAGAGCAGGGGATTGATAAATGTTTACCTATAACTGAAGCACTGATGCCTTGCAAAGGTGAAATGGGGGGTGTTGTAAAACAGGCTTACAATGAAATTAAAATGTCAGAACATAGTAGAGATGCACTAGGGAGAGGTTTTGGTGTGCCCCTGATAACAAATAAGGAGGAGGGAATGGGAGTAAGTGGTGGTCTGCCGGTGTCAAAATCCAATGAGACTGTGATGTCTGAGAGTAAGGGGGAGGATGAAAACAAGGGATGTTTACCACTGGTAGCAGTTGTAACCCGCCAGCAGTGTGCCAAGGCTGCAGCTGTAGCAAATGAGGAGGATAGTGAGAGGAGGGTTGAGCTGTCTGACCCACAGGCAGAGAAACAGGTAGATCTCATCCCCGAGGGAGATGTACTCCCTGGTGCAGCAAGTTGGGGGGAGGGCAATTGGAACTTCCTGGAAGCTCTCCGCAGTGACCCCTCTCTGGAAGGGCTGAGAGACAGCGCTGAACAGCCAGGTGCTGACACAGATAGGCACCGGGTATATTGGGATAACAATATCTTATACTGGGAGTCCCTGCCCAATGACAAGCAGGGACACACAGAGGGAGAAAGGCAAATAGTTGTTCCTAGGCAATTCAGGAATGAGCTGCTGAGGATAGCCCATGAAACCCCCTTGGCAGGACATCTAGGGGTTGCTAAAACAAAATCTAGATTGGCTCACAATTTTTATTGGCCTGGTATGGGTACTGCAGTTGCAAATTATTGCCGGTCCTGTAATGTCTGTCAAAGAGTGGGTAAATCTGGGGATGTTACCCGTGTTCCCTTAGTACCTTTGCCCATCATAACTGTACCTTTTGAACGAGTGGCAGTAGATCTTGTGGGGCCATTAGCTATACCCAGCAGCACAGGGAAACAATTTATTCTTACAGTTGTGGACTATGCAACCAGATACCCGGAAGCCATCGCCTTATCCTCTGTCAGGGCAGACAAGGTAGCGGACGCTCTGATAAATATATTTTGCAGGGTGGGTTTCCCTAAAGAAATGCTCACTGATCAAGGTACACAGTTTATGTCTAATCTGATGCAAAGTCTCTGTAAGAAGGTGAATGTACAGCATTTGATAGCAAGCCCATACCATCCCCAAACCAATGGTCTCTGCGAGAGGTTCAATGGGACCTTGAAGCAGATGCTCAAAACATTTGTAGCATCACAGGGCCGGGACTGGGAGAAGTATTTACCCCATTTGCTATTTGCTTACAGGGAGGTACCACAGGAGTCCACAGGTTTCTCACCCTTTGAATTGCTGTATGGTCGCAAAGTGAGGGGGCCCCTAGATTTAGTTAGGGAAGAATGGGAAGGGAAGCTACATACCCCAGAGACTTCTGTAGTGGAATATGTTCTGAAGTTTAGGGACAGGATGCAGACATTAACAGGGCTAGTACATGATAATCTCACTGCTGCACAGTCTAGACAGAAATATTGGTATGATCGCAATGCTAGGGACCGAGTCTATGAAGTTGGACAAAAGGTAATGGTCCTGAACCCCATTAGGCAGAATAAATTGCAGGCTGCCTGGGATGGTCCCTTCACCATTTTGCAGCGTTTAGAGCCCACCACCTATGTAGTAGCCCTTGATGAGAAAGGTGAGAGGCAGAGGCAGTACCATATTAACATGTTAAAGGAATATTATGATCCAGAGAATTTGATACTCAGTGTATGTAGTACCTCAGAGGAAGAACTAGGTAATGATCCTTTGCTGGACCTAGTACAGGAAGCTAAAGGCCAGGGATCCCTGCAAGATACAGAGATCAATCCACAGCTCTCCGCTGAACAGAACAGGCAGCTACATCAGGTGCTAGGCCACTTTAGTGACACATTTACCGGGAAGCCTGGACGCACCACAATAGCCACCCACCATGTAGATACTGGGGACCACCCACCACTAAGACAGGTAGCCTACCGGGTATCCCCAGAGGTAAGGGCCCACATCCAGAAGGAGATTGAAGACATGTTAGGGCTGGGGGTAATTAGGAAATCAAAGAGCCCCTGGGCTTCCCCTGTAGTACTGGTTCCCAAGAAAGATAAATCCACCAGGTTTTGTGTAGATTACAGAAGGTTAAATGCAGTGACCACATTTGATGCTTACCCCATGCCTAGGATAGATGAACTGCTTGATCAGCTAGCAGGTGCCCAGTATCTAACTATCATGGATTTGAGCCGAGGGTACTGGCAAATCCCTATGACCCCAGTAGCCCAGGAGCGGTCAGCATTTATCACTCCTTTTGGGTTGTATGAGTTCAGCGTGATGCCTTTTGGGATGAAAAATGCCCCGGCCACATTTCAGCGACTGGTTAATCAGTTGCTGGAGAGCCATGAGGAATATGCCGTGGCATACCTAGATGACATTGCCGTATTCAGCAAGACTTGGGAGGAGCACCTGGTTCATTTGGGCAATGTGGTGGAGCAAATAAGAGGGGCAGGGCTCACCATCAAACCAGAAAAGTGTCAGATAGGCATGACAGAGGTACAGTATCTGGGACACAAAGTAGGCGGGGGAACTATCCGTCCTGAACCCAGTAAGGTGGAGTCCATTATGGCCTGGCCAGTCCCGAAGACCAAGAAACAAGTCATGTCATTTTTGGGGACAGCAGGGTATCATCGCAGATTTGTCCAAGACTACAGTGAGACAGCCAAACCCCTCACAGACTTGACTAAGAAGAAAGTATCCAAGCAGATTACGTGGACTGAGGACTGTGAAAAAGCTTTCACTGCCCTAAAGACAGCCTTGTCTAGCTTTCCAGTCCTCCAAGCCCCTGATTTTAGTAGAAGGTTTGTGGTACAGACAGACGCTTCTAATTTTGGACTGGGAGCAGTGCTTAGCCAGGTTAACTCCAAAGGAGAAGAACATCCAATACTCTACCTTAGTAGGAAGCTGTTACAAAGGGAAGTGGCCTATGCAGTTATAGAGAAGGAGTGTCTAGCTGTGGTATGGGCTTTGCAGAAATTACAGCCATATCTGTATGGCCGAGACTTTACTGTTATAACTGATCACAACCCGCTGCATTGGCTGGACAGAGTGTCAGGTAACAATGGTAAGCTCCTTCGTTGGAGTCTTATCCTCCAACAGTATAATTTCACTGTTCAACACAAAAAAGGCAGTCTGCATGGGAATGCAGATGGTCTGTCTCGTCAGGGGGAAGTAGAGGGTTAATGGTTGACAGATTTATCAGCCTGTGGCTGAATCCCTCTGTCCACCATCTTAAGGGGGAGGTGTCATGCCAAAGCATGAGTTGGCATTGATATAATGTGTTATGTTTGTTATAATAGAGTGTATTGTAGGCTTTGATCCACCACCAGGCCTAAGCCATAAAGTGTAACTAGCTGATAGCCATCACCAGAGCTGGACTTCGTGAGCTGGGGTCGTAAAATGTAGTGGAGCATGTACTCTGACATTGGGTGAATCAGAGGACAACCAGAAAATATGAAATATGGGGAACACGTGTATATATTGTGTGAGGGTCCAGTATATATATATATATATTCAGATTGTCAAGGTGGTATTCTTTAATTTGGTACCAAACATGGTCAGCGGAATGTGTTACTGTCACGAGAACCAAGAATGAGTACTTTCCAAACAGTTAAAACATCCATGTTTGGTGTCTAAATACTCCTAAAAATATAAGGAATGTGATCCTTACTAAATTATGGTGTTATACAGTACATGACATGTATTGGTAAGCTTATTGTGTTTGTAGGTAACAATCCACACTAGTGCCCTGGACAGGTATGATGGAGTGGGCCATAAACTGTCAGGCCGAGCCCCTCTGATCCACCCAGGGGGGCTGGTCTCTTAGAAAATCACCAGGGATCTATATAATCAGAATGTTTGATTGTACAAAGGGAGATTTCTTTTTTAACAACTGTATGGAGAACTTTACCATCTGAATCTCCCACAAGGATTATATATATTGGTAATTATATGTAAGGATTTCTTGTGTTTTCTCCTATTTTATTTTATGGACTGTTTTGCACTTGTACTTTGTATTTCTGTATTTTTGTACAAGCACTGTGAAGCCTTTTTTCGGATTAAATGTTTACTTAATCAGCTCTTGTCTTTGTTCTCTAATATGAACTCACACTTCTGAGGATAGCTCAGGTAGAACACGTTACCAGAGGGTTAATTATATATGTGTCTGATCATTAAAGTAAGGTTGTGATACTATATTGTACTGTGTTTGGGGTAACCGAAGACGCCCGGATATAAAGTCTTGGTGGTGGCAGCAAATTGTGTACTAGGGCAATAGTGTAGGAGGTATTGCAGGGGTTAATTTAGTGGTTGCTGGGACTAGCAACAGGTAACCAGGGATCTGGTGTCATTAACCCTTTCACTCCCACACTCTTTCCACTGTCTCAGCCGGGCCAATAGCCCGTGTTCGTGACAAACTGGTTGGCAGCGTCGGGATATATTTAGAGATTTTTAGTGCTTGCTGGATTTTACCTGTAAAGGTCTTAGCACTAAAAGAAATTGCATATATTTTTTGTGTAATTTCCAAAGACCGAGCTCAGTGCTGATTTTAAAGACATACAAAGTGCAAAACAGTTCTCCCCTTCCCATCTCTTGTTTTTCTTTCTCTATCCCATTTGTGATATGGAGGCCTATCGCAAACAACCCAAAGAGGCCCTGGAATTGATGTGCCAAGCAAGGGATTTACCAACTTTTGGCAAAAACAAGGAACAACTTATTGCTGACCTTGTGGAGGCTGACAGCCATGTTTTCCCGCCAGAGACTAACACTGAAAGGGTTACTGAGCTCCCTACTTCCGCAGGAGCTCTACTTACTGGAATGCCTAGTGGTTGTACCCCTCAAAGTGTTATGGACATTTGCTCAACGGATTTATTCCGACAACTGATGGCTTCAAATCCTCAGGAGGCCCTGCAAGTGATGATCCAACAGCAGACGGCTGCACAAGAAAGATTGGCAGCTAGAGAAGCTGCAGAAAGAGAATCTGCAGAAAGGTTGGCAGAAAGAGAATCTGCAGAAAGGTTGGCAGAAAGAGAATCTGCAGAAAGGTTGGCAGAAAGAGAATCTGCAGAAAGGTTGGCAGAAAGAGAAAGAGAATCTGCAGAAAGGATGGCAGAAAGAGAAAGAGAATCTGCAGAAAGAGAGGCGCAAAGGAGACATGAGCTGGAAATGGCCAAGCTGCAGTCCATTGTTCAGTCCTCAGTGAGCAGCAATGCATCAGATTCCAGCATACGTAGGCTCCGCAAGGATGATTTTCCCTCCCTGGAAGAGGGGACTGATTTGGATGTATTCCTACAAAGTTTTGAAAAGGTATGCAGGCAGCACCAACTACCTTCAGACCAGTGGGGGAGATATTTAACTCCACAACTGAAAGGAAAAGCCTTGGATGTGTTTGTGTCCCTTCCCCCAGAGACTGATAATGATTATGAGGCAATCAAATCGGCCTTGCAAAAAACTTTTAACCTTACTCCTGAGGCTTACAGGAAAAAGTTTAGGAGCATGCAGCAGAGTGTGTCATCCAGCTGCATTCTATATGTTTCCCAATTGGAAACCACGTACAAGCAATGGGTTACTGGAGTACAAGCTACTACCTATGAAGCTGTTAATGACTTAATGGTCCTGGAGCAGTTCTTACAGACACGGAGTCCTAATATACGAGAGTGGATTTTAGAACGAAAGCCGAAAAATGCTAAGGATGCTGCCGAACTTGCAGACGACTATGCTGACATCCATGCACCCGCATCCAGGCGTGGAGCTGCGCCGACTGGCACATCAACCTGGACAGGGGGTTCAGTACCGACCACCAGATCTGCAGTGAGAACACCACTGGCTGCCAATGTAGCAGGGGCTATGTCGAGTGAGTCACAGGCCCGCCGTTGTTTTAGATGCAACCAGATTGGGCATCTGAGCATGACTTGCCCTACTAGGAGTGCACCCCTACCTGCTTGTGGAGGTGGGAGCACCCTGGGAGGGGCACCATCAGTTTTGCTTGTGGATGGATCTGTGGAAAAACAAGAGGATAACCTGCAGAGTGTGACTGTGGGTGACCGGGTGACCCTGGGACTGAGAGATTCTGGAGCTTCATTCACCTTGGTGCGCCCTGAAGTAGTTAATATTGAGGACATAATCCCTGGGAGAACTATGTCCATCAAAGGAATTGGAGGTGTGCGCCCTGCTGTGCCCCTGGCACGTGTGTACCTTGATTGGGGTGCAGGAAAAGGTTTGCGGGAGGTGGGGGTTTCTGAGGATATCCCTGTTAATGTTCTGTTGGGGAATGATTTGGGCCGGATGCTCTGTCACTACGCTCCAGAGGACACTGTTTGCGAGCTGGAAGGGCTGACCGACAGTCCTGCTCCAACTGAGGTACTGTGTGAAACTTTTGGGGACATTGGGGAATGTGATCACTGGGAGGGAGAGCAGGGGATTGATAAATGTTTACCTATAACTGAAGCACTGATGCCTTGCAAAGGTGAAATGGGGGGTGTTGTAAAACAGGCTTACAATGAAATTAAAATGTCAGAACATAGTAGAGATGCACTAGGGAGAGGTTTTGGTGTGCCCCTGATAACAAATAAGGAGGAGGGAATGGGAGTAAGTGGTGGTCTGCCGGTGTCAAAATCCAATGAGACTGTGATGTCTGAGAGTAAGGGGGAGGATGAAAACAAGGGATGTTTACCACTGGTAGCAGTTGTAACCCGCCAGCAGTGTGCCAAGGCTGCAGCTGTAGCAAATGAGGAGGATAGTGAGAGGAGGGTTGAGCTGTCTGACCCACAGGCAGAGAAACAGGTAGATCTCATCCCCGAGGGAGATGTACTCCCTGGTGCAGCAAGTTGGGGGGAGGGCAATTGGAACTTCCTGGAAGCTCTCCGCAGTGACCCCTCTCTGGAAGGGCTGAGAGACAGCGCTGAACAGCCAGGTGCTGACACAGATAGGCACCGGGTATATTGGGATAACAATATCTTATACTGGGAGTCCCTGCCCAATGACAAGCAGGGACACACAGAGGGAGAAAGGCAAATAGTTGTTCCTAGGCAATTCAGGAATGAGCTGCTGAGGATAGCCCATGAAACCCCCTTGGCAGGACATCTAGGGGTTGCTAAAACAAAATCTAGATTGGCTCACAATTTTTATTGGCCTGGTATGGGTACTGCAGTTGCAAATTATTGCCGGTCCTGTAATGTCTGTCAAAGAGTGGGTAAATCTGGGGATGTTACCCGTGTTCCCTTAGTACCTTTGCCCATCATAACTGTACCTTTTGAACGAGTGGCAGTAGATCTTGTGGGGCCATTAGCTATACCCAGCAGCACAGGGAAACAATTTATTCTTACAGTTGTGGACTATGCAACCAGATACCCGGAAGCCATCGCCTTATCCTCTGTCAGGGCAGACAAGGTAGCGGACGCTCTGATAAATATATTTTGCAGGGTGGGTTTCCCTAAAGAAATGCTCACTGATCAAGGTACACAGTTTATGTCTAATCTGATGCAAAGTCTCTGTAAGAAGGTGAATGTACAGCATTTGATAGCAAGCCCATACCATCCCCAAACCAATGGTCTCTGCGAGAGGTTCAATGGGACCTTGAAGCAGATGCTCAAAACATTTGTAGCATCACAGGGCCGGGACTGGGAGAAGTATTTACCCCATTTGCTATTTGCTTACAGGGAGGTACCACAGGAGTCCACAGGTTTCTCACCCTTTGAATTGCTGTATGGTCGCAAAGTGAGGGGGCCCCTAGATTTAGTTAGGGAAGAATGGGAAGGGAAGCTACATACCCCAGAGACTTCTGTAGTGGAATATGTTCTGAAGTTTAGGGACAGGATGCAGACATTAACAGGGCTAGTACATGATAATCTCACTGCTGCACAGTCTAGACAGAAATATTGGTATGATCGCAATGCTAGGGACCGAGTCTATGAAGTTGGACAAAAGGTAATGGTCCTGAACCCCATTAGGCAGAATAAATTGCAGGCTGCCTGGGATGGTCCCTTCACCATTTTGCAGCGTTTAGAGCCCACCACCTATGTAGTAGCCCTTGATGAGAAAGGTGAGAGGCAGAGGCAGTACCATATTAACATGTTAAAGGAATATTATGATCCAGAGAATTTGATACTCAGTGTATGTAGTACCTCAGAGGAAGAACTAGGTAATGATCCTTTGCTGGACCTAGTACAGGAAGCTAAAGGCCAGGGATCCCTGCAAGATACAGAGATCAATCCACAGCTCTCCGCTGAACAGAACAGGCAGCTACATCAGGTGCTAGGCCACTTTAGTGACACATTTACCGGGAAGCCTGGACGCACCACAATAGCCACCCACCATGTAGATACTGGGGACCACCCACCACTAAGACAGGTAGCCTACCGGGTATCCCCAGAGGTAAGGGCCCACATCCAGAAGGAGATTGAAGACATGTTAGGGCTGGGGGTAATTAGGAAATCAAAGAGCCCCTGGGCTTCCCCTGTAGTACTGGTTCCCAAGAAAGATAAATCCACCAGGTTTTGTGTAGATTACAGAAGGTTAAATGCAGTGACCACATTTGATGCTTACCCCATGCCTAGGATAGATGAACTGCTTGATCAGCTAGCAGGTGCCCAGTATCTAACTATCATGGATTTGAGCCGAGGGTACTGGCAAATCCCTATGACCCCAGTAGCCCAGGAGCGGTCAGCATTTATCACTCCTTTTGGGTTGTATGAGTTCAGCGTGATGCCTTTTGGGATGAAAAATGCCCCGGCCACATTTCAGCGACTGGTTAATCAGTTGCTGGAGAGCCATGAGGAATATGCCGTGGCATACCTAGATGACATTGCCGTATTCAGCAAGACTTGGGAGGAGCACCTGGTTCATTTGGGCAATGTGGTGGAGCAAATAAGAGGGGCAGGGCTCACCATCAAACCAGAAAAGTGTCAGATAGGCATGACAGAGGTACAGTATCTGGGACACAAAGTAGGCGGGGGAACTATCCGTCCTGAACCCAGTAAGGTGGAGTCCATTATGGCCTGGCCAGTCCCGAAGACCAAGAAACAAGTCATGTCATTTTTGGGGACAGCAGGGTATCATCGCAGATTTGTCCAAGACTACAGTGAGACAGCCAAACCCCTCACAGACTTGACTAAGAAGAAAGTATCCAAGCAGATTACGTGGACTGAGGACTGTGAAAAAGCTTTCACTGCCCTAAAGACAGCCTTGTCTAGCTTTCCAGTCCTCCAAGCCCCTGATTTTAGTAGAAGGTTTGTGGTACAGACAGACGCTTCTAATTTTGGACTGGGAGCAGTGCTTAGCCAGGTTAACTCCAAAGGAGAAGAACATCCAATACTCTACCTTAGTAGGAAGCTGTTACAAAGGGAAGTGGCCTATGCAGTTATAGAGAAGGAGTGTCTAGCTGTGGTATGGGCTTTGCAGAAATTACAGCCATATCTGTATGGCCGAGACTTTACTGTTATAACTGATCACAACCCGCTGCATTGGCTGGACAGAGTGTCAGGTAACAATGGTAAGCTCCTTCGTTGGAGTCTTATCCTCCAACAGTATAATTTCACTGTTCAACACAAAAAAGGCAGTCTGCATGGGAATGCAGATGGTCTGTCTCGTCAGGGGGAAGTAGAGGGTTAATGGTTGACAGATTTATCAGCCTGTGGCTGAATCCCTCTGTCCACCATCTTAAGGGGGAGGTGTCATGCCAAAGCATGAGTTGGCATTGATATAATGTGTTATGTTTGTTATAATAGAGTGTATTGTAGGCTTTGATCCACCACCAGGCCTAAGCCATAAAGTGTAACTAGCTGATAGCCATCACCAGAGCTGGACTTCGTGAGCTGGGGTCGTAAAATGTAGTGGAGCATGTACTCTGACATTGGGTGAATCAGAGGACAACCAGAAAATATGAAATATGGGGAACACGTGTATATATTGTGTGAGGGTCCAGTATATATATATATATATTCAGATTGTCAAGGTGGTATTCTTTAATTTGGTACCAAACATGGTCAGCGGAATGTGTTACTGTCACGAGAACCAAGAATGAGTACTTTCCAAACAGTTAAAACATCCATGTTTGGTGTCTAAATACTCCTAAAAATATAAGGAATGTGATCCTTACTAAATTATGGTGTTATACAGTACATGACATGTATTGGTAAGCTTATTGTGTTTGTAGGTAACAATCCACACTAGTGCCCTGGACAGGTATGATGGAGTGGGCCATAAACTGTCAGGCCGAGCCCCTCTGATCCACCCAGGGGGGCTGGTCTCTTAGAAAATCACCAGGGATCTATATAATCAGAATGTTTGATTGTACAAAGGGAGATTTCTTTTTTAACAACTGTATGGAGAACTTTACCATCTGAATCTCCCACAAGGATTATATATATTGGTAATTATATGTAAGGATTTCTTGTGTTTTCTCCTATTTTATTTTATGGACTGTTTTGCACTTGTACTTTGTATTTCTGTATTTTTGTACAAGCACTGTGAAGCCTTTTTTCGGATTAAATGTTTACTTAATCAGCTCTTGTCTTTGTTCTCTAATATGAACTCACACTTCTGAGGATAGCTCAGGTAGAACACGTTACCAGAGGGTTAATTATATATGTGTCTGATCATTAAAGTAAGGTTGTGATACTATATTGTACTGTGTTTGGGGTAACCGAAGACGCCCGGATATAAAGTCTTGGTGGTGGCAGCAAATTGTGTACTAGGGCAATAGTGTAGGAGGTATTGCAGGGGTTAATTTAGTGGTTGCTGGGACTAGCAACAGGTAACCAGGGATCTGGTGTCATTAACCCTTTCACTCCCACACTCTTTCCACTGTCTCAGCCGGGCCAATAGCCCGTGTTCGTGACAGTCATGCGTTCCAGTTTTGTATCCTGGTTCTTGCTGTTTTCTTTTAGTTCCTAGCACTTTTTGTTGATTGCACTCCGGTGCTATCACCCATCGCCAGGTTGACCTGTATACCTCTCAGGGCATCGAGGGCCGTGGGTGTCTTACAAGGGTGTGCCTCATCCTGCTGACAGGCTCCGCTCCAAATGCCATACCAGCCAGTGGCCATTTGAGGTACGACACACTGGTGGTTAGAGCGTCCTATTTCCCAGCATTCACCTGATCCCACTCCTCCTCATTGGTTGCTCTTTACTGCATCATTTTAATTGTTGTAGCATGTTTTATAACAGGAAATAAGAGGATATTTGGTTTAGGTACATCGAAAAGTTGAAAAATATTGTGAAAAATATCTAAACATATCTTATATCAGCTGAACTATTTTAAGCAATGTTAACATATATTAATTTTGATTGATGTCATTTTTTATGGCAGGTCCACTAAAAGTTAACATAGAAACATAGAAACATAGAATGTGTCGGCAGATAAGAACCATTCGGTCCATCTAGTCTGCCCAATTTTTTTTGAGTACTTTTATTAGTCCCCCTTTCCCGGTCTTATAGCTAGGATAGCCTTGTGTCTATCCCACGCATGCTTAAAATCCTTGACTGTGTTTACCTCTACCACTTCTGCTGGCAGGCTATTCCATACATCCACAACCCTCTCAGTAAAGTAATACTTCCTGATATTACTTTTAAATCGTTGCCCCTCTAATTTAAGACTATGTCCTCTAGTTAAATGACAAATTTTCCATGTTGAAAATGATTAAATTAAAATGATAAAAATATGAAGACCAATATGTAATGGTGTAAATTACACTTGTACATTGGATAGATACAATACTTTTTATTAAGCTGTTTTGAGTAATGCTGCCAGCATTATATTGTACAGTGGAAAACTGACTGTTATTACATAACATTAGCTGCTAGTGGAATCAGCCTTGATAGGAAATAGTTCAGCTAAAACTTTCCCATTACTTGATTAATTCAATGTTAAACTTCCCCCACTGCCTTCTTTACTTACAGGATGTGGAATTCATGATATGTAATTGTATAAGACATTATAATGAGATGCAAAACTGTTAATCAAGAAGTAAGCAACATGCATATATGAGACTTCATTCACAGACACATTTGGAAAATTTAATCAAGAACAAGTTGTCTAATTTGTGGTTAACTATGTAGTGAAACTCGCGTCAAGCACTTAGATGCAAATAAAGTGCATATATTTTCCACTGAATGACTCCTTACATTTGGAGAGCTGACTTCACCAGCGTTTCATACCACACTCCAATGACAATACTGAATGCTAGAAGCAGGATGTTAATGGAATTACAAATTCATTTGTTAGACTGGTAAAATTTAACCATAAGAGCAGTGTCGGACTGGGAGCAAAAACCAGCCCTGGAAATATTTGTGTCATTATACCGGCCCCATAGCATAATGTCATTATTTTCTTGTTCTAAAAAGGGAAAAATCTGCATTTGAAGAGTGTATTATTTATAGATAAAACTCATATATATATGCCCCCAGTATGTACACAAGGCCACAAATTGCCCTGTTCAGGGGGTATATATCAGGGCAGTGTAATGAAATGTACCTTTCTGTACTTACTGGTGGATATATTGACTTACCCAGCCCCCAGATTGCACTCACAGGACTTGCACCAGCAGCTGTGACTTACCCCAGCATCAAAATGGCACCCAGGACTTATCCCTACCACCCATATTGCACTCAAAGGACTTACCCCCAGCATTCAGACTGCACTCACAGGACTTGCACCAGCATCCAGGGCTTTCCCCAGCAGTCAGATTGCACTCACATGACTTGCCCAGCACCCAGGATTTGCCCCAGCATGCAGATTGCAATCACATGACTTGCTCCCAGAACACAGATTGTGCTGGGAGAAGTTGCACCAGCACCCAGATTGCACTGACGGGACTTACCTAGCATACAACTGGCACTAACAGGACGTGCTCCAGCACCCAGGACTTACCCCAGCAAGCAGATTGCTCTCATAGGACTTGTCCCAGCACTTACCCCAGCATGTAGGTTGCACTCATAGGTCATGCCCCAACACCCAGAACTTACCCCAGCACTCAGATTGCACACACACAGGACTTGCCCCAGCACCAAGATTGCACTCACAGGGCTTGTCCCAGCACCCAGGATTTACCCCACCATACATTTTGCACACACATGACTTCCACCATAACCCAGGACTTACTCCAGGCACCCCACGACTTACTCCAGCACCAAGATTGGACTCACAGGACTTGCCCCAACACCAAGGACTTATCCCAGCATGCAGATTGCACTCACAGGAATTGGCCCAGCACCCAGGACTTACCCCAACAGGCAGATTGCACTGACAGAACTTGCCTCAACACCCATGACTTAACACATGGCTTAAATTGCTGTCACAGGACTTGCCCAGGCACCCAGGAAATACCTGAGCACCTACATTGGACTCATAGGACTTGCCCCAACATCCAGGACTTATCCCAGCATGCATATTTCAGTCTAGACTTGCGCCAGCACCCAGAACTTACCCCAACAGGCAGGGGCGGCTCTCTAATTAGGCAAGTTAGGCGGTCGCCTAAGGCCTCGCTGCTGCCTAACTCACCTAATTCCCTTCGAGGTGACAAGGGAACTAAACGCTGCCTGCGTGTTGTGTGTAGCAGGCATCAATAAGCCCCCTGTCACACTAACGTCAGTGCCATTTGCGTCGGCATTTTTTGGGGTGGCATGCCGCCTTCACTGTGATTCAGGTTGTTTTTTTTTGTGCTCTTCGCGTGTGGTCCTGCACTACTCATGGATTACATGCAATTAACTTTATGAAGAGGACCACACCACTCCACCCCCACAGCCAGAGACTCTCTGAAAATCGCGACTCTCTACTTCTCCCTGCAGGTGCCCTGACAGGTAACTAAGCAGGGAGGGGGAGTGACATGATGAGTCCTGATGCTCGTTATGCGGGTCTTCTACTACTGGTAATAACAAACAAACATTTGCTGGTGTGTCTGTGAGTGTGTGATGGCTGAGTGGCTGAGGGTAAGAATGAGTAACTGGCTGAGTGTGTCTGTGAGTGCTTGCATAGTGTGAGTGAGTGTGCGCTGGCTAAGTGTGTCTGTGAGTTAGTGTGTGCCTTTGAGTGTGTGCTGGCTGAGTGTGCCTGTGAGTGAGTGTGTGCTGGCTGAGTGCGTCTGTGAGTGTGTGCTGGCTGAGTGCATCTGTGAGTGTGTGTCAGGTGGATGAGTGCATCTGCAAGTGTGTGTGAGCTGGCTGAGCGTGTCTGTGAGTATGTGTGTGAGCTGGGTGTGTATGACCCTGTTTGTGATTGAGTGTGACTGTGTGTGATGTTGGGCACAATAATGGCACTGATGAGCTGTTTGGGGACAGGTATGAACCTGCCAAGCTATTTTGGCCCAAAGATGGCAGTGGCATGTTTAAGGACAATGATAGTGGTGATTAGCTATTTAAGGGCACTGATGGGAGTGATAAGCTGTCTGGGCACAAATATGGCACCTATAACATCAGATAAGTTGTTAAAGGACAGAGGTGGCACTGATAATTTGTTTGGGTACAAGATGCACTGTGAAGATGTTTGGGATCAAAGAGGGCACTGGCAAGATTTTTGGGGACAGAGATGGAACAAGGCCAAGTCCTTGTGGGTACAATATGGGCGCTGTGGCAAATCCCTGAGGATGCAATAAAAGTTCACTGGTAAGTCCTGTGGTACATTACTGGACTATTGCAATAATAATTTGCAAGTCCTGTGGGTGCTGCAATGAGGTGCTTTCGTGTGTGTGTATCTGATCATCATATGAATGTGTCAATATGTTCTAGTGTATCTGATCAGATGTCTCCTAAATGTGAACACTAACACATATACACACTCATATGCTTACCAGATACACACACTAGCGCATACATACACACAAATATGCTGATCAGATTCACATACACACAAATATGCTGATCAGGTACACACACAAGCACACGCATAAGCTGATCAGATACACATACACACTCATATGTTGATCAGATACACACAATAGCACACACATAGTGTGTGTCTGATCAGCATATTAGTGTGTTTGTGTGTATCTGATCACTATTTGACCAAGCACTTTTATTTATAGATATGTGTAGAATAATTATGAGACAAATAAAATTCAAATGTTGGAATTTAAGACTGGTCTTAAAATATGCTATTTATACATTTGTATTATAGCGTGCATATCTTTTTTTATTTTTGAGTTTTGCCTAAGGCCTCACAAAGTCTAGAACTGCCTCTGCCAACACCCAGGACTTACCACAGGGCTTATATATTATATATCACAGGACTTTCCCAAACACCCAGGACTTACCACTGGTGCACGCTGGAGACAAAAGTGACAGATATGACTTTATGTCACAATAGTGCGGCCCTTCTGCTTCCTAAAAAGTTCAGCACTTGCTGTGGCTGAAGTTGTTAAAGTCGCCACTGACGCACTTGTTAAAGTGGACTCTGCCGTGGCCCAACTTGTTAAAGCAACCTCATCTCAAAGCGACTCCAGGGTAGGCGGGTATCCCGGTAGGACAGTCTGACCCTGCATAAGAGTGCCAGAAAAGCACTTAAAAAATGCATGCGATTAGTGTTTTTATAAAATATGATTGACAATAGTACTAAAATACAAAATTATGTAAAACAATAAAAATATATATTACTTTATTCTAATAATTAATAAAAATTTAAATTTCCTCCTAGCTCATTGACCAAGACTTTGTCGAAGCCTATGAGCTGTACAATAAATTTACATGTCTTTCTCTAATACTTATCATGCTACTTTTATTAGTAAACAAAAAAGGTTACGTTTTATTCTTGACCAACAGTTATTTCTATGGCTTCCTTATAGGTAAACATAAAGGGTTATTTATAACATTCAATTTTCGGACAAAGTTATGAAACCTAAATGGTTGGCCGTCACCTTTCAAACCATTGGAATATTCTTGCTGATTTTACCACTTTTAGAACTTTTTCCCAGAACTGACATAATTATTTTCTGTCTCCCTTTAAGGAAAACATAGAAATAGCTATGGGTCAAAAATAAAACATAATCCCTTCAACACTTTAGGACTTGCATGTATGTCCTATAGTCAAACAACACCTCATGTATCATATCTTCAAGAACCTCAAACATTTATTTTATTAAACGGACAACTCAATGCATATCTATAGCAAACAATTTGATTACCAGGGATGTCACGTAAAATATGATTCTGCAGAACATTTAAAGTCATTGGTTTATAGAATGACGGTTGAGCTTTGCAAAATAAATTACCGTATTTGCTCAATTATAAGACAAGGTTTTTTTCAGAGCAAATGCTCTGAAAAATCCCCCTCGTCTTATAATCGAGGTCTCTTATAATCTGACCTCAAATTGAGGTCAGATTATAAGACATGAATCCAGGTCCCCAGCAGAGCTGCAGGGGACCTGGATCCCCCTCTCTAGCAGCAGGGGATGTCTGCGCAACGAGCGCAGACTCCCCTGCTTCCGCCCGGCACGACCGCCGGGGCTTCTGTGAAGAAGCCGGGTACTTCCGCTTTCGTCACAGAAGTCCCGGCGAGCGTGCCGGGCGGCAGCAGGGGAGGTCTGCGCTCATCGCGTAGACTTCCTCTGCTGCCCCACTAGCCACCAGGGTAAATCGGGCAGCTGGGGGATGTCTGCACGATACGTGCAGATATCCTCCATGCTGCCCGACACGGCAGACTATTATGACGGACAGCTGTCCGTCATAATAGACTGCCGTGTCGGGCAGCATGGAGGATATCTGCACGTATCGTGCAGACATCCCCCGGCTGCCCCCACTAGCCACCAGGGATCAAGGTAAAGGGGAGGGAGGGAGGGGGTTAAGAAGAGACAGAGACATGGGGGCAAGGGAGGGAGGGGGTTAAGAAGAGACAGAGACATGGGGGCAAGGGAGGGAGGGGGTTAAGAAGAGACAGAGACATGGGGGCAAGGGAGGGAGGGGGTTAAGAAGAGACAGAGACATGGGGGCAAGGGAGGGAGGGGGTTAAGAAGAGACAGAGACATGGGGGCAAGGGAAAGAGAAAGGCAGCATTGGCACATAAAAGGAAATAAAAACAAGAAATGCATTCTTTGATATCATCATTTTTTATTAAAAAAGCAATTTACATGTGAATATATACAAGTTTAACTTTTTTCCTATAGGGTAGTCTTATATTCAGGCTTTTAGTTTTTTTCCTAAAGGAATATCCAAAGTTTGGGGGGTCGTCTTATAATCAGGGTCGTCTTATAATCGAGCAAATACGGTACAATTTTATTCTGATTTAATTTGAGAATAGCATCCACTCTACATAATGATTGGTAAACATAGAAGGTGTTGCACAAGTTTATTTCTACATTTAATTGTACTTACATTTTTTTATATATAGAAATGATATACTCTAGTTATTGAACAGGTTTAGTCATCTGTATTATTTCCTGTCAACTATATCCAGCCATGCATAAAAGCTCATCCCTTTTAAAATATAAAATGCATTTACAATGTACTTATCTTCAAAAGCTCTCTCTGGTTCTTGGTGCTGAGAGCTCGAACTGTAAATCTAATGGAAAGTGCTAAATTTGATCTTTGTCTGAGCAATTCAACATTTATGTATTTATTCATTTTCAGGGGGTATCATGTGGAGGCTGCAGTTGCTAAATAGAAAAAAGAAACGCACTATACACAACAAACAGGGGAAGGTTGGCAATTTTTGACCCAGGGGTAAAACTATTTAGTAGCTGATGATCCAACTTTATAAGCCCACCCATCAGCAGAGAAGGTAACAAAATGACAGATTTATTTAAGAATAAGGCAACGAGATTGCTATACAGACAAAACAATTGGATAGATAAATATAAAGTGCTACAGTGGTGCAACTCTAGCCCATTGAGTCAGGCTAGAGAGCAGCCTGTGGGGCTTTGTAATAATCAGATCAACGTATCAGAAATATTTATGACAAAATAAACTTCAGCTATCCAAAGAACTTGATAAGTATTTATGGATGATGGATTGCCCACCACTCCAGGTGATCTCTTAAAGCAGTCTAAATGGTAGGTTGTCTATATCGCCCCTTTTGGAAAGAAGTATGAATTGGAATCATTACAGCTCTTCAAAAATGTTTCCTTTAAAAAGCTGAAGGCAGCATTTTAAATCAAAAGGAAGAGAATAAGGTACAATGTGAAGTTAGCAGCTAGAAGACTGTGGGGGAGATACAGGGCTGCCATCAGTGGCGGATGGGCGATACAGCCGTCCTCCACCCGGCGGGCCATTTAAAAAAAAATAATAATAAAAACGTAGGCAAACAGGGCAGATGGTCAGAGTCCATTCATTCCTGGGGGCCCAAAACAGTTGCCCCCGCTGCAAGTGTGACCGTCTCACACGGAGATAATGCAAAGTTACCTACACACCTACAGTCAAATAGTTATTGGTGAAGGCCAGAGGAGGAGGGCCCATATTTTTCAGAAGCAGTTTTCAAGAGATCTCCCTGTTAGTGAATAGACTGAAATCAGTTATGTCCATATCTGTAAATTTTGGTGGCACAATTGCCTGAAGATCCTATCCCACTGCTATTTCCTCTGGGGAATAATGGCTAGTCCTTGGTCATAGGAAGTACGACCGGAAAGTCGGAAGACCGGAAGTATTACTTTACTGAGAGGGTAGTGGATGTATGGAATAGCCTGCCAGCAGAAGTGGTAGAGGTAAACACAGTCAAGGATTTTAAGCATGCGTGGGATAGACACAAGGCTATCCTAGCTATAAGACCAGGAACGGGGGACTAATAAAAGTACTCAAAAAAAATTTGGCAGACTAGATGGACCGAATGGTTCTTATCTGCCGACACATTCTATGTTTCTATGTAAAGGAAGAGGATGGGACATTGCAGAAAGTTGGTGAGGATGAAAGGGGTGGAGATAGCAAAACGTAGAGGCAGAAACAGGTAGAGAGTGGGTAGTGCTACATTGGGCTTCCATAGTCTGAAGAAGATAGGTTTGGCCTGACAAGTACCTATCAAATTAGGAGCCCTGGGTCTAACACCTTTGACCTTGCTGAAGAAAACCAGAGCATTGCCTATGCCTGCAACATTGTTATCAACCAACCACAATGCATGATTGATTGTAAGTGATGCACATTTTGGAATATAGAAGCTAACAGTTATCTCTAAAATAAATGTTGGCTAGAATTCTAAACACAATTACCATAGTTTTAATTGAGCGTTACTGCTAGCAGAACTAGTATAAAAAAATGAATTTAATGTATTACCCCTACATAGTAGCACAGCATTTTAAAACATTTTGTATATAAATGTGTCAAATTAATATTTATAATAGACACCCAGTAATGGAACGTGATATTATCTTTAACTATTAAAAGTGTGATACAGACTCAATTTTATCTACTCAAAGAGAATCATTACTAATCTGTGTCAATGAATAGAGCTTACATAGAACCATTAGAAATTGCTATAATTATTAGTAATTGATTTCGTTAAGTGACTAAATAACAATAAAAATACCTTTAGCATGATTGAGCGAGTGGGGAGGACAAGGGCTGCCTGAGTTCAAAGAGTAACGATTTCATGGAAACTGTATTGAAAATAGAGTATTGAATGTTGATTTTCTATAGATAGTAGATCCAGAACTCCCTCCAGAAACAGGGCTGGTGGTGATGAGGCTCAGGCTGCTAGATAGTCTTCATGTTCTATTTCTGACTAATTCATATCACAGTCATCTCTCATGCATCCATTAAAATAATTGTGTGCTGTCCTTTCCATCTAGGAACCATTTAACATTGCACATGATTTACCTTAAGGATTTTAATGGACTCAGGCACACATCAAACAATATCCACATGCAGCTAGTAGGGGTGCAAACAAATGCATTAATAGAAGTTTAAAAAAATATGTTTGTGTGTTGCCTCCTCATCTGACCTGGACCTATGATGCTGTGGTCTGGTAGTCAGCATCAGGTGTGCTTTCCGGTTATCTAGGTAAACGCCAGCCTCTCCACGGGGACCCACTTTTACCAAGTGATGGGCTGAAAGTGAAAGGATTGGAAGGTTTAAGAAAAAGTGACACAAAAGGAATAGCAGAAACAGACAATATTGAAAATATTCCAGTGATTGCATCCAACTGTTAGTGCACTAAAGAGTTTGTCATGGAGCACCCAGATACCTGCCTGTCATATAATTGCTAAAGCAAAACAATTTTTAACTGTGTATGGCACGTCAAATGTGTAATATATAGTTATGAAACAAAACTTAGAAGTAAACTAAGTTGTCAGAATGGTAGACTACTAATCCTCCAGCTATATTCTGACACAGATAGTGAATATTTTTTCTTTGGGTGCTGTTTGACCTAGAAATGGTTCTATATTGTTAAATATTATAAGTTAGTGTATGTGCACTCCAGATCAATCCTTGTTTGCACTAAAGGTGTGCCTATTGTGTGCTGCTTCCCTCAAGAATAATAGAGAAAAGGTATAAATGTGGCACTCAGTAGTGCATTCATATAAGATCTTTATAATACATGATTAAATTGATACAGCAGAGCACTAGAAAGAAAGCTATATGTGACAAATTACCCACTATCATGAAGAAGTGTCAGTTACCAGATGTTTTTGAGGGAGAGTCCCAAGAATTCTTCTTGTCTAGGGCTCCTGTGGTAACGAGCCTTGAACAGCTTATGAGAAATACCTACAATATGTGATATGTTTTCCATCTCACTGACTTAGTAAATACTCATCACTTGTCTCTTTGTATATGTGTCACAATATATATTTTTTGCAAAACTAATGGTTAAACCAAGTGTAAAGATTCAGTGTATTTGATTCATTTCAGCACCGCTGGTACCTATGATAAGAAATGCTAACAATGGTGCACAGTATGAGTAACACGCATGTCGTTGTGAATTATTTGTAATAAAGATTGTTACCTTGTAACACTAACTTTACAATTTTCCACTACTTAAGACTTGCATGAGTGAAGGGGATTAGATAAAGATAAAAGCAGAGTCATACTCATGTCAGATAGATTATTTGCCCTTTTTTCTGTTTTGTTGCAGTCAACATTTCCAAACCTTTCTTCTCTTTCTTGCTAAAGGGGAAATCCCATGCCAAAGAGAAAAATCTATGTTGTGACCTCGGGGGTGTATTAATGAGAATGGATCCAGTTGCTGCTGGCAAGAACTCTTGCTTTTTCCCCCAAGATCGTTTTCACATGATTTTGACAAACAGACTGTGCACTAAAATGTTTAGTGCCGGAGGGATAGCACCATTTCTTGAAAAGCCATGTTCTTCTGTTCAGTCCTCAGGCACTCCAAGTTCTAAATCACAGTTTAATATTCAGTTCTTTTCAGAGTTCCATGAGCTTGATGTAGGAATATTTCTTTGTTTGGTGCAAACTGACTGACAGACAGACTGGCACAAAGCCTTAACAGAACTGCCTCAACTTAAATTCAGAACTTCAAAAAAGTTTTAAGAGGAAGTAATGTCAAAATATTAAAATTCTTAATACATTGACTCTCTTTTGCTGACCTTATTTTTTTCATTTTCTTTCTATTTTCTTTTGTTCAGAAGATACTGATATAGTAGGTTAGTAGAGTTGAGCGGACACCTGGATGTTCGGATTTGGCCGAACTTCGAAAAAATGTCCAGGTCCGTGCTCGAACTTGACCCAGAACTTGACCCCGAACCCGAACCCTATTGAAGTCAATGGGGACACGAACTTTTGGCCACTAAAATGCCTCTAAAAAAGTAATGGAAAGGGCTATAGGGCTGCAAAATGAAGTAAAATGTGGGTAAGAGTAAGACAAGTGCCCTGCAAACAAATATGGATAGGGAAGCGGCGCTGGAGGAGGAGGAGGTAGCCAGAATTTTTAAAAGTGCGCTGTAAGCACAGTATTTGACGGATCTATTTGACTCTCAGATATGATGTGCAGGATGCAAATGTAATATTTAACACCAACAAATTGCAGTATTTAAAAATGCCTAGATGTTGCCCACTGAGCTAACAGAACAGGATTAAAGTCATGTGCCTGGCACACATGCAGTTGCACGTGCACTGCACTCTCTGTGGCACTGGGCTCAGGGCAGTGTACAAATATGTAGTATAGCACCCACTAAAATAATCACTGTAATTTGAATAATCACTGTAGGATTATGCCCCTCAATATGCCAGGATTATGCCCCTCAATATGCCAGTATTATGCCTCTCAATGTGCCAGGACTTAGCCACCCAAAATGCCAGGATTATTATGCCACTCAATATGCCAGGATTTCCCCACACAATATGCCAGGATTATGCCCCTCAATATGCCAGGATTATGCCTCTCAATATCCCAGGATTTAGCCACCCTCTTCCTCCCCCTTCCCCCTTACTTACCTCCTCGCTGCTGCTCTGTCTCCAGGTGCTGCAGGTCCATGGCTGTGAGGGAAGCGTTGTGCGTTCCCGTCCAGCCAATGCGCATTCAAAAAAGTTTGTTTTAAAAAAACGCTTCCCTCACAGCCACGGACCTGCACCGGGAGACAGAGCAGCAGTGAGAAGTAAGTAAGGGGGAGGATTTTTTTTTTCATGGGTCCGGCGCCCCCTGCTAAGTTGCGCCCTAGGCGGCTGCCTAGGTCGCCATACAGGTGGCGCCGGCCCTGCCGAACCCCGAACTCCAACACAAACATACAGTGGAATGTCCGTGTTCGGGTCCGGGGTCCAAAAAACGTAATGTTCAGTACGAACCCGAATAGTGCGGTTCGGGTTCGCTCAACACTAGTTAGAAATCAAGTTCTCTTACATTTATTTTTCTCCAGTGTCTGATTTAGGAGTTGACTGACCAATAGGAGTAAAAGAAAAGGCTTATCTGTATGACTGACAGTTTCATAATCCAATAAGGGAGTGAGTGACAGACCACACCTCCTTTTGAAGGAAACAGGAGGCAAATATTCTACTCTTTGGTTTTTACCCTACATAATCTTCTAAAAGAATATAATAGAAAGATCATTCTAAAAATGAGTTAATCAGTAAAACAGTGCCAGTTTAAAAAAGAAAGAGTTTTTAATAACTTTACATTTCTAACTCTTTAAATATATTGTGTATAAGTTATAGAAATTGCCTAGGATTACTTTTGGACATGGGAGAGTTGTCATTAATTTATCCTCATTTCTGCAGTGCCTTAATTTTGAATGGTGGTAGAATGCTGCTCAGAATACCAACAAACCAATCCGAATACAATTGATATGTCATCCAATGTTTTCTTCCTGTTCCTCTTTGCAAATAACAGATAACATTGTGGTTGGTGATATGTTTTTATGACATAAAAACTGCTAAGTGTAATTTTGTTGCTTTTTTACAAAAAAAAATTGCATCAAAAATTGTTGCCAGTAAACACCAGTTTCAGGACGATTATGATAATAATTATTGAGAAAATAACAGGCTTTTACCTGTATGTAAAATGAACCTATAATTAAATAAGTTGTAATCATATTTATTTTTAAATTAATTATAGTCTGTAGCATAAGAGTGTAGTTTTCTGTTTAATATTGATGCCAGATTGCATAAAACTCTGTTGACCATATTTGACGAACTAGGATATTTATTATAAGCTTCCATGTGCTTTTCACATTTAAGCAGTATAATTATCAACATTTTTGAAAATAGTAATTTCAATATCCCTTGTTACGAATCCATTAGCAAAGAAAATATTAAATAGATTGTTAAACAGGAAATACAAGATAAGTCAAAAATATACATGACTGAAGCGGATTAATGCTGGAAGATGATCACACAGACAATGCTTGTCTGGGATGTGGTTATTTGAGGAAGTGCTTTCTTTGATTTGTGTTTGCATGCTTTTTATTCCTGGGCAAATCTTCTAGCTGGAATATCTGGAAGTCAAACACATTTAAACTGACAGCACCAGTACCATAACAACACTCTATAACTGTTATAAGTGGATCACCTCTATAAGCTTAACTTGACAATATATGTTAATCCTCATGTCCAGAAAATTGCAAAGGTTCCATTCCAACCTTTACCTAGACTTGTATCCATGATTGTTTGAGAGATTTTTAGTATTTAAATACCCAGGTGGATTCTATTGCTCCCCCTCATTTCCCTTTGTCTGCCTTCCCCTAATCTCCTCATGTATAGCTTTCTTCCATCTCCTCTTTTGTCTCTCCCCCATTCTTCCAATTCTTTCTCTCTCTACCTCCATTACCCCATCTCTCCAGATCTCCCTCTCTCCCCCATACATGTTGTCTGATCCCCCGCAATCTTCTCCTATATGCCCTTCTCCCATCCACCCTTGTCTGTCTCTCTTACTCCATCCCCTTTTTATATGTTGTCATGCCAAAGCATGAGTTGGCATTGATATAATGTGTTATGTTTGTTATAATAGAGTGTATTGTAGGCTTTGATCCACCACCAGGCCTAAGCCATAAAGTGTAACTAGCTGATAGCCATCACCAGAGCTGGACTTTGTGAGCTGGGGTCGTAAAATGTAGTGGAGCATGTACTCTGACATTGGGTGAATCAGAGGACAACCAGAAAATATGAAATATGGGGAACACGTGTATATATTGTGTGAGGGTCCAGTATATATATATATATATTCAGATTGTCAAGGTGGTATTCTTTAATTTGGTACCAAACATGGTCAGCGGAATGTGTTACTGTCACGAGAACCAAGAATGAGTACTTTCCAAACAGTTAAAACATCCATGTTTGGTGTCTAAATACTCCTAAAAATATAAGGAATGTGATCCTTACTAAATTATGGTGTTATACAGTACATGACATGTATTGGTAAGCTTATTGTGTTTGTAGGTAACTATCCACACTAGTGCCCTGGACAGGTATGATGGAGTGGGCCATAAACTGTCAGGCCAAGCCCCTCTGATCCACCCAGGGGGGCTGGTCTCTTAGAAAATCACCAGGGATCTGGTGTCATTAACCCTTTCACTCCCACACTCTTTCCACTGTCTCAGCCGGGCCAATAGCCCGTGTTCGTGACAAACTGGTTGGCAGCGTCGGGATATATTTAGAGATTTTTAGTGCTTGCTGGATTTTACCTGTAAAGGTCTTAGCACTAAAAGAAATTGCATATATTTTTTGTGTAATTTCCAAAGACCGAGCTCAGTGCTGATTTTAAAGACATACAAAGTGCAAAACAGTTCTCCCCTTCCCATCTCTTGTTTTTCTTTCTCTATCCCATTTGTGATATGGAGGCCTATCGCAAACAACCCAAAGAGGCCCTGGAATTGATGTGCCAAGCAAGGGATTTACCAACTTTTGGCAAAAACAAGGAACAACTTATTGCTGACCTTGTGGAGGCTGACAGCCATGTTTTCCCGCCAGAGACTAACACTGAAAGGGTTACTGAGCTCCCTACTTCCGCAGGAGCTCTACTTACTGGAATGCCTAGTGGTTGTACCCCTCAAAGTGTTATGGACATTTGCTCAACGGATTTATTCCGACAACTGATGGCTTCAAATCCTCAGGAGGCCCTGCAAGTGATGATCCAACAGCAGACGGCTGCACAAGAAAGATTGGCAGCTAGAGAAGCTGCAGAAAGAGAATCTGCAGAAAGGTTGGCAGAAAGAGAATCTGCAGAAAGGATGGCAGAAAGAGAGGCGCAAAGGAGACATGAGCTGGAAATGGCCAAGCTGCAGTCCATTGTTCAGTCCTCAGTGAGCAGCAATGCATCAGATTCCAGCATACGTAGGCTCCGCAAGGATGATTTTCCCTCCCTGGAAGAGGGGACTGATTTGGATGTATTCCTACAAAGTTTTGAAAAGGTATGCAGGCAGCACCAACTACCCTCAGACCAGTGGGGGAGATATTTAACTCCACAACTGAAAGGAAAAGCCTTGGATGTATTTGTGTCCCTTCCCCCAGAGATTGATAATGATTATGAGGCAATCAAATCGGCCTTGCAAAAAACTTTTAACCTTACTCCTGAGGCTTACAGGAAAAAGTTTAGGAGCATGCAGCAGAGTGTGTCATCCAGCTGCATTCTATATGTTTCCCAATTGGAAACCACGTACAAGCAATGGGTTACTGGAGTACAAGCTACTACCTATGAAGCTGTTAATGACTTAATGGTCCTGGAGCAGTTCTTACAGACACGGAGTCCTAATATACGAGAGTGGATTTTAGATCGAAAGCCGAAAAATGCTAAGGATGCTGCCGAACTTGCAGACGACTATGCTGACATCCATGCACCCGCATCCAGGCGTGGAGCTGTGCTGACTGGCACATCAACCTGGACAGGAGGTTCAGTACCGACCACAAGACTACAGTGAGACAGCCAAACCCCTCACAGACTTGACTAAGAAGAAAGTATCCAAGCAGATTACGTGGACTGAGGACTGTGAAAAAGCTTTCACTGCCCTAAAGACAGCCTTGTCTAGCTTTCCAGTCCTCCAAGCCCCTGATTTTAGTAGAAGGTTTGTGGTACAGACAGACGCTTCTAATTTTGGACTGGGAGCAGTGCTTAGCCAGGTTAACTCCAAAGGAGAAGAACATCCAATACTCTACCTTAGTAGGAAGCTGTTACAAAGGGAAGTGGCCTATGCAGTTATAGAGAAGGAGTGTCTAGCTGTGGTATGGGCTTTGCAGAAATTACAGCCATATCTGTATGGCCGAGACTTTACTGTTATAACTGATCACAACCCGCTGCATTGGCTGGACAGAGTGTCAGGTAACAATGGTAAGCTCCTTCGTTGGAGTCTTATCCTCCAACAGTATAATTTCACTGTTCAACACAAAAAAGGCAGTCTGCATGGGAATGCAGATGGTCTGTCTCGTCAGGGGGAAGTAGAGGGTTAATGGTTGACAGATTTATCAGCCTGTGGCTGAATCCCTCTGTCCACCATCTTAAGGGGGAGGTGTCATGCCAAAGCATGAGTTGGCATTGATATAATGTGTTATGTTTGTTATAATAGAGTGTATTGTAGGCTTTGATCCACCACCAGGCCTAAGCCATAAAGTGTAACTAGCTGATAGCCATCACCAGAGCTGGACTTCGTGAGCTGGGGTCGTAAAATGTAGTGGAGCATGTACTCTGACATTGGGTGAATCAGAGGACAACCAGAAAATATGAAATATGGGGAACACGTGTATATATTGTGTGAGGGTCCAGTATATATATATATATATTCAGATTGTCAAGGTGGTATTCTTTAATTTGGTACCAAACATGGTCAGCGGAATGTGTTACTGTCACGAGAACCAAGAATGAGTACTTTCCAAACAGTTAAAACATCCATGTTTGGTGTCTAAATACTCCTAAAAATATAAGGAATGTGATCCTTACTAAATTATGGTGTTATACAGTACATGACATGTATTGGTAAGCTTATTGTGTTTGTAGGTAACTATCCACACTAGTGCCCTGGACAGGTATGATGGAGTGGGCCATAAACTGTCAGGCCAAGCCCCTCTGATCCACCCAGGGGGGCTGGTCTCTTAGAAAATCACCAGGGATCTGGTGTCATTAACCCTTTCACTCCCACACTCTTTCCACTGTCTCAGCCGGGCCAATAGCCCGTGTTCGTGACATATGTGTCAGGATCCTGGGCCCTCTCACCACTGCCCAGGGGTCACTTACCATCTCCCGGGTCCCATGCTTCTGTGGGTCCCACCGGGCGATTGCGCTGTCGCATAATAGGCTGCATCCCCGGTCTCGAGTTACACGCAAACCGCGAGTAACGCGTGCAGAGGGGGCGTGTCTCTGTACCTGACGGCGTCCTTGCCTTGGTGGATGCAGGAGAGGCGGGGAGGGGGCTGACACTTCCCCAAAGTGTCCCATAGAGACCTATGGAGAGGGGGAGGAGCTACCTGGGCTGAAGGGCGAGGCCTGTACTGACAGCCCTATTAAAACCCCTCACACACTTCCTTCTTTGCTTGAATATTGAGCTACTAAGTTTGGTTCATGCTGCCTAGTTCCTTACTCCCTCCAGAGATTACCTGATTCCGTGTTTGACCTTCTGATACCTGACCTCAGCTTGTTCCTGGACTTCTCTGACCTCTCCCATCCTGACCGGGATACCTGGGGAGGGGGTAAAAGTTTTTTGGGCCGAACTGTCGGTGGCATATTAATGGGCATACTAACAGTGGTATATTAATGGTCAGACTAATAGTGGCATGTTAATGAGAAGCTTAATAGTGGCATGTTAATAGGCATACTAATAGTGGCATATTAATGAGCAGACTAATAGCGGCATATTAATAAGCAGACTAATAGTGGCATATTAATGTGCATACTACTAATGTCATATTAATGAGAAGACTAATATTGACATATTAATGAGCAGAATAATAGAGGAATATTAATGGGCAGACTAATAGTGGCATATTAATGGACAGAGTAATAGCGGCGTATTAATGAAAAGACTTTTAGTGACATATCAATGGGCAAATTGGCTGTGAAATATTAATGGGCAAATTGGCTGTGGAATATTAATGGTCAGACTAACAGTGGCATATTTATCAGCAAACTAACAGTGGCATATTTATGGGCAAATTGGCTGTGGCATATTAATGGGCAAACAGTGGAATATTAATGGGCTTTTCCCCCTTATCACACTTACCTCTCTATGTCCCTTTATCACCCACTTGTCTCTCTCTCACCCATAACCTCCTGTCTGCCTCTCTCCATCATCCCCTCATCAGTCAACCTCCTCCACCCCCTTTTAATCTAAATGCACACAGCACAATCTAAAAATCTTGAATAATAGTTTTGCATTTTTTAAACCATTATACAGTTTGCACTCTTTTGTTTTGCCTTTTATTGGAACTTATATCTACCATCCACTGACAAATACAAGCTGAATGCTTCTTACATCTGGATTACCTTTTGTGGATAACACTGCTTTGAATGTAGCATTACTCCCTAACACTATGGTATCCAGATTTACAACAAAACATGAATCGATAATAATAGAGATATAATTTAAAGTCACTAGTTACAATTTGGCAAACCTGTAAATCACATTGTTGAAACTTTGCATGTGAGTATGTGGACTTCAAACACATAATTTCCATGTATTACGTAAACAGTTACATTTCTGTTACTATGGCATATATAGTTCAGTACAGCATACCATACTTTGTTCTTTTAATCACTTTATGACTGGTTGGCCAATGTTCCATATTGCAAAATGGAAAAACTTCAGAAATAGAGTCAGGTTAGAGATCAGCCCAGGGGAAAATTGCCTGTTTTCTCCCCTTGCACTCCCCTGCATGGTATGTACCATTGTCTGTATCCGCTGAATAGCAGGCAGCTCAGCACATATCTGTATTTGAATGTATTTCTTTACGCAGACTCACAGCCTAGGTTTCATTTCATGCATGTGAAAAATCTAGCTTTCCCTTTAAATCAAGATCTGCTGCTCTGATATTTTGAAAACCCAAGACCAAAAGGACTTTGCACATATAAGAAAACTTTGTGTTTCTGTGACATATTTTATTACACACATCATTATGTCATCCATCTGATTTTATGCCTTGTAATAATTTCCCAAACTGCTGTAACCTTTATTACAAAGGAATATCAATATTATAGAACCTTCTATATTCTCTGACTATTTTGTGAATGCTGCATGACAAATCTATTGGGCAATTTCAACTTGTTTATGTTATTGTAATAATAATAATGATAGTTATAATTACTATTATAAAAAAAAACACAAGTGTACACTTTACTCAAGCCATTGCATAACAATAATCTGTCACTTGTGTTATAAGTATATTCAGAATCCAACAATAGAACATTTGTCGACTGAATTAAGTTTCTTCAATTATTTTGAATCAGCCGAATCAACTGCTGGACTTATTACGTCCTTGGTGAGTTGTACAATTTAGGTAAACTTGACAAGGTTTCTTATTTACTCTTCTAGAGGTCACCTTGAGATTTGCAAGTAGGATGACTCTGTGGTCATGGAAGATGAGCACGGGACAAATCTCACAGTAGCAGGTATTTGAATGTATTTGTTAAATTCCTTTTTAATCAATTTTTTGCAAATATAGACAATGTTTGGGTGCTGTCAAGTAGCACTTCGGGTACTAACCCTAAAAAGGCTTGGGTTTAAAGCTCTGGAGTTTATGATTCCAATGAGCCTCTATTATAGTATATGTAGATTGGAACATGCTTTACAATAGGTCTGTGCCTCCACTCCATAGTGAATGAATGACATGTTTTCATGTCTGACTACACTAGAATAAGAAGACTTAACCAGAAGTGTACAACTGTAGTGTAGAACAGAATAATACAGGGACATGTCTCCCAAAATTGAAATTGTCTATGCTGCTTGATATGCAGTCCCAGCACCCACCCCCAAATCCCAAGGGATTTATTGTTGCCTCCAAATAAATGGCCTGGCCAGTGGATATCTGATGAGGGATTGCATTCAGTTGCACAAATATGAGTCCAGGCTTTGAGTATAGGATCTTAAGTCAATATTTTCCTCAGCTGATAAACCCATCTCTCTTCAGGTTTATACTCCTACTCAAAGGGACAGAGCCAAAATGACATGTTTTCATCTCTGACTACACGAGAATAAGAAGACTTAACCAGAAGTGTACAACTGTAGTGTAGAACAGAATAATACAGGGAGATGTCTCCCAACATGGAAATTGTCTATGCTGGTTGCAAAACAAACACATATATAAATCATATGCCACTGGGTTTTTATTTTTTATTTTTATTTGATTGAATGAATTGCAATAAAATTAGGGGTTTATCTCCTGGCTCCATTTTGTGAATATTTCCCATGATGCAACATCGTCCAAAATTTTCCAGGCAGTCTCACTTTACATCTGTGCCCAAAGCCTGCATGATGATGTCATAAGATACTCCCCTGCTCTAATACTGGCTACAGTCTATCATAGTGGGCAGGACTAGGTGGCTGTGTACCACATTTTTTTTACCTGCCTACAAAGAGAGGAGATTAACCTGATCAAACAGGATTATAACTTCGCCCCCTTGTGATGTAATAGTTACATTACCCTCCCATTCAGTGCAAGTCTATGATCAGAATTCTGACTTATAGACTGCGTTCTGTGTCCCCAGCCACAAAGAGAGAAATTTGTGTTGTAAAGTCACTAGGGGGTGGCACCCAAAAACACTATATTTCACTAAATTGCGGGCCCAGTCACACTTGTTTAGTTACATATTTTATTAAATACAGTCACATAACAAAATCTGAAATCAACAAAAAAAAATAAAAAAAATAAAACCTTTTCATTTTTTGGTGGGGGTGTTCCTTTAATGTCACAATGTAATCAAAGATAGGGGTTTATTAATGCAACATCCATTAAGAAAAAAAAGCATATATCCTGCCTAAATGGCTTTACCTGTTCCGCATGATCCCCTTGGCGATACCTAACAGCTGGCTCGCTTTAATACAATCAACATTTAACATATTTATCTGGAAAGGGAAAAGACCCCGAATGAGCTTGGAACGTCTTAGAAGAAAACCTAAACAAGGCGGGATTTCCCTTCCAGATATTTATGAGTTGCATAACGCTAGTCTCCTTTCTCATGCCCTGCTTACACAAAGAGGGAATGCCACCGCAGAGAAGTGGTACGGTGTTGAACAAGATCTTGTTGGTACGAGCAATTTAAATAATCTTTTTTGGAGTTTAAAAAATAAAACCAAACCCAAAATGGCCTATGGCAGTGTAGTATTGGAAAACCTTCTAGATAGCTGGACAAAGTTCAAAAGGGAATTCGGGTTGGGAGATAAGCTTGTAACTTGCCTCCCTCTAGAGACCCTGGCTTACAATAGTGAAGATTTGAGTTTGAGGAGCTGGACAGACTGTGGCATCCTTAAAATCGAGGACCTGATAAAAGATGGGGTAATTAGGTCATTTCCAAATATAACAGAAGCATATCCCTCTCTAAATAGAGAAGTATTTACATATTTACGTATAAAAGGATTCCTCCAAGCACATCTATATAGGGACCCGAGAATTATAGTTAACAAGCTAAAAAACATCCTAACAAAAGGAAAAACTAAAGGGCTGATCACTCTGTGTATGGACTTAAGGAGAACTAAAGAGGTGGAGCGTCCACCTACAGCTATAGAAAAGTGGAATAAAGTATTACATACGGATATTGATCCGGAAGAGTGGACACATGCTTTTCAGAAGGTGTATAAGAGAGTGAGCTGCTTGAACTTAGTTGAATTACAGTTTAAACTTATAAATTGGTGGTACTTAGTACCAATATACCTAAATAAAATGTACCCGGAACAACCTAAGGAATGTTGGAGATGTGAAGTTCACCCCGGCAATATGCCCCATATATGGTGGACGTGCGAACCAACACAGAAGTATTGGAAAATGGTTAGTAAGAAAATTACTGAGATAAGCGGGGTGAAGCTTCGTTTTAAACCTGAAGTTTTTCTACTTCATTTAACTTTCCCAAAAATGAAAAGCCAAGAGCTGGATCTCATTATACACCTTCTGTTAGCAGCTAAGCTATCCTTAACTAGGAAATGGAGATCCACCTCCTTACCGACATGGGACCAAATTAAAGCTCAGTTATTGTATCAGATGAAAATGAAAAAAAGTATTAAAAAATATCAGTCAAGCACCCCGGAAAAAAAAATTAAAACTGGGACAAGTGGATTCAGTTGGTCTCCCTATAGGCATTAGTGCGGACTCAGTGTGCGATTTTTGGTGGGCCTGGACCGGCACCCTTGGGGATTGTTCCTCTGAATAGTGTGTGAGGAAGGGTGACGCGGGGGAACACGAGTAGTAGTTCCCCTGCGTTACCTGGAGAGAATGTTTTTTGTTAGTGGGTGAGTGGGGAGAAATAATAAAGAGTAATGGAGAGGATATGGTAAGGCAGACTTACCGGGTCCTCAATGGCAACTTATAGATGAGAAAACGGTTTGAGGAGGAGGGAAAGAGAGGGATAGGTAAGGGGAGGAAAGAAACAGAGGAAGATTTGAATAAGAGGGGATACTATCCCACCTAACGTCTACCTGCCTATATACCCTCCATATACTATATTCTACTGATGGTCTCCACCCCCACCGGCAATGTTATAAGGTTAGCTTTATTGTATTTCATGTTTAGTGTATGTTGGAATGTATTGTTTGTCTTTTTTTATATGCAAAATAAAAGATTTATACAATTTAAGAAAACAAATACTGGAATGGTCCTTTAAACACCATCCAGTTAGTGTCAGTATGTGATGGATAATTCAGTACAATAAAGGCTACAGTGAGAATGACTTATAAGACTGATGACGGGGTAAGGTTGTAAAAGTGATATAATCAATAGGAACATTCTATTAATCCCAATGGTGATTGAGCCCCATGTATGAATGAATCTTTATAAATATATATAATACATATAATACATTATCAAACACAACTGCAATAAAGTGCTCTACTGTAATTTTGTCCTGCTAGACAATAGGATTCAAAACAGGATACTTTTATTTTGAAACAGTTTTTGCTAAGGGAATGAATGGAGCAAAATGCTGACACCAGCTCAAAACAACGCTGGGTATAATCACCTTTTGATGAATTGGCAGTATGTACAACAACAAGGAGCGTTCTGGATAGCTTTTATGGCTTCAGACTCCATTCCTATATTATTCTATTAAGTCTGTGTTTTATAGTGTAAGAGATCTCTTACACTATGATACTATCAAAATGCCACTCTCTATAGAAAATAAATATGTCCTATTATTATCTTGGTACAGCCCATCCCATTTCACCAGCAGCTGAACACAGCCGGATATGAGAATCATTTTTAAAAAAATTGATACACCTAGATGCCTTTGAATGAGTGTCTGCAGTAAAATTGGAAACCTGTCCAAACAAACACATGTCTAGAACCGTTTCCCAAAAAAAGTTTACCTCTAGCTATTGAACTGATTGATAAAGATTCCTCTTATCTCACCAGCATCAATTAAACATACCTGGATCTACTTTCATAGGAAAGACTCCACTTTAATAACCAAATGTTTCTGTTTGTCTCCTACCCTGATGTCTATTTTTATGACAATTCAGAAAATGTGATATAGAATTGAAGGGGAAAAAATCACTCCAGTAGGTGGTAAGAATGATGACATGGGGCCAATTGTTTTAAACCGTAAATACTGCAGGTTATATCCATTAATGTATGCATATATAGCAATAATAGTATAAAAAAAACACTATGTTTAAGAACCAACAAAAGGTTCAAAATGCGTAAGGGGTTTATGTTTACGTCATACCATTATTGCCATATGGATATTTATGGTTGAAGTGCCTGTTCCCGTGTCATTATTCTGATCACCTACCTACCGATTTTTTGGACCCGATATACTCTGGATAGTGTTCAGATAAGAATTTTCGATATCATTTCCTTCCTTCAGAATATGTGTTGGTGAATTAAACTGTTTAAAGAGACAGTTGTCTATTTTTATCTGTTTGCATTTTTTTTCAGGGGAGAGGACATTTATAGGAGTCTGAAAATGGAGAAATCACCATACTAACTGATGCAATAAATACTTGCCAAAATCACATAGGTGGAAACAAAAGAGGGGGCGTTGTGTGATGCCATGTGACATCACGCATAATTGCGGGTCCCGATGAGACTGAACTCCTGTCTAGCTGGCATAAGTAGAACCATATGTAGATATAAACTGTTTAGACAGGAATCTGCTTGTACACAGTGAAACTAGTTTTGCCACCCCTTCTACAAAAAATACTGGCCATGCTGTTCCCATCAAAGACTTAATATTGGCCTCAAGTAATTTTTTCACCAACCTAACAGTAAAAAAGAGTTTTATATGAATCATTAACATCATTATACACTGCTTATGTCACCAAAGATATAAAAACAAAATGCAAATTAAGCATTTAACACTGCTGTGGAATATTTACACCATGGTTTCACCAGGAAGTAGTGTTAATCTGATATGTACAGGGCAGAATCCTCCAGCTCAAGATATAGTCATGTAATTATCTTGACTCCTTTATTTATTAACTCACCTATACTAAAAGTAATTTCATGTTAAACATAATTGGGTTTAGTAAATCACTAACTTACTCATTAAACAGCCTTGCTAAATTATTGAGTGGTGTTCCACATGGAAAGACACACCGTAACTTAATGTTTACATTTCAGTAGCACATTGATGTATTTTGACAATGATTTTAAAAAAAAAAATCAGGTAGTGTTGCTATTTTGCTGTCTTCCACTTTGCTAAGGGAAGGGGGGGGGGGGGGGGGGGGTCCAGAGAAACGTGTATTTCAGACCAATTTTATTTCAATTTCTATTTCAGCACTGGTTTATTCAGCAATTATTCTTTTAAGCAATATAGGGAAATGTAAGCAATCCCCTTAACTGCTTCATGACAATGACTTTTTTGACACTTCTGCAATGTTTGTGTTTAGCTGTAATTCTCCTTTTTCTCGTTTACTTTCCCCACACAAATGATTTATTATTTTGTTTTGGGGGCATACGATGGGCTTTCTTTAGATACCTTTATTTTGATCATGTGATATAATTTACTATAAAAAATAATAAAATACAATGGAAAAAACACATCCATAAGAACTAATAAAAAAAACTCTGCTACATAGGTTCTAATATTTGTACTGCAATTTGGGAATACCAAATGTTTTTTAACCCCTTTTTGCAAGTTTTAAGGCAAGTAAAGGTAATTCATTGCTAAAAAAAAAAAAAAAAGTTACATTTTAGCCCTAACCCTAAATACCAACTTAAAAAAAGATTTTTTTTAAAAACTTTATAGGAAATCTGGGGGTCTGGTGTGTGTTTAGGGGACATGTGAATGCTACCCATACTGTAAGTAGTCCCCCGCTCCCCATGATTGCTGTCTGGAGGGGGCCTGCCAAGACATGGCTAGAGTGTCTCAGTACCAAGTCATGTTAGTTTTACCCTGATCGTTTTATGCTTTATGCTCAACTGGTCTCTCCACAAGAAACTTGTGGAGAGACTTGAGGTTGAGTCTCTTGAGGTTGAATAGAGGACCTCTTGGAGAAGATTACAGCCAAGTGAAGAGAGTTGAGTGGAAAGGTCAGTGGAAGCTGCTAATCTAATATTTGTTTTGTGTGTGTGTGTAGATTGTCTTGCATGAAAATACTCAGCTCCTGAGTTGGTGTTTAGCTTTGGCAAATGTTGAACGCTTTGCCAAAAAAAAGGATCCAAGATGAGATGGAGCCAAAAAGGGAAGGTCACGTGACAATGAGAGACATCACTCAATGTTGCATGACCCGGCAAGATTGAGCTCCAGCCTACCTGTTACAGGTATCATGTCCATTTATGTGGGTGAAAGATCATAACCTTATTTGTGAGATATGAACCCTGTAGATCTTCTTTTTTATTTTACACCCATTGAAGGTGATCACTGTGTAACCTGCTGTCTTATTTATGGGGACTTCACTGTAATTACCATTGGATTTTCAGTTATTTTCATATATTTTTATTCCCAAGTGAACTCTCAATAAGAGAAATAGGGAAAGCTACTATTGGGGAGCCACAAAGTGCACTAATTATCACTGTCAATGTTTTATATTTATTTACTTTATTTACGCTTCTTTTGTGATTTAGGTACAGGTTAAGGTGACCTGTTGCTGGTGCAGGGTTAAGCGTAAAGTGCCATTTAATTTTTAAGAAGAAGGCCTTGGTTAATGCAGATTAGGAGATTGAGCTCCCACGTTAGCAAAAATGTTTAGTTAAGACTCAATATTGGAGCACTTTTTCATTTGAGGATTGCTTTTTAATGTGGCTTTAAGAAAATCTATAGCTTACTTTGTATGAATGTGTGCTGATTCCCATGTGAACTAATTATTCTTTTGAAGTCAGAATGCAATAATGCAAATGTTCACTTTGTTGTTTTACCAGTCCTGTGTTTAATACTCAAGCATCTAAAATCTTTATTTTGTTACACTTGAAAAGTTTTATTATTATTAACCTTTATTTGAGAGTCTGCTCAATAAAGAGAGAATTGCAAGGAATTGATATGAGCATTTCAAACTTAAGGCCAAAGGTGGGTAGGTGGGTAAAATAACATTATAGTTTACTTTACTCTTTCCTTTATTTATAAATACACCCCCTTAGTTATATGATTGCCAAGGTACCCTTAGCTCTTACCAAGTAACATTGTTTCTCCATCACCCTATTGTCTCCTTATTGGCAACTTTCCTTAGATTCCACCTTTCATTCTATTGGCCTCTCTCCCATTCACTATAATTTTCTTTACCCTGGCTTGGCTTTTGTTTGTTCTCTCCACTTTATTTGAGAAAATGTATTTGCAAGTTACCTTGTAGTTGATAGGTTGGTGCATCACATTGCAATATGTGAGTTCATGAAACATAATGTTGAGGTAAGATGTTTGCATAGAAGATTAAACTAAGGAGAACATGTTGGTGGAACATGGAGCATTGGATTAATGTTTATGTGGCACAGTTGGGTGATATTCAAATATCAGTGGTTCTGTGTGAAAGAGGATTTAGTTTGAATGAGACTGGAATTTGTTTAGATTGAAAAAATACTTGTGTCCATTAGGTTCAACCCTTTTCCTATTCCATGTTTACCGCTGTTGATCCAAAAGAGGGGAAAAAAAATTCCCTTTTTAGCAATTTCGAATTCTACTTTCAGTGTGGAAAAAAAATCATTCTTCACTCCAAATGGCAATCAGAATTCTCCTTGGATCAACAAGCACTAAATAAATATTAATGCCTATACTAACATGCATAGCCCTCTCTGCTCCGGCTCATTAAAAAAGTATCCAGACCGCTTTTAAAGGCTCCTAACGTATTTGCTAGAAACACTTCTTCAGGCAGTGAATTCCATATCATAATTGTCCTTACTGTTAAAAAATCCCTTCTGCTGCGGTAGACCAAATCTCCTTTCTTCAAGTCTTAGCGGGTGACCTAAGATTTCCAAATAAGAAGATTTCCATATAACGCTTCTAATGTGGGCGTATGTATCGTTTGCCTCTTATAAAAAACTGTGGGACTTACATCCGGGAGGTATTGACTAACATGACTGGCATAGAATATCTTCATTAATTGTAAGAGAATAATACCCTGGAACTGAAAGCAAAGCATTGATACATCTGTTCAACGATACTAACCAGCCCATATGGATAATGTTTTTGAAACTCAAGATTAACTGAGGACTCAAGCAACATGGACTGCATGGGTGAACTGTATTTTACATAACGTGACTTTCAACCCGTTTACTGGGCAATGTGGACGAGATTATGTGAATTGTTGTACTTACGGAGTGTGTAAATGGTGGACATATGCTCCAATACCACAAGCAACATGATCTGCACTGTAAAGACCCATTTTCATGGCAGCGTGGATTTTATTCCATGAGGATGGATTAAATAAATGGGGGATATCTGCTATAGTACTAAACTGTAACACAGTCTGCACAGTTAATCGACTTGATCAGGAAGTTTGCCTCCCATTTCTGGCAGCGTGGATCAAATTATTGAAGACTTCAGTGGCTATTTGTACTGGCAATACAATCAACCTGGTTTGCATGGGTAGATAGATATCATCTGGAGGATTCCATTTTTGACCCTGTTTAGTTTTTTTGGCAGCGTGAATTGGAAGGACATTTAATACCTGGATTTTCAACATTTTGTCTATAAATGGGAGTCAGTGCTACTTAGTCCATACATAGTTCCACTTGTGACCCAAAACATAGGAGGACAATATTAAACCTGGATACTAATGAGGACGTTACCCTCAAGCCCATCACATGATTGGCAAGTAAGTACTATTGTTGAATTCTCATGGTTTTTCCTGATTTAGATGACCAGAACAAAATATGAACAATATTTAGAAGAGATGTCCTATATATCCATGTGATTATTTGTAGTTCCCTTTCTACATAATGCATTATTTTAGGATGTATTGTGGAAGAAGAGGGATCATAAAGTTTAAGAATCTCAATAATGATGGAAGACTAGTTAGGTTTTAACCCTAGGGTAAAAAAGTGGTCCATTGTTTGAACTTAATTGAATTATCCAAAATCATCCATAGATAGTATCTGATACCACATAAATTGCTAAAATGTATCCAGGCACCACACCAAACTGTTGGAGATGTGGAGCACAAAAGTTATCATTTATCCACATCTTGTGGGAGCGCTATAATACTTTTTGTGGGATATGAGGATATTTGTGCTCCACAAGATATTATATAAAGAAACAATAAACCGATCCCCATCCATAGCATTGCTGCACTTTGGATGGCCAAAACCGACTTATAGAAATTATCTTATGGTACATGTATGGCTCCAATAATATTGGTTGCCAGATAGGCTTGTAAGTCATACATCAGTAGTGGGGAAATTAATGGAAAGCATGTTAAAAGATAGTATTGTTGAACATGTAAAATCACTTGGATTGCAAGATCAGAAACAACATGTGATTACTTCAGGTCATGCCAAACCAATCTTATTGATTTGACCAGGGTAGTGCAGTAGACATTGCTTGTCTAGATTTCTGTAAAGTTTTAGACACTGTCCCACACATAAAGCCTATCAATAAACTGTAATATTTGAGTTTGGATTCTAATACTGTTAAATGGATTAGGCAGTGGCTGAGTGACAGACAACAGAGGGTTGTGGTCAATGGATAATATTTGGAGGAAGGATTTGTTCCCAGTGGGATACCTCAATACTTGGACCCATTCTCTTTAATAGTTTTACTAGTGATATTGCAGGTGGCCTTGATGGTAAGGTTTACAACAGGGTTTATGTTCCTGGAGGAATAAACCAAATGGCAAACAATTTACATAGACTAGAAAGATAATGTACTTTTATTAGGCAGAAATTGGGCAGACTAAGATAATACTTATATTTTGTTGTGGTCTAAGGAGCATATCTATGAATCTCCAGCATGTGCTTTGTCACTCTGCTCTGGCTCCCCAACACTGCTGACTGTCTTTCTACTCCCTTCTACTTCACTGACATTCTTCCTAACTGTTCACATTTTCATTCATATTCACAAATATTTTCCTCCCTCCCAGCCCTAAATGAATGACACACAGAAACATGACTACCGAAAGTCATTTTACCAGCTCAGTAATGCAGATTATAAAAAAAAATTCCACCCAAGTCAGTTATTCAGACAAAGTCTATGGGATATCTTTTGAAGGCCACTTATCATACAAGTACCATTGAAAAGTTGTATAAAACAGGGAAAAAGATTTTGGTTGGCTTACTGCTTCTTTAACAAAAGTTGCTTCCAGGACTACACATCCAAAGACACCAAAATAGTTGCAATGAAACATAGAAACATAGAATATATGGCAGATAAGAAACATTTGGCCCATCTAGTCTGCCCAATTTTCTAAATAATTTTATTGGTCCCCAGTTCCCTATCTTATAGTAGGGTTGCCACCTTTTCCTCCAAAAACCGGCCATGTGTGGGCGGATCTACAAGAGGGAGGGACCATGAGGGGTGGAGCCACAAAGGGGGCGGATTATCACTGAAATGATATATATTATTTGTATATCATGCCAGTGAGAAGCGTGTGTGTGTATTTATATATATATTTATATATCATATACACACACACAAGCTGTCTCTCACACTTGCAAACAAGCTTTCTCGCACACACACAGATGCTGTCTATCACACACACAGACAAGCTGTCTATCACACACAAAGACAAGCAGTTGCTCACACACAGATTGTCTCTCTTGTTCACACACAGACTTTTACTCACTCTCTCACAGACTGTCACTCTCACTCTCTCTCTCACAAACTCCCCCTACCTCTCCGACAATATCTCCCACCCGCCCCACCTACCCTCACAAGCATGTTATCCCGGTCTAATGTAATAAGAAGGGTGGTTGGGAGCAGTTGGTCAATATGCCAGTAATATTTTGCCACTCAATAAGTCAGTATTTTGACACTCAATAAGTCAATATTTTGCCACTCAGTAAGTCAGTATTTTGCCACTCACTATGCCAGTATTTAGCCATTCAATATGCCATTCTTTTGCCATGTAATATGCCAGTATTTTGCCCCTCAGTATGTCAGGATTTTGCCCCTAAATATGCCAGGACTTTGCCCCTCAATAGCCTTTAATAGCCATTTAATATGCCAGGATTTTTCCACTTAATATGCCAGGGTTATGCCAATTAATATGCCAGGATTTTGCCAATTAATCTGCCAGGATTTTGCCCTCCATATGCCAGGATTTTTCCAATTAATATGCCAGGATTTTGCCCCTCAATAGCGTTAAATAGCCATTTAATATGCCAGCATTTTTCCAATTAATGTGCCAGGGTTATGCCAATTAATATGCCAGGATTTTGCCCTCCATATGCCAGGATTTTGCCAATTAATATGCCAGGATGTTGCCCCTAAATATCGTTTAATAGCCATTTAATATGCCAGGATTTTTCCAATTAATATGCCAGGGTTATGCCAATTAATATGCCAGGATTTTGCCAGTTAATATGCCAGGGTTATGCCAATTATTATGCCAGGATTTTGCCAATAAATATGACAGGGTTATGCCAATTAATATGCCAGGGTTATGCCACTCAATATGCCAGGATTTTTCCAATTAATATGCCAGGGTTATGCCAATTAATATGCCAGCGTTATGCCACTCAATATGCCAGGGCTATGCCAATTAATATGCCAGGGTTATGCCACTCAATAGCGTTTAATAGCCATTTAATATGCCAGGATGTTTCCAATTAATATGCAGGGTTATGCCAATTAATATACCAGGATTTTGCCAATTAATATGCCAGGATTTTACCCTCCATATGCCAGCATTTTGCCAAATAATATGCCACGCTTATGCCAATTATTATGCCAGGATTTTGCCAGTAAATATGACAGGGTTATGCCAATTAATATGCCAGGGTTATGCCACTCAATATGCCAGTGTTATGCCACTTAAGATGCCAGGGCTATGCCAATGAATATGTCAGGGTTATGCCACTCAATATGCCAGGGTTATGCCAATTAATATGCCAGGGTTATGCCACTCAATATGCCAGGATTTTTCCAATTAATATGCAAGGATTTTTCCAATTAATATGCCAGGGTTAAGGCAATTAATATGCCAGTGTTATGCCACTCAATGTGCCAGGATTTTTCCAATTAATATGCAAGGATTTATCCAATTAATATGCCAGGGATATGCCAATTAATATGCCAGGGTTATGCCACTTAAGATGCCAGGGCTATGCCAATGAATATGTCAGGGTTATGCCACTCAATATGCCAGGGTTATGCCAATTAATATGCCAGGGTTATGCCACTCAATATGCCAGGATTTTTCCAATTAATATGCAAGGATTTTTACAATTAATATGCCAGGGTTAAGGCAATTAATATGCCAGTGTTATGCCACTCAATGTGCCAGGATTTTTCCAATTAATATGCAAGGATTTATCCAATTAATATGCCAGGGTTATGCCAATTAATATGCCAGGGTTATGCCACTCAATATTCCAGGGTTATGCCAGTTAATATGCCAGGGTCATGCCACTCAATATGCCAGGGTTATGCCAATTACTATGCCAAGGTTATGCCAATTAATATGCCAGGGTTATGCCACTCAATATTCCACGGTTATGTCAATTAATATGCCAGGGTTAGGCCACTCAATATTCCAGGGTTATGCCAATTAATATGCCAGGGTTATGCCCCTCAATATGCCAGGATTTAGCCACTCAATATGCTCGTTAAGCCACCCTCCTCCCCCCTTCCCTAGACCCCAGTACTTACCTCCTTGCTGCTGTCTCCCGGTGCAGGTCCGTGGTTGTGGGGAAGCGTTGTGTGCTCACCTCCAGCCACGCGGATCAATAAAGTTTGTTGAAAAAAAAAAGTTTAAACAAACTTTATTGATCCGCGCGGCTGGAGGGGGGCACACAACTCTTCCCTCACAGCCACGGACCTGCACCGGGAGACAGCAGCAAGGAGGCAAGTACTGGGGTTTGGGGAAGGAAAATACCGGGCTTTGCCGGGGCCGGTATGTCTAATGTACCGGCCCCGGCCCGAAGACCCTAAATACCGGCTGTGCCGGTAAATCATCGGCCGGGTGGCAACCCTATCTTATAGCTAGGATAGCCTTGTGCCTATCCCACACATGCTTAAAATCCTTGACTGTATTTACCTCTACCACTTCCGCTGGAAGGCTATTCCATACATCCACTACCCTCTCAGTAAAGAAATGTTTATCTCTGTGCGTGTTGTCAACTACATGCTCATCTGCTTCCTATGAGAGTGGATAAATTAGTGACATAACTGTACGTTTTTGATATTTTTGGTAACATTTCACCTTCTAAGTCATATATTTTATTATAGAAGCACAAGTGAAAAATGTAGTGCCCATAGTATGAGGATAAAATGCATTTGCCATTTTATCCAACAACTAGCGGTCTCCATGCCATGTGGTCCAGTCGCCAACTGTCACTCACTGCTAGTGCAATGACAGACCTATCGTTTTATATTCAATAAATAGATTGGATCATAACTACTGATTGTGAAAACCAGAGTCTCTCTATTAAATGAGAAAGAGTCATTGCTTATGCAGCTTTACCACAAGCTGACACTGCCAGCATGTGCCTCAGCAAGATCAACGCTGCCTGGTGATATGTCGGGGTGTGGGACTTGGAAGGTCGAGTGTCAGTTCCGCACATGTGTCACTCTACTTGACACAGTACGTTCTCAGACACCAGACACTAAGATCTCTATCTTGGCACAAAGTAGGACAATTGGGAAGTATGTAACTGAGAGACACTGGCATAACTAGAGGTTTGGCCACCTGGGTCGGTCCCTGAGTTTTCCTCTGTGTATTGTGAGGGGAGGTAAACTCAATACTCACACAAAACATGTTGGCAAAATGTTCCATGTCATCTGACAGAGGGGATCCTGCTGCAGCTTCCTACAGTTGGATCCTCAGAGCAGCTGTAGAGGCCTCCCTCAAAAAAGCCCCCCCCCCCCCAGCATCACTACTGAACAAAGATATACATTGGGATAACAACTAGAAAATAACTGCCACTTTATGCCCACTGTCTCCCAATAGCATTAATCACACATGCCAACTCTTTGCACATACCCTTTTAGAAACCTATGCAGTATGAATTAGCTTAAACTATATATTAGTTAATTTTAAAGAAATTATGTGTAACTTTAAATAAATGTCAAAGCAATTTGGAAATTATTTCATATAGATTTTAGGCAATGTGTGTTTTTTTCAGATTTGTTTAAAGGAACACTAAATATATTTCCCTTGTGCTTTTAATATAGTGAGAGGATAAAGTGGCATGTACTTTTGATAGTACACACCAGTTTATCCTCTGACCGGGAGCTGCCATGCTTCCATAGTAAGTCTGGTCGGTGACTGGCTCTCTCTGCTAGTGCTGAGAGAATCCCTTGCTTTTGCATGGGATCAGCAGGGGGGACCTTAAGCTAGCAGCGAGAGACCCCTGCATTCGGCAGACAGAGAGGGCAAGCTCCTGCTCTTATTGGCTCTGTGAGCTGACACTGCCATTGCGCACAGGGCCTTCTTTAATAGTGATTGGACCCTGGGCAAGCATTTGCCCCCTCCCCTGCATGCAATCCCGCCATCCATCGAAATGTTACCCCCCCCCCCCCACACACACACTCACACACAAAAAAACATAATAATAAGCACACACACAATTGGACTTGCAGTGAGTATTTTTATTGTATTGTATAAAATGTGTATATTACGTCTATAATTGCAGTGTATAAACTGTATATTTGGATACAAAATGTGTATATATGGCTGCAATATGTATACCATCTTACTATGCAACACTGCACTACAACTACTCATTACCTAAATGACAAAAATATACACAGATATTAGAGAACACTTACATATGTTCATATATGTTTCTAAATATCTATACACATCTCGCTCTCTCTCACTAGTTGCATTTATACTTATATGAACTTCTTAATATTATATTCAACTATTTTCATATGTAATAAAAATGTTATTGAAACATTTTGAATGCATTTCTTGGTTTTATTCCCTTTTTCTGCACCCACATTGCACCTAAAGGACTTAACACAGCCCCATAGAGTAGCCACAGCACTTGTCATGCACCTATATGGCACCCACAGCACTTGTCATGCACCTAAATTGCACCCACAGCACTTGTCATGCACCTAAATTGCACCCACAGCACGTCTTGCACTCATATTGAACCCACACAATTTTGTATGCTACAGTGTAACTTTGTTCCACTGAACTGCCCATGCAGAAAAAAGCCACATTGTCACTTTCACCCATAGTACATGTTATTTTTCCCCACAGAACATGTCACAGGCACTTTGTCATTGCATATATGCAACAGACAGTTTTCCTGTTAAAATATGACACCGTTTGTCCATTAAATATGCCACAGTCAATGTGCCCATCAATATGCCAGTATTATTTTGCCATTAATATGCCACATACATTCTTCCCATTAATATACCAGTATTATTGTGCCATTCAGATACCAGTAATATTGTACAATTAAGATGCCCCAGCCAATTTGCCCATTAATATACCAGTATTATTTTACCATTAAGATGCCATAATTGTTGTGCCATTCAGATGCCAGTAATATTGTGCCAGTCAGATGCCTGTAATATTGTGCCATTCAGAGCCTAGTAATATTGTGCCAGTCAGAGCCCAGTAATATTGTACCATTCAGATACCAGGAATATAGTGCCAGTCAGATGCCTGTAATATTGTGCCTTTCAGATGCCAGTATTATTGTGCCAGTCAGAGCCCAGTAATATTGTACCATTCAGAGCCCAGTAATATTGTGCCAGTCAGATGCCTGTAATATTGTGCCATTCAGAGCCCAGTAATATTGGGCCAGTCAGAGCCCAGGAATATTGTGCCAGTCAGAGCCCAGGAATATTATGCCAGTCAGAGCCCAGGAATATAGTGCCAGTCAGATGCCTGTAATGTTGTGCCAGTCAGAGCCCAGGAATACTGTGCCAGTCAGAGCCCAGTAATATTGTGCCATTCAGATACCAGTAATATTGTGCCAGTCAGAGCCCAGTAATATTGTGCCAGTCAGATGCCTGTAATATTGTGCCAGTCAGAGCCCAGGAATATTGTGCCAGTCAGAGTCCAGTAATATTGTGCCAGTCAGATACCAGGAATATTGTGCCAGTCAGAGTCCAGTAATATTGTACCATTCAGATACCAGGAATATTGTGCCAGTCAGATGCCTGTAATATTGTGCCTTTCAGATGCCAGTATTATTGTGCCAGTCAGAGCCCAGTAATATTGTGCCATTCAGAGCCCAGTAATATTGTACCATTCAGAGCCCAGTAATATTGTGCCAGTCAGATGCCTGTAATATTGTGCCATTCAGAGCCCAGTAATATTGGGCCAGTCAGAGCCCAGGAATATTGTGCCAGTCAGAGCCCAGGAATATTGTGCCAGTCAGAGCCCAGGAATATTGTGCCAGTCAGATGCCTGTAATGTTGTGCCAGTCAGAGCCCAGGAATACTGTGCCAGTCAGAGCCCAGTAATATTGTGCCATTCAGATACCAGTAATATTGTGCCAGTCAGAGCCCAGTAATATTGTGCCAGTCAGATGCCTGTAATATTGTGCCAGTCAGAGCCCAGGAATATTGTGCCAGTCAGAGTCCAGTAATATTGTGCCAGTCAGATACCAGGAATATTGTGCCAGTCAGAGCCCAGTAATATTGTGCCAGTCAGAGCCCAGTAATATTGTGCCAGTCAGATCCCAGGAATATTGTGCCAGTCAGATACCAGGAATATTGTGCCAGTCAGAGTCCAGGAATATTGTGCCAATCAGAGCCCAGTAATATTGTGCCAGTCAGATGCCTGTAATATTGTGCCAGAGTCCAGTAATATTGTGCCATGCAGAGCCCAGTAATATTGTGCCAGTCAGATACCAGGAATATTGTGCCAGTCAGAGCCCAGTAATATTGTGCCAGTCAGATACCAGGAATATTGTGCCAGTCAGATACCAGGAATATTGTGCCAGTCAGAGGCCAGGAATAGTGTGCCAGTCAGATACCAGGAATTGGGGTCACTTTTGACTCTGCTCTCTCCTTCGTTCCTCAAATTCAGTCCTTGGCCAAATCCTGTCGGCTGCACCTAAGGAACATTGCACGCATTTGCCCGTTCCTCAGCGAATAGACCGCCAAAATTCTAGTGCACTCGCTTGTGATCTCTCGCCTGGACTACTGTAACGGTCTTCTGACTGGACTACCTCGCTCGTCTGACTCCCCTACAGTCTATCCAAAACGCGGCTGCCAGACTCATCTTTCTTGAACGTCGGTCTGATTCGGCGGCTCCTCTCTGCAACGCCCTGCACTGGCTTCCCGTCTGCTCGAGGATAAAATTTTTAATTCTGTCTTTAACCTACAAAGCCCTCCACTCATCTGCTCCTACGTACATTTCCTCCCTTGTTAACCGTTACCTCCCTGCACTACCTTTGCGATCCTCAAAGGGGTTAACACTCTCTTCTAATCTCATCACCACTTCTCACTTGCGTCTCCAAGATTTCGCCCGAGCTGCCCCCTCTCTCTGGAACTCCCTTCCCCGGAGCATCCAGCTCTCTCCCTCCTTTTCAAACTTTAAAAAGTCCCTCAAAACTCATCTCTTTAGAGAGGCTTACTACCCAACCCACTAGTTACCAGTCACTCTGCCTCTAGCCGATCCCACCTAGCTGGAACACACACTCCCTCTTTGACTTATCCCACTTAGTGCCTCCCATCCTCTCTACTGTTACTACAACTTCAATCCTTCTGACCTCTTCAATCCCTTAATTGTCTCATGGACCCCATTCCCTCTAGATTGTAAGCTTACGAGCAGGGTTCTCTACCTCATGTACCAGTCTGTCTAACTTAGTATGTAGTTCCCTTCTATGTTCTGTACCAAGAGCTACGAGAATTGGTGGCGCTGTACAAATAAATGTTAATGTAATGTAATGTAATTAGTGAATATGTTTGTGTGTATTTGTGAGTGCACCACTGTTCACCATGTTGTTAAAATAAGTATTACTCATTGTCTTTCACATACACACAGTTGAAGACATATTAACTACCACCAGCTCAGTGATTAAGGTGTAGGGCACTCTCTTTTCTCTTTGCTGTTGGCTAAGCTAGCAAACATCAGGAAGGGTTACTCATTGTGCTGCGAAATGATAGGCGATGGTTTCCTCGATGTGCCTCATTGGTGTGGCTAGGTCTCCAAAACATCTGGAGCTAGAGTGCATGACAAATTTGATAGTAGTGGATTAAAGCTCACATACTTAGCTGGGCACTCGCAAGACTTGCCCCAACACCAACTTTTGCACTCACAGCACTTGCTCCAGCATGCACTTTTGCACTCACATGACTGACCCCTGCACCCACTATAAACATGTTTCCTTAAACAAGAGTGAACCTACAAATCAATACACGGTGGAGCCAGACAATTTGGGCAGCAAGTATAACATTGTGGGTTCAGTATGATCTATAGGAAGCATATTTGCACTCATAGGACTTGCCCCAGCACATCTCTTGTACCAGTCCAGAGCTGCTCCTAGCCATGTGACAGGCTGGATAATGCAGGCTGATGTGCATGGTCATGTGACGTTGTGCAAAGACATCATATGACCCAATGATCCCGCAATTGCTGGTGAAGCTTTTTTTCTTATTTAAGTGGCATGCTGATCACACTCAGAATTGCCAGGACTGTCCCGGGATAGTGAATTTACCCTAACAATCTCCATCTTGCTGGAAGTGTCCCAGCACACAGGTGAAAAAAAAAAACTGGACAGCAGTTTAGTGAGAGAGATCATTGGGCCCCCTGTAGCTCCAGGTCTAGTTCCCACTGTGACCCCGGTAATTAAGCACCTGCCTGGCTTTTTCTTATACCTAGGATAACCTTATACCTATCCCACTCATGCTTAAACACCTTCACTATGCTAACCTCTACCATTTTCACTGGAAGACTGCTCCATGCACCGACTACCCCCTCAGTAAAGTAATACTACCTAATATTACTTTTAAACATTTGACCCACTATTTTAATAAAGAAAAGCAATATCCCGGGGGACAAGCTGGCTCCACTCAGGAATAAGAATGAACCTCCCGTATATAAATTTTACCGGTGCTGGGTCACGCTGTGAAGGCAGCTGAATGAAGTACACCGGAGAAGAAAGACGCTAGCACTCCTCAGTCCAGTAGAAAATAAATGATGGATTTATTGCATCGGATCCGTAAAAAACAAGCAAAGCAGGGATACAGACAGGAGGGAGTACGCCGTCTTTTATGGATCCGATGCAATAAATCCATCATCTATTTTCTACTGGACTGAGGAGTGCTAGCGTCTTTCTTCTCTGGTGTACCTCTAATTTAAGACTTCATCCTCTTGTTGTGGTTCATTCTTTAAACATATATAACATGTCATGGTCCAGCTTGGTTGCCAAATGCATTTTGTGTTTTTAGAGTTCTTTTGGACTGTTGATTATTCTTTCGTACTTGCACAGATTTCAAATAGTACTGAATAAGATAAAAGCAGATAATATCTAGAAATGAGTTGCACAAGTTCCCGCAGGAATTGTACAGAACTTAAACGGGTTACTAAAAATGCACGATGTGCTACAGCCTTGTGCTCTGCACATATTTTCAATCATGCTGTCAGATCGTGAAGACATTACACGGGGAGTGACGTGAGATGATGACTGAGTGTGATGAATAGCTTTGGCAGCATGCTTTCACACAGAAAATAAGACCCCCTTCTAAAGCGTTGTGTGGGGTGACACGTGACTAGAACATCCCAAGGGAGTTCCGCGGCCCGGTGACGAAATGGGAGGGGATCGAAGGGAGCGCGCGTGACAGTGGAGGCGCGTGCTCTGTATCGGTTGGCCGCAGCTCCATGGGAGGAGGAGAGAGAAGGGAAGGGAAAGAAGTGGGCAGCGACCAACGGGAAAGGAGCAAGAAGACAGGCAGAGGTGGGCTAATCCCGGGCCTGTGGACGGGAGGGAAACAAAGACAGGGGACCACTCCGGTGAGGGGAGCGGGAAGTGGAGGAGAGTTGCTTGTGTGCGCAGGAGGTGGAGGAAGGTGAGTCGCGCTGTTTGATGGAGAGAGTGTGCCCGTCCTTTACTCCGCCGTTACAGTTTCTCTCCCCAGTGTCCTATCTCTTTCTCCACTGTAAGTGGACGGGACACCGTGTGTTACCCTGCATGAGCCCTTTGTTGTGTCCAACCCCCTCCTCCCATGGGATAGGTCTCTTCCTGTGAGGGTCTCCGGGGCAGCTGTTACAGACTCTGTCCTCGTATGACATCTCTGTAGGTGTGTGTGTGTGTGTGTGTGTGTGTGTGTGTGTGTGTGTGTGTGTGTGTGTGTGTGTGTGTGTGTGTGTGTGTGCGCCATGCATGATATGAAGTAGTAATGGCTAACCTTAGCTGCTCCATCTGTTGTGGACTGAATTTCTTAGATACTCAGCCAGCCTGGTGGCTGAGCATCATGGGCAGCTGGAGTTTCAAAGGCTAGCAATCTTAAGTTTCAGAGGTAATAACTTTGTATTTTGTATATGGGTTGGGTGCGTTATTATGCTATAAGAAGTCAGGTGGATGAGTAGTATTGAACAGGAATGGGTAGGTCTGAGATTTTATGCGCCTGCTACCAATTGGCTGGTGGGTGGAATTATTCTACGTTTTATATGTTTCTGCTTTAAGCAACCCCTGTTATTAAATGTTTTCTTCTGTGGAAGATTTAACACCATGTACAAAGTAATCTCCATGAAAAACATGCACACACCTGTACTGTGAACTATTTGATTCCTTATAATGAACCCACTTTTTGTTCTGTTGTTTAGTTGCCCACTGAGGTGGTGGTCACCTTAGTTATGGTATGTAAAGGAAAGGCTTTACTTGTCAAAGATCATCTGCTTTTGCAATGGGGTTCATTCAACTAAATAATGCTTGGCAATGATCATTGATGACTACCCAGAACCCACTAAATGGTACTTTTTTTTAATCAGTAAATTGCTGTTATTTGGCACAACCTGAGTTGCGAGTGTGTAACTGCACTAATCTGCAGTACATTGATATGGAGCAAGTACTTTGAATAAAGGCAAATGGCTTGATTCACAGCAGATGTTTTGCACATCTGTAGTCTCCTTTGATTGCATTTTTTTGCCAGTTGTTCTTGCTGTGGCCTTGTTCCTTATAAGTGGTCTTACTTGTTTTCTTGGCTCAGGGTCCAATAGTATGTCTTTAACATAGCAGGTTACTGACTTTCTTTATCATATGTCTAGAGGCGTTTGTGTTGTATACAGTATTGTGACGGGTGCAACACAGAGTGCTGATGACCATGGCACTGAGGAGACTGTGGTGCTGTTGGGGACATTTATGTGTAAGGAGAGTTCATGTTTCTTATGGATAGTCACAGGTACATTGAAATGAAATTATTTGTTGGATGGAAATAATGTTGAAGTGATCTGAAGAAGTTCTAATTGATAACAGATATTTTGGGGTTTATGTGTATGAAATCAGAAAGTATAAAAATAAGATTTAATAGCAGTTTATGCATCATGGATTGCACTTTTTTTTTTTTAATGCATCCTGACACTTTAGTGGGCAGGAATAGAACCTCAGCCAAACAAAGTGCTAGAGCAGCCCAGAAGTTTGGAGCACAGTCTGCTTTTTACAAAAACACACCATAATATTTTTTAGTTCCCACAAATTAAATATTTTTTATGACAATTTATTTTGAAGGTATTTTTATATTTTACCTATAAAAACAAAACAATACACTGTGCATCAAATGCAAATTAAACCACAAATTAGAGAGGATTCCTTTTATTTTTGAGTACTAGGAGAAAAATAAAATTGGCAAATTGCTGTTCCCAAAAATTCCTATGCTTAGATTGTAACGTTTTAATAATAAGCAATTCTGTGACTAACAAATGTATTTTTCTAATTTTTTTTTTATTTTTAAAATTAATTTTTCAAAATACATTTGTTACCCTTAACAATTCAAGGAACAAACATGTCAATCAAGAAATATAGTTACCTGAACTAAATTGCTGCCTCCTCCGAGATGTCTGATTCTTCTGTCACAGTGGGGTCTGGGCACAGATGCATGCACATCTTTCCACCCACAATGAGGACATTACTATCCCGTAGTGCTAAGCTTCTGAGTGGCACACTGAGCATTCTGGACTGTCAACAACAGAATTTAGGGACACACAGATACAGCAGCAAGTACAGTGATGCCACCATAGATAGAATTGTGCCTGGCTTTTTATCATGTAGATGGCAAAATTTGGGTCATATGCATTTTATCTTTTGTAAAAATGTTGGCAATATTAGACAGGGTAATAGAATACCTTCAAATTTAAATCTATATGTGCATGCAGAACTTGGGAAATTCCACGAGAGCCTTAGCTCCTAAAATCTTTACTACTGGCTCCTAACTTTTTACAAAGAACTCTTACAGTACATTTTCCTAGCTCCAAAAATCTACAGATATCTACAAGCCCTGTGTGTGTGTGTGTATATCTGTGTATACCGTATTTGCTCGAATATAAGGCAAGGTTTTTTTCAGAGCGCTCTTATATTCAAGGTCGTTTTATAATCTGACCTCAAATCGAGGTCAGATTATTAAACTGGGATCCAGGTCCCCCGCAGAGCTGCGGGGCGGGGGGGGGGGGGGGGCGGCCAGAGATGGTCAACATTGGGGATTGGGGGGAGGGTGGGGGGAGAGAGACGGACAACATTGGGGGGAGGGTGGGGGGAGAGAGACGGACAACATTGGGGGGAGGGTGGGGGGAGAGAGACGGACAACATTGGGGGGAGGGTGGGGGGAGAGAGACGGACAACATTGGGGGAGAGAGACGGACGGAGGGGAGGGGTGGAAAGACAGACAACATTGGGGGGAGGGTGTGCGAGAGATACAGACACCGTGGGGGGAGAATTGGGTAAGTCTGGGGGGTAGGTCGCAGCATTGGCACATAAAAGGTAAATAAAACCAAAAAATTCATTTTTTTTTTTATATCATTGGTTTTTATTAAATATGAAAAAGCAATTTAAATGTGAATATATAAAAGTTAAACTTTTTCCTATAGGGTAGTCTGATATTCAGGCTTTTAGTTTTTTTTCTAAAGGAATATCCATAGTTTGGGGGGGTCGTCTTATAATCAGGGTCGTCTTATATTCAAGCAAATCCGGTAATAATAATTTAATTTTGTAGATGTAAAGCTGTTTCAGCGTTTTGGAACATCTTCAGATAAACTGCTTTGTTGCTTACAATGTAGCTAAATCTATTCATTTTGCCATTTTACATGGATCAACTTTTCATTTACTGACATTTTACTGTTTCTTACAATTGACAATTGTTGTGTATATTTTACCCTAGTAGCATCAAGTGACTTGTATGTATATATGTTTGTGTGTCTATGTGTATGCATGTCTGCATGTGTTTATATAGCTCAAAAAGTGTTTGCCAATGTATTCTTATTTATATGCTAATTTGAATGGTGAGATAAAGTGGGCTGCTTTACTAATGCAGGAGTGGAGTTTGTTACTAAGGACCTACTGAATGCTGCTAATGTAGATTCAAAGGTCAGTGGTATCCATTATAAACAGTGAATTCATTCAGAGACTATCTACAGGAACAATGGTTAACGGAGTGCTATGCAATGAGCACACCCGAGCATAATTTGTTTATTTCAATGTGTGGAAAGTAAGACCTCTTTGGATCGGTTATAAATGTTGAAGGTTAACAGCTGTCTTTAGTCTGTAAAATGTCACTATGAGTAACCCTGTTGCCTAAATTCTTAGTGTTTTATGTATTTTGAAAAAAAATTTTGAAAATAAAATGATGCGCATAAACAACTTTTTGCTCTTATATTTATAGGTATTAGGGCTCTGTAATATGTGAGTAGGGTTGCCACCTAAAATACCGACTGGGTGGCAACCCTATATGTGAGTGGAGGTCTGTTGGGATTATGGTGGATACATCCATTTAAAAATAAAGCTACACATTCTTTTGAATAAGTTTTTATTTGTATGTTACCCATTTGGAAAAAAATCGGTAATTCAGTACAAACACTGCTGAAGATAAGTGCAAAGCGTGGTCTTTATAAAACTTCATTGTCACCTTTTCATTTAATATGTGAGATTCATAGGGAAGAAGAACACAAGTGGTTTGCTGCACTTTAAAAAAAAAAAAAAAGCAAGTTATGGAAAGCAAGATATTTACCTGATTAGAGCTCCTGTCAAGGAGTGGTGAGGTGCTTTATTAAAATTTGGTTTAGTCTCTCTAACTACACTGAAAAAAAACATTGACATATGTACTGGATTATTCTGTATAATTCCATTAATTGTGAACCCTACCACCTGGAAAAAACATATTGGGAGTGCACTTGTGCTTACATGCTCACACCTAGTTTTCATAAATGACAGGCTTTGTACACCAAATCAGTGATGTCATGAAAGAAGGTGTGGATGAAAAATTCAGCTTTTGCTGAATTTGTACATATGCTGACACACTTGTCATCAAGTGTAGGGATTCAACAATATTCTTTCCTTAAGCCTGCTTCTATCACCTCCAAGATTGCTGCAGGTAAAATATTAAAATATATATTATAGGTTGCGTGCCATTTATCCAAACTGCTTGAGACCAGAAGTATTTTGGATAATGGGTCATTTCAGATAATGGATCATTTTCATCAGTAAGATATATTAAAACCTCTGAACACTCATGAAATACAGTCATATCAATGCAAATACTGTATAGAGCAAATAAGTCACTTTTCCATGTGATGGGGGGCATTGTTGGGAATTTGCTGTTGGTACATCAGGCCTGCACATGTGCCATTGTATTGCCCTTTGTTGGTGTGGGTGAATCTGAGCATACATGGAAAGGCTTAAGGGAGCCGGACACTAAATAAACTGTTGTGCAAATCTGATTTTTTTTTTTTGGATAGCAGATCATTTTAGATGGAAGCCCCATAGACTTTTGCACAGTGAGTGCACCATTCATATACACTTTTAATGAGGCAGACATTATCTTGTCAATGTTTACTTATACAGAACGTAGGAATTACAAACTGACAAACCTACTTTCTGGGTTTTTTTTTAAACAATTTTAAGTGGATCAAATAAGACTTCAACCATTGGTCAGCCAGATCAAAATACCCCCATGTGTTTATTTTATTTTTTTCTGGAAGGTTTTCAAAATATTTCCTTCAGGTCCGTAGCAGAATAAATTGGATTCCTGGTTGGCTTGCAGGGATTGCTGGAGATATTTATGTGGCAAAGTGAAGGTGTGCAAACAGTTGTACAACTTATATTTTGTCTGATGATATGTTAGTGCTAACAAGCTATAAAAAAAGAAACAAAAAAAAAACAAACCATGGATATAATAAAGTAGTTTGTGTATAATGAAGTACCATACAATATACCATTTACATGGTATTTAGCTCACATTTATTTGAGCCTCTTAACCTAGGCCAATAAATATAGGGCAATTAATTCCTCTTTCAATACAAATGAACACATAGAGGGTGCTGTTGATATCAAATCAATCTAAAAAAAGGTATTTCTCACAGGAGGCAAGAGAGAACAAGGAGACCAAACATTGAGCTGTATAATTTGTTTAGTATGCCTGCTGAGATCTGGCTGTGAAGAGTAAAATAATCCTTGTTTGTTGGGCTCCTCCATGCGCTGTGATGTCAACATGTTTCTGCTGTTCAGCAGCTTCATCTAAAAAACCATATCCAAATGATGAAGCTGTTGAACAGAGAAACACGTTGACTTCACAATGTACAGAAGAGGAGCCAAGCGAAGAACCATATGATCTTGTATAGCCTCTAATTCAATGACTACTAACCACTGACACCTAAGCTATTGTATAATTCAGTTACTATGATGGTCAACCTACCATTAGGCTGGTTTAGCATCATGGTAGTTGCGGCATCTGCGTTGATAAAATAAGTACTGGGGAATGTGATGGCTAATCTTTTAATACCCAGCTGCTGTGGGCAACAGCTACCATGTAGCTCAGCCAGCCAGCCAAATTTTTTCACACTATCCATGCTACACTGTGGCTTCTAAATAGATCTAATATAAACAATAAACGTGTACCTCCTTCGCACACTGATAGTGAAAGTTTTCTGAACATGTCAAAACGTATGAAAAAGGTGTAACCATCGAATGAAGAAATGTCCAAGGCGTTGTAGCAGGAAAAAAAAAGTATCAATCCAATTTATTTCAAATTGTTAAAATATAGAAAAAGCAGTTCCCAGCGACCTAGCATACTTGTGTGTATATATATATATATATATATATATATATATGTATATATATATATATATAAATGGAAAATTAAAAAAACACACACAAAAACAAAGGATTTGGGAATTGTGTCTATATGCACAAGACTTGCCAAAGTATATAAAGGCAAAATTTCCTAAAGATCTGTAAACACTGTAGATTTCTAAGATATTGAATGCAAGGAAGAAACTTTTATACCTGAACGTTCACACATAATTAGAATTACATTCTAATAATTAGAGAAAGCGGTAAAATATTTTTTTCTTCCCATAGTATGACAGCTTCATTATAGATATAGTTGAAGAAGTGGTTTCCAGTGTGAGTGGTAAGCGTTATCCCATTCGCCAACTTTTTAATTGTAATTCGGGCTACGTGATTTATTTGATTTCTAGTCGTTCCTTAAATAAACAGTACGTAGGATGTACTGGTTGAGCTTTTCAAGAGCTGCACGAGGGAACAACTCAGTTCTGTAAATAACTCCATGAAGTTCCATGAAGCTCCTTGTTCAGGCATTGAGTTTGCAAATTATTGAGAGCGTATCCCTGGCGCGAAGGTATCTTTTGCCAATAAAAGATCTATTGGAACTTTACACTCAAAATTCCCCCAAGGTTAAAATCATGAGTGGGGTGGTTTAGGATATTTCTTAACCCCTTCACCACCTTATGAAAGGGTTAAATTGATGTTGAGAAGCCCCCCTTGCTTGACCAAGTTCAGATAAAGGTCACAGTCCCTGAGGAAGTCAGATAAGACATAACGGTTTATTTAAGAATGTCTTAGACTACAAAAAGAGGAACTAATGTTGTAGCAAGTTTCAACTGTCTTTTCTGCTGACTGACTATATTGAGATTTATTTTAGTTTTTCTGCCTAGTGACAATATATGTACCCATTGTCCACCCCCCCTTGTGACATGTATACGCCGTCTCTCATGTACTTGATGCTATGTTTGTGCAAAACCTATAACCAATCAATGCACAGGACAACGCCTAGATTTGTGTATAAATACCAATGTGTAATAAACTACATTCAGAGCTGAGGATAAAGAAACACGTGCCTCTGTGTATTTTGTTTTCCGCCTTCACAGCTCTCCAGATATCTGCTAACCTGCCACACATCAACGGCCTTAGAAGTAACTGATCAAGGAACAGAGACCGGCCGTTCCTTTCACCTTATGATGAATTAACTTGTCATGCAATTAAGCCGGGCCATCCGTTGTGTAACCGGTCCAGGACTCTGCCACTCACCCAAGGAAATGTCCCTGGTTCCGTTCGGGTTTCTAGCTATGTGATCACATGTAAATTAGATAGCAAAGTCAATGTGTTTATGCATTGACTTTGCCTCCAATTCGCTCCCTGTACTTCACATGCTGGTTGCAGCAGATGGTGAATAAATTATTAACTGCAAGTATTTGAGTCTTATGCAGCTTTGTTTTGTTATCTTATGACTAAGCGCTGAGCTGAGGCTAACCTGCACTGTCTCTGTTCCTGGTTGCAGTGGATGGAGAATAAATTATTAAAAGGACGGTGGTGCCCAAAATGACTACTCCGAATGTCCTTTCAGAGTACTTTAAAATGCACATTTTGCATTGCTTCAGCTAAAAGAAACTTACAATTGGAAGAAATTGTAGATTTGCACGCTTTTTTAGCTTCTCAGGAATGCTACAATTGAGTGACTCTGGTAAAGAATTCTTAGGTTGTTATTTTTTTTATTTTTTTATTTTTAGCAGCAACCAATAATAAGCATTCCCATTAATTTGAATGTGATTTCCTGTTTACCTAGTGATGTCATCTCTGCTTTAGTGGCAAGGACACCCACAACTACAAGACAATAGTAAATACTTCCATTTCACTTTTTCCAATAAAACATCTGAAGACATGTTTATTTTTCTGGTAATCTCATAAAGTAAAATAATTAAAAGAAAAAGAAAATATATGGAATCTTATAGACCTCTATTACATTATTGCCTCCATCATTAAAATTAATATAGCATACATTTGCAGTACTTGTACCAACTGGGAAATAAAGCATAGTGTCTAGCGAAAGAATAAAATCATATCATGACACTTATCAAGGTTTGTCTGCAGGAGGAAAGTGCAGGTTAAAGTCCTGAAGCTAACTTGTAATTCTATAAATGGCTTTAAGAGATTACAGAAAAATGTCTCTCCACTACATGATCCTTGTCTGGAAGTTATCTTGTGAATTATTATCTACCTTTAAGGAGACGTGTTGGCTTTTTCTTAGCTGGATTCATCTCTTTGCAGGCAGGTTTTGCACCCAATCACACAGTGTCACAGCCACCATCATATACACACGGTAGTGTCTCGCACTCACGCACACGGTAGTGTCTCGCACTCACGCACACGGTAGTGTCTCGCACTCACGCACACGGTAGTGTCTCGCACTCACGCACACGGTAGTGTCTCGCACTCACGCACACAGTAGTGTGTCACACACACACACACACACGCACACAGTAGTGTGTCACACACACACACACACACACACACATGGTAGTGTCTCACACACACACACACACACATGGTAGTGTCTCACACACACACACACACACATGGTAGTGTCTCACACACACACACATGGTAGTGCACTATGGAGTGTACACTGGAGTGTCTCCCCTTTTCCATGCCCTTTACTTTATCAGTGTTCCTATTCAAGGCTGCCAAGCATTCTGTAAGGAGTACAGCACTGGGGCCAATGGGCAACCTTGTCTGGTGTCATTGTTGACATCAAAGAGGTCAGATTTCAATGATGTATCTGTATCTTTTAGCTTGTGAAGGTTTATATAATTACATAATACTGTTTTTGAAAAAGCCTTGAATGGCAAATATTTCTAAAGTCTCCAGCTAACCCTGTCAAAGGCTTTCTTTACATTGAGCGACAAAAAAAAAAAAAACGTGGGGAATACCTGTACATTCCCCAAGATGAAGTTGAGAACCTTATGTGAATTGTCTTCTCCAGATCTCCCTGTGATAAACCCAGTATGATCAGGATGGGTCACATCTTCAATCCCCAGCTTCAGTGTATCCACCAAGATTTTTGAGTAAAACTTAACATCTAACTTGATGAGCGATGTGTGTCTGTATTTTGAATGGAACATATTGAAGCCTGTAGCGTCTCCATTAGAAAAAGGTTATTAATAACAATGTAATTTGTTTATATTGAGTATATTCAGAAATCTTTAGGCATAATTTATGAGTTAAAAGAAATAGCAACTTTGTTTTTTAACCTACTTACTGAAGAAAAAAAATAAAGGTCAAGCTATTCTACTTCATACTGTAAATATTGCAAAATTATTATTACATAATGCAATTGTGAAATTGTTTGTTTATTTTGAAATAAATTTAAAACCACTTTTCCAGTTGACTCTGAGTCTCTATTGCTTGCCATGCGCTTATATACCCACAGGGATTTAGTGACAAGACAAGCTAGACACAGCAATGCAATTGGTTTTGAATGTATGCCAGAATGTTTCTAGAAGTATTTAATAAAGAGTTTTGGACAGTCTTTGGTATTGTTTTTATAAATTTTATTTGTCCATTAAAAATTATCACGTTCTATTATTTAGCAAACACTGGGCTCCAGGTCGAAAACACAGTTATTGTTAGCCATAGACGCTGGGATTGTTTTTTTTTTCTCTTCTTTAATCTAGCGATGCGTGAGGGAGCAGAGTGTGTGCATCAGCTGCACAGACTTCCTGCTCTGCCCCCTCACGCACTGCGTTCTAATGCCCGAGCACCGGGTATGCTCAGTAGGTCTGGAAGGGAAGCTGGTCTGTGCC